>QLOH01000206.1:577500-1177500 GCA_026901365.1 Sesbania bispinosa
CAATTTTTTTATTTACTTTTGCTATCAGTTAATTGTGTAATATTTTGAATGATGCATGGTTTTATTTAGGCACTTGCACTTGACTGTGTTTGCTAGGGGTTATATAAAAAAAAATTGGTTAATTATATATGTTTTTTGTCTAGGTAAAATGGGCAAAAATTGGTTTTGGTCCCTATCTTTTAAAATCAGTGATTTCAGTTCCCTTTTTTTAAAAAAGGGTAAAATATGTTTTTGGTCCCTGCAAAATACTTGAGTTTTGCTTTTGGTCCCTCAAAAATTTTTCTTTAGTTTTGCATCCTCCTAATTATTTTTTTTTTGCAAATGGTCCCTCGAGTCATTTGGGCGTATGTTCTACACTGAGTTGGCACTCTCTCTCCTAGTCATCTGTCATATGTGGCCTATCATAAATCCTACGTGTCATTAACTTTTTTATATTCATATTAAAAGGTATTTTTTTCTCTCCCATCATCTTCCCATCATCTCCATCTCTCTGTTGTGTGCCATAGGTTCCTCCAATCCTCCAACTTTAGTGCCCACCTCCAAAGACCTTCCCATTCTGCTGAAAAGCTCTTCCATGGCGGAAAGATTCGCCCCTTTAAGCTCCCTCCTTCACCCACAAAAGCAAACAAAACAGAGCATAACAAAATGGTCACTTTACATCATTGTCAACCTCGTCATCGGTTCCATAGCAATCACTTCCCACTTCGCTGCACCCAAAACGCAACTCCAACTCCTTTGCTCACCTTCCCTTCTCCAACGAGTCAAGTCCTTCCATCTTTACCTTTACAAACACGAATCTGCAGCACACACAGAAACAAAATATGCCCAGCCGAATATGAAAACCCGAAGGAGCCGCAGCTGGTTCGGATCCCTCGCTCTTGCAGCGGGTTAGGTCCATGAGCTTCTCCCACCTCTACAGATCACCCATCCGAGACCCAAATTGGGCTTTCAGACTGCTGCGAAGCTTTTCTTTCTCCTAAGAGAGAGATTCAGATTTTGCAATCTTATCAAAGGGAAGCTCTTTTGCTTCCTCTGGTTAAAGGTGATAGTTGCTTTCCTTTCTCATAGTTCTAGCTTGGCAATTGTTGTCCCCTAGCCAAAAAGATCTTTGTCAAGGGTCTCCGAAAGCCAAAGACAAAGTAACAGTAATAGCTTTTGTGAATTCGATGGCGTTTTTACACAAAAGAGCAATAATGATGATAATAATAAAGGGTTCCTTCAAGATCAAATTCTGAAACGGTTTCATTTTTCTCTTCGTTCTTGTCGTCGATTTCGTTCTAAAAGGGTATAGAAAATGGAGGAATGAAGGAAGGTACGACACAGAGAGATGAAGAAGATGAGAGGGCAAAAAAATACCTTTTAATTTGAACATAAAAGAAAAAAAATTAATCTTAAAGACACCTAGGAATTATGATAGGCCAATTATGAGAGAGAGAGAGTGCCAACTCAGCGTATAACACAGGTCAAATGACTAGAGGGACCATTTGCAAAAAAAAAAAAATATTTGGAAGGATGCAAAGCTAAAGAAAAATTTTTGAGGGACCAAAAGCAAAACTCGGGTATTTTAAAGGGACCAAAAACATATTTAACCCTTTAAAAAAACACTCCCAATTTAGTCCCTGCCATTAAGTGCATCCTGTTAACTAGTGATGTGGCTGATGGACCTCCAACTCAGCATTGTCACATTGGATTAGGTGTCTGACACATGTATTAGTTTTTTTTTCTATTTATTTAAATTATGAATATAAATTTGATTTATCATTTATTTTTCAACCCTACTTTTTATTTTAATTATTATTGTGTTAAATAAGGTAAAGTGAATTGTAAACCCTAAGTTCACTATGTCGTATCTGTTGAGAGACAAAGGGACTCCATAAGGTTAGTGGTGACGGTAGGGTGTCTGACGGTAGGGTTTAGGTCTAATGTTCTTGGTTTATTGTAGGAATGAGTTTCTCTGTCACTTTTTTTCCATATGGGCTCTTTTGTGAATCACCCAAAGTTACATTACAAGGGGGTGAGGTCCATGTTTTTCATTGATTCACTATGCCAAAAAACCCTTTTTACCGCGGTTGCAGAGCCCTTTTTACCGCGGGCAGGACCACGGTCTACCGCAATGGGATAAAAGGTAATTACCGCGGTTAATTTTCAGAACCGTGGTAATTGAGTTAGGCTTTTTACCGCGGTTCCGAAAATTAACCGCAGTAATTGCCTTGAAGCGTGTAAAAAACTGGAACACTTATTTACCGCGGTTGGCTAAAGTGTTATTAGCGTCGTCTTGACTGACACTAACATAGAGATGACCTAGCTAAAGTGATGGCTTTAGCGTCTATCAGACCGACACTATGCAGCAATGACTATTTTTACTCGTCGCTACTGTATTAATGACAAGCAGATTAGCGATGAACTTGTGGTCGTCGCTAAGCCGACACTAATTAGCTGGTAGCGACAATTTTCTTCCATTAGCGACGACTTTTGACCGACACTAATTTGCAAATTTCTTGTAGTGAGGGAAAGAGAATATCGATAACCAGAGTGGACCTTTTATATGATAGGGGGAGCCATAGCTCCCCCAAACTTTTCTTAATTTTTTAAAATATTTACTCATACATATTTTAGAATTATATTTATGTATTATTATATTATTATTTGTATTAGGATTAGAAAGTTTGAAATTCAAAACTGATTCTCTCTCACACAATTAACTTCTCCTACAAGTTTTCTTGTATTGTCTCTAGAACCTAGTGGCTAGTCTCATAATCTCCCATATCTTTCTCTACTTTGAGACTTTGCGAGACTATTTTTTAAGACACGTTATCAAGTTTTTCTTGCTGCAGCACATGAAAGGTTGGACCGGAAGGGAAGCTGATTACACTTGACCTCAAGTCTTCAACGACAATGTTATTAAAATCGGCTCAAATCGGCCGGTACGACCGGTTGAACTGGAAACCGGACCACTAGCCGGTCCGTCGGTGTAGATTGACCGTTATGCAATTGAACCAGTCAAACTCGGTCAACACTCGGATTAAACCGCCAAAACTGTTAGGAACCGGCCGGATTGGTGGTTAATTAGTGACCCAGTGGTTAATTGGTTCTACTGGTAAAAATAGCAAATGGTGGGCAGCTGAGATTCGATCCCATGACCCCGAGGAGAAAGGGATTGCACGCCAACCACTATACCACATTCTCTTTTAGTATTATATGTTCACTTTTTATATATATTAGCTTACTAGTCTGTTTTTTAATTTGTTGAGCTAGCACTTTACATTTTGCTACCACTGCACTATATATTTTTTTTCTTTTCACGATACCACTGCTGGCACTGCACTATATAATATTTGATAATATATACTATATGATAAGTAAAAACAACAAATTAATTTTTCTAAGGAAATATAAAATTAAATTTGGTACAACAAAAATTGGAACGCTACATATTAAAATAATAAAAAAATACTTAGCAATCATTACACCACATAATATTTTACTTTGATATTATTATATATTATTTATTTAAGGTCTATGACTGGTTTAATCGGTTCAACCATTGATTCACCGGTTGAACCAATGACCCATTAACCCAGTGCCTCGATCGAGTCGATGACCGGTCCGGGTTTAATAACATTGACGACGACAACTCGACAGACGACAAGCGCAACCAACGACGACAAGCGACTCCCAGTGAGCAACAGTTCACTCATGGTCGGCGAGCAAAGCAAGCAACATTTCACGGCCAACGAGCGGTATGTTTACGGTTCACCGCTTGCAGCTGGTCGCGTCTCTATTCTCTAAGGTCTCTCTGCAGATTGCAGTTTACACTCTCCTTCTGACTCTCACTTTTCCTTCAAGAATTGGAATCATAATATTGAGTAAAAAATTGTGTTAGTTGCATAATTAATTTGTGTTTGTTTATAGAGTGCTTAAAAAATAATTGTAGCAATAATCTATAGGATGAGTTTTAGTGTTATTTGATAGTTGAGAAACCTTACATGCATTTGTTAATAAATGATTTAATTATGGTAATTTGTTTTTGCCCCAGACACACATATTACTTGTTGTCTTCATTTTTAAAGTTTGAATTTATATCCTCATGAAACACAATAAATAAAAGAATGTTATTGGACTGTGTTACCAATTTATTTTAAAAATCTAATTAAGGTTCTATTCAATTTTTATACTCTTGCCTATTTAATTATAGTGGTATATTGGTATGAGTTTTGTTACGTTTTCCATTGTGATAATTGTGATTTGTGAAGATAAATTTTATCTTTTTCTATGTAGGTGAGAGGTGATAAATTTATATTAGAAAAATTATGATAAAGAGTAAAAGAATTGATTCTTTTTTCAAGAGGAAGGCTTGTGATGAAGATGAAAAAAATGCAACTTCTACGTCAATTGAACTTGAGAAATTTCATGAGAATCCAAAAATTGAAGAAAATGAAAAACAACCCTAAAAAATTCTTAGAGTTACATATAATGAATTTGAAAATTCTTTGGAACGTGATTCGGGGAAGCGTCCTCAAATTTGGCAATACCCACCAAATCAAATGGAGGTACAAAGGGTTATCTAAAATGGGGTCCATATCAAATGCATATAGAAAATTATCCTTTGTCTTGTAAAGATGATCATCCAAGAAGATTTCAATACACTTGGTTTAGCTTTTTTCCTTCATGGTTAGAGTATTCACCGTTAAAGGATGCTGCATATTGCTTACCTTGCTATCTTCTTAGTAAAAGACCAAGCGGGCGCCCCGGTTCAGATGTTTTCATTGCTACAGGTGATTGAATTTGAATTCTAATTAGCAATGAGTTGATTGTCATCAACATGTTTTAACTTTGTTGATTTTTTTACGAGTTTTAAAAGTTGGAGGAAAGTTAATAATGGAAAAAATTGTGCTTTTCTTAAACACATAGGGAAGGATCCTTGCTCACCACACAATAATGCGGTGAGAGCTTGTCAAGACTTGTTGAATCAAAATTTCCATATTAGGAATGTTTTGGAAGTGCAAAACTCAGATAAAATTATGAAGAATCGGTTGCGTCGACCCAAGACTTCAATCGCTACAATCGTTATTTATCATTTCAAGCTTGTGCTTTCAGAGGTCATGACGAAACTACTGAATGAAGGAACCAAGGTAATTTTCTTGAGATGATAAAACTCATAGCATCATACAATGATGAAGTTGCAAAAGTTGTGTTGGAAATTGCTCTACATAATTCCAAATATACTTACATAAAATTCAAAAGAAGTTATTGAATATTCTTTCTAATAAAGTGAAAAACCTTATTTGTGAAAAAGTTGGGGATTCCAAGTTTTGTATAATTGTTGATGAAGCTCGTGATGAATCAAAAAAGGATCAAATGGCTCTTGTTTTCATATTTGTTGATAAAAATGGTTTTATACAAGAGCGGTTTTTTGATATTGTGCATGTTAAAGACACTGCAACATTAACTTTGAAGAATGAATTATGTGTTGTACTTTCTTGACATAATCTTAATGTTTCTAATATCTGTGGTCAAGGGTATGATGGTGCTAGCAATATGAGAGGAGAATGGAATGGATTACAGGCATTATTCTTGAATTATTCTTATGCATATTATGTTCATTGTTTTGCTCATCGGTTACAAATTGCTTTGGTTGCTGCATCAAAAGAAGTTATTCCAATTCATCAATTCTTTTCAAAATTGACTTTTATTGTCAATATTGTCTGCTCTTCTAGTAAGCGTCATGATGAGTTACAGGCTGCCAAGTTAGATGAAATTGCATATTTGTTAAATTGATGAGCTTGAAAATGGTAAAAGGGCAAATCAAATTGGTACTTTAAAATGAGCTGAGGATACCTGTTGGAGTTCCCATTTCTCTTCTATTTCTTTCTTGATAAATATGTATGATGCAACTTGTTCAGTTCTAGAAAAAATTATTGTTGATGGATCTACTTATTCTCAACGTGGGGATGTTGATAATGCTTACAAAAGCTTGACCTCATTTGAGTTTATATTGATCTTGCATTTGATGAGAGAAATTATGGGGATAACAGATGTTCTTTGTCAAGCCTTACAACAACAATCTCAGGATATAGTTAATGTTATGCATTTAGTCTGTTCTAAAAAAGCACTTAGTCAAAACTTGAGAGGAGATGGTTGGGATAAGTTATTGTTGGGGTGAAATTTACAAATTTTACTAAGTTATTACAATATTGGTATCTTTGAATTCGAGGTATACACTAGAAGATTCGAAAGGTGGATTATGAATTGAAAGATACTATAACTTAGTGAAGTTTGGAGTTTACATGTTGAATTTGAAATAGAAGGTATTCTGTTATATGTATTCAAAAGGAATGCAGATCTTTGATTAAGTTCCTATTCGAATTCGAAAGGTATTTTGAATACGAAGGAAACTTAAGGGAAATTAATCAGTCAATATTTGGTTAAGTTTCCTGATATGGGTTGACAGTTAATCAAAATCTAAATCTGGTTCGATTTTGAAAGGAGTCCAGTAACTTAGAAGAATTCATGAAGACAGAAGCAGTTACTGAGAAACATTTCAAAGGATATTTGAATTTCAAATGAAGCAGTTACTGGAAAGCCATTCAAAAGATATTCAAATTTCAAATGAAGCGGTTACTAGAAGTTTGTTCAAAGAGCGTTCAAAATTCAAATTGAGCAGTTAGTGAACGTTGCTATCTGAAGACATGTGTCAGAATCTCAAGCAAGCAGTTATTGAAAGTTACTATCTGAAGACATATGTCAAAATCTCAAGCAGTCAGTTATTTTTCAAATAGAAGACCGTTGCTGATTTGAACGCGTGGCATACTTAGAAATTTGACACATAATCTAGGCTTGTAAACGTGTCAAAATCTGGTTAAGTGTCTGTTAGAATAGAAGTCTATAAATAGGTCAGATTACGATGTAACAAGGGTTGGATCTCATTTACTGAAACTTCTCTGAAACACCCAACGTCTAACATTGAAACGACTAAGAGGTTAACTCAAGAGAGTGCCCAGTATGTGTATCCATACCATCTTTCAATTAATGTCATTTACAATTTAGTCATTTTCATTTCTTTAATTTACATTCTGTTCTTTACAATTCTGCACATTTTTCTTTTGACTTGTTTAAATTCCGCATTTACTTTTCAGTAAATCTTTCTTTCTTTTATTTACATTGTTGCAATTTCAATTCTTGCACTTTGTCCTTTAAAAACTTTCATTTCTTTGAAATTTTGTTTATCTTTCAAAATTGATTTTCGAAGAAACCATTTTTCTTGAAGAAGTAATTGATTCAAAATTCTGTTACTCTTTGAAAGCGTTTTTCTAAATAAACCTGATTTTAAAAAGAACCTTTAGAGGATTCAGATTCTAGTCCCAGATTGTACTTTGAGAATCAAGAACATTTTCGATTTTAATTGAAAATTTTCACAACAAACAGTTATTATCATGGTTAATCGGGTTGGATCCAAAAATTCTGCAAACCCGACCTAACCCAACCCAACCTGCATGCAGCCCTAGTTAAAATTTCTCCACAGTTTAGAGGAGAAATGGGCGAAGAATAACACAGAAATTTGTCACTTGCAACAAATCTGCTCATTGTAGCATTCCATAATATATGGGTATCCAAAATGGGGCAGACGGAGGTGGCCAACGTCCTACCTGGCTTTACCCTTGAAGGTGAGTGAGCAAGCAATAGAAAGTGAGGGAGTACATGCGGTAGGTAAAGAAATGGAAGAAGAAGAAGAAGGTTTAGAAAAGGAGTTAGAGGAAGGAGCCTAGGAATAGGGAAGAATGTGGTTGGCCATGAAAATTTATTAATTTATTAGTTTTTAATATATTTTTTGATTTACATAAATTAATTACATATTAATTATAAAGTTAATATTTTAATTTTTTTTATAAATTCTACTTAAAAATACTTAGGGGCACGCATATTGGTCTTTATAAATTATAATTCAATGTCTACCCTTTCTATTTCTCTCATACCAAGCAAAAATGTAACTTCTCTCTACTATATTTCATCTCTATTTCTTTCCTACCAAACAACCTAATTTCTTATCTATTTCTCTCTACCTCATTTCTCTCTATTTTATTTTTCTCCACCCTACCAAAAAAAGGCTTAAGGATTTGTGGCTTTCGGGTGACCATGATGTCTGGAAAAGCCTTAAGGAAGTCAAAGATTATGCTATTCATTTCAATAAACATGTTTTTGGCAAGATATTTGTTTGTGATGATCAATTAGAAGCACGTCTACGTGGTTTACATAGATATATGGATGATTCTCCTGATTTCAATTCGCCCCTTCTTGAGCGTGAATTACAATGTGATTATCAACATGTTCTCAATAAAGAAGAACTTCTTCAGCATCAAAAGTCCAGAGAGAATTGGGTAAAATTCGAGGATTGAAAGACTAAATTCTTTCACACCCAGACTATTATTAGACGCAAGCATAATAAAGTTCATGGTCTTACTCTCTTAGATGGTTCATGGTGCATTGATCAAGACTGTTTCTGAGTAGAGGCTTTTTAGTTCTTTAAAAATAAGTTTAGCCCAATTGTTCATGGTTATACCCAAC
Organism: Sesbania bispinosa; assembly: GCA_026901365.1. Taxonomy (NCBI): domain Eukaryota; kingdom Viridiplantae; phylum Streptophyta; class Magnoliopsida; order Fabales; family Fabaceae; genus Sesbania; species Sesbania bispinosa. The sequence goes on from QLOH01000206.1 coordinate 586,063, forward strand.
ATGGTATTCAACTTTGTCATGTACCTCATGTTTCAACTGCAGGGGTTCAAGATCTTCTTGCTCCTGTCTCTAAAGATGAAGGCTACGCTACTATATCTTGTATGAAGCCATATAAGGCCTGAGGCCGGATGGTTTCTGAGCCTTTTTTAAGCACTATTGGGAGGTCATTAGATATGATGTTTGACCCCTTATACATTATGCTTTTCCATAAGGAGAATTCGATATCGAGCTTGCTGAAAACATTTGTGGTGCTCATTCCTAAAGTTCAACAACCCACACTTCTTAAACAATTTAGATCCATCAGTTTTATGCAACGTGATTTACAAAATCATTACCAAGTTTTTCGTAAATAGAACGCATCCTCCGTTGTATGATTTAATTGGGGCACTTCAATCAAGCTTCCTTCCCAAGAGGGGTACTATTGACAATGCAATCTTAGCTCAAGAGATTATTCACATCATGCATAAATCTAAGGTGAAGAAAGATTTCTTGTTGTTCAAAATCGACTTGGAGAAGGGAAATGATAGCATAAATTGGGATTTTCTTCATCATACCCTGATGGATTTTGGATTTCCTGATTTTACTATCTGTTTCATTATGTGGTGTGTTCATTCTACCTCCTCGACTCTTTTTGTGGAATGATGCTCAGCTAGATCGCTTTGTCCCTATTAGGGGTCTCTCCAAGGGGACCCAATGTCACCTTATCTATTTATTTTGTGCAAGGAGAATCTCTTTTTACTTATCCAACAACAAGTGTTCGATGATTTTTGGAAGCCTATCTCTTTCTCACGATGGGCCAGGTATTTCTCACATTTTATTTGCTGATGATATTCTTCTTTTTTGTAGGGGATCTAGTAACCAACTTTACCTCATTGATAATACAATGGAAAATTTCTGCCTTGGATGGGGTCTCAGAATAAATATTGGGAAGTCCAAAGCTATGACTTCCACTAAGATGGACCGTAGACACCAGTCTCACCTAGCATCCTTTTTCGCTCATTCCTTTTTTCTAGGATCTGGGTAATTAGCTAGGATTCCCTTTGATTAAAGGTAAAGTGTTTAGAGGTTATACCTTTAATCCTATTTTGGAAAAAGTTCAAACTCGCCTGGCATCATGGAAGTCAAAGTTCTTAACAAAGTTGGTCGTCTTTGTCATATTTAATTGGTCATTTAGAGTATTCCATTATATACTATGCAAGTCCTTTTGTTTCCACAAGTTACTTATGATGCAATCAACTCCTTTACCAGACAGTTTCTTTGGGCTAGCAAAGGTCGTTCCCGCGGGCTGCATCTTGTTAACCGGGATACAATAATTCGGCAAAAAAAGTTAGAATTCTTGGTTTGTAGGATGCTCATATCTGGAAAATGTGGCTTTTCCTTGGTAAATTAATTTGGAAAATCCTCACAAACATTGGTAATAAGCCCTGGTAGAGAGTCTTGTCTAGTAAATATTTGCGAGATATAAATATCCTTCAAATGTCCCGCACAAACAAAATGATTCATATGTTTGGAAAACCATCTGCAAAAGCTATGGTTCTACTTTGAAAAGGCTTCTCCCCCAGACTTGGTTCGAGCGATATATACCTTTAGTACTCACCTTGGAGTGAGTTGGGCAAGCTATGCAATTTGGTTGACTATGTGCACATTTCTGATTCAAATCTCTAGGTGAAAAGACTTATGGGTTAATGGTGTAACATACCGGAAAAATAGAACCCAAGATCAACTAAAGGTAAGTTAGAAAGGGAGTGAGAAGTTGGGGAAAGAGGAAGGATTTTGAGTAAGATTATGAGGATAATGAGAATTTATGGGAATTAAAGGGTATATTTAAAAGAGTAACTAAGATAGGAAGGTGTTTTAGCAAAGGAAACTAGGAATGACGGAGTAGGTGAGAATTAGGAGGAGCTAAATTATGATATATAGGTGTTAGAGTCCTTGTTCAAGTAACAATCCGGTAGTTAAGATTTAGGATGAATTAGAAGAGATTGGAATAAGGATATGAATGAGTAATAGCCAAGAAAAGAGTATTTAGGGATTTTCTTAATTAGCGGAAGATTTAGATAAGTAATTATGTGTAAAACAAGTAAGGAAACTTGTTTAGGAAGTGAGGAAACAAGACTTAGACTACAAAAGCAATTTTGAGTTTTAAGCCCTATGACCTTTGCTCACTAAATTGAGAATATCTAGAGTTGTAGGTGTCCAATTAAGGTGATTCCACTTGGGATAGAAAGCTAAGGTCCGGGGCTTCAGTTTGATAGGTTATATGATAGGGTTTCGATCAATATTGCACCTTCAAACAGACTCATTTTCTCTCAAGTGAAATAGATTCGCTTGAGCGAATTATGCAGAGAAATTTTGAAGTTCAGTTTGCTGTAAAATTCGCTTAAGCGAGTAAGTTCTCGCTTGAGCGAAAATCAGGGGTCTGGGAGAGGCTCTCTGGACAATTTTCGCTCAAGCGAAAGAAATTTCGCTCAAGCGAAAGAAATTTCGCTCAAGCGAAATTCGTCCAGAGAGGGTACTTTTCTTGGGTCAGTTTCGCTCAAGCGAAATAGATTCGCTTGAGCGAGATTTCGTATTTTTGCATGCAAATGTCTCACTCGCTCAAGCGAGAATCCACTTATAGGCTGAAAACCCTTCATTTAGCTCGCGATTTCTTCACTTCTTCTTCTCCTTCTTATTTTTAGAGAAAGGTTAGAGGTTTTTAGAGAGAGGGAGGAGGGTTCTTGCTAGATAGAGGTGTTTTGGAGCTTGAAAGCTTTGAAGGGGACTTGGATCTTCACTTCAAGCTTCTCCTCTACTTTAATTCCTTCTCTTTGAGTACCCTTTTAGGTAAGTGCAACTCAACCACTTTCACATCATATGGTTGAATGCCCTAGCACGACCCGTATTCTTAAATCCCCTTCTTATTTTGTAAATTTGAATACTTGGTAGTTGCCAAAGGTTCTTGTATGATTTAGGTTAGGGAAACCTCTTAGGATTTAGGGTTTTGTATCCACATTGTTGCAATTGTTTGATTTAGGAGCATGAATATAGGAGTTCTATTGAAATTATGTTGGTGTATTCGTGTAAATTGGCTATTTGAGTCGTTAAGGAAATGATATCACTAAACATAGTTTTATGAGTATGAAGTATGAATATTTGATAATTGAGTTCCCATGGAGCATATTTAGCATTATAACATTTTAAGCCGGTTTCGACCGTGAGTAATTCAAGTCGGCCTTTGCGCTGTGAGTTAAAAACTAAATAATTAAGTAAAACACGACTTCGATCCAGTTTGGGTGGGATTCGTCCCCGGGAAAGCCGGTTCCCGTAGTCTGAGCTCAGGTCTAACTCTAGAAAGTGATAAGATCATGCCTGCTGGGCACAGTAGTGAGTGCATCATGAGGATCATGATTTGCATCATTCATCAGTTCATGTTAATTAAGTCACATATTGCTTTTAGTCTGATGTTAACTTATGGAAAGTATGTCTTATGTAATTAGTTTGCTATTATCTATCTGTGAATATGTAACATGTGAAATTTGATAACTGTTGTTTGATTCCCCACACTTTATATATGTTTAGTTGTGCTTGCTGAGACTGTAGTCTCACCCCACGTTTCGGGGATATACTTTAGTTGTGCAGGGAACCTTAGGTATTGTTAAAGCGGAGAGAAGAAGAATTGTGGAGCTGAGTCCTACTTCAGTTGGAGTTTTATCTATTAGAAATAGAATCTGATGTAATTTTTATTTGATAAAATGTTGATGTGTATGGTTGTATGTAAATAACATTGGAGTAGCCATTGAGGCTTAATTATGATTTTAATGTATTTATGTTGTTGAACTGTACTGGAAATTTTACTGAGTTTCAGGTTAAGCTGGATTTGGTAATTATCTAGTCTTAAGGGGAGACTTTGACGGATTTCTGGTATAAGTTATTCGAACCACACTATTTCGAGTGTAGGTTCTTTCCCTAAGTTCAATTAGGATTTGCAGTTATTAGAAAAATGTTATGTATGTATTTGTAATAGCTTAAGCTTATCATTGGGGAGTTTAAGCGAGTGTTTGACAATATCGAAAATGGACGTAATAATTTCAGAAAATTCAGGAATAGTGTCTCCAACGGACATTATTTCTGACTTGAGAAATTAGGGCGTTACAAATGGTGCATGATCCTTTGATGGTTTTGAAACCTATATTCCAGATGATATTAAGGACTTAATTAAATTCATTGCAATTCCTTCTCCGAGTCAAGTTCACGATGTATGGTCTTGGAATAAGAAATTGGATGGTTGCTATACTGTGGCAGTGGGATATGACTACCTTATTTGCAAGCCCCGTGATTTCATAGTTTCTTCCTCTTGGAAATGGCTTTGGAAAACAAGCATTCCAGAGAAAGCCAATTTTTGATATGGAAATCCCTTCATCATGCCCTCGATCCCCAGTCATGAATTAAGGTTGCGTCATCACCTATCGTCCTCATCATCCTATCCCTGTTGTAGTGAGTCAATGGAGGCTTCAATCCATTGCATGATAGATTGCCCACATTCTTGAGATGTATGGTCTCGGCTTGGTTGGTTATCAATCCCATATTTCAACATATATGAGTTCAAGGATTAGCTCCATAAACATGCTTCAAGAACAAAGGCAGACGTTTTTATGATTATTCTCTGGTGGTTCTAGAGGTGGTGTAATAGTTTTGTTTTTTGAAGAGTCCCCACGGAGCATTGACTAGACCTTGAGGAGCATTAGTCTATGGATTGGGAATTTCATTTTCAAAACTTGTCAAATTTGACTTATTCAGTCTAGCCAAGGGTTGTTAGATGGGTCCCCCAGCTGATGGCATTATTAAAATGAATGTTAATGGCAGCTATGTTGGATTAGTTGGTCTTTGTGGAGCAGGTGATATTATATATATAAGACTGTAATGGCAGTTCGACCCTTGGTTTTTCTGTAAATGTGGGCAAGATTGGTATTATTGAAGCAAACATATGTGCAATTCGTAAAGGGTTATTACTCTACGCTAAACTTGGTTATAACTCAGTCTGGTGTAAAAATGATTCTATAGATCAGGCCATCAGCCTCTGTCATGTTCCCTTTGTTCCGGATCACCATGAGGTGCTGTAATTATTGCTGATATTAAGCATTTGCTTCAACGTCTTTGGAGGTTCGTCTTATTCCTGCGAGCTAGAAGGGATTTCCTGCGTTGATTTCTTTGCCAAAATGGGAGTGAATCAAGTTGCTTTGCTTAATCATTGGTGTGACACCCTTCTACCCCAAACCCTTATACATTCAGCAATTAGGAATATTTAGGAAATACAACGGACCGCATTGGGTAAAAAGGTTCACATTCTCTCATTAAAACATCATTTATTTCAAAATCAACTTATTTAAAATAGAAATGGAAGTCAAAGGTTTTCCAAGTAAATAAAACATCAATACCACAAAAGTTAACATTAAGTTATCCCTCTTAGCCATGTAAGGCACTTAAAACTGTTTACATAATCTCTTCCTAAAAGAAAATCATAAAGTAAAACCCCTAATACTTAGCCCTGATGTCACAAGTATCAGAGCGACACTCCCTTCAATCAATATTCGACACCAGTCGTGTCATCATCATCACCTGTAAAATTAACCACAGTGTAACGGTGAGGAAAAGAATACCAACTCATACATACACACAGAAGGCTACCTTATCCTCACTCACATATAATCATCATTATCATCAAGTAATATCATACTTATATCATGTTACACCCTTTATTAGCAATTATATTATCTCATCACCAGTTTTATAAATCACACTCGCAAATTACCAAGAAAACACATTCTCTATTCTCAAGGCATAATAATCATATCATCAATAATACTCATATCGTCATAAGGTAATTCAATTTCATCATCAAATGCAATGCATGTTCATCTATCATCGTGCACACCAAACCTCATCAACCTCATCCCAAGGATCATGACTTGGAACTCCGCACAATGGGCGCACCTCATCAATCTCCCTAGTTGTTGCCGATGATGGCCCTACCGTTAATCACCACACAGGCCGATAGGTTGCACAACACCCCACTCTAGGCTCGTGCAAAGACATCCGCCCCGCAATAATAGTCCTACCGTTAATCACCACACAGGCCGATAGGTTGCACGACACCCCACTCGAGGCTCGTGCAAGAATGTCCCCCATCATGGTCTGCACCCCCTCTATGGGTCCGTGCAGTTCACCTCTTGAGTTGCACCCTACCGTTAATCACCACACAGGTCGATAGGTTGCACAACACCCCTCTCTTGGGTTCGTGCATCTCAGATACCACACCTCATATGCTCAATGCATAATCATCATCATATCATAACTCATATGCTCAATGCATCTATATCATCATCATCATTTAGCTCATATGCTCAACACATCAATATATCATCATCATCATCATCATCATAACTCACATCGTATGCTCAATGCATCAATATATAATCATCATACACCTCATTCCTCATAAGCTCATTACATCAATACGTCACCATCACACATCACATACCTCATACACTCAATGCATCAATACATCATCATCACACATCACATACCTCATACACTCAATACATTAATACATCATCATACATCACAGTAATATAAACATCTATCATCAAAGGAGATAATCATATCATCATACTCACATCACAATCAATGTATAACAATCATCAACAAACGCAAGGGTCATAAATCCACTCTGGTAATCGATTACAAGCCTCCTGTAATCGATTACCAGCCAATCACCTCTTTGGTAATCGATTACATGCCCCCTGTAATCGAATCGATTACCTGTAAGCAAAACCTTTGGTAATCGATTACACACCCTATGTAATCGATTACCAACAAACAAACTCTCTGGTAATCGATTACACCCCCTCTGTAATCGATTACCAGCAAACAAACTCTCTGGTAATCGATTACAGACCCCTGTAATTGATTACCAGCAAGCCAGAATCACTCCCTTGCTGCCCAGAACACTCTGTAATCGATTACAGACCTCTGTAATCGATTACCCGCGACACGAGATGACAGTTCTTGCGATTTTTACCCCTTTTAAACCCTCTTATTCATCCTCTAATCAATCCATAGCGTTAATACCCCAATCATATACGTTTATATCAAACAAACTCAACAAAAACACCAATCTTTACACAGATTTGCACAATTATTCCATCAAAATCCCCAATTATCAAACCCTTATTTATCCCTTTTCGCTATTCTCGCTACCCTCTTCTAATCCAATCAAGATTCACAAAGATTCACAGAATTAATCATCAAATGACAGATTTTCATCATACAATACTCAATATATATATATATATCAATTTCGAATTTAAAGCCTTAGAGGGTCTTATGGTTTCCCTCACTACCCAAGCACTCCCACATGCACATACAAACAGCACCCTTTCCCCCACCGTACCTTAGAGATGACAATCCCAAAAGCGAATGGTGGCTCCCTCTACTGATCTACTCTGCAGCACCTTCTCCTTGTGGAGTCGTTTCTCCCCTCCTTATGGTTTTGCTCTATGACGTTTTGAATAATAAGGATTAGGGTGAATTGGTAACCCCTCCTTACTTAAATACTTAACTGGGTTGGGCCCACCCTCAACCCACTTATTCTTCTTTTAATTAGAAATAACATTATTAATAAAAATACTAATATTACTACACTATTATTTATTTCTTTTATTTAATTAATTAGTATTATTAAAATAATAATACTATTATTTCTTCCTTTTCTTTTATTTTTTTTGTCCTATAAATTTTAGGATGTTACAATTGACCGGGTCCTCTAACGACTCTAAATGTCCTTCTGCTTGTTGATGCTCTTGGCACAAGCTTCTTTAGATTGTTTTTTCTTTCCTTTTCTTATGTGTTTTTTAATTTTCTTTGTAATAAATTTATTTAAATAAATATTATTTTATTAATTTAAATTAAAATTTTATAAATGAGTAAGTATTTTTTAAGAATAAAAAAAATCTATAAGTTATATTAGATATATTATTTTGTTTTAATATTTTTATTTATTATGAAATTGTTAAAGTACTCGATGTAAAACCCAATCAATTGAAGACTTTTGGATGTATTGTAGGATTACCTTTAAATACCAGTAAAATATTAAGAAAACTAAAAAAAATTAGTAAATAAAATATTATGTGTAATAAAATACTCCATTCGTCCCTTATTATAAGACAAATTCAACCATTTCACACAATTTAAGAAAATTTGGTTAATGTATTGATCTTTTTTAAAAAATAATTGCATGCCAAATATACCCCTATTTAAAGTCATTATATTTTAGAGACATTAATTGTGACATGGTGGAAGACTCTAAAAGTCACTTTCGAATGGTGTAGTTGAGCACGTGGATAAAACTTCATTTATTATTCACACTCATCAATATACGGGGAATAAAAAGAGTTGAATATTAATGAATGGTAAATATGAAAAAATAATTAATTTACCTAAAAATATGCAGTTATTGGTATACTCATCAATATATAGGGACGAAGGAAGTAGTAAATAATATACCTGCATTTGAAAATTTAAAATTTGGTTTAATTGATATATATGAAAAACTTATTGATATGCTTAATGTTAATTAAAAAAATTAACTATATAACTAATAAATATCCTGTACATGGCATGGATACTTTTATAAAATGTAAAAAATAAAATTAAAATAGAAAAGAATTTAAAATTTTTGAAATTTTTTATTTTTAAAAATAATATAATTAATAGAGAATAAATTTAATGATGATTTACAAAATTTTATTACATTTAATATTGAGAATTAAAAAATTAAGAAATTAATGCTATGATTGATTTGATTTTAATTTAATATTAAAACTTAGGATAGGGATCACAAAATTAATGATAAAATTAAAGTTCATGTCTTTGTAAGGAGAGGATAACACAACTTTTAAAGATTGATGAATGAAAACTAAAATTAGATGTAGGAGTGGATATGTTTTAAATAAATAATTTATTAAAAGATAAAAAAAGATATTATACCTATTTTAGCTGATATGAAAACTTATAAATTTGTATGAAAAAAAAAAGAAAAACACATGACTATTTGTAATGAAGAATACTTGTAGAGTAATCTGACTCATATCTGTGAAGATCAAAAGGGTGAATAAATAAACATCTCACGTGTGGTTAATGAAAAAAACCCTCCATGCCAACATTGATCCATTTAAATGATGATAAGATCACTTCAACTGTTTAATTAAGCAAAAATAAAAATTCAACGATTAGTTATCCATCCATGCACACCTTCACTTGTTGGTTTTTCAAATTCTAGTGCCAGCTCTCCAATTTTTGCTCAATATGTTTTAATGACAACAATCAAATAAATAGCATTTACACAGTTGGTGAAGAAGATTTTCATCATTAAAACTATAACAGGTTAACAAAATTTAATCCACATGCACCTATCTATATCTAAATAAGAGTAGGTAAATGGACACTGAAACATAACTGTATATGCATGTCTTTGCCTCTTCTTTTCCATCCATTATCGACTTGCTTTAATAGCTACATATTAATGATTAATTAAAAACTTAAAAAATAATATTGTATAATAGATATATGATTCACTTACACTTCTATGTTACATGTAAGCACCAACACCACAATGGAGGTTTGAGAAGCAATATAGTCAGGGAAGCATCATTGGTTCATGGGATTCAAGCATTGCAAGCAATTCTCATGAGTTGTTTCATGGACTTCAATTGCTTCCTAAAACAATTTTTAAAAGTGATAAAAAATAATAAAAAAAAATAGTTAAAGATTGGAAGTAACCAAATAGAGTTGCTCGAATGTAGAGATAAAGTGTTTAGAGGTGCTTGTATTGGGAACACTAAAAATTAGTGATGTGTACAAATGAGACCCATTGAAAGCATCCAAAGAGGGTTGCTCTATTGTGAATGCTAAATTTTTTACAATAAATTGGTGATAATTAAAAAACTTTACTAGAAGGGGGTACTAGCTAACTCAATTGGTGATCATAATTAAACTCCGGATTTACAATTTTTTTCAAAGCATGGAAAAGATTCTTATCACTTTGAAAATGGAAAAATTTTCACAAATTAGTTACCTATTTTTTTAAAAAATAAAAATAAAAAGCTTCGACCCATGCAACATGCAAGATGTGATGGTCATTTTCTCGTTTAAGAGAGAGAGAGAGAAGATTGGGGAGCAACCTCTGACTAGGAAGGTGAGAGGCAGGTCGTCATCACCGTGTGTCTTAAACAAGGCTTCTTAAATTCCTATCAAAGTTCGATGGTCCAGCCTTTGCCTTTTTTTTCCACTTTTTTTTCTTTGATTTGGGGTGATGTAATAGAATAGAATAGTAGTTGAAAAGAAAAAAACAAAGAAAGGAGCGTATCAGTTGACTTTTATCCAAGTGTACACGTATACTACTCTATTCGATCCTATTTATAAAATAATATATGAAATTTTATGGTTTTATTTATAAAATTATAAAGTATACACAAATCTAGAGAAATTATTTAAATTGATATAATTATCATGCATGGTAGTAAAATTTAATTTTAAATAAGGATAAACTTGTAATCTTATAAAGAAATTATTTAAAAATTCGATGCATTAATTATTTTTCTTAATGTGTGATTGGGTCTAAATTGTCTTATACTCCCTCTAGTCATATTAATTATAAGTTAATTTACACAAAAACACATATATTAATAAAAATAATTAATGCATTGATTTTTAAGAAATTATTCTACAAAATTACAAATTTATCTCTATTTAAAATTAAACTCCACTACCATAGTAATTGTGTGTCACCTTAAAACTTTTAATGGTCAACAAAGACAAATATAAAAAAATTTAGATTTATGTATTTTATCTTATAAATATATAGAATCGTGGAAAAGTTTTAAAACATTGTCTTTTAAATATACATGACAAGAGGGAGTAAATATTATGGGATGGAGTATTAATTTTCTCCCTCTCTGCCTCATCAAGTCATGTATTGATTTAAAAGGACCTCCAAATTACAATCTTTTGGTCCAATATAACCTTGAAGTCATTACTGATTAATTAGTCTCGGGGGTGTTAATGTTCTTCTTTTCTCCTTCTTCCTCACAAATGATTGGTGGTGTAAAACATTCTTTAATTTTTAATTACAATGACTATTGAATTTCTCTTGAAGTTTATTAAAAAAATAAAATAAAATATATTATTTACACTAAATGTTTTGGATGATTTCACTGATCAAATAAGAAATTTAGCTCAAATCCTCACGATATATCAATGTTTATGAGATATAAAATTATGGAAAAAAAAATTCAAACTCACTATTTTATTGTTGCAAATCAATCAAATTTGCGTGAAAATACACTAAGTAATTCCATGATCACAAGAACAATTTTCTCATGTTTATAATCACATTAAAACCTTTCGAGTATGAATATCCATCCTTTCACTTTTCTTCTATCTTTAATTACTTGATTGGTTAATAATTGACCTGAGTGTTAGAGTATCTTTTACAAACCGACTCCATATATATATATATATATGAAAATATTCTTACTTAATTATAATAAGAATTAAGAAGGAAAAATGAAGAGTCTTATCATAGGTACGTTTTTTTAATTTTGCCTCTCTTTCTAATTAATTAATTTACTTCAGATTTTTGTGTGTACATGTTCTTATCATTGTACTCCATACATAATTAATGTAAAAGTCCAAATTCGTATGATAAAGAGCACAAAATCTTGTGCTTCTAAGCATTTAGAGGAGGAAGCTAATGAGACACATAATTGAATTTGAATCAATTAATTAAGTACTACTAGTAGTTCAACTGACAATGGAACAGCTAGCTAAGCTAATAGTAGCATCTTGTAGCTATATACTGTGAAAAATTAAAAATGTTAGGTTGTGTCGTGTTTCCCAACTACATGCTTCTTGTTATACTGTAACAATATACTACGGCTATGCATGAAATCTATCTATATATATTGTACACACATATTCATACGTACAAGAGTACAACTTTCACTATTAACAGCTACTCCACAACTACCTTTTTATGTTGCTCCTGCAATTGGCAACTCATCACTTTGTGGACACTACAACTGTATCAATCAGATATATTGAAGTCCACCACACCAATCAATTATATTGCTTGGTTCAGTCACTAATGCAACTTTTATTTAATTTCTTAAGAATATTTTAAAGATTCTGCTGGTTAAATAACATTTACCACATCTTATTAAATATTTCTAATAACTTAAATGACTAAGGATTAATTTTCTTTTTTTTGTATTCTTAATTAAAGTGATGATATATGCTTCAGCTTTATTTTCTATTATTTTTTAACAAGGTCCCTTATTTATTTGCTATATATATAATACAATAGTTCACCCATATATAATATATATTTGACTCTTAATTGTTCTTGAAAAGGAGACATATATTTTCTTATATACTACTATCTCCATTTCATTTTGACAGTCGTTTAAGGTTTCTACACACAAATTAAGAACAATAATAAATGACTTAAAAGACATAGTAATCTTACTAAATTACCCTTCTTAATTTATTACACACTTTTTTTCATTTTATCTAACTACATTAATGAGTAGTGTGGTGCACAATTTTTTAAGTTTCTTTTCCCATAAAAGTGGGAGGGTAAAAATGGAAAACTATCATTAATACTCACATAGAAATTAGAGAACGACTCATATTATGAAAAAAATTTATTTTCCTAAAATGACTATCAAATTGAAATGGAGGGAGTACTGTATAATTTTCTCATTCTAACTACCTATTCATATATTTTTTTAATTAGTTATATACTTGCATAGTCATGAAAACTAGATTGAATTAGTTGGTTCCGTCCAACTAAGAACGGTCTGGTGTCCGGTCCATTTATCAAAAAAAAAATTGACTGATTTTCTTTTTATTTATCTATATATGGATACAAACGATTGCTAATTAAATAAAAAAACAATTTGGTTCATGTTGTTTTTAATGATCCTTTGTCGGTAAATCATCTGCATGAGTCATGGTAAGTTTCTGCTAAACTTTGTGAGTGACATGCTTTGACTTTTGAAATTGATCATTTCCCACCTGTTCAATTTTTAATTAAGAAAGAACAAAAATCTATACGACTATTAAGGGACTTCTATTCTTTGATTTTCATTTTTTCTTCATTCAAAATTATTATAAATAATTATTTATTTAAAATTTAAACCCATCAAATAGAAGACATTTTTTTTCTTGGTCAGAAACAGAAGACTAATACTTGTTCACAAACTTCACCAATGGGCTCCTATTGGCCCAACCTAAGCATGGCAAAGAAGGGACTGGAAACCTAAAGCCCAGTATATGGATGTGATGGACTATTTTAGGCCCATGATTGAATCCTTTATTTAAATCAATTATGAACGGACCAAAAAAACAATGAATTTGACCTAAAAAAAATCAATTATGGATATCTTTTTTATAATTATAATTTTGTATTTGACCTAAATTAGACATAGACTCCTTTCAATTTTAAATATTTTTTACTTTACATATTTTTCTTTTGTAAACTTTGTCTAAATTTTAAATCCCCACTATTTGATATAAAATTAGAAATCTCCAAATTCACATTTAACCCAAAGCAATGTGAGAATAGCTTTTACTTTTGATTGATGGTATGCTAGCAACAAACCAAAACATATGCTAACTGGCTTAAATGTTTTTTTAACTCCATTTAAACCAACTTAGGAGCCCAATGCAAACAGCATTTCATAAGCTAAGTTGGGTCATAAAATTCAAAATTGACCCAATTCAAGGAACATATACCTAATTAAACATGTATTAACGTGTCATTGAGAGAGACACACTACCTAATGAATGGGCATCAGTCTTTTAGGTAGTTGAAGTTATCCATTTTTTATTTCCATTTAAGAAAAACATGGTGGGGGAAGGTTCTTTTAAAACCTCAAGAATTGCTTAGTGAATGCTTTAATCAGTCCCATAATTAACATAGCATCCTTAGGTGACTTGTTAGTTGTTAGGCAGCTAAATATATAAGCCTATAAGGACATGGAGAAGCTTAACTCAATTGAAGGAACAGAATGTCCCAAACTAATGTTGAGAAATACTTGCCTAAAATACTTGAACACGATGTCTACAATAATAAGTGAGATTTCAGTTGGAACAACGAGACATTTGCATTTACTGAAAAATATGAAGTTACAAGGGATATGGAAAAGCGTTTCCTTAAACATAATTTTGCATAAGATTATTACTGGAGAGGTTTGTTTTACTTGTTCAAGGAGGACTGAAAATTACAACTATACAATTCATTAGCTGAGGTAAGGCTGCATATCTCTTAGTCATTGGGGTAAAAAGGGAAGAAGAGTTTTTTTGTATATTTTTTTATGGGACTAATAGTTCATGAGCAACTCTGTTCCCTACTGAAAATCCTTTTCCCTATTTGGATGGTAATAGATAATTGCTTTGCAGTATCATTGCTCCTGTGGTTGCTATTCAAGACAGTTGACATTGCATTAAATACAATAAAATAACTACGATTTTAAATTCAATCTTTCTTTCCAAAAGAAGCTGTTGCTGTCAGGCCATGTAGTAGATTAAGGAATGACAATATTTTTTTTTATCAGTTCAGCTTAATGATGTAGAAATAAGAAACTATTTTATACAAGCAACGTAACTTTCATAGAACAGTTACCCCAAAAACTCACATAAATTATGTATAAAATATGAAGGGTAACCAATAAAAGTTCTAGGTGCAAAATAACAGGATGCTGTAGAATGCAATATAATACAAAATTATACATCTTCATAGGCTGCTGGTTCACTAAAACTTTCCCAGCCTACTTCTGGCTGTTTCCTAAGCCCTATGGAATGGATGCCAACAATTCTCAGTGCATCATTGAAACAGCCTCTTGCACAAGAGGCTGAGTGACATGCACAAAATGCTCTGCTTCCCTCTCCACCTGCTCCCAACACTTGTGTGCACTTTTCCCTTCTTTCATCTTCTTCACAAATGCCACAAACTTCCTCCAATTCTCTGGTTCAAACAAATGTTGGTTCATCCTCAGGTATGTGAATGCACACATCTCTGTGTCATCTGAGTTGCCCTCAACATTCAACTGTGATGCATTTATTATCTGCTCATGTGCATAGTCATCATACCGTGGCAAAGCATTTTCTCCAGCAAGAGGGACCTGTGCCTTCTGCGTAGCTAAAGCCACTTGCTTCACGAGCTTCTCGGGTGCACAGAGAGCATCTTGTGGCTGTTCATGATCACGCATCTCAATACACGTGAAGTTGAAAACAGCACCATGACGTGCCAGCATTTGAGCAATAGGGAGGTACCCATCACGGAAACGGGTGTTGTAATACCCTGCTGTGAGCTCAGGAGCATGAGACCTTGAACCATAGTGCCAGTGAATACCAGCAATTTTTACTGATATCTTAACTCCAGTGTTGTCAAAGATTGACTTAGCTGATGTGAGAATCCTCTCACCATGGTCCAACAGCATCTGAGAGTACCAAGTGAGGAAAAATTCACCATATGGACCATCCCAGCCTCCACCTTCTTTGCGGAATAATTGAGTGTCTTCTGGCCAGTTGTTATAGTGGCCAGCATCAGTTGGACCTGTGCTTCCCCATTCTGGCTTACCCTCAGCTTCAGCAGTAGCTTTTAAGCTACTCAACATATACTGCACCATAGCAAAAATAAGAATATTAAGACACTTCAAATTCAAAGCAACTAAAAAAAGAAAAAGTACAAAACAGAGGAAAAAACACAAAAGATAGAGATGTATTGTATATGTTACCTTGTCATAGCATTGGAAAGCACCAATTCCTGGGAATTTCCATGTCCCATTTTGCTCTGGGTATGATGGATAACGTAGCTCACCAGCTGGTCCCATACCAACTTGGATTTCCTGAATTGTGTCAGAAATAAATTAGCTATATATACCCACTTGAACTAAAGTAGAAAGAATAGTAAACAAGGGTGACAGATATTTACCACAATAGTGTCACCAAGAAGGTGCTTGAAATTGTCTCTGAAAGCACGCATGAAATCAGCATAACATTGAACTGGTGTTCGGCCCTTGAGTACTGGCAAAGTATCACATCCAAGTGATACATATTCGTAGTTTCTTCTTCCCCATTGATCAGTGTATGCAAGATCGGGATCTTTATCAATCTCCTCCACAACCCATTTGGGCAAGGGAATACTGCACAGAAGAAGACAACAATCAATAAGACCACTAAGAAGACACCAGGTAATCAAACAAGTAATGGAACTTAAGATCTAGCACCAGTTCAGTTTCTTTTTGGGAATGGACACATATCAAGGTGAACTACTATGTGCATGTTGCATTTAAATTAAGCTCATATTATATAGGACATGAGTAATAAAATCCTTAAGAATGATACTTCTATTCTATCAATTTTGTCCCTCTGCCTTATGTAGCTAATGGCATGTGCTCTGTCGCTCTTGATCTAAGTGAGGAATATCCCAGTCTTAATTTATACAGAGCCTTTGAAATATAGTATTAACTATTTTTTGGGATATATTTATTGAAAATTAAAAATTCTTTGGGATGGAAATTCTTGACTCATAAAAATTAAATTCATCAAGTCCAACGGCACAAATCGCAAAACAAATTAGTATCTTGGGCCCACTAACCTATTCATCATAGTAGATCCCTAAAAGCTACCCCATCTTTTGTAGCTTTACCGAACTGAATGAGTACAAGTCCAACCTCACGTGGCCCTCGCTAAACCACACTTTTCTCTCGTGTACGTTTTGTTTACTTTACTACTTGCACCGTGTTCACCACGCCTCTTTCAAAAATAATTTAACATTTTTTTAAAATAATAAATTAATATCAGACTTCTGGAAAATTCAACTTGAATATATATATATATATATATATATATATTAATATGAGAATTAATATATGAATTTGAATTAATATGTGAATTTCATCGATGTGAGAGTCAACTTGACAACTCTGTTTAAGATATAGGAATACATAAAATAAAAACACTAATATATTAAAGGATACTAGTACTACAAATTATTTACAGAAAAAGGAAAAAAGTCAAATAAAATTGCGATTATAATTTTCCAAAATACAATTTTCAAGATGTAATTCCAAGTTCCAACTATTCTCTAGTCAAGTCGTTTCATTCGAAAGAAAAGCAAATAACCACATTTAGAAGCAAAACAATTCAAGTCTAACCTCATCATCACAAAATCACACACTTTACCCGTTTAATTTATTTTTCATAAAACTCTCACGTCATGCATTTCAATAATAAATATAAATATAAATATTAATCATAATGTCAATTCATTACAATCTTCAAACCCAAGACAAAAACTGAAAAACACCACATATTTTCTTCAAGAGCATAAAACTTTTTCTGGGCCACAAGACCACAAAACCGAATTTTATTCATTTTCAAATCTATTTATAATTTTCTGTTTCTGTATTTCTTTTACATCTAATCTAATTATCCCTTATATTTCTCACTTTCCTCCTTATCTCTCGAATCCCTCTTTCCACAAGATTAGGGGTGTGAAAGTATATTTATCCTTATCCGAGTAATAAGTTCAAATTGTAAGAAACTTTTTCAAACTTATATATTAATATTAATAATATTAATCCTATTCAAATCTAATCCAAAATACGCTCACTCTGTTTCCCAATATTTGATATTTCTCAGCTACTATTAATTAAAGTGAAATTGAAAACCCTAAAAAATATCTATAATTACTAAAAAAAAAAATTGACAGCTAAGATTAATTATAAAAAAAATAATGCAAATGAAAAGAAAAAGAAAGAGGTTGAAGAAAGAAAAACTCACGTGCAGGAATCACCGACGTTACCGCCACATTGATGAAATGACATAACTGCCTGCACCTTGAGGCCGTGTTTCTTCGCCATTTCCATAAGCTCAACGTAACCACCCCAATTATATTGTCCCGCCGAGTCTCTCTCCACCAATCCCCACCACACGTCCATCATCACCCCTTCCACCCCCGCGCTTCTCAGCGCCGCCATCGCCGCATTCATCGCCTTCTTCCTATTCACCGTATTCCCCATCGTCACGCTATCCAACGGCATCATCACATACACCGGCACTCCCTTCCCATTCACCTTCCCTCTCGCACCCTCTCCATGCTCCTTCTCCACCGCCGTCTCCGTCTCCATCGCGAACGCCTGACATGCCACCGACAGATCCGGACGGAGAGCCGTCGACCTAGAAGGACTCAACGGCGGCGAAAGACCGTCAACGGTAGTTCCGTCCGACGTGCTCACCTTGCATCGCAGATTCGCCGCCGGAGATTTCCAAACCGCCGCCGCGCTCACAGCTGCGGTCGTCTCTCCGGACGACGTCGATTCGATCGGCACCGGCTTTCCGGCAAGGCTCCCGATCTGGTGAGTCATGCTCAACGCCATTTTCCTTTCGGTTCTACAAATTTTCCTGGAAAATCCGAGAAAGCGCGAGAAAAAAAATAAAAAGAAATAATAATAAATAAGGATAAGATTTAAAAATTAAAATCGTTTAAGGTTCTTTATCTTGTGATTTTTCTTTCTCTTCAATTTGGTTCGGTTTAGTGATTATAGTGAGGAAATAAAGGGTAGGGGAAGCGGGCTTTTATAAAGGGAGGGAGCGAGGAAGAGGATAAGATTAAAATAATAATATTTTGGATTTGGCCGTTGTTTTACTGCCACGTGTCCTTTGGGTTGCGTGGCGGATTATGGATCGGTTGAGGAAGTGACGGCTGAGATTGTTGGATGGTGTGGGGGAACGGACGGTGGGATGAGGCTTGCGCGTGAAGCTACGAGAAAGTGCGATACCGAAAGATCCCTTGGTTGATATTGTAAGGACACGTGGTGGAAAGTGACTGCTCACGTGTCGTGACCGCATTTTCAGTTGGACAGAGCGTATAAGCCAAGAGAGAGGGAAAGATATTGAAGGAAACTAGGAAGAAAGGAAAGAAAGCAAGAATCTTGTGAGATTGGCAATTTGGCACGTGTCATGTCATTAGCCAATGTAAACATGGAAAGAGATCTATTTCAAACTGCTTCCTCCCACCTTCCCATCATTTGACTTCTTAAAAATAAAACTTATTTAAGTGCTTATAACATAGGTTCTAATTTAATAAGCACTTAAATTTTTAAAAAATTGATAAAAAATGAAGAGGATGCAGTGTATTTAAATTCTCCATAAGCTATTCTAAGGAGCTTATTGAAATAAATTGAAAATAATTTATGAGATGTCATAAGTTCTTTTCAGAAGTTTACTCAAACAATTACATAAGTGTTTATGTCATAAGATAAACTAAAATAAGCTCTTTCAAACAGCACCTACATGTATATGTATCCACTCCACGAGTATTGCTGCGATAAATTCTTGATTTGCCGGATAAAGTTATCTTAGGATCATAGTTTAATTTTAGTGTGATTAATTAGTTCTTTTAATCAAATATTATATGTGTAATTTTATTTAAAATTAATTATTATTGGGCTTTTTGCCCCTATAGTTATAAAAAAATTAATTTTTATTAATTTTTATGGAATCTATGTAGGATATTCCATGAGATTTTAGATGGTGTTGTATCCTTAAAAGATGGCCAAAACTTTTTATCTATTATATGTTGTCGGAGTTTTTGTCTTAGAAGATTGAAAAGTTGACATCATTGAAAGAAACGGGTGGATTATCAAATTTGCTTTTGTTTCGGTACTCTGTATAAGTTACATTTTATTCACATAAGCACGTTTCTATATTGCATAATGAGATTTCAAATAATTAAAATAAAATAAATTTCATTAAATTTAAATATGTATCGTAATTTGTGTATAATTTATTTGTCATCATTGGTTTTTTTATAAATTTAAAATTATATTTATAATTTTCATATGATGATTTTCTTATTCTTTAGATATTTTTTATTTAAAATTTCAAATTGTTATCTTTTATACTTGATAATTTTTTATATCTTAATATTTTCCATAAAATAAAATATTATCTCATGTATTGAATATGGTGAATATATTGGTTGATATTGTTTTTGAACAAATGAAGGAGGAAGAGGGTAGATTCTTTTTGTTTTTATTTTTGAATAGAGACTTATTTCTTACTGATCTTTCGTAAATATGGAAATGGCCGCAGAAGACAATCTTCACGACGGGTTAACGGCGGCGGACGACGGAGGAAAGTGGTGTACCTGCAGGGACTCCAATACTTAAGTCAGTAGATGCTCAAGCAGAGTTTCAGTATGATGGATTGAAAAGCGTACCTGAAAAGGAGACACCACCATGTATTTATAGGGGTAAATTGGCAGGAAAGCCCATTAGGTAGTTGCAACGGATCCCTAAAATTACGCTCATGCGCTTGGCCGACATTAGGTGCACGCGTCCTGATATAATGATAATTGAAGTTGTGATGCATTATGCCGACATGTGGATTCCGATTATACTTGGAATATGTCACGAATGTCATAAACGGATAAATGGTTCCTAGACGGCCCCAGATTGTAAGGTCCAAGACCCTTTGAGCAAAGGTTTTAATGACAACAAACTTTCACAATAATATTCTAAGTGTTCTGAATACTTTGGTACTAATGCTTTCACTTGAGAATGCTTGAAAGAATACAGGAAAAGTTACAGAAGGAAGGTGTAAAGATCAAAAACATCCTTTAACATCAGAACATGTGTCCAGAAGCACGTTACATAGAGCTTTCATGTCAAAAGTGATGAAACAAGTTCAAGAAATAGCTTCTTAGCTTCAAGAAGGTCAAAACAGTTCATCTAAGATCCCAGGAATATTAAACTGAGTTGTATCAAGCTTCAGAAGCAAAGTTGAAGCTTTGAAATGATCATTCAAGACCACTAGAAGCATGAGAATGAGCTTTTCATGAAATCTGTCACCTTCTAAATGTGAAAGATCACTTAAGCAATTCAAGCATAGTTATTCCAAGTGTTGCTGATGCAAACAAAGCAATTGGAGAAGATCAATGCCACTAGAAACACAATTTTGTCCTTAGAAGCAAAACTTACAGTTTCTGCAGAAGCATCAAATACTTATTTGAGGTTGCAAACAAGATCAAAGTATCTCTAGAAGCATTGAACAAGTTCCCACACTCCTCAAGATATTATCCTTGAATATTTCAAGTTGAAAAACACTAAAAGGAGCTTCCATAAGCATAATTACTTCTCTCACAATGCAAATAAAGCAAGGACAAAAGATTGGAAGCTTTACAAGCATATTTGAAGAAGAAACAGAATTTCTACACACTTCCAGAAGATGCAGTTTGCTGCAGAAGGAAGAAAACAATTTTGCAGAAGAAACCTAATGACAGACTTTCTGCAGAAGATACATAATCCATCATAACTTGCTAAATTCATTTCTGAGGCTTCAACTAAGTTAATTACAGTTAAAATAATCTGTATCAAGTTTTTGAATAAGCCCAGGTTGATTACAGAAGAAAAATCTGCAGAAAGAACCAAGTTGAATTTCTGCAGAAGATACTGTCCAGAAGGTATGACTGGTCAAAGATGACAGATGTATAAAGCTGTGACTGCTGCAGTGAGAAAATGACAGATCCAAAGGCACAGCTGGGTGTTCAAACTTGTCTTCCTCTCCAAGCATTTCCAACGGCTAGTTTGACCACCATAACTCTATAAATAAAGCCCCATTCAGCTGGGCAAAATCAAGGAGAACAAAGGGGAAGAAATCCAAAGAGGCATAATGTAGAAATCCCCTTTTAGAGTGAGGTTCTCCTTCAACCACTCCAATATGCAGAGCTGCTGCGCATAATTCTTAGAGAGTGTGTTTAGGCTCAGTTTTGTAAAGATTAATCCACTCCATGAGTGTTTTGTGAGCCATATGAAAAAAACCCATCTCTTGTTGAAGAGTGCTTGTAATCTCCCAAGCTAACTAGAGAGAGTTGGTGTTGGTTTGAGAGGATGTAGAGCCTGCAGAGGCTGAGCAAATAATACTGGTTTTAGAGTCTGAAGAGGCAGGTAAAGAATACTTGGAAAAGAGCCTGAAGAGGCAGGTAAAGAATACTAGTGGTAAGGTGTGCCCAAGGTGATTGTAAAGTTAAAGAAAAGTAAGAAAATCCTACAGGTGTAGGTACTGGATGTAGCCCAAGGATTGTGAGGGTGAACCAATATAAAAATCATCTGTGCAATGTCTCTTACCCTTTCTCTCTTTAATTTTCTGCACATACATCTATTGCATTGCTAGTCATTGATCATATTTTGAATATTTAGCAAGCTATAAACCATATTTTGATAAACTTGTTTTTAAACTGATATTTTCACATAAAACACATCCATATCAGTTAAAATATTGATCTGGAAAGTTTCATTACATTATGAAACTGTTTGGTGCTCCAGAAGCACATTTCTTGAAAGATGTTCATTGTTCAACATTGGAACTTGGGGTTCAAACTACTAAATTTTGATAAATCTATTTTTTAACTAATATTTTCACATAAATCACATCCATATTAGTTAAAATACTGATCTGGAAAGTTTCATTAAATTATGAAACTTTTTGGTGCTTCAGAAGCACAATTCTTCAAATTTGTCCATTGTTCAACATTGAACTTGGGGCTCAAACTACCAGATCTTTACAAACTTGATTTTAATAAGATTTAACTTTATATTCTGGTTGTTTACTATTCAAATATCTGATCTGGAAAGTTTCATCAAATTTCAAGTTCATTTGACCCTTCAGAAGATTGGTTTAAAGTGACAGATTCAATGTTTTGCTTCTACATAACTGCAGAAACTTTATATTATTTTTCTGAACAGTTTTTCTCACATAATCTTATTAGTTATTAGTTAAATAACTATTCTGAAAAGTTTTATTAAAATACAAAATCATTTGACCCTTCAGAAGATTGGTTTAAAGTGACAGATTCATTGTTTTGCTTCTGCATAACTGCATAAACATTATATTATTCTTCTGAACCTTATTCTGAGTTGTAACTACATTAAATACATTATTTGGAAGAATAAATTTTGATGATATCAGTCCCTATGATTTTGCTTGCCTTTAAGAAGATAGTTTTAATCTACTTAGTTGGCATTATACACTAACCACTATCTTCTATCAGTCCCTATGCTTAATTCCATTCCAATGCCTTCTTGTAGGTGAAGAACTATATCTCACTAATAAATTGACAACAAATGATATAACTGGTCGTGTATGACTAGCAAGATACATTAGTGCCCCAATTGCACTGAGATATGGTACCTCAGGACCAAGTAGTTCTTCATCATTTTCTTTAGGCCTAAAAGGATCTTTATTCACATCAAGTGACCTTACAACCATTGGATTGCACAATGGATGTGATTTATCCATATAGAATCATTTTAACACCTTTGCTGTATATGCTTCTTGATGCATTGGGATTACATCTTTCAAATATTCAAGCTGTAATCCAAGACAAAATTTTGTTTTCCCAAGATTTTTCATCTCAAATTCTCTCTTCAAGCAATTTACAGCTTTTAGAAGCTCTTCAGAGGTTCCAATAATATTTAAGTCATCAACATAAACAGCAATAATGACAAATTCTTTGCCAGATCCTTTTATAAAAAGGCATGGACAAATAGGATCATTTTTATATCCTTCTTTCAACAAATATTTGTTGAGGTGATTATACCACATACGCCCAGATTGCTTTAGTCCATAAAGAGATTTGTTCAATTTTATTGAATAATTTTCTCGAGAATTTGGACAACATCCTTAAGGTAAATTGAATCCTTCAGGGAGTTTCATGTAAATATCATTTTCAAGTGAGCCATACAAATAGGCTGTAACAACATCCATTAAGCGTAAATAAAGCCTTTCATGTACTGCGAGACTGATTAAGTATCTAAAAGTACTTGCATCCACCACGGGTGAATATGTTTCTTCAAAATCAATGCCAGGTCTTTGTGAAAAACCTTGGGCAACAAGTCGTGCTTTATAGCGCACAATTTCACCTTTCTCATCTCGCTTTCGTATAAAAACCCATTTGTACTTTAAATGATCCTCATTATCATTTATAATATCAACCGCTACTTTAAATGCAAAAGCATTGTCAATGTTGACTTCATGTCGATTCCATTGTATTCCATTCACGACATAATTTATTGAGTGATAAGTGAAAAATATATGATAATTTAGTATATAATTACCGCACTTATCAAGGGAAAAATAGTGAATTTATGCCCCAAAATACCTCTTTTTATTAATAATTGCATAAATTGTGAATATTTGATTTGAATTTGAATATGATGCTATTTTGATAGAAAATCTGTTGATTTTGCAGATAAATTGGAAGGATTTAAATAAGGAAACAAGATAGCATTTATTTGAATAAAGAATATGCGAGATAAGGATTTAAATGGCAGCTGATTTGGATAAGATTGACAATTATTGGGATAAGGATTCTGCATATTTAATTCTAGATTCAGGTTGAAGATCAAATCAGCACAAGATCAAGCTAAAAAGAGGAAAGTATGGAAAGCAGATCAAGCAAGGATAAGATCAGGAAGAGATCAAGCTGAAAAAGAGGGAAACAAGGAAAGCTGGATCGTAACTCACGCTTCACCTGCGCTGAGCGTAGGTGGAGCACATCATTTAAAATGCATTCTGGATCCTGCGCTTCAAAACGCGCTGAGCGCAGGATGAAGTGCAGGATACGGATCAGTTTTTCAAATAGATTTCAAATAGATTTCAAATCAGATTTCTTCCAGATTTCAGATGGCTTTCCAATCTTTATAGATAGAACCTTTTGCAAGGATCAAGGGAGCTTTTGGAAGACAGGGAGCAGAGCTAGAGCTGGAGAAGAGTGTGACAGTCTCTCCATTGGTTTGTAATGGCTACCATGAGTAGCTAAACTCTCTAATAGGATTGAATGTAGTCGATTCAATCCCCAATTGTATATGAATTCTCTTTATTATTTATGAATCCCTGTTTTTATAGTATTGGTGTTTCTTATCTGTTCTTAATGCTTAGCTTCCGCCTTTGTGTCGGAGTTATAGATTGGTTTTGTGGGGCGCATTCGAGAGGTGGTTCTATAAAATCAATAGCGAGTTTGGGGGAGCCTAGACATAGGAAACTTGAATTCTGATTGATAAAAACACTTAATTTGCGATTGTGGAGACCAGGGTGAATTAATAGCGTAAACAAATAGATCTTTAATCCGGGGTAATTTATCACTGTGGGGATCAGGGTAGATTATTTTTGAGTATTTTATCACTGTGGAGACCAGGGTAAAATAACTTTAATTTTTGCTTCAATATTATAATTGCATATTCATAAATATTATTGGGATTCAAATACGAAAGGGGTGCGATAGACGAAGTTCAATCCTAGTTCAAGTAACCTACTCAACCTATCTCAATTTACTGTTTTTTTATTTACTACTGCAAACTACACTCATATCAAATATATTCTCTCACTTGATAGTTGTGACCACTAGTATTTAAAATTGAACTGTTCCATGTGGATACGATAACTCTTACTTACTATTATACTGCTGAACTTTTGGTACGCTTGCCAGAAACTCAACAAGTATTTTTGGCGCCGTTGCCGGGGAACGGTGTATCAATTTTTAAAGACTTGGGAGGTCAATTCTATTAAGTTGTACATATTTTATTTTTAATTTTTTTAGGATTTTTATTTTTTATTATTTTCTTTTTAGGATTTTTAGGAAAAAAAAATTAAACTTTAAAATTTAAATTTTTAAATTCTAATTTTAAATTTTAAATTTTTAAAATTCTCTTCCGCACTTACCCTTTTTCGAGTTTCTTGATTTATGCTTTTGCGAGGTCAGGTGTCCCCAAATCAGTTGCAATTCGATCCAGAATTAGAAAGGATATCTAGAAGGAACAGAAGCAGAAACGAGAGAAGAAGGCAAAGGAGAGGTGAAGAAGAAAATAAAAATATGGCTGAAGTACAACCAAGGAAGAGAGTCTTAGGAGACTATGTCATGTACCAAGGACCTCGACATTACTCAAGTATAGCTATATCAGCTACATCGAAGTCTTTTGAGATAAAGCTTGCACATTTAAACATCATCAGTGCCCACCAATTCACAGGATTGGATCACGAAGATCCACATACACATCTTTCTACTTTCTATGAATTGATTGGTGTTATGGGCTTTGAGGAAGAAGATTTAGAATCAGCTTACTTACGATTGTTTCCCTTTTCTTTAACAGGTAAGGCAAAGGAGTGGCTGAAATTGCATCCTAGTCAGAGTCTGAGCGATTGGAGCGTGATAGAAAATAAATTTCTGAAAAGATTCTTTCCAATGTCACGCTACATTCAAGCAAAGACAAGTATCTCCACATTCAGGCAAGAAGAAGAAGAACCACTATGTGAAGCCTGGGAGAGATTCAAGATCTTGCTGCAAAAGTGCTCAAATCATGGTTTTGATGACATTACCCAACTAAACATCTTCTGTAATGGACTCAAACCAGATTCAAAGTCTTACATAGATGCTGCAGCAGGAGGGACCATTCTGGCGGTGGATGAAGAGCGTGCTCTCACAATAATTGAGAATTTTGCAACGAATAACCAACAAGCTCAATATTGGAGAGAGCCGGTTCAGAAGAAGGAGTTTGTAGAGCTAAAAAGCAATGATGCACTATTAGCAGAAAACAAGCTCATCAAACGACAGCTAGAGGCACTCACAGAGCAATTGAAAGCACTTCCTCAACAACTGCAAACAGTGCAATCTCAACCTTGTCAAGCCCAACAGTTGATTTGTGACTTTTGCGGAGGCGATCACCCCAATAGTCACTGTTCCTATGAGGATATGCAAGTAGAACAGGTCAACTATGTGGGAACCCAGGAAAGGCACGATGACCTTTCCAACAACTCTGGGAAAAGCCAAGATAGAGAAGTTGCAATGCATGACATAAATTCAAGGATTGAAGAAAAGCTCGATAGACTCATGCAGGATATGAATGCCAACTAGAAAATCATAGAGACAACATTCAGAAACCTGGCAACTCAACTGGAGCAAGTAAGGAAGCAATTCGCTGCACAAAAAGAGTATTGCAAGTCAATCTCCACCTGAAGCTTTGTTCACCGACTTCGACCGGGATCACGGCGTCGACCCTGTACGCAAGGCGGAAAGGGGTTTCTCCCGTGGTTAAGTGTGGCATCGTATGATGAGCCCATAGAACATTTGGAAGCTATTTCGCCCAAAGTCCCTTCGCCGTGACTAAACGCTTCTTGAGGACCTTGGGTATGATCTTGTTGGTCGCCTCTGCCTGACCATTGGTTTGCGGATGTTCCATTAACGAGAACCTGTGACGAATGTGGAAGTCCGACAATAATTCCCAGAAACCCTTGTCTGTGAATTAGGTTCCATTATCTGTCACTACCGTATGAGGGATGCCAAAGTGGCAAATAACAAGACGGTGAATGAACTTGGCAAGGTTCTTCGTCGTGATCTTTGCTAAGGGTTGTGCCTCAATCCACTTGGTGAAATAATCAACTGCAACCGTGAGGTATTTTAATTGCCTGGGGGCCACATGAAATGATCCCCCACCACAAGAAGGGCCATGGAGCTGAAATGGACCACAATTCTTTAGCGGGAGCTCAATGTATGTTGGCGTGCTTTTGACAAGACGAACATTTCTTTGCATAGGCGGCACAATCAGCTTCCATAGTTGGCCAATAATATCCGGCACGAAGGATCTTCCGAGCTAATGAACGTCCTCCGAGATGGTGCCCACAAATGCCTTCGTGGACCTTAGCCATTATGTAGCCGGAGAGGTCTCCCGAGATGCATTTCAAAAGTGGCTGCGCTAGTCCTCTCCTGTAAAGAGTTTCATGGATCAAACAATGAGGAGCCGCCTGCCTCTGAATCCGACGTGCACTCTCAGAATTCTGAGGGAGTGTTTCGTCTTCCAGATATTTCTTTATCCCTGTATACCAACATTCACTGCTTTTTAGCGTCATAACCACGATAAGGAACAAGATAACCTCCTGAATCACAGATATGTTATTCCCGGAGGATCTTGTGTTTGCTAATTTGGATAAGACATCCGCTCTAGCATTCTTCTCCCTCGGAATGTGATTCACTTCGACCTCGGAAAAACTATCACACAATTGCTTCACTTTTTCGAGATATTTCAAAAGTAAAGGGTCTCTGACCTGATAGTCGCCTTTCACCTGAGAGACAGCGAGTTGAGAATCGTTGTTCATCCTCACCCGAGATGCTCCTACCTCGGATGCCATCCACAATCCAGCAATCAATGCTTCATACTCGACTTGATTATTAGACGTCGAAAATGAGAAGCTCAAAGAGTGTTCTAGTATCACCCCTTGGGGACTTTCAAGCAATATCTCGGCGCCACTCCCTTTTGGATTTGAAGATCCGTCCACATGAACTTCCCACCATCCATCACAAGCTCCAGGTGCCCGGGTAAGTTTCGTGATAAAATCTGAAAAGGCTTGTGCCTTGATTGCCTGTTGAGATTCATAGGTCACCCCAAACTCCGAGAGTTCCATCGCTCATGCGACCATTCTTCCGGCTAAATCTGGTCGTAAAGGACTTGTCGGATAGGTTGATTAGTTCGCACGGTAACTTGGTGGGCTTGAAAGTATTGTCGAAGGTGGCGTGTTGCCGTGATCAAGGATAATGCGAATTTTTCAACTTTGGGGTACCTAAGTTCCAGGCCTTGTAGTGCCTTGCTGACAAAGAATACCGACAGTTGTTTTCCGTCTATTTCCCTTATCAATACCGCGACAATGGCTTCATCGGCTACTGACAGATACAAGAACAAAACCTCTCCGACCTGGGGTCAAGTTAAGACGGGAGGTGATGCTAGGATTTGTTTGATCTGCTGAAAGGATTCCTCACATTCTTGATCCCATGAGAATGATTTTCCCTTTTTGAGAAGACGAAAGAAAAGTAAAGGCCGGACTGCTGATTTGGTAATTAATCTAGTGAGGGCGGCAAGCCTTCCCGTTAGTTGTTGAACTTCTTTCACCGAGGTGGGACTCTTAATGTCGAGTACGGCCCTGCATTTATCCGGGTTGGCCTCAATGCCCCGTTCCTTGAGTATAAAACCCAGAAACTTTCTAGCCCGGACACCAAAAGTGCATTTCTTAGGATTCAAGCGCATGTCTTACCGTCTAAGTAGGTCAAAAATGGATTCGAGGTCTCAAACGTGATCTGCATCCATCTTTCTTTTCGCAATCATGTTGTCGACATAGACCTCGATCACTTTACCAATTTGATCCCGGAATACTTTGTTCATTATTCTCTACTATGTTGCCCCGATATTCTTCAACCCAAACGACATTATTCGATAATAATAATTTGCACCGTTCGTCATGAAGGAAATTTTCTCTTGATCCGGTAGGTGCATCTGAATCTGATTGTAGCCAGAATAAGTGTCCATAAAAGATAAAAGGCAAAAATCAGAAGATTGATCGACCAAACGGTCGATATTAGGTAGAGGGTAAGAATCTTTGGGGCATGCTTTATTTAAATTCGTATAATTGATAAGTGTAAAATTAGCGTTATTTTCATATAGTTTTTATTACACTTATCAAGGTTAAAATAGTAATTTATGCCCCAAAATATCCCTTTTTATTAATATTTACAATATTTGTAATTATTTGGTTCAAATCTGAATATGATGCTATTTTGAATAGAAATCTATTATTTTATGCAGATTTACAGGAGATTTGGAATGAGAGAGAAAATAGCATCAGAAAGGAGGTTGTTGCAGATTCAGAATTCAAATAAAGAGGAGATAATCAAAGAATCTTGTGAATAACCTCTTCAATTCAAATCCAAATCAAATAAATACAAAAATTCAACTCAGATAAAGGGATAAAGGAAAATCAGATAAGATCAGAAAGAGATCCAGAAGTTAGATCAAGATCTGAAGGAAAGCCGCAGCGCGTAACACGCTCCACCTGCGCTAAGTGCATGTGGAGCGCAGATCCAGATTGATCAGGCTCCACCTACGCTAAGCGCAAGTGGAGCGCAGTAGCAGATTGAATAGGCTTCATATGCGCTAAGCGCACATAAAGTGCATGTTGCGCAGCAGCCTCTTAACCTAGATCTAGATTGACTTCTTGGAGTAGAATTAGGGTTTTCCCAATCTATAAATAGAGCCCTTTGCACATATCAAAAGGGAGGTCCTCGGGACCCGACACAGATACAAAGAGAGAGTAGTTCTAGGATTGAGAAAGGTGACAGATTTCTCAGTGGTTTGTAATGGCTACCATGAGTAGCTAAGCTCTCCAGTAGGATTTGATGTAGTGGATTCAATCCCCTTGTGTATAAAGAATTCTCTTCTTCTTAATTATGATTCTCTATTTGTAATTTATCGGTATCTTTATGCTGTTTGTAATGCATCACCTCCACGCGTGCGCTGGGGTGGTAGGCTAGTGCTCTGGATACAAAAAGTGGAACTCCGACTAGTATTAGAGTTAGGTGAGCATAGAGATGGCTATGAAGCTTAATCTCCGATTGCTAAAGGTACTCATTTTAGTCGTATCATAGTATAAAGATTGTATTCTAACGATTGAAGGTTCAGTGAGTGACACACCCTCTCATAGGTGCTTTATGTGAAAATATGATTAAGATGATAGTGTCAGTTACAAAATACGGGGAATGTTCGGGGTCGCCAAGCCACTTTGAATGCCTGTAGAGAATAGTTTATGACGTTTAATTATGGTGTTATAGGGGAATTTGCGGGTACAATAATTACCAGGCATGCCTTATAATTATTATAGTTAGACAATAGTAAGGTGATTACGAGTATGATCATAATTAAAGGAAGGGATTCGCATACACAAGGGGGGAGATGAAGCGAAGTCAAATCCTAATCCAAATTATTATTCTCTCCTCGTGTTTATCTGTTTTTACTTTTATTTTATTATTTATTATTTTGAAAACAACCATACCTTTTTACAAACCGTTTTTATTGAAAATACAATCGCTATCACTTTACAAATTACAACCGCTCCTGTGGATACGATATCTTACTTACTCTATAACTGCTGGACTTTTGGTACGCTTGCAAGGAATCTGTCGCGACCGGGGCCACGACTGGGTTGGCGAGCCCGTGAGAGAAAATATTGAAAAATGAAATGATAATTTGGGGAGTCGCCACCAATTTATTTGGTTTGGGGAAATTGGAAAACCCGAAAATGATTTAAAATTGAAAACCAGTCTGCGAACAAGAGATCCGAATTCGGGAGTCGGTTATGTGTAGGGAAGGTGTTAGCACCCTACAACATCCGTTAAAAACGGTTACCTTTAATTAATTGTGCAAAATTTATTAACTCTTGAAAATGTTTATTTTACCCCTCAAAAAGAAAATTTATTTACATTCTTTAAATTATAGAATGATGAGAAAAAAAATTAATTTGAAATCGATGGGACAAAAACGTTGAAAATTTTATTTTGGCTCGACGGGGAAATCCCGCTCCTACGTATCCCCAGGTGCAATGGAGAAATCAAAGCCACGTAGTTCTAAAAAGGTGTTTGAAAAAAGATTGGTTTAATTTTGAAAAGAAATTGATTTTATTTTTTTAATTTTTGAAGGAAAAATGGAAAAATTGATTTCGAAAATGTTTTCAATTTGAAGGAAAGAAATCACGTTCAAGTTAGCAAATGGCTATACTGTGAACCTAAAAAGATGTTATTGATAGAAATGCTATTCAATAAACATTACTTATTTTGACAAAATTCATTTTGAAAATTGATATGATTTTAAGCGCATTATTGAGTTAGTAATGACTATACTCAATATTTTCTGATAACGTTATTGATAGAAATGCTATTCGAATAACGTCATTTATTTCGAGGATAATTCATTCATTTCTTTTAAAATGGATTTGACTTTAAGCGCATTATGGAGCTAGCAAATGGCTATACTCAATATTCTTTTCTAACCTGAATTATGTTAAAAGATAGAAATGCTATTCTATTAACGTAATTGATTTGATGATCAAATTTATTTCCCAAATATTTTCATAAACAGACAAACTATTGAGCTAGTAAATGACTATACTCAATAATTCCTTTAAAGCAACATTAACAGATAGAAATGCTATTCTATTAACGTAATTGATTTGATAAATGATTTAATTTTCAAAGAATATTTTCTTATTTATAAAACGGTCCGAATACCGAGTTAGTAAATGACTATACTCGATAATTCTTTTTTGAACGACGTTAAAGGATAGAAATGCTATTCCGTTAACGTAATGGGTTTGATAAACCAATTTATTTAAAAAATGTTTTTTATTTACAAGCGGGTAAACTTTTGAGCTAGTAAATGACTATGCTCAATTTTTATTTGAACGACGTTAAAAGATAGAAATGCTATTCTATTAACGTCAAAGTAAAAAAGGGATAAATTGAATTAATCAATATTTACAAGAACACAATTAAAATTACAGATAATCAATTATTTACAAGTGAAGAGAATTAAACAAATACTCACAAATGAATATGAACATTCACAAGAGATACAAGATAATGGGTCAAAATATCACATTATAAGAAAGTAACAAAAATAAAATTAGAACAATTAACACACATTAAAAACAAAAGGGTTGGCCTCAGCTCACATCATCGGCCCAACAGAGAAAAAAAACAAGGGGGTTGAATGTGAAAAGAGAAAAGGTAGGCCTCGGCCCAATTTTAACAAATAAAATGACAATAGAATTTAACAAAAAAACACATTAGCCCAAAAAAAAAAAAAAGAAACGGTGGGTGAAAGAAAAAAAAAGAAAGAGGGTTGAGATTGGAAGCAGATACCTCATTTTATTTTACAACCATCTAGAGCCTCTTGTTTTCTCTTCTAGGGTTTGCTTTTGGAACACAAAAAAGGGGGAAACCAGGGGAGCTCACAGCGGCGGCCATGGAGGGATAGCCACCAGAGACGGCGGCCATGCATGGCTGCAGCCGCGGCTCATGGAGGGAGCAACAGTGGAGGCCACGGCTGTGCACGGGGAGGGGGTGACGCGGTGGTCATGGCCACAGGGGCGGCGGAGTACGACCGCGGGACAGGGAAGCGGCGTTT
Organism: Sesbania bispinosa; assembly: GCA_026901365.1. NCBI lineage: Eukaryota > Viridiplantae > Streptophyta > Magnoliopsida > Fabales > Fabaceae > Sesbania > Sesbania bispinosa. Next base: position 619,167 of record QLOH01000206.1, read on the forward strand.
GACGCGGGACGAGGTCCCCTGTGCGCGGTGGCGCGCGCGGCTGCGAGGTGGTGGGTCGCGACGGCGACCTAGAGTTCCAAACGACGGTGGCCATGAGCAGCAAGGCTGCTGGCCGCGCCGGAGAGGGGGCGATGGTTCTTAGTTTCTCTTTTTGGTTTTGTTCATCTCTTCTCTGTCTTAATTCTATTCCCTTCAGTTTCTGTGTCTGAATCTTTTCAATTTTTACAGGGACAGAGAGTTTAGAGAATGGTGATTTGAAAGGTTGGGGGCGATGGTACCGTGCGGCCATGGCAGAGGGATTTTTCTGTAATTGATTTTTCATTGGTTTTGCTCTCTGTTCACAGTTCCTGTTTCCCATTGTATTTGATTCCCTCCTCTGTTTGCTATTTGCTTTATTCATTTAAGAGACTCTATTTCCATTCATACATGTAAATGGGACCGTATAACTTGACTGTTTGAGGCACTGTTTGATTTTAGATCAGAAGTTTTTACACTGCTTACCTGCTGGATTGACACATTAAATTTCTGCACGTAGAAAATACAAATAGATAAATGCATCAATATGCCTCAAGAGAAAGAAAACTTTACCAATTTACAGATTTCCTTTTCTTCAGTCCCTCTGTACTTTATAAATTGCTCCCCTCTCTAAAAATGGCTCCAATTGCCTCCCCTTCTTTGCTCTCTCCCTGTTTGAATTTTGCTATTAGTGTCCCCTTCTGAATTGGTTTCTTGATGTTGAAACCAACTCTCTTTTTTCTGTATTTTTCTATCCGGATCCCCCCCTCACAGCTCCAACAGCCTTATTTATAGGCAAATTTAATTGCCTTTTTCAGTACAATTTGCGCTGCAGCTGCAGTTGCCCATGTTGGTGCCGCCCAAGTCAGATGCCCATGCCTTGATATGAGGTATGCCAGAGCGAGCAAGTTGCAGCAAGTTGATGCAACAAGCTTTGCTTTTTTCCTTTTTTTTTTTCTTTTTTTTGCTGAATTGATTTTTGTAAATGGCTATGTTAACCCAAAAATAATTTTTTAAAACAAACGTCACAAGCACTGGGCCCAAAATGGCCCAAATAAAAGAAATTTGAAACAACCTCTTTTTTTTTCTTGTAAAACGTTTAATTAACTATTTAATTAATTAACCATCAATAGTTAATTAACCAACTAATTAATTAATACATTTTAATTTTTTAATTTTAACTCTTTTTTTTAATTTTCGGATAACATGAAAATGAAGGGATTAAAACACACTAATAAGACGAGGACACCGGACAAAATTGGGTGCTGACAGAATCCATCAAGTTTTTGGCGCCGTTGCCGGGGAGCGGTGTCTCAATTTGTATAGTTTTAGAAGGTTGAATTCAAACTCTATCTTAGAATTTTAGGATTTTTTATTTTATTTTTTATTTTCGTTTTTTTTAAAATATATTATTTTGTTCCACCTTCCTAAGCTAACATTTGTTTGAGATTCTTGAATAGTTGTGAAGACAGGTATCTCAAAATCAATTGATAGAAGGGACATCTAGAAGGAACAAAAGGAAAGAAGAGGAAAAGGGTAAAAAGACAATTTCAACACTCTCTGTTAAACCATCCCCAAGTGAAGTAAAAGTTGAATGGCTTCTGGATGGCAAAATCCACCAAGAAGAACACTTGGAGATTATCAAAATCCACCAAGAAGAACCCTTGGAGGTTATGTTAGACAACAAAAGCCAAAATATTTCTCCCACACACAAATCAAGGTAACTTTTCCAATTACAATAATTATTCTAACAGATTTTCACAGGATTGGAGAAGTTACCAGAATCAAATTTTTGGGTGGCAACAAGATGTTGTTTCATCCTATAAGCAAACTATTGAAGTTGAACTCAAGGCAGATACTGCAATACATAACACATGTTCAAGAATTGAGGAGAAGCTCGATAGACTCATACAAGATATGAATGACAGTCAGAAAGAAAGAGAAGAAGCAAGAAGAAAAAAATGATGTTTTGATAGCACAGCTAGCACAGAAAAGGGGGTTAAGACTTCAGAAGGAAATTAAAGAAGCACAAGAAAGAGAAGCTGAAGAAAGAGAATCAGAACAAGTGGATGAAGAAGAGGAAGAAGAAGAAAAGGAAGAGTTCACACATGCACTGCAAGTCAGAGATTTGCCATATCCAAAGAATCCCTCCATGAAAGATCTACACATGCTATTTGCAAGCTTCATGAATAGTATCAACTGTGTGCAAATTACCAGCCCAATGTTGGAGGCCATGGAGCAAAGGCCTGCCGAGTTCATGTTGGAAATGCTCAACAAGAAGAGAGAGTTTCCTGATGCAACAGTTGAACAGATAGCAGAAGCAAGAACCAACCATCGGTCAGAACAAATTTCAGCAAATACACTTCCCAAACCTGAAGAGCAGTGTGATGACATTGCTCAGCTAAAAGGGGAGGAAATCAATAACAATCTGACTGATGAAGAAGCAGAAGAAGAAAAAGGAGAGGATGAAACAGAAAAGATGGTGCTTGAAGAAGAATCTGACTATGAAGGGGAGAAAGAGAACAACACATATGAGGGTGTAGAAAAAGAGTGAACAGAGAGATAATGAATCAAAGCCCAAAGAAGAAAGGGAAGTGGTATCAAGACCAAAGACCATGCCTTATCCAACCAGTCCTACAAAGGAAGATCAAGAAAGGCATGGTACAAGTAATAATCCTTCCAGACCTCACAAAAGAAAGGCCTGCAATCACATTGACCAGAACAGGGCAAAGAGAAGGAAAGTCATGCTAGAATCAAACTCAGAGCCTAGAGCCAGATTGAAGATCAAGAGGTCAGGTGTGTTTCATATCAAAGACCCCTGCGAAGCAAAGAAATTGAGAGCAATCAATTGTGAATCATCAAAGCTTCAAGAGAAGAAGACTCATGCACATGAGAGCAAATTAATAAAGAAGAAAAGAGTCAAGCCAAGGGAGTCAGAGGCATGGTCCGATTCCAGAAAGAAGCCCAAATGCTTAAAGTCATTTCACACTACAGGTTGCTCCAAGGCAATATTATGGGGAGGCTTATATGCCAAAGAAAGGAAGGGTGCAGCTCACAAGCTCACCAAAAGATTTCAGTATCAGCCACCTTAACAGAGCAGGCGTCGAGCTATCAGACGTTAAACAAGCGCTTTTTGGGAGGTAACCCAGAGATTTTTAAAAGTTTTAATTATTTTTAGTTTATTAATTAGGATCTTTCATTTTTTTTAGGATTTAGGAAATTTTCAAAATTGATTGGAATAAGTTTGTGGAAAATAAATTTTTAAAAACAATAGGAAGTAGCAGAAAACGTGACTGAAAATTGCAAATTCTCATTCTGTTTTCTGCGCTTCAATTGCGCTGAGCGCAGGAGAAGCGCACAATTGCAATTTTAGTCACTGTTTTCTGTGCTTCACCTGCGCCGAGCGTAGGTGAAGCGCAGCAGTACAAAATTTTAAAAATCTTCTATTTTCTCATGTACTGTTTCTCTACTTCCTAAGCTCTTATTTTTATATTTTTCACTCACAAACTTCAATCAATTTTGAAACTTTCAAATTTTATTTAATTTTTACCAATTGAGATCTTCATCTACTTTGATTATTAATTTTCACTTTAGGATAGCAACTTTAAGATTATGAATATTATTGATTATCTGCTATCTTAATGTGTTTTTGGCTGTGTGGAACATGAAGAACAATTTGCTTGATTGGAATACTCTTTGTTTTGTGAGTTATTAAAATTGAAAGTGTTATGCTCTATCTCTTTCAAAAATTTTGAAACTCTCACTTTCTATGGATTGATTGAATACTTGCAAAACAAATGAGTATATTCTATTTTTAGGAAGGCATTACCAAGTGCAGTGAAATTTTTGTGAATAGAGTATTCTTTATGCATGCAAATTGGTTAATGATAAGCTTCCACGTTCTTCATAAATTGATGTTTGCAATAAGGTATCATTGAAATTAATATATTTTTAGCAACTAATTGTTGTTATTTGCCTTTTCAGATGCCTAGGACTAACTTGCTAGTCTTTCCCGTGGCTTTAGCTCACGAGGAGAAGACATGAGGAAAAGGATCATAGAATATGATCCCATGAGATTCAAGAGTACGCAGGTTGCTGCAAGACCCATAACCAGGCACGTTGTTTGAAGAGTTCCGGATATTCTAGCAGTGGCCTGGGGACAGGCCTATTCTTCCAGGAGGAGGTGAAGCAGCAGCAGCAGGAGAATATGATAAGGACCCACATGATACAGAAGATGAAGATTGACACTGGTGTTTTTCTTTTTTTTTCTCTTATTTTATATATTTTTTTAGTTAATTAGGAATTTTTGTTTTGCATTTAAATTTTTAGGATATTTAGGATTTTTTTTAAAACAAAATTAGAAATTAGAAATTAGGAAAATAAAAGGAAAATTTTTCAAAATTTCTGAAATTGGGCAGTTTAACTAACCAGATTAGGAAGGAAAAAGGTCTTGTGATTAATCCCATAATCAATTAAGATTAGGATACTTCACATGAGAATCTATCAGGGTAGTTAATTAAAACCAATAAATGTTTTATCAAGGAATTTAGCCAAGTAACCGGTGAGTTGAGAGCCCAAACACTGAATTGAGAGTTTTTCGCCACTGTCTATAAACTTTTATTGATTGAGTTTTTGGATCTTATGTTGTTTATAGAAAATATGGAAGTGACAAAGGCAATTTTTATTTTTCAATATATTTGCTCAATGCCAAAACGTCAACCTTTGATATAATTTTTCCAATTCTTTGATAACCCATTTGATCCTTTATTGAATATTCTTGTTCACCCAAGCCAAAATAAATATCTATATCCTGTCCCTTAAACATTTGGGATAGAAAGCAAGGTGGCAAGCAAAAATAATGGGAAGAAAAGGTTGAAAATCCAAAGAGCAGGTACAGAGAAACAAAAAAAAAAGAAAAAGAAGATCACTCCCCCTAAAATCAAAAAAGAAAAAAGTGAATAAATTGAATAAGTTGGGGGGGAGTGCATCTTCAAACAAGGAAAGAGACCTGCAAAGAATTGAAATAAATCAAGAAAGATATGGTGGAAGGAGAGAAATCCAAGAAAAGCAACATCCAAATATGCTCTCTATTCTAGATGTTCATTGTTTATCCAGAAAAATCATAAATTCTTGATAGCCCAGCCTCATTACAACCTTAAAAAGACCTTTTGATCCATATTAACCATGAACATGCTTAGGAACTAGTAACGACTATCAATCTTAATTGTTCAGCTGTGGTGAAAATATTGAGGGAAACAGTACCCGTGAGCATGAGTGAAATTCCTTGGTATTTTGTTTATTGCTTTAATTGCTACTCTGAGAAAATTCAATTTGTTCATTATATTCTAGTTTTGATTGAGCAATGGAAATATCTCTTGATTTTAATTCTTTCTGAACTCGGAAGGTGACTTCTGCCTAATAAAGAGATAGTGAAAACTTTTCCTTGTAGTTATTTTGAGAATTGTATTCAAGGGTGATTTGAAATTTGATTGCAAAAGGTGTCTTGCTTGAGGACAAGCAAGAAATTAAGTATTTGATAAGTGTAAAATTAGCGTTATTTTCATATAGTTTTTATTACACTTATCAAGGTTAAAATAGTAATTTATGCCCCAAAATATCCCTTTTTATTAATATTTACAATATTTGTAATTATTTGATTCAAATGTGAATATGATGCTATTTTGAATAGAAATCTGTTATTTTATGCAGATTTACAGGAGATTTGGAATGAGAGAGAAAATAACATCAGAAAGGAGGTTGTTGCAGATTCAGAATTCAAATAAAGAGGAGATAATCAGAGAATCTTGTAGATAACCTCTTCAATTCAAATCCAAATCAAATAAATACAAAAACAACTCAGATAAAGGGATAAAGGAAAACCAGATAAGATCAGAAAGAGATCCAGAAGTTAGATCAAGATCTGAAGGAAAGCTGCAGCGCGTAACACGCTCCACCTGCGCTAAGTGCATGTGGAGCGCAGATCCAGATTGATCAGGCTCCACCTGCGCTAAGCGCAAGTGGAGCACAGTAGCAGATTGAATAGGCTTCATACGCACTAAGCGCACATAAAGCGCATGTTGCGCAGCAGCCTCTTAACCTAGATCCAGATTGACTTCTTGGAGTAGAATTAGGGTTTTCCCACTCTATAAATAGAGTCCTTTGCACAGATCAAAAGGGAGGTCCTCGGGACCCGACACAGATTCAGAGAGAGAGTAGTTCTAGGATTGAGAAAGGTGACAAATTTCTCAGTGGTTTGTAATGGCTACCATGAGTAGCTAAGCTCTCCAGTAGGATTTGATGTAGTGGATTCAATCCCCTTGTGTATAAAGAATTCTCTTCTTCTTAATTATGATTCTCTATTTGTAATTTATCGGTATCTTTATGCTGTTTGTAATGCATCACCTCCACGCGTGCGCCGGGGTGGTAGGCTAGTGCTCTGGATACAAAAAGTGGAATTCCGGCTAGTATTAGAGTTAGGTGAGCATAGAGATGTCTATGAAGCTTAATCTCCGATTGCTAAAGGTACTCGTTTTAGTCGTATCGTAGTATAAAGATTGTATTCTAACGATTGAAGGTTCAGTGAGTGACACACCCCTTCATAGGTGCTTTATGTGAAAACATGATTAAGATGATAGTGTCAGTTACAAAATACGGGGAATGTTCGGGGTCGCCAAGCCACTTTGAATGCCTGTAGAGAATAGTTTCTGACGTTTAATTATGGTGTTATAGGGGAATTTGCGGGTACGATAATTACCAGGCATGCCTTATAATTATTGTAGTTAGACAATACTAAGGTGATTGCGAGTATGATCATAATTAAAGGAAGGGATTCGCATACACAAGGGGGGAGATGAAGCGAAGTCAAATCGTAATCCAAATTATTATTCTCTCCTCGTGTTTATCTGTTTTTACTTTTATTTTATTATTTATTATTTTGAAAACAACCATACCTTTTTACAAACCTTTTTTATTGAAAATACAATCGCTATCACTTTACAAATTACAACTGCTCCCTGTGGATACGATATCTTACTTACTCTATAACTGCTGGACTTTTGGTATACTTGTCAGCAATCCATCAATAATCTACACACATCCGCCATTTTTCGTTTGGCTTTTTCACTAGGACTACATTAGACAACCAAGTGGTGTACTTGACTTCCCTAATAAAACCGCCATCGACGAGCTCGGAAACTTACTGCTGGGCGGCCTCAGCTCGCTTTGCCGATATTTTCCGGTGTTTCTGTTCGACAGGCTTAGTCCATGGATCTACTGATAAGCTGTAGCAGATGACCTTGGGATCCAAACCTGGCATGTCGGTCGCAATCCATGCGAATAAATCAGAGTTTTTACGGATTAGTGTGCAGAGGGCCTCATTGTCTTCTGTGCTGAGTACACTTTCGACTTGGACGACTTGATCCAGGTTGGGGCTAATTTGTAGAGGACGGAAAATGCCTTCAGGAACTGGACTCATGTCGACAAAATCTTCCCTAACGTCCAGATCCGCTAACATTACCCCAGCTGAAGCCGAGTGGCTTTCAACCTTCTGTTTTTGAGGTTCAGGCTTCTCCGGCTTCGTGATCTTCAAGGATTCCTTGAAACAGGATCGGGCCATGGCTTGATCACCCCGGATACTAATGATCTCACCCTCATCACTCCAGAACTTCATCATCAAATGGCTAGTGGGGATTATTGCTCCAATGGCATTCAACATTGGTCTCCCAAGAATTGCATTGTAAGTGGTGGGACAGTCCACTACAAGAAAGCGAACCTTGGTGGTTTTTGAAATTGGGGGTTGTCCAAAAGTGACAAGGAGTTCTACATATCCTTTTGGTCATATTTTGTCGCCCGTAAAGCCTATCAAATCTTCGTCGTTGTAGGGTAAAAGATCTGATTCCGGAATGTGCAATAGCTAGAAGATTTTAAAGAACATGACGTCAGCTGAACTTCCTTGTTCCGCAAACACCCTTCGAGCCTCGTGATTAGCCATAAATGCTGAAATAAGCAGAGGGTCATCATGACCCGAGATAACTATGTCGTAGTCGTCTTTTGAAAAGCAAAGAGGGGGTAGCTTCCGCCTCTGAGAATTATGTTCCAGACGCGAGGAGGATGATGCTGAGAAAATCGCCTTCAGATGCCTTTTCTTAGCATTTCCGCTTTCATCGCCCCCGACAAAACGTCCCACGATAACATAAATGGATGGGTGTTCTGGAGGTGGGCGTTCCTCTCCGGCTGGGGATCGCTGCCGAGGTGATGACGGTTGATCACAAAGATCCCTTCTGGACGTAGACGGCGGAGTATAATCCACCAAGGGTCTTCTCGAACTTGATCTCTCTCTCTCCTGGGTGATCTTGTCCGGGATCTACTATGCTCATGTCGGCTGTGGTTATGCCGATGATCATCACGCTGATACTCACTCCTGGGTATATTGGTTTTTTGGTGGCAAGAGGTTTCTCCGCCATCTTTTTTGTTTCTATCCAGCTTGCCACGTCGGATTAGTTCTTCTATAGGGTCCTTCAGCTGGATTTAGCGATTAGTGTCATGGCCCTGGGACTTGTGAAATCGGTAATACTTGGATTTATCCGTGAATGATGTCGGCTTGATTGGCATGGGTCTTCTCATCCCGGCCTCATACTTTTCAATATTCAAAATTTCATTAAGGATCTTACTCCGGGATGTATTGAGGGGAGTATATGAGTTGTACCGCCCAAAAGCCTCACGATCTCCTTTACTTTCTTGTCGGCCACCCTTGTCATCCTTTTGCCCCTGGGTTTTAGAGGTTTGGCCGGGATTAACCTCTTTCGCTTTAAGATCAGGTTCCTCATCTTCAAGACTTATATATTCCTCGGCTCTGCTGAGGAATTCTTCCATTGTAGATGACTTCTTCTTTGATAGTTCAATCTAGAACGGGGAATATGGAATAAGGCCATCTTTGACCAACACCAGCTGCACCCTGGGTTGGATTACCTGCACCAACAGAGCTTCTTTGGTAAAACGAATGATATAATCCCAAAGGGATTCCGAAGTCCCTTGGCGAATCTGCTTCAAAGATGCCTCAGTCTTTGGCTAGACCTTATTGGTGGTAAAGCTAGTAATGAATTTGGCCCTCAAGTCGGCCCAAGTGTTGATAGATCGCGGGGGAAGGTCTGGAACCACCTGAGGGCAGTTTTCTTCAAGGATAACGGGAACACTCTGCACATGATTGGTCCAGAGGCGTTCCTGATTGACATGGCGAATTCATATACGTCCAGATGTTCCAAAGGATCTCTCATTCCGTCTTACAATTCTGGAACATGAATCTTTTCGAAACACTTGTCCACGGGGAATAGCATAATACGTTCCGAGAACAGTAAAACGACTTGTATTACCTCGTCATCATGAATATGACGGGATTCATCAAGAACCAGTGTTGTTCGATTGCGAGGACTGGAGTTGGAATGTACTGACTGCATCAAAGGTTGTGGAGAATGCTGACGCTCCAGCCTGGACGACGACTGTTGTTCGCGCTGCAGTGAGGAATGACGCTCCGATTGAGGTGACACCCTGGATACACGCCGCGGTGATGGTTGGCGCTTAGAACCTCCCTCCTGCTCTGCTAGGCGGCGTTATAGGTGTTGTAACTGGAGTTCCGTCTCAAGCTTCTCGAGACGTAAAGCGTCATGCTCTAGCATAGTTCCTTGGCGGCGGATAAAATCAAAGAGTTCTCCACGCGACGGTTGATCTGGCGGAGTTGACGGAGAGTCGTGGCTTCCATGAGGAGGAGGAGGTGGTGGAGGACGCGACACAGTTGGTCGTGGAGGAGGAATGCTTGTTGTGGCAGAGACGGGACCAGTGGTCGCCGAGAAAACTGTCGGTGCAGTACCACTGGTCACAAATGGGCTTGCGTTGTCTCCTGCGGCGGAGGACCTGCTCCTGGTTCCTAGCATTTCAGATTGGTTGGGAAGATCCTCAAGATTCAAAAAGATTCAAAAGAATTTGCAAGAACAATGGGAAAACTCAAGAGAATGCGGTTCCCACAGACGGCGCCAATGATCTTCCGTAAATCTGGCAACGGCGACAGAAGACAATCTTCACGACGGGTTGACGGAGGATGGTGGTGTACTTGTAGGGACTCTGATGCTTAAGTCAGTAAATGCTCAAGCAGAGTTTCAGTATAATGGATTGAAAGGCGTACCTGAAAAGGAGACACCACCTTATATTTATAAAGGTAAATTGGCGGGAAAGTCCGTTAGGTAATTGCAATGCATCCCTAAAATTATGCTCATGCGCTTGGCCGATATTTGGTGCACGCGCCGTGATATAATGGTAATTGAAGTCGTGATACATTATGCCGACATGTGGATGCCGGTTATACTTGGAATATGTCACGAATGTCATAAACGTATCCTAGACGACCCCGGATATGTCGGATACTCTCTAAATCGATCCCGGAATGCCATTAACGAAGCCGAATCTGGTCGAGTATTAACTCGGTCCATAACACTTACTATATAATTTGCAATTTTGCATACCCCACCCAAAGTATGGAAAATGGATTGCGGTCTACGTAATCTGTGGTGTGTGCGAGCTTGAGCTTATAAATACTTAACCCTTTTAGATGTGAACTTATACAAATTGGTTAAGTTAAATAAGTTTGTTTCCTAGGTTGATCCATTTAACGCGCATGCAAAAAACGTACATTTTTAAAATATGAAAATTAATATATTTTTACAAAATTTAACTCGCACGCATAAAAATATTTTCATATATTTATTAATATATTTTAAGTTATTATTATTGTTGTGAAAGGGAGTACTTTTTTATGTTGCAACAAGCAAGTGAATTAAGAGTTGGAGCAAACAACATAGCACAACTTTCTATCAAAACCAATTTTTTAATTTTTTAATAATATTATTTTTTGGGAAAACACCAACGTTCTTCTTCGATAAATTCACGGGTGATGTTTTTCAAGCCATATAGTAGCTATGATATACTCTCCCAGTACTCAATTCAAATCACATATTAAAAAAATACGTTATAGGTAATTATTGTATTAATTTTTAAAAAATTATAATATACATTTTTTTATAAAATCAACGCTGACAATATATAAAAGTAGAGAGTAGAGAGAAAGATAAGAGAAGAAGAGACCGAGAGTTGGTCGTGTATTATTTCATCCAACATAATGGGGGTATTTATACAAGTGAATAAGGATCAATAATGGAAACTAAGTAACCTACAATTGAGGAAACTATGTAACCTACAATATACAATATCTTCTCAAGATCAATTCTTCTATTAAAGGAAATAGGTAAAGTCATATCATATCAGACTAAACCTGATGGACATCCACCATATCATAATTATTCATAACACTCCTCCTTGGATGTCCATTATTTCAGAATGTGCCTCATTAAAACCTTACTAGGAAAAACCCTGTGGGACAAAAACCTAGTGAAGGAAAAAGAGTACATCATTCTTTAATGCATTATTGGATACTGCCTCATTAAAAACCTTGCCAGGAAAACCGAGTGGGACAAAACCAAGACGAAGGAAAAAAAGTGTGCAGAACGTATTTATTTCTCCCCCTCATTTAGACATTCATGTCTAAGACGTCGAAGACCAATCATCTGTACTAGTTTCTCAGAAACTTTAGTTGGCAATGACTTTGTAAAAGATATGCTAGATTGTCACATGAACGAACTTGTTGAACACATATATCACCATTCTTTTGAAGATCATGAGTGAAGAAGAATTTTGGTGAGATATGTTTTGTTCTATCTCCTTTAATGTACCCTTCTTTCAACTGGGAAATACATGCAACATTATCTTCAAATAAGATTGTCGAAGCCAATTTTCCAGAAGACAAACCACAGGTTTCTAGCACATGTTGAATCACAGATCTCAGGCAAACACATTCTCGACTTGCCTCATGTAATGCTAAAATTTCTGCATGATTAGAGGATGTGGCTGTTATAGTTTGTTTCATGGATCTCCATGAAATGGTTGTACCACCACTTGTAAACAAGAATCCTGTTTGTGATCGACCATTATGAGGATCAAACAAATAAACCGCATCTGCATAACCAACCAGGTTTGAATTTGGTTTATTTGAGAAGAATAAACCCATATTCATCGTACCTTTAAGGTAGCGTAGTATATGCTTAATTCCATTCCAATGCCTTCTTGTAGGTGAAGAACTATATCTCGCTAATAAATTGACAGCAAATGATATAATTGGTCGTGTATGACTAGCAAGATACATTAGTGCCCCAATTGCACTGAGATATGGTACCTCAGGACAAAGTAGTTCTTCATCATTTTCTTTAGGCCTAAAAGGATCTTTATTCACATCAAGTGACCTTACAACCATTGGATTGCACAATGGATGTGATTTATCCATATAGAATCGTTTTAACACCTTTGTTGTATATGCTTCTTGATGCATTAGGATTACATCTTTCACATATTCAAGCAGTAATCCAAGACAAAATTTTGTTTTCCCAAGATTTTTCATCTCAAATTCTCTCTTCAAGCAATTTACAGCTTTTGGAAGCTCTTCAGAGGTTCCAATAATATTTAAGTCATCAACATAAACAGCAATAATGACAAATTCTTTGCCAGATCCTTTTATAAAAAGGCATGGACAAATAGGATCATTTTTATATCCTTCTTTCAACAAATATTTGCTGAGGCGATTATACCACATACGCCCAGATTGCTTTAGTCGATAAAGAGATTTGTTCAATTTTATTGAATAATTTTCTCGAGAATTTGGACAACATCCTTAAGGTAAATTGAATCCTTCAGGGAGTTTCATGTAAATATCATTTTCAAGTGAGCCATACAAATAGGCTGTAACAACATCCATTAAGCGTAAATAAAGCCTTTCATGTACTGCGAGACTGATTAAGTATCTAAAAGTACTTGCATCCACCACGAGTGAATATGTTTCTTCAAAATCAATGCCAGGTCTTTGTGAAAAACCTTGGGCAACAAGTCGTGCTTTATAGCGCACAATTTCACCTTTCTCATCTCGCTTTCGTATAAAAACCCATTTGTATCCAACTGGCTTTACACCTTCAGGTGTGCGGGTTACAGGCCCAAAAACTTTACGCTTTGAAAATGAGTTTAATTCTTCCTCAATTGCAACTTTCCACACTGGCCAATCATTTCTTTGGTTACATTCTTTAACCGACTTCGGTTCATGATCCTCATTATCATTTATAATATCAACTGCTACTTTAAATGCAAAAGCATTGTCAATGTTGACTTCATGTCGATTCCATTGTATTCCATTCACGACATAATTTATTGAGTGATAAGTGAAAAATATATGATAATTTAGTATATAATTACCGCACTTATCAAGGGTAAAATAGTGAATTTATGCCCCAAAATACCTCTTTTTATTAATAATTGCATAAATTGTGAATATTTGATTTGAATTTGAATATGATGCTATTTTGATAGAAAATCTGTTGATTTTGCAGATAAATTGGAAGGATTTAAATAAGGAAACAAGATAGCATTTATTTGAATAAAGAATATGCGAGATAAGGATTTAAATGGCAGCTGATTTGGATAAGATTGGCAATTATTGGGATAAGGATTCTGCATATTTAATTCTAGATTCAGGTTGAAGATCAAATCAGCACAAGATCAAGCTAAAAAGAGGAAAGTATGGAAAGCAGATCAAGCAAGGATAAGATCAGGAAGAGATCAAACTGAAAAAGAGGGAAACAAGGAAAGCTGGATCGTAACTCACGCTTCACCTGCGCTGAGCGTAGGTGGAGCACATCATTTAAAATGCATTCTGGATCCTGCGCTTCAAAACGCGTTGAGCGCAGGATGAAGCGCAGGATACGGATCAGATTTTCAAACAGATTTCAAATCAGATTTCTTCCAGATTTCAGATGGCTTTCCAACCTTTATAGATAGAACCTTTTGCAAAGATCAAGGGAGCTTTTGGAAGACGGGGAGCAGAGCTAGAGCTGGAGAAGAGTGTGACAGTCTCTCCATTGGTTTGTAATGGCTATCATGAGTAGCTAAACTCTCTAATAGGATTGAATGTAGTCGATTCAATCCCCAATTGTAAATGAATTCTCTTTATTATTTATGAATCCCTGTTTTTATAGTATTGGTGTTTATTATCTGTTCTTAATGCTTAGCTTCCGCCTTTGTGCCGGAGTTATAGATTGGTTTTGTGGGGCGCATTCGAGAGGTGGTTCTATAAAATCAATAGCGAGTTTGGGGGAGCCTAGACATAGGAAACTTGAATTATGATTGATAAAAACACTTAATTTGCGATTGTGGAGACCAGGGTGAATTAATAGCGTAAACAAATAGATCTTTAATCCGGGGTAATTTATCACTGTGGGGATCAGGGTAGATTATTTCTGAGTATTTTATCACTGTGGAGACCAGGGTAAAATAACTTTAATTTTTGCTTCAATATTATAATTGCATATTCATAAATATTATTGGGATTCAAATACGAAAGAGGTGCGATAGACGAAGTTCAATCCTAGTTCAAGTAACATACTCAACCTATCTCAATTTACTGTTTTTTTATTTACTACTGCAAACTACACTCATATCAAATATATTCTCTCACTTGATAGTTGTGACCACTAGTATTTAAAATTGAACTGTTCCCTGTGGATACGATAACTCTTACTTACTATTATACTGCTGAATTTTTGGTACGCTTGCCAGAAACTCAACAAGTATTTTTGGCGCCATTGCCGGGGAACGGTGTATCAATTTTTAAAGACTTGGGAGGTCAATTCTATTAAGTTGTACATATTTTATTTTTAATTTTTTTTAGGATTTTTATTTTTTATTATTTTCTTTTTAGGATTTTTAGGAAAAAAATTTAAATTTTAAAATTTAAATTTTTAAATTCTAATTTTAATTTTTAAATTTTTAAAATTCTCTTCCGCACTTACCCTTTTTCGAGTTTCTTGATTTATGCTTTTGCGAGGTCAGGTGTCCCCAAATCAGTTGCAATTCGATCCAGAATTAGAAAGGATATCTAGAAGGAACAGAAGCAGAAACGAGAGAAGAAGGCAAAGGAGAGGTGAAGAAGAAAATAAAAATATGGCTGAAGTACAACCAAGGAAGAGAGTCTTAGGAGACTATGTCATGTACCAAGGACCTCGACATTACTCAAGTATAGCTATATCAGCTACATCGAAGTCTTTTGAGATAAAGCTTGCACATTTAAACATCATCAGTGCCCACCAATTCACAGGATTGGATCACGAAGATCCACATACACATCTTTCTACTTTCTATGAATTGATTGGTGTTATGGGCTTTGAGGAAGAAGATTTAGAATCAGCTTACTTACGATTGTTTCCCTTTTCTTTAACAGGTAAGGCAAAGGAGTGGCTGAAATTGCATCCTAGTCAGAGTCTGAGCGATTGGAGCGTGATAGAAAATAAATTTCTGAAAAGATTCTTTCCAATGTCACGCTACATTCAAGCAAAGACAAGTATCTCCACATTCAGGCAAGAAGAAGAAGAACCACTATGTGAAGCCTGGGAGAGATTCAAGATCTTGCTGCAAAAGTGCTCAAATCATGGTTTTGATGACATTACCCAACTAAACATCTTCTGTAATGGACTCAAACCAGATTCAAAGTCTTACATAGATGCTGCAGCAGGAGGGACCATTCTGGCGGTGGATGAAGAGCATGCTCTCACAATAATTGAGAATTTTGCAACGAATAACCAACAAGCTCAATATTGGAGAGAGCCGGTTCAGAAGAAGGATTTTGTAGAGCTAAAAAGCAATGATGCACTATTAGCGGAAAACAAGCTCATCAAACGACAGCTAGAGGCACTCACAGAGCAATTGAAAGCACTTCCTCAATAACTGCAAACAGTGCAATCTCAACCTTGTCAAGCCCAACAGTTGATTTGTGACTTTTGCGGAGGCGATCACCCCAATAGTCACTGTTCCTATGAGGATATGCAAGTAGAACAGGTCAACTATGTGGGAACCCAGGAAAGGCACGATGACCTTTCCAACAACTCTGGGAGAAGCCAAGATAGAGAAGTTGCAATGCATGACATAAATTCAAGGATTGAAGAAAAGCTCGATAGACTCATGCAGGATATGAATGCCAACCAGAAAATCATAGAGACAACATTCAGAAACCTGGCAACTCAAGTGGAGCAAGTAAGGAAGCAATTCGCTGCGCAAAAAGAGTAATGCAAGTCAATCTCCACCAGAAGTGGTAAGGAAATATAAAGAGGAATTGGTGATAACCTGTTGGTAGAAAGAGAAGTTCAAAAAAAGAAAGAGCAAGAGAATGATGAAGACAAAACTGAGAAAGGAGAAACAAATGAAGAAGAAGGAAAGCCTGAGAGAAAAGAAGAAGAAAAAGAGAAGGAAATTGAGGTGAAAGAAAAGAAAAAAAGAAGGAGGGCACACAAACGCCTCAAGTTAAGGATCTACCATACCCTAAGAATCCCTCTAAAAAAGACATAGATAGGCAATTTATCAGATTCATGGACATTATGAAAAGATTGCAAATTAATATTCCACTGATGGAAGCCATGGAACAGATACCTACTTATGCCAAGTTCATGAAGGAGCTTCTCACTAAAAAGAAAAAGTTTACAGATGAAACAATTGAGCTTGAAGCTGGATGCAGTGCCATAATTCAAAAGTCATTGCCGCAAAAGACTAAAGATCCAGGGAGTTTTACCATACCAGTTACAATTGGAGTACTACTAGTAGGAAAGACATTACTTGACTTAGGTGCCAACATAAACTTAATGCCTCTATCTATGCTCAAGAGAATTGGAGATCTAGAAGTGAAGCCAACAAGGATGACATTGCAATTGGCTAATAGATCCATGAAATATCCATATGGGGTCGCTGAAGATGTACTAGTCAAGGTAGACAAATTCATGTTTCCAGTTGACTTTGTAATCATGGATATTGAAGAAGATGCTGAAGTACCTCTCATCCTCGGGAGACCCTTTATGAAGACTGCTAAGGTTATCATTGATGTTGATGATGGTAACTTAAAGGTAAGAGTACAAGATGATGAGGTGAGTTTCAACGTGTTTGAAGCAATGCAACACCCTAAAGAGAAGCAGCAGTGTCTTCAATTAGATGTGGTAGAGGAAACATCTCTAGCTGTTCAGAATCTATTAACAAAGGCAGACCCTTTAGAAAAAGCTCTAACAAGTATGGACAATGACTTTGATTAAGAGGAAAGGTATGAAGTTGAAGAATATTCAAGGCAATTGGATTTGGCTAATACAGTATCGCCAGATGAAAAAGATGTTGAGACTTTACAACAGGACAAGAAAACTGAGAGTCAGAAGCTGGAATTAAAGGTATTACCATCTCATCTTAAATATGCTTTTCTTGATGATGATAAAAATAAACCTGTTGTTATAAGAAAAGCTTTAACCCCATCAGAGGAAGAAAAGTTACTCTCTGTTTTGAAGGAAAATGAAGGAGCAATAGGTTGGTCTTTATCAGATCTCAAGGGTATCAGTCCATCGTATTGTATGCATAAGATCCACATGGAGGAGGACTACAAGCCAGTCACACAACCTCAAAGGAGACTAAATCCCACCATGAAAGAGGTAGTAAAAAAGGAAGTACTGAAACTCCTTGATGCAGGTATGATCTATCCTATTTCTGATAGTGCTTGGGTAAGTCCAGTACAAGTTGTTCCTAGAAAGGGAGGTATGACTGTTATAAAAAATGATAAAAATGAATTAATTCCTACTAGGATAGTTACTGGATGGAGAATGTGCATAGATTATAGGAAATTAAACCAGGCAATAAGAAAAGATCACTTTCCTTTACCTTTCATGGATCAAATGTTAGAAAGATTGGCAGGACAAGCATTTTACTGTTTTTTGGATGAGTACTCTGGATATAACCAAATAGCGGTGAATCCAGAGGACCAAGAAAAGACTGTTTTTACTTGTCCTTTTGGTGTTTTTGCTTACAGGAAAATGCCTTTTGGACTATGCAATGCACCAGCCACTTTCCAAAGATGCATGCTTTCTATTTTTGCAGACTTGGTGGATAAATGCATTGAAGTATCCATGGATGATTTCTCAGTTTTTCGGTCTTCATATGATGATTGCTTAAAGAATTTAGACATTGTGTTGAAGCGGTGTGTTGAAACAAATTTTGTGCTAAACTGGGAGAAATGCCAATTCATGGTGACTGAAGGTGTAGTCTTAGGGCACAAAATTTTTGCAAAAGGCATTGAGGTGGATAAAGCAAAAGTAGAAGTCATTGAAAAGTTACCACCACCAGTAAATGTAAAGGGAATCAGGAGCTTCTTAGGTCATGCAGGGTTCTACAGACGTTTCATCAAGGATTTCTCAAAGATAGCCAAGCCACTCAGCAACTTGCTTAACAAGGATACTCCATTTAAATTTGATGTTGATTGTCTGAATGCTTTTAACTTGTTGAAACAAAAACTAATATCTGCTTCTGTCATTATTGGTCCTGATTGGACGCTTGATTTTGAACTCATGTGTGATGCTAGTGATTATGCATAGGGGCAGTTTTAGGGCAAAGAAAATCTAAAGTTTTTCATGCTATACACTATGCTAGTAAAGTTTTGAATGAGGCACAAATTAATTATGCTACCATAGAAAAAGAATTACTAGCAATAGTGTACGCTTTGGAAAAATTTAGACCCTATCTTATAGGATCAATTGTCACCGTGTATACTGATCGTGTTGCAATAAAATATCTATTGACCAAACCAGATTCTAAACCAAGACTAATCGGATGGATTTTATTGTTGCAGGAATTTGATCTGGTAGTTAAAGACAAAAAGGGAAGTGAAAATGTTGTAGCAGACCATTTATCGAGATTGGTAAATGAGGAAGTAACAACTGCACAGGCTGAATTGCATGAGGAATTCCCCGATGAGAAGCTTATGATGATTCATGAAAGGCCATGGTTTGTTGACATGGCCAACTTCAAAGCAGCAGGAGTATTACCAAATGATCTCACATGGCAGCAAAGGAAGAAGTTCTTAAGTGAAGCAAAAAGATATATGTGGGATGATCCTTATCTTTTTAAGATGGGAGCTGACAATTTGCTATAAAGATGTATTTCAGGAAAAGAAGCTCAAAGCATCTTATGGCACTGTCATAGTTCACCCTATGGAGGGCATTTCATCAATTACAGAACTACTGTAAAGGTACTCCAATCTGAATTCTTTTGGCCAATTCAGGGATGCCCATCAGTATGTTCAACAATGTGATAGCTGCCAAAGAACAGGAGGAATTTCTGAGAGAAATGAGATGCCACTGAATAACATTCTGGAAGTGGAGGTATTTGACTGTTGGGGAATAGATTTTGTGGGACCTTTACCCTCTTCTAATGGAAAAGAATACATCCTGGTAGCTGTCGAATATGTCTCAAAGTGGGTGGAAGCCACTGCAACAATAAAAGATGATGCAAAGACAATAGTGCAGTTCTTAAAGAAAAATATCTTTTCCAGGTTTGGTTCACCAAGAGTTTTAATTAGTGATAGGGGTTCTCACTTCTGCAATGAACAACTACAGAAGGTTTTAGAGCACTATGGGGTAAGGCACAAAGTAGCATCACCTTACCACCCCCAAACAAATGGACAAGTTGAAGTATCAAATAGAGAAATCAAGAGAATTCTTGAGAAAACAGTAAGTTCATCCAGAAAGGATTGGTCGAACAAACTTGATGATGCACTCTGGGCATACAGAACAACTTACAAAACTGCCACAGGCCTCTCACCTTTCCAGTTGATTTATGGAAAAGCTTGCCACTTGTCAGTTGAATTAGAGCATAAAGCATACTGGGCTCTAAAGGTCTTAAACATGGATACAAAAGTAGCAGGGCAAAAGAGAATTTTGCAGTTGCATGAACTAGAAGAAATGCGGTTAAATGCTTATGAATCTTCCGGGATTTACAAGGAAAAGACCAAAGCATATATATCATGATAAGAAGCTTATCAAGCGAAGGTTCTACCCAGGTCAATCAGTTCTGTTATTCAACTATAGACTGAAATTTTTTGCTGGTAAGTTAAAATCAAAATGGTCTGGTCCATTCATCATTAAGGAAGTCAGACCATATGGAGCTATAGAATTAGAAGATCCTGACTCAAAGAAGCATCGGGTTGTGAATGGACAAAGATTGAAGCCCTATTTGGGAGATAAAATTGACAGATCTTACTCTGTCATTCATCTTCAAGAACCTCCTTGAAGGAACAGGCGTAAGCTATATGACGTTAAACGAGCGCTTTCTGGGAGGCAACCCAGTGTTTTATTTATCGTTTTTGCATTTTTTTTGTGTGTTAGTTAGGATTGTGTGTTTTTAGTTTAGGAATTGGTTGAGTGATTGTGAGGAAAGAAATGTGGTAATATTGATCATTGGAGACAACAGAAAATTTGACTAAGTTTGGTAGAAATTCAATTATGTTTTTTGCGCTTCATCTGCGCTCAGCGCAGGTAAAGCGCAGAAATGCTTAATTAGTCACTGTTTTCTGCGCTTTGTGTTTCTGTTTGACTTTTTCTGCAGTTCCCAACATATCTGCATTGGCCTGGGGACAGTCCTATTTTCCCAAGGGGGTGGAGCTGAACCAACTCATGATTCTGCAGCTGCAACCAGTAATTGTTTTACACGGTGTTTTTCTTTCTTTTACTCTCTGACATTTTATTTTCTTTTTATTTGATAATTTTATATCTTATGCAACTAGGGATGGCAATGGGTAGGGTTTGGGTAGGGTACTATAGTACCCGTCCCCATACCCGCGTTTTGAAAAAATACCCGTACCCAGACCCGCGTGGGTAGTGATTCTAATACTCGTACCCTTACCCGTTGGTTACTCAAGTACCCGTACCCGTACCCATTACCCGCACTTTTGTTAACTATAAAAATAATAAATTAATTACAAAATGAAAACTAATGAAAAATAAATGAAAAATAACCTATAGATCATCCATGTTTAACCTATAAAACAACTATGATATGTAAAAGTGGATGAGAGATTAAAACAATGGAAGGGGAAATGGAAATTAGTTCATGTTTTGCTATTTTATTGTTTAGGACAAAATTATAACATTTTCAAAATTATAACATTTAAATTAATTAAATTAGTAATATATATTAATGTTTTTTTTGTGACTATAATATATATTAACATTAATTATTTTGGGAAAAATAGTAATTAATAATATAAACATATATATATATTAAATTAATAATATGTATATAAATTAAATTAATTATATATATTATATAAGTGCGGGTATGGGTAGGGTAGGGTACCATAGTACTCGTATCCGCACTCGTACCCATTAAAAAGTGCGGATAATTACTCATATCCAGACCCAGACCCATTTAGTGGGTAATTACTCTACCCATTATGGGTAATTTTTGCGGGTACCCACTGGGTCTGGGTCCAATTGTCATCCCTATATGCAACTTAGGAATAATAAAAAAAATTAGGGATATAAGGAATTAATTTTTGAAATCTCAAAGCTAGGCAGTCTAACTAACCAAATTAAGAAAGAAATAGGAGTTTTGTGATTAAATCCATAACCAATTAGGATTATGATATTGTACAGGAGAATATATCATAGTAGTTAATTAATTTCAATAAGTGCTTTATCAAGGAATTTAGCCAAAAGCCGGTGAGTTGAGAGACCAAACACTGATATGAGAGTTTTCACCGCTGTTTGTCAACTGTTATTGATTGAGTTTCTAGATTTTATTCTGCATGTGGAAGATATGGAAGTGATAAAGACAAATTTTGTTGATTAAATTATTTGTTCAGTGCCAAAAAGCCAACCCTTGAAAAAATTTTCCAATTTTTTTGGTAACCCATTTGAGCTTCAATTTTTCCTTTCTTATGCACCCCAGCCAATATTAAATGTTTATATCCTGTCCCTTACACTTGGGAAAGAGAGCAAAGGTGCAATTTGATACAATGGGGAAAATTGGTTGGTGACAAGAAAGTGAAGAAATACAAAGAGCATGCACAAGAAAGCAAAAAGAGGATCACTCCCCCAAAAATCAAAAAGAAAAAGTGAATGAAAGTTAATAAGTTGGGGGGAGTGAATCATCAAACAAGGAAAGAGGCCAGCTAAATGATACAAATCAAGAATGAAGTGGAGAATGGAGAGAAATTCCAAGTTCAAGAAAAATTTAAAGATGCTCTCTATTCCAGTGTTCTCTTTGCATACCCAAAAAAATCATGATTTCTTGATAAGCCCAACCTCGTTACAACCAAGAAAAGACCTTTTGATCCATGTTAACCATGTGCATGTTTAGAAGCTAGAAACGACTATCAATTCTAGTTGTTCAACTGTGGTGAAAAATTGAGGGAAACACTTACCCGTGAGCATGAGAGAATTCCTTGATTTATCACTTATTGAGTTGATTGCTATTTTTGAAAAAGTTTGATTGTGTTTTATCTTGTTCTGATTGAATTATGAAAAATACCACTGGACTCTGATTTTCAATCTGACTTTTGGAAAGTGACAGCTGCCTAGCAAAGAGGTGATGAAATTATTTTAGCTTTAGGCCATGGTTAAAAACCGTGGCCGAAGACACTAAAACCGTGGCCTAAAGGTTTAGACCACGGTTTCTCGACCGTCCTATATTAGGCCGTGGCCTATTCCAATAGACCACGGTTTTTCACCTCCGGCCACAGTTTCTGTGAAACCGTGGCCTAAACCAAAATAATAGACCACGGTTTTCTTGGGTCTTTTAAGCCACGATTTCTGATTTTCAGGGTTTAGACTACGGTTTTATTTGTGTAGCTAGAGGTTTAAACCAATGTTTTAGGTGTGGCCATATATTTTATACCACACTTTTATAATCGTGGGATAACAACTCAGACATTATATAATCGTGGCCTTTATATTTTAAGCCACGATATTTTAGATGTAGTCATTTAACTTTTAAATATGACCACATAATATATATGCAATAATTATCGATTGAGTTTAGGTGCTACTTTTATAGGATTACTTAATTATATATATATATATAATCAAATGGCAATGATTAAATATAAAATTTTATAATCAACAATTGAACCTGTAAATTATAACAAGTATATATATATATATATATATATATATATATATAATAAATATTTAATCTAAATATTCCAAAAGATACATTAAACATTTGTATCAATTTTTTGTCAATTGTATAAACTCTCAAAATATAGAAAATTTACATAAACCTAGCTAATAGATAAAAATAGTTTTCTATCTCTCAAATTCTACAAATAACATCCAACAAAGAGTATTAACATCCAAGACATCTCATCATGAACATGATTCTTCTTGAACATCTTCAAAATGATCTTCATCCTCTGTAACCTGTAAACATGAAAGCAAAAAATACAATTTTAATTTTATAAGTAGTAATAATTATAAATTAGTATTTAATACATTGGTAATAATTAATAGAGGTTCTATCACCTACGCATATACCTTTTCAACATTAGGAGTATAAGTTGATGTAGAAGAACATGGTAGTGCTGCACTATTTTCATTGGCTATAGCATCTGCCATCATAATATCTATAGCTTCATCATCTAATGTTGGGTTGTTTTGCTTCAAAAAACATCTAAGAAGCGCTTCCATTCCTTGAGTCCTGCTAATCCAACTATTCAATTCATTTGAATGTTGCTTCTTAAGAGCATCAAATTCTTCATTTCTTTTCAACTGTGATGGTGTGATAGTTCTTCCATAGCAACGCACTTTTCCTGACTTTTCTTTTCCAAACAATGATTGAAATGCTTGTTTGGCAGATTCACTTGAATCATTAATTGAATCTTCAAGTTTTTCCTTATAAAAAATGGTCAAACAATCTATAATCTATAACCTTACTTGTAAGTGGCATGGATAACATGTCTTTAAACATGTATACTTGGTGAGCAAAAATTAATAAACTTACAATAGCAAATTGCGTTTGTTCATCCACTTCTTTTCCTTTTCGACTTTTGTGGGTCTCAATGAACATCTCAGCCTGGGTGACTTCTTCACCATCATTCTTCTTTTCACGCTACATTAATTAAGAAATAAATATTGATTATAAGACTTATTAGTTTTACATATACAGAATAAAATATACAAACATATAAATACATTACCAATTTTGCACGAATTCTAGCAAAATTTATTGGTCCCGTACGGTGCACATACTTTTGCTTAGCCCTATTCATAGCATTTTTCTTGCTAATGTTCTGCATTGTGGAGAAACAGAATAAAATTAACTATTAAATATAAACTTGAAATTAATAAGGCACACATATAATTATCTTACTTGAATAGTACTATTTCCCCAATAAGCCATCAATTGCTTGAAATGAGTTTCAGGTATAGTCCCGGGACGATTCTTTAGCCTTTCCGTCAAAGTAGAGTATCTCTTATAATGCCTCTTCTTGACTTTGCTCTTGTAGCTTCTCCAAGCATCATTTATGCGAGAAAATACAGCTTTCTCTCCTTTACCAGGAATGATATATTTATCCTGCAAAAACAGTATTTTAGCTATCAACTTTTGATACATTTATAAGTATTCATTAAAATATGAATTTGTATTTGGTATACATTCACATATTCCCATATATCCTCCTTGTGGTTTTCAAGCAATGCTTTAAAGTTTGTATAAATCAAGGGGCAGAAGTCAGAATTCCGTGCTATAGTGCCAAGGAAATAACTGAATTCAGATACAACTTTATCATTAGGTCCAATGGGCTCTCCATCATTGTCTAAAATAACTTCTTCCCGATCTTTGGTAGGTCTTGAATGTATCTTTAAGCACTTTATCGGTCCCCGTGTTCTTTTCTTACTTGTCCCTATATTGACATTAAACTTGTGTAAGATTACATAAAATATGATACTTGACATATACACATCTATACATACACACAAACACACATTCATACATATTAAAGATGAAAAAAGTGATATATACTTAATCATTTATTTTCTTATTGAGATAAAAAATTTCAATTTAAATTGCATTACCATTTACTTCGCCATCTTCCTCTTGGTGTGTATTTTCTTCTTGTTCCATGGCATTTAGTTCTTCATCACTTTCATCTCCAAGTTCCTCCACCTCCTCCTCCTCCTCCTCCTCTTCTTCTTCAATAACATCTCCATTTTCTTTAAGAAACTCATCAATTAACATGGATTTGCACATTGGAACTTTTTTTGGCTTCTTTATAACACTTGAATTACCATTTTCAGCCACTACCCTTTCCACTGGTTGTTGTGCTGCCCTTGAATTGTCACTTTCAACCATTACTCTTTTGATGGGCTGTCGTGTTTCCCTCAAGTTATCATTTTCAACTACTAGCCCTTTCTTAAGCTGCTGATTTGCCCTTAAACTTTTATTTTCGGCCACTACTTTTTTCATGGGTTGTTGTTTTGGCCTTACACAGTCATTTTCAGCCACTGCCTTTTTCATAGGCTGCTGTTTTGGCCTTACACGGTCATTTTCAGCCACTGCTCTTTTTATAAGAAACTGATTTTCCCTTAAGCTATCATTTTCAACCATTGTCCTTTTTTTAGGACGTTGATCCGCCCTTAAACCTTCAGTTTCAACTATTGTTTTTTTCATGGTTTGTTGACTTGGCCTTGCACTGCCATTTTCACCCGCTGTCTGTTTTTTGGGCTCCTGCCTTGCACTTGTCACTTCATATTGAGTCATTTCTTTTTGCATTGCTTGCAACTTTGCCTTTGTTACATCATCTTGAACCACCGCCTTTATCATGGGCTGCCTATTTGGACCTTGAATTTGTAAGGATTTTTTGCTTTGAGTAATCAGTTGGTTTCTTGGAACTTGATTTTGTCCAGATCCTTTGCCCTTTGGTGCAATAGTTTCTCCAAGATTCCTTGTAATATGTTCACGCTTTATTGTAAACTGTCTACGTAATTCCATGCTTGATCTTACTTGGGGTAGTTCAAAATTGGAAGTACTCCTTTCACCTTTGTCTTGAGTCTTCATCTTTTGCTTTCTCTTTAAACTGCCACTGTACTCAAACAAATCAAGTTAAGAAAGCTTGAGAAACACCATAAAGAATGAATTTAATTATAGTGAAGAGTTAACAGTGAATGTATTTGAAAAAATATGTAAATTTAAAAGGTGAACTGCTGCCAAGGATGAATTTAATTATAGTGAAGAGTTAACAATGAATGATCTAATGTTTTTGGTTTATCATACTCCAAACGTGTTTTAAATACTGCTGTAATTGGAAGTTTTTATAGATTCAAATTATAGGTTTCTTAACAGTCATAAAAGAGTAAGAAAATATTTTTACTAGAGTTAATATAGAAAATTAATAAGTTTCCAACAACTTACAGTTATAGGCAATTTTTATCAATTTGGAATATGTACATATATTAACTCTCGAGCCTTCAATGTACCAAACAAAAGATGCATTAAAAATATGTACATATGTATATTGATGAGACATTTAATGGGATGGCTTATTAGCTACTTTCATATTAATTCTGAAGTTACAAGTGCGCACCAATGTTAAGTTATCCAACCATAAACTGAACAAATAAATAATTATTTGGCTATAATTGTTTCTTTTTTGTTTTCTGAACTGGTATTCATTGGACAAACTATAGATTGGAGCTACTTTTATATGGACTTGTGTCTACAACATAATGCGGATTTCCTCAAGTAAAGTTTTTGAGACTTCCTAAGAACCCGCAGAAGTCAGAACAAGTGCGTGGGGCCGTGGGTGTAATACTGTAATGTAAATAAACTATATAAAAGGAAAGACATTTGGATTGGAGTGAAGCTATTATTGTATTGAACAGGGGCATAGGAATATTCTGCCATATATTCCTGTCAAAGTTGGCCTTAAATGACAAGATTAGAGTTTTGTACGTTGTATTAGAGAAATTCCATCCCAAGATAACAGTAAAAACAACAGCATGGTTTGTGAAGATATATAGAAATCTAAGCTAAAAGATTTAGATAATGTACACAAACAAACTACTTGGTCCCCTCTTTGGTCCCTCTACTGTTCAGATCATCACGTGGCAGTATCTGTTATATCTTTTTGCATTCTAAGTAGGAATATAATGTATGTGTGAGCCTCCCTGTTAAGAACCAAGGTTGAATCTATATAATATATCTACTCAAGAGCATGACATCTAAGTGAATTTGTTAAGAACCAGGATTGAATCTGTATAAAATTGTGAGTGTTGAATCATTTAAAATTTTCTTGGCTACTTTGGTGCTGTGATTAATTAACATGAAGGTGAATCTGCACAATTTTTTAAGCTCCTAATCTAAAGAAATAAATGATGAGATTAAAGTTTTGTAACCTGTATTCTTGATCTTGCCTTCACCTGTTATAACATATTTAATAATTGGCATGCAGTGTTGGGAAACCATGACTATAGGGATGATTATGAGGCTCAATTGAGCCCAGTCCTTAGGGAAATTGATAGCGGGTAGCTTAGCTTAAGGTCTTTTATTGTAGATGCAAGTATTTTCTCTGTTAAAGCCATACATGTCATCTTCTAGCCACTAAAATGCATAAAAATCAGGGGTAGGTAGTTTTCTAATTTGCATAAAAATCATGTCTCAAAAAGTCAGAAACTATATACCAGTAAAAGCTGAGTAGTCAAATTACAATAACAGAGTTATTTGATCATCCAAGTGGCTCAACAACACTCATTATAGGTACCCTGACAAGCATCTCACCCTAACAGTATAATAGTTGTTAAAGTGAAAAATAATGACACTATAACAGCTATTAGACTCAAATAACAGAAATACTTGAATAAGCTTATAGTGATTGATATTTCAATATATATCTTGCATAGTTTTAGATAGAAACAGAATGAGCTTATTCTTTCCTCAATTTCTTATATACTTTTTTGGCTTATTTTCAGCTGCAAAATTTGGAGTTAAGAAGCTTTTACCTGCTTAACTTGATTCTAATTTGCAGCTTCAAAATCTCCTCACTGTTGTAAGCTTTGCCTCTGGTGTGCAGGATATAATCCTCTGGTTAACATGCAGGGCATTACAACCAACAGGCATCGGGGAATGTTTGATTGATCTTATACAGTATAATAGTTGGTAAACTAAACAATAATGACACTATAACAGCTATTAGACTCAAATAACAGAAATACTTGATGTGATAGATAAGTAGCAAGTACACACATTATTGCAACGAATAAAAATATTAAAAAAACAAGTTTAGCAAAAACTACATAATAGCCATAACTAGATTATAAAAATAAGTATAAAATGCATAAAAATCAGGGGTAGGTAGTTTTCTAATTTGCATAAAAATCATGTCTCAAAAAGTCAGAAACTATATACCAGTAAAAGCTGAGTAGTCAAATTACAATAACAGAGTTATTTGATCATCCAAGTGGCTCAACAACACTCATTATAGGTACCCTGACAAGCATCTCACCCTAACAGTATAATAGTTGTTAAAGTGAAAAATAATGACACTATAACAGCTATTAGACTCAAATAACAGAAATACTTGAATAAGCTTATGGTGATTGATATTTCAATATATATCTTGCATAGTTTTAGATAGAAAACAGAATGAGCTTATTCTTTCCTCAATTTCTTACATACTTTTTTGGCTTATAGCTGCAAAATTTGGAGTTAAGAAGCTTTTACCTGCTTAACTTGATTCTAATTTGCAGCTTCAAAATCTCCTCACTGTTATAAGCTTTGCCTCTGGTGTGCAGGATATAATCCTCTGGTAAACATGCATGGCATTACAACCAACAGGCATCGGGGAATGTTTGATTGATCTTATACAGTATAATAGTTGGTAAACTAAACAATAATGACACTATAACAGCTATTAGACTCAAATAACAGAAATACTTGATGTGATAGATAAGTAGCAAGTACACACATTTTTGCAATGAATAAAAATATTAAATAAACAAGTTTAGCAAAAACTACAAAATAGCCATAACTAGATTATAAAAATAAGTATATATACATCAGTTCATGAAGTCCATCAAAGTATCATCAAAATCAAAACCATATTCATTTTCAGTTTCTTCTGCAACATGTAAAGTCTTCTCAATTATTGTTGCAGGCATGTCTTCCCTAACCCAATTGACTTCATCATTATTTGATGTATCTATATTTCTAATATACTCCATTGGTTCACTCTGATAAGCTTCTTGAGCCTCTAAATCTGACTGGTCACCCATGTTGAATAGATCCCTTGGAACTGTTTTCATAACAAAATGCCTATTTACATCAAAAGGATCTTGAACATAGAAACACTGGTGGACTTGGGAAGCTAGGACAAAAGGATCATTTTGATAACACTTTCTATTGAAGTGTACACAAGTTAGCCCATATTTTTCTTCTTCAACCTCAAACCAATCACACTTAAACAATACAAACTTGAGTTGACCATAATAGTCTAACTCAACTATGTCATTAATTGCTCCATAATAAGTCACAGATTCTGTCTTGGGATTTTCATCCTTAGAGCTTGCAAAACTTGGAGTCAATGAATCTAAAGTGACACCGAAATTTTGAGTTTTGCGTCTTGTATCTCGTTTCACAGTATGAAATCTATATCCATTAATGAGGTAACCAGAAAACCTCTTTGCAACATTATTTGGACCTTTAGATAGTTGTTTAAGTTGATAAAACTGCTGCTCCAACATTATTTGAAATCTATATGCCAGCTTTCCTTTGGTGCTCCAACCTGATAGCATAGTATACCCAGGGTAGTCACTAATAGTCCATAAAACTGCTGCTCGCATCTGGAATGTTTGATTTCTTGAGGCATCATAAGTTTCTACTCCAGATTCCCATAAATCCTTCAGCTCCTCAATCAACAGTTGAAGGTAAACATCAATATTATTTCCTGGTGATTGTGGACCAGGAATCAGTATCGACAACATTGTATATTCAGATTTCATGCACAACCAAGGTTGATAGTTGTATACCACCATCATGACAGGCCAGGTGCTGTGTGATATGCTCATTGTCCTAAATGGATTGAATCCATCACTTGATAAACCAAGTCTTACATTACGAGACTCGGAAGCAAAATCAGGATGAATCATGTCAAAGTCCTTCCACGCTTTGGCATCAGCAGGATGTCGCAATTTCCCATCCTTTGTGCGTTCTTCTTCATGCCACCTCATTGACTCAGCTGTCTTTGAACACATAAACAACCTTTGCAGTCTAGGAATCAACGAAAAGTGTCTCAAAACTTTTTGAGGAACTTTATGTTCATTTTTTGGTTGCTCAAACTCACAGTCTACTTGAGCAAATTCCTTCCACCTTGAAGCTTCACAAATATTGCAAAAATTTTCATTCTCATGCTCTTTCCAAAATAGCATGCAGTCATTCGGACATGCATGAATCTTTTTATAATCAAGCCCCAAATCCCTAATCATGGTCTTTGTTTTGTTAAAAGATTCTGGAATGTTTAGATTGGGCATGGCTTCTTTCAGCAATTCTAAGAGGGCAGTGAATGATGTATTGCTTCACCCATGAAGACACTTCAACAGGTACAATCGAATTATGAACGATAAAGTAGAGAAGTTTTCACATCCTGGGTATAGTTCTTGCTTTGCCTCGTTGACCAAATTATAGAACTTCCTAGCATCTTCATTAGGACCCTCACTAACTCCATTAGCTTCTGCCACATTTCTAAATGTGTCAAATAGTAAGCCATCAATGTCATGGCGAGGGTCATCTTCATCTTCCATGTCATCATCAATCACCATACGGGATGATATTCGCTCCCCATGGTTTACACAAACATCATAGCCTAGATACATACCCTATAATATCTTATGTATGCAAAGAAATATCAACAGTGAACAAATTTTGAATGGAACAGATCAAAGATTATTTATGCTCCACACTACCAATGGTAAACAGATGGTGAATGGAACAAATCAAATATTAGGAATTTAGGAACTTACTATTACGCCGCAGATGGAGGGAGTGGTGAAGAAATAGGTTGCCAGAATGGGGTCGACGATGGAGAACGGCAGTAGGGATAGGTGGGTAAAGACCCGAGGCCGAGAGATGATTGATGCAATAGCTTACTCAACCTCCTCTTTGTTTTCGTTGTTGACCGGTTAGGGGTTTTTCGTCACCGAACGCTAGCGTTTCAAATCACAGCAAAGAGACGTCTTCCTCGTGCGTCTTTGCAGCGCGCTTCACCTTCGTCGAGTGAGAGTGAGAAAATCGAGCAAGGCTAGAGGAAGAAATTTTGGGGGAGATTTCTCGAATTGAGAGGAGAAAGCGCGAGGTAGGGGTTTTGGGAATCAAGCCAGAGGGGGTTACCAGAGTGTGTTTACAGATTTTTTTTTATTTAAGTCCCGCTAAATATTCCCGGTTAATTTTCAAGTTATGTTTGACCACGGTTTATATGCTAAATTGTATATGTAAATGCTACATCCATTTAAGTGTTGTCATACATGTCCGCCGCTTAATCGCCGTGGTTTATTTATCATCCACATTTTATCAATTGTGGTCTAATATAAATAGACCACGGTTCACTTTTTAAATTTAAAAAGTAGGGGAATCGTATATATATTTGGCTACGGATATAAAAGCGTGGTCTATGTCATGTTTAAGCCACAATTATTTACCCGTGGATAAGAAAATCGTGGCCTAAAGTCAAAAATGTTGTTGAGAATGCTAACAGGGGATTGAATCCATATTGATTGCAAAAGGTTATCTTGCTTGAGGACAAGCACGAAGCTAAGTTGGGGGGAATTCGATAAGTGAAAAATATATGATAATTTAGTATATAATTACTGCACTTATCACGGGTAAAATAGTGAATTATGCCCCAAAATACCTCTTTATTAATAATTGCATAAATTGTGAATATTTGATTTGAATTTGAATATGATGCTATTTTGATAGAAAATTTGTTGATTTTGCAGATAAATTGGAAGGATTTAAATAAGGAAACAAGATAGCATTTATTTGAATAAAGAATCTGCGAGATAAGGATTTAAATGGCAGCTGATTTGGATAAGATTAGCAATTGTTGGGATAAGGATTCTGCAGATTTAATTCTAGATTCAAGTTGAAGATCAAATCAACACAAGATCAAACTAAAAAGAGAAAAGTATGGAAAGCAGATCAAGCAAGGATAAGATCAGGAAGAGATCAAGCTGAAAACGAGGGAAACAAGGAAAGCTGGATCGTAACTCACGTTTCACCTGCGCTGAGCGTAGGTGGAGCGCATCATTTAAAATGCATTCTAGATCCTGGGCTTCAAAACGCGTTGAGCGTAGGATGAAGCGCAGGATACGGATCAGTTTTTCAAACAGATTTCAAATCAGATTTCTTCCAGATTTCAGATGGCTTTCCAAACTTTATAAATAGAACCTTTTGCAAAGATCAAGGGATCTTTTGGAAGACGGGGAGCAGAGCTAGAGCTGGAGAAGAGTGTGACAGTCTCTCCATTGGTTTGTAATGGCAACCATGAGTAGCTAAACTCTCTAATAGGATTGAATGTAGTCGATTCAATCCTCAATTGTATGTGAATTCTCTTTATTATTTATGAATCCTTGTTTTTATAGTATTGGTGTTTCTTATCTGTTCTTAATGCTTAGCTTCCGTCTTTGTGTCGAAATTATAGATTGATTTTGTGGGGCGCATTCGAGAGGTGGTTCTATAAAATCAATAGCGAGTTTGGGGGAGCCTAGACATAGGAAACTTGAATTCTGATTTGTTAAAAACACTTAATTTGCGACTGTGGAGACCAGGGTGAATTAATAGCGTAAACAAATAGATCTTTAATCTGGGGTAATTTATCACTGTGGAGACCAGGGTAGATTATTTCTGAGTATTTTATCACTGTGGAGACCAGGTAAAATAACTTTAATTTGTGCTTCAATATTATAATTGCATATTCATAAATATTATTGGGATTCAAATACGAAAGGGGTGCGATAGACGAAGTTCAATCCTAGTTCAAGTAACATGCTCAACCTATCTCAATTTACTGTTTTTTTTATTTACTATTGCAAACTACACTCATATCAAATATATTCTCTCACTTGATAGTTTTGACCACTAGTATTTAAAATTGAACCGTTCCCTGTGGATACGATAACTCTTAATTACTATTATACTGCTGAATTTTTGGTACGCTTTCCAGAAACTCAACATTGAGATCTCTTTATTTTCATCAATTTCAGGTACCTGAGTTCCTTCTGGAACATTAATTATGTCTGGGGACTCTTCTTAAATCTCTTTATCCTCGATTTGACCATCTATATTTTTAGCTCCTTTTCTTTTCCGAGGATTTTTATCTTCGGAACCAACATGTCTACCACGCTTTAAGTGTGCTTCAGATTCATTTGCAATTGTAGATTTTCCAGCAATGACATCTATTTTAATAGGAGCATTAGCAGCGGGTACATATGATTTGGTCACTCTTTTTGGTTTAGTGAATACATTTGATAATTGGTTGGATAAACTTTGCAAATGAATTATCCTTTGAACTTCCAATTCGCATTGTTTCGTCCGAGGATCAAGATGAAGTAAGGGTAATTCATTCCAACTTATTTCTTTGCCCGACTGCTTATTTTCTCCCCCTAATGTTGGGAAAATGTATTCATCAAAATGACAATCGACAAATCGAGCTATGAACAAGTCTCCCGTCAATGGTTCAATATATTTTATTATAGACTGGGATTCATAGCCGATATATATTCCCAATCTTCTTTGGGGACCCATCTCAGTGCGTTGTGGTGGAGCAATAGGAACATATACTGCACATGCAAAAATTCTTAGATGGGAAATGTTAGGTTCGTGACCAAAAACCATTTGTAAAGGGGAGAATTTATGATAACTTGTTGGCCTGATGCGAACAAGTGCTGCAACATGCAATATTGCATGTCCCCAAGTAGAAATTGGAAGTTTTGATCTCATCAATAATGGCCTTGCAATTAATTTCAGAAGTTTAATAAATGATTCTGCAAGACCATTTTGTGTATGAACATGTGCTATAGGATGTTCAATATCAATCCCAGTTGACATACAATATTCATTAAAAGCTTGGGATGTAAATTCACCAGCATTATCAAGGCGAATTTTCTTGATTGGATAATCAGGAAAATGAGCTCTCAAGCGAATTAGCTGAGCAAGCAATCTTGCAAATGCTTGGTTGCGAGTTGATAATAAACAAACATGTGACCATCTAGTTGATGCATCAATTAAAACCATAAAATATCTAAATGGTCCACGTGGTGGGTGTATAGGCCCACAAATATCACCTTGTATACGTTCTAAAAAGGTGAGAGATTCACTTCCAATTTTCATTGGTGATGGTCGAATAATCAACTTTCCTTGTGAACAAGCAGCACATGAGAATTTATTGGACTGAAGAATCTCTTGGTTCTTCAAAGGGTGTCCACATGAATTTTCAATTATTTTTCGCATCATAATTGATCCGGGATGGCCCAACCGTTCATGCCAAATAAAAAATTTATCTTGCTTTATTGTAGCATTTGTTTCAATTGTACTAATATAGGTGTAGTACAGCTCGGAGGAAAATGAAGGCAACTTTTCTAATACACATTTTTTTATCTGGCATCATTTTCGTGATGTATAGATATTCCACATTGTCATCATTTGTTGTCTCTATGTGGTATCCATTTTTGTGGACATCTTTAAAACTTAATAAGTTTCTATGAGACTTTCCAAAATATAAGGCACAATCAATGTGCAATTTTGTTCCTCCGGGTAATAAAATATTAGTTTTACCAGAGCCTTCAATTATATTTGTACTATCAGATATAGTACTAACATTGGCTTCTTGCATTACTAAATAGGAAAAATATTTCTTTTCCTTGAGAATAGTATGAGTCGTTGCGTTGTCGGCAAGACATATATCTCCATTGGCGGTAGCAATCAAAAGGACACTCATTCTTCAAGAAAATATAAATATGACTAGTCAATAAAAAAAATGAAAAAAAATGAAATTATTATAAAAATATTATTGCTTTGGTAATCAACATTCCTAACATAAAGTCCTATATGTTTTCCTAAAAATAATAATATAAGAACCTATTTTTTGACACTTCCATCTCCAATTAGATGGTAAAATTTTCCATCAAGATTAGAAAAGAAATCAGCAGCATCCAAATGAGTAACATCCATATGTCCATAATCGTCATCACAAGTAAAATTTGACTCAATTCTTTTCCCCTTATCCTTGAGGGATTCTTGGTAAAGGTCAACAAGATGTTATGGTGTATAACAGATATGTTGCCAATGACCTTTGCTATTACAACGATGACATATGTCTTTATGATGGTCGCTATTTTGTGCACCTTTACCCTTTCCAACCTTTTAATTATTTTTCCATTTATGGTTGGAAAATGTGTGTTTAGCATTATCACCATGACCATGTCCACGTCCATGTCTATGACCACGATTTCGACCACGACAACGACCACAATTACGACCATAATTTTGTTTATGAGTATGATGGCCACGTGTTGATACAACATTCACTTCTTGGAATGGAGCAGTTTGTCTATGAGTATGGTGGTCGTGTGTTGCTACAACATTCACTTCAGGGAATGGAGCAGTCCCAGTTGGACGAGATTCATGATTTTTCATCAAAAGCTCATTATTTTGTTCAGCCACAAGGAGACAAGAAATTAATTCAGAGTATTTCTTGAAACCCTTTTCACGATATTGTTGCTGTAGGAGTACATTAGATGCATGGAAAATGGAGAATGTTTTCTCTAACATGTCATCATCAGTGACCTTTTCTCCACATAATTTCAACTAAGAAGTGATTTTAAATAAGGAAGAATTGTACTCATTTACAGATTTAAAGTCTTGTAGACGTAAATGCATCCAATCATAACGAGCTTTTGGGAGAATTACAGTCATTTGGTGGTCATATCGTTCTTTTAAATTTTTCCAAAGAACGAGTGGATCTTTTACCGTAAGGTACTCACCCTTCATTCCTTCATGGATGTGGTGGAGAAGAAAGATCATGACTTTAGCCTTATCTTGATTAGATGCTTCATTTCCTTCTTTGATAGTATCTCCAAGACCTTTTGTATCTAAATGAATTTCAGCATCTAATATCCATGACAAGTAGTTTTTTTCCCGAAACGTCAAGAGCAACAAATTCCAGTTTTGCAATATTTGACATTTTTAAGTACTATATAAAATAAAAAAAAATAGAGAATAACCAAATAATATCTAGTAATGTTTCTTGGAATAGAAGAATATAAACACAATGATGTGAAAACGCAACGTTTATCGTTAGTTGTAATTGTACCTTTTTCTTGTAGTATGCTAGTACCTTCTCCAAAGGAATGTAAGACTTCTTACTCAGTTGGTTATAGCCTCGTGCTGATAACATGTTATAAAATCAACGCTGACAATAGATAAAAGTAGAGAGTAGAGAGAAAGATAAGAGAAGAAGAGATCGAGAGTCGGTCGTGTATTATTCCATCCAACATAATGAGGTATTTATACAAGTGAATAAGGATTAATAATGGAAACTAAGTAACCTACAATTGAGGAAACTATGTAACCTACAATATACAATATCTTCTCAAGATCAATTCTTCTATTAAAGGATATAGGTAAAGTCATATCATATCAGACTAAATCTGATGGGCATCCACCATATCATAATTATTCATAACACTCCCCTTTGGATGTCCATTATTTCAGAATGTGCCTCGTTAAAACCTTACTAGGAAAAACCTAGTAGGATAAAAACCTAGTGAAGGAAAAGAGTACATCATTCTTTAATACGTTATTGGATGTTGCCTCATTAAAAACCTTTCCAGGAAAACCCAATGGGACAAAACCAGGACAAAGAAAAAAAGAGTGCAGAACGTATTTATTTCTCCCCCTCATTTAGACATTCATGTTTAAGACGTCGAAGACCAATCTTATGTACTGGTTTCTCAAAAACTCTAGTTGACAATGATTTTGTAAAACGATCTGCTAGATTGTCACATGAACAAACTTGTTGAACATATATATAATCGTTCTTTTGAAGATCATGAGTGAAGAAGAATTCAGGTGAGATATGTTTTGTTTTATCTCCTTTAATGTACCTTTCTTTCAACTGGGAAATACATGCATCATTATCTTCAAATAAGATTGTCGAAGCCAATTTTCCGGAAGACAAACCATATGTTTCTAGCACATGTTGAATCACATATCTCAACCAAACACATTCTCGACTTGCCTCATGTAATGCTAAAATTTCTGCATGATTGGAGGATGTGGTTGTTATAGTTTGTTTCATGGATCTCCATGAAATGGTTGTACCACCACTTGTAAACAAGTATCCCGTTTGTGATCGACCATTGTGAGGATCAAACAAATAACCTGCATCTTGTAGATGAGAATTGTATCTTGTAAATAAACTAACAACATATTATATGTTGGGTCATGTATAAGTAGCAAGATACATTAGTGCCTCAATTGTACTAAGATATGATATTTCAAGACTAAGCATTTCTTCATCATTCTCTTGAGGTCTAAAAGGATCTTTATCCACATCAAGTGGCCTTATAACCATTGGAGTGCATAATGGATGTGATGTCCATATAGAATTCTCACAACATCTTTGTTGTATATGCCTCTTGATGCATTATAATTGCATCTTTTAAGTATGCAAGCTGTAATCAAAGACAAAACTTTGTCTTTCCGAGAT
Source organism: Sesbania bispinosa (assembly GCA_026901365.1). NCBI lineage: Eukaryota > Viridiplantae > Streptophyta > Magnoliopsida > Fabales > Fabaceae > Sesbania > Sesbania bispinosa. The sequence goes on from QLOH01000206.1 coordinate 656,872, forward strand.
CCTTCATCGCAATTTTTTGCTTTTAGAAATTTACATTTTTTTTGAAGCTCTTTAGGAGTTTCAATAATATAAAAAACAAGGATGACATACTCTTTGCCATATCTTTTTTATAAAAATGCATGGACAAATAAAATCATTCTTATATCCTTTTTTCATCAAATATTTATTGAGGCAATTATATCGCATATGTCCATATTACTTTAGTCCATAAAAGGATTTATTCAATTTAATTGAATAACTTTCTCGAGAACTTGGACTATATGTTTCCATCAAATTAAACCCTTCAAGAAAGTCAAACAAATGAGTCATAATAATATCCATCGATATTTTCATGTACTGCACAACTGAAAAATATCGAAAAGTACTCCATCCACCACAAGTGAATATATTTATTCAAAATCAATGCTAAGTCTTTTGTGAAAAACCTAGGGCAACAAGTTGTGCTTTATACTGTACATTTTCACTTTTTGTATTTCGTTTTGTACAAAATAACTCATTTGTATCCAACTGGTTTTTACACATTCAAGTGTGTGGGCTATAGGCCCAAAACTTTGCATTCTGCAATTTAATTTCATTTTTTCACATTGGCCAATCATTTCTTTGTCGACATTCTTTAACCGATTTCGGTTCTTGATCCCCACTATCATTTATAATACCAAGCGCTACTTTAAATGCAAAAATGTTGTCAACGTTGACTTCATGTTGGTTCAATTGTATTTCATTCAGGACATAATGAGATCTCTTTATTTTCATGAATTTCAGGTACCTGAGTTTCTTTTGAAACTAAAATAATAATTATGTCCAACGACTCTTCTAGAGTTTCTATATCCTCGATCATGCCATCTAGATTCTTAGCTCCTTTTCTTTTCTGAGGATATTTTTTTATATATTTGGAACCAACAGGTCTGCCACACTTCATGCGTGCTTCAGACTCATTTGAAACAGTAGATTGTCCAACAAGGACATCTATTCTAATTGGAGCATTAGAAGTTGGTACATCATTTTGGGTCAGTGAATATATTCGATAGTTGGTTGGCTAAACTTTGCAGTTGAATTATCCTTTGAACTTCCAGTTCACATTGTTTTGTTCGAGGATCAAGATGGATAAGGATAATTCATTCCAACTGCTTATTTTCTCCCCCTAATATTGGGAAAACAAATTCATCAAAATGACAATTGACAAATCGAGTCGTGAATAAATTTCCCATCTCCCATCAATTGTTCAATATATTTTATTATAGACGGGGATCAACAGCCTATATATATATATATATATATATTCTCAACCTTCTTTGAGGTCTCATCTTAGTGCATTGTGGTGGAGCGATAATAACATGTAATGCACATCCAAAAATTCTTATATAGGAAGTATTAGGTTCCTAACCAAATACCATTTGTAATGGGAAGGACGTATGATAATTTATTGGCCTGGTGCGAATAAGTGTTGAAGCATGCAAGATTGCATGTCCCCAAGTAAAAATTGGAAGTTTTGATCTCATTAATAATTGTCTTGCAATTAATAACTAATTATGTAAGATCATTTTGTGCATGAACATACACTACAAGATGTTCAACATTAATTCCAACGGACATACATAAATCACCTACATTATCAAGGTGTATTGTCTTGATTGAACTCTTAAATAAATTAGTTGAGCAAATAATCTTGCAAACTCATGGTTGCAAGTTGAAACAAACATGTGGCCATCTAGTTGATGCATCAATTATGATCATAAAATATCTAAATGACCCACATGATTTTCACCTTGTATACATTCCAAAAAGGTGAGAGATTCACTTCCAATTTTTGTTGATGATAGTCAAATAATCAATTTTCATTAAGAATAAACAACACAAGAAAAATTGTTGGACTGAAGAATCTGTTAGCTCTTCATAAGGTGTCCATATGAATTTTCAATCATTTTCGCATCATAATTGAAACGGGATGGCTCAATCGTTCATGCCAAATAACAATTTTATCGTGCTTTACTATAGCATTTGTTTCAATTGTACCCGGAGGAAAATGAAGGCAATTTTTTTTCAATACACATTTTTTATCTAACATCATTCTTGTGATGTATAAATATTCAACATTGTTATCATTTGTTGTCTCTATATATATGGTATCCATTTTTGCCTTGAAACTTAATGAGTTTCTATGATATTTGCCATAATATAAGGTATAATAAATGTGTAATTTTGTTCCTCTGGTAACAGAACATTAGCTCTGTATGAGCCTTCATCTATATTTGTACTAGATAGGTAACAAAAAAAATTAGATATGTCGGAACCTTCAATTATATTTGTAATACCATATAGGTAACAAAACATTAGCTCTAGCTCACACGCCCTCAAAGATATAACCTTGGCACGCACGCCATTAAATACATAAACTTGGGGCACACACCACATCTGGCGGAGCTGAGCTCTCGACATAGTCCTCAAACATAATCATGTTCACATGCCACATCTGGCGGAACTAATTAAGCTCTCGACCTACAGGTCCTCAAACACAATCATGTTTACACACCACATCTGGCGGAGCTAAGCTCTCGACCAACAGGTCCTCAAACACAATCATGCTCACACGCCACATATGGCAGAGCTGACCTCTCGACCTATAGGTCCTCACAACATAATCACCGGAAATTTCATAAAATCATTTATAAAAATTTATACATCAACCCTATTACCTTCTTCGCATATATATCTCATGAACTATCATCCACGACAACGCATAATAATAATGAACATAACATCGTACAATTAAAACTTATTTCACATACCTCATACATTCTCTTATTAAATTCTAGTCAATTGGCATCCCCTAGGGTATGCGAAAAGGAATGTTATACATTGAGTGAAGAGCAAAACAATACTAACAGGGGTATATGATTAGATCATTCACTTCCTCATATTATGAGGAATCATCATACAGTGTCCATAACTATCTAGATTTCATAATAGCAATTTAGGTCAATTAACCATAAAATTTAGCCAAAATATAATGTAATATCTCAAATTAAGAAAATCATATTAATTTGACAAATGAGTCATTATATAGTGGATTGTACTCATTTTTATTGACAAGATCTTAAGAATGCACACTATATTGAGTCAATATTTTTAACATTGTCAAGAAATAATACAAAACCATATACATGTATAAATTAAAAATTTGAAAAATTGATTACATTGTTTAATTATTTGTCAAAATATCATTATAAAATATTCCACCATAATTTTATAATAACACGTGTTCTCTATTCCCTTAAATAATGGTTATAATAACAACCATGTAAAATAATATGATAATATTATTAATTAAATTCCTTAAAGGAAACCACACATGTACTTATATATCAAATTAATCTAAACATTTCACACATGTTATATAATAATTTGAAATACTTCTAATAACATATATCCAAACCAACATTATATAGGATCATATATTATCCCATTTATTAATTTAACCATGTAAGAAATATCTCATAAATAAAATTCATATCTCTTGAATAAATACATGAATCCACATATACATATCAAATATATTTTTCTATTTAATTCTCCTAACAATTATAATAATAACAATGATAATAATTATCACTGATTCAAAATGATTAGAATATAATATTTTACACATATTTCTCACGATAAAAGAAACATGAATATAAAAAAAAATTCAAAACATCTTAAATATTCATTTTTAATAAATCAAAAGATAAAATCACATGAATAAAATTTCTATTTCATCACTCTTTATATGTTCGATTTGTAGACCGAAACATAATTTCATATTTATAAATATTATAAAAAATCTATATGCCCGATCGACAAGTAGAGAAATAATTTCGTACTCAAACATATATTTCAATTTAAGATAAGAATGCCAAGAAAACTAATCATACCTTTTCTGCAAAAAAGTGGGATTTCTTGTAATAATAGTAATATATTAATTTCTGCAAGAGCATAGAACTTCTTGTGATAATGCGTAGAGCAGGGGCGAAGCCATGATGTCAAGTGAAGGGGGGCCAAATATAAAGATATTTTGATTTTTTTTAAAAAAAAAACTAGTAGATTGAAATGAGTTAGAATATAAATATTATTGCTAAATAACTAAAGTTGTTAAAAAGATAAGGTGATTATATAACATAAGATCAAAGAAAAAAAATTAAAGTACCTAAAGAAATCAAATTATAGAAGAGCTCTACGTTGCTTCAGACTTCTAATTACTCCCTTCGTCCCTATTTATAAGACACCTTCTAGAAAAATTGAGTGACCTTTAATATAAGATCATTTGTAGATTTTTAGAAAAAATAGTTATTTTTTTCATATTTACCCTTCATTAATGTTTCACTTTATTAATTCCCAAGTGTGAATAATTAATGAAGTTTTACCCACATGCTCAACTACACCATTGAAAAATGACTTTTGGAGTCTTCCACCATATGACAATTAATGTTTCTAAAATATAATGACATTTAAATATAGGTATATGTGAAATGCTATATTTTTTTAATTTTTAAAGATGAATACATTAACGAACTTTTCTTAAATTGTGTGAAACGGTTAGGAGGATCTTATAATAAAGGACGAAAAGAGTACTTTTTAATTAGATTGGGACATACATTATATATCTATTTTTAATGGGATTTTATTATCTAAAAATTAATTAACAAAATATATTTATATATATAAATTTAAAAAAAATAAAAAAGTTGAGGGGCCCCCCTCCGTCCCAACCTCCCTCCGCCCTGGCGCAGAGCCTCGTGTCGATAACGTGTTATAATATAGCTTTTAAATTTATCTTTATTTAAAATTAAAATTACTTACATATTAATTAAGTCAATTTAAAACCTTTAATAATTAATAAAATAAATATAAAAAAATATTAAATACTTTTAAATTTTATGTTTTATTTTATAAATAAGACCATCAAAACATTTCTACCCTATTATCTTATAAAATGATCGGAGGGAGTACGACCTACAACTTCATTGTTTGATCTGATAATAAAGAATCAACACGATTTTGACGTTTCTTCCTGTATCTCCATGCAACTTGAATGCGGGTTGCTGCAAGGGATCTCCAATATGGCGATTCATACCTAAACATAACACAATTGTCAAATGAATTTCGTCACAGCAATGGAATTGAAAACAGAAATTGCACAAATATATACCAAGGGAAATTCTGATATGAGTATTTTCAATATTGTGGCTGTGATTGTAAATGCTGAGTCAGCATTAGTTAGTTAGGTAGTTATAGCTACTGTGGTTAAGTAGCTATTAATAGTAGTTAGTTAGAAACTATTCAGAACAGAATTTTCCTTCAACTGTATCTTCTCTCTTAAACAAACTTCTATCTACTAACTCAATCTTGGACTGACCAAGCAGATAAGGGAGATGTATGGGAGGAGGCTGGCTGTAGACAATCTCATATGGGGTAGCCTTAGTAGCTGTGTGATAGGTGGTATTATACCACCACTCGGCCATTGGCAACCATTTGCTCCACTGCTGAGGTGAGTCACAACACATACACCTCAAATATGTTTCAAGACACCTATTTACCACTTCCGATTGGCCATCCGTTTGAGGGTGATAGCTAGATGAAAGTTGAATCTGAACTCCCTGGAAAGCCATCAAATCCTGCCAGAATGTACTGACAAAGATAGGATCCCGATCACTAGTGATTGTGCTTGGGAAACCATGCAATTTAAAAACTTGGTCCAAGAAAACCTGTGCCACATCACTTGCTGTATAGGGATGAGAAAGAGCTATGAAGTGAGCTGCTTTACTCAGTCTATCCACCACAACTAGAATGACTTGCTTCCCAAAAGACATAGGTAACCCTTCAATAAAATCCATAGTCACATGCTGCCAAACTTGATCAGGAACTGGCAATGGTTGCAACAGTCCTGGACTAGCAACAGTAGAATACTTATTTTTCTGACATACATCACATTGCAGTACAAACCTCTTCACATCAGTAGTTAAACCCTTCCAATGTAGCACAGCTTTGATTCTTTGCATTGTTGCATTAATACCAGAATGACCACTAGCGCCTGAAGAATGCAACCACCGCAATAATTCTTCCCTCAACTTACTATCATTTCCAACCACTAACCTTCCCTTCCTCCTTAATTCTTCATTGTGCCAAGTATAGTGTTTATGTTCAGCTGAGCCATCTTGAATTTCCTTGATTAACTTCCTCAAATTCACATCAGTTAACCAAGTAGCCCTGATCTTATCAACCAAATCAGACTGCAATTGATAAGTACTCAAACTATGACATTCTAACTCCTCAACCCTTGATAATGCATCAGCAACCACATTCTCATGCCCCTGCTTATATTCTATGGAAAAGTCAAACTCCATGAGCTTTGCTAACCATTTCTGCTGAAATATAGTGGTGAGCCTTTGATCCAGCAAATACTTCAAGCTATAGTGATCAGTTTTTACGATGAACTGCCTATTGAGAAGGTAGTGTTTATTATAGAACTAGGAAGATAAACCTTCGAAGGTCCGGAATGGGAAAGGGAATCCAAGAATTGAAGGGATTCCGGTGTATTATTGAACTGAAGAAAAATGAACAAGAGAGAAGATACAGTTGAAGGAAAATTATGTTCTGAATAGTTTCTAACTAACTACTATTAATAGCTACTTAACCACAGTAGCTATAACTACCCAACTAACTAATGCTGACTCAGCATTTACAATCACAGCCACAATATTGAAAATACTCATATCAAATTCTTTCCATTTATTTTATTTTTTGGAGGGGTGAAAGAAGGATTTGGATCAAAGTCGTTGAATTAGAGACCATTCAATTTCATAGTATGAAATATTAATGAGAATGAACAATTGGAATCTAAGCAATGTAGAAAAGTTGTAAAGATAGTGGAACAAGTAACAACACTCTTCATGAAAGACATATAGTTACATAGAATGTTCAAGATGAGTTTACCTTAGGGGTCCTTGAACACGTAGACTCCTCAAGGATCTCATGAAAAGGGTTGTGACTTCTTCAAGATCTGCAGCTCGGAGTGAAAAAGCTTCCACATTTGTTAAGCACTTTACTGTCCTGTTGCTAAGTAATCTTTGTCCCTGAAGCCTTACTTTTTTACCATCTGCAAGAGAAATCATATTCATGAGCCATGATGTTTCTCATTTTGTGGTAAGGTCAACTTTCTGTTTTTCATTGTGAGCTAGTTTGGGTGAAATTTCTGCAGAAGTACTTCTAGGTGGAAAAAAAAGAATGAATCAAAGATGTCAAATGCATTTAACTTCTCCATAAGTTGAAATTAGTCTTTGTAGCCCATCTACTCCAAAAGCTCTCCCATGTAATTTCTCCATAAGTAATTAATTTTAACTTATGGAGAAGTTAAAATTCCTTTGACCTGTTTGATTCATTCTATTTTTATCTTCTGGAAGTTCTTATGCAGAAATGTGTTCAAACTGTGCCTGTATCAACTGTTGCTATACCTGTGCTTACAGAAGAATGTTCAAGATACCATGTCAAAAGTTCTTCACCACAAGCATCTCCTTCAGATAAGGGAACTGAAATCCCATCTTCTCCAATGCTCTCCAATTTTCCACGCACAATAAAGACCATCTTCTCTACTAGACCACCTTGACTCAAAATTCTACTTCCATTGATGTATGTCTTTTGTCTCAGTCTCTCACAAATGGCGTCTAAAATAGGCTCATCCATCAGGGAGAAGATTCGAATCTGCCCACACTTTAGATCCTCAGAATTGCATACAAAGTGGTACAAAGTAAAAAAGAAAAGCAAATTATTGTTTGGATTTTGATGTATTATTGTTTTAGCTTTCACCATGAAGATGCATAAAACTTTACCTTAAAAATGGAATTGACATTTAACTTCTTTTCATTTCTAGCAGGTTACAACTAATGAGAAGGAATACAGAATTTTAAATGAAGCATTGTGGCTTTAGACATTGAACTTTGCCTAAAATCTGAACCAAATAATTATGCTCAGAGTAATCTTGGTCAATTGTGTACTTATATAACTAGCTGCTTATGTCAGAAATTAACATTGTAGTGCATACCTTTTTAACAAATTTGAAGAGATGACGCCTTATGTCTATCTGGAGATCTTCTGGTAAATTCTGAAGAAGCGATTCTTCATTCACCCCCCTTGTTGCAGCCCAATTATACTGTTCAGCCTGTCGTACTCTCCTACACGAAAAAACATAATATCAATCACTTGTATAGTATGTGTGTTTCATAGTTCCATATGACATAGAACCTAAATAAAGATAAAAAAATATTTCACATACTATTTTCTTAGTGTTGAGAAGTTCCACATTGACTAGTGATAAGGTCATTTAATAGGTATATAAGCCTTGGGCAGTTCTCACCCTACAAGCTAGCTTTTGGGGTTGAGTTAGGCCCGGGTCCAAAACTTTAGATGGTATCAGAGCCTATCCTAGATCCGTTATTGGGGTCCCACCCGTTGATATCCACGCTCCAGATGTCCAGCCCTGGGCATGTTGGAAAGTCTCACATTGTCTAGTGATAAGGCAATTTAACAGGTATATAAGTCTTGGGTAGTCCTCACCCTGAGTTGAGTTAGGTCCAGGTCCAAAACCTTAGACTTAGCATTCAGGCGTATATGCTCTGTCATACAGTAATCACTACTTCCCCATGTATGTATATTATCTGTATCACTATGCAATTATTAGAGGTAGGAACTTTGTTCACTGTTGTAACCCCCTTAGCAAAAGATGAAACTAATAGAATAAACTTTTGTTTTTTAATCTTCAATTAATTTATCACTAATTGACATCATTTTTTCATTCTTAAAAAAGGACCATGCCGGCATGCAAATCAAACATAAGGAAAGCTACTTGCAACCTAGCTTGCATAATGGGTTTATATATAACTATCATAAATCATGTCTTTTGACCAATAGTTCTTTAGTCATTCTCTATCTCTAACTTTTACATGATTTTTCCCACACATGTTCAAACAACCTAAGGTGAGAGTCTATACCATCCATGATAGGGCATTAACAAGCAATGACTTAAATAAATTGACAGACACATTTTGGGCAATATAGATATAATTTGTTAAATGAATTGAGAACATTTCATACTTTCTTAGATCTTCTGGTAAGCGACGATGCCTCATCCATTCCTCCACATCACGGCCTCTAAGCAGCATTTCTAGCCTCCTGTAAGCAGGATGGAAGAAAATATATTAAGTGCATTGTAACCTTAAGGACTAAAATATCAGAACTTCATTATCAAACTTCAGAGGCATATAGTCAAACTTCAGAGGCATGCTGGTATCATGGAATTGCAGCTTATAATTTGATACAATTATGCACTCATAGATGGCTCTCATTCATCTGTCTGCATCATTTTTAAAATTTCCAATAAACTGAAGTTGATTGGAAACAGATGACTAAAAACAACATTTTCATCAAACAGCTAAGAGGCACAGTATGTGAGAGCAGTAAGATCTACCTCCGTCCAAGACCTTGAAGAAAGTTCTGTATGTTTCCAATGAGAAGCGCAAAAAGCAATAGTCCCAATCCTATGATGGCCATTGTAAAAAGGACTTCCCATACAAAATAGCTTGGGGTTAGAGAGCCAGCCAGAGTACTGATTTGCTGTATTAAAGATCACAAAGGTATAATAAATGATAAGAGATATCAAACCAATAATGTGCTGTTAATGAAGAGCTTAAGTTAATCAGTGTTGGTCCAAGTTGGGACATGATATGATACCGGAGCATTTATGACCAAATCCTCAAAAGTTCAATCCTTGTCTTCCCCATTCTTCTAATTATTTTTCTAATTATATTATAATTGTAGCACAATATAAAGTGAGTGTGTTTTATCTAAGCTAAAAGTGTGTTTGGTAAAACTAGCTGATAAGCTAGCTGATTTGATTGAAGGTGTTTAGTAAAACTAGCTGAAATGGTAAAATGACATACAAAGACATCATTAATTATTAAATAATGATAAGTGGGTGTGGTTGAAGGATATACTTGTAATTAATTTTCAGCTAGTAGCTGAAAATGAGAGTTTTTTTAAAAGCTAGTAGCTACCCAAAAAAGTTACCTTAACAAACATAGCTGAAATGGTTTCAACTACTAATTTCAGCTAGCTTAAATGGTTTACCAAACACACTCTAAGTCCAACAAAGTGACCAAATGTGAGAATTTCATGAAAGGAGAGAGAAGGATTTGTTATACTTTAAAAAAAAATTCTTCATTTTCTCATGGGATTTGTAATTACTAAACAGGCCTTGTTAATTAAAAAAAGATAAAAGGTTTGCATGATGGTAACTTGCACATGAAGATGACACACACACACACACAAAATTAAGCCCTCACTAATATAGGACCAAATGTACATAATTACTACTGAAGAAATGGAAAAAAAAAAAAGAGAATGAAATGCATACCTGGAATCCCCAAAAAAGAGAATAAACATATTTGTTGACCACATTAGTTTCTATAGTAAGTGGTACAGCATTGACATAGATTCCATAACGAAAACCATTGGGAGAAGGATTCAAACAAGCAATAGCATCTGTATTGTTGATCCACATAGCTGATGTTTGGCTGGATTGGTTGTTTCCAATATTACCATGTCCACAATCAATGACTTCAATGCATTCATTAATATTAGAATTACTGCAGGCATCCCTCAAGCATTGATTAACCCTCTGGAGGAAGGAAGGGGGAGAGAAGGAGAAAGTTAATTAATATTAACCTTTTTTTACTGAATCACATTCTTGATTCTAACTGATGTTACTGAACCACTCTTCTTTAAAGGAATCCAAGGAAATGAAATAACAATGATAGTTATCAAAATTAATAAATTTGTTAGAAGGATTAAATTTCTGAACATATATTAGTAGTGGTAAGTAACCATATAGAAACCATGCATGAAAAACAAGTTTTAAAAACTAAAATATGTTCTTAATTTTTTACTCCAAAAACATATTATGACAATAAATTTTCAAAACAATCAAACAGAAATAGACACCCAAACATATTTTTTTGTTTTAGTTTTTGAAAATAAAAAGTTTTAATAGCATTAATCAAAGATTCCCTTAATATTCATTGAAAAAGAATCTTCAAATGTTATTTTCACTCACCTGAAGACCAAGGAGGTACCAGCAAGAGCCAACAACATGGCTAGCAAGCATAAACATGAGAAGATTTATAATGAAATTTGCCCAGGATGACTCAAATATGAATCCCATTGTAGACTGGCCATTTAGCAGAGGCAGAATCCGGAATAATCTAGGAATATACTGCACAAGGATCACTGCACGCAGAAGATTCTTAGCATAATTTGCTCCTGATGACCCCAAGTGTCTTGGTAAGACAGACAATACCATTATCTGCACAGATTTCATGATAATGTCATGACAAGGAGTCTGATGAATACATAATAAACCCTTGCTTCTAATTTTTTCACAGATTGAAAACCCTTTATTTCCCCTGCTGCCTACTTGTTCTCAAGCACATGATCATGTCCATAGACAATTTATTCCTCCTCGGAATGATACACCAAAAGGTGCAATCATTGAGGCAAAACCCAACCATTTGGTTATCAAGTTATTAGTGTCAAAATTTTACGAAATTTGACACATATAATCATGATGATTAATAAACATAATTCAACGATTGGATTACTAAAAAACACATTCGATTTGTAATTATCAGTTGTGTAATACTTAGTGTAACTTACACCGGTGTAAGTTGAACCTTCCTCATATATATATATACACACACACACACACACACACTCAAATATGATGATCTCCTAGCAATGGAGAGGAAAAATCAATATATTTTAAAGGTCAATTGTAAGGCCTGTATCATAAGTCAGATTAGAAATTTAGTGGTGTATAAAAACGGTTACCTGAAAACTTTCAATGATTAAACTCAACCAAAAAAATCCAAAAAGAAAAAGAAAACAGTTTCTGAAAGGAAGAAAGAGAGACTAGAAAAAGAAGAAATTTACCTGAGGAAGAGGCAATACAACAAAATAGTCGAGAAGAAAATAACCCTGCAGGTAATGGACAGCAATTTTATTGGGATCATCAACTAAATCTCCAGCACCAACCACCCTTGACTCTGGAGAAACATAGGCCAATCTGAACTGCAAAAAAGGCATTTTTTATAAAGTTATTTAAGATTTAAATTATGAAAGAAAAAACAGCATATTAGACTTAAAAACTTAACAATCGTATTCAAGATTCAGGACAAATGAACCTATCTACTTCTTTTCTTTTCCTTTTGGCCTAAGTAAAGAAATTTTTTTCAGTACTCTTGTAGTAGATACTGCTTCACTAGGAGGGGTGTACTACTAACAAGTAAAAGTTTAACAAGAAATTTTTTAGCATGCTTTAGGAGGTTCCATGATCAAATTATTCTTTAGTAGACAATTTGGTATGACATAGGAGCAAACATATCCCTGCATTATGATGATAGAAAATTCTTCTGAAATAAAATTTCAGCAAATTTACCTTCTAAAATCAGTACAATTGAATAATAAAACCCTCTGTCAAGGAAGGAGCTCAATTGCATTTTTCAAGCTAAAAATATGGCACCATTCTATGAATATATGGATTAGCACAATACAATATAAACTTCATGGGATGGGGGACTTTCTGAAGAAATTACCTGGAGAAGAATGTTCAAGAAATATACAAAATCATTCATGCTTCTAAGTAAAACAAGTGTTTTTGTCATTGTCCAGTTGATAACAATACATTTATAATCCTGCATATAATGAATGGAAAAAATGGAGAGTAAATTTGCACAAAATAGTAACATGGGAATAATGGTCTTTACAAATTTTGCAATTAAATAACAGGAAAAGAATAATACCTTCTGCACATAGATTAAGAAGAAAAATAATGGATCCACAAAAATTCCCACCAAGCAGAAAATGGCCAAAAATTTGTTCCACCGCTGTACAACTTTAGTGTGAGGGTTCATTACTCCAGGAACATATGAAGAGCAGAAAGAAAAAAGTTTTCTCCCCAAACACTTGGCATCCCCATAAAGAGAATTTTGGAGCTGTAAACATTCAAAACATGGACAAAAAGCATGCTTGGTTATGTGAAATCGACAGAAGATAAATGTCTGAAAAAGGAAATGGAAAAGGTCACAAGAAGATCAAGTATAATGACACATTAAAGTTTGTCATAATGGCCTTTAGAAAATAAGTGTTGCATAAATAATGAGCCAGCTTAAAATCGTCAAATGATAAACTTGAACATAAGACCTTGTTTAAGGGGAACCAAGTTTCTTACCACTGGACCAATATAAATTGGTAAGAATAAAGTCTTTTATTATACACTATACAATTCTGCAGAAGAACTTCTAGGTGAAAAAAAAAAAATAGAATGAATCAAAGAGGTCAAATGAATTTAACTTCTGCATAAGTTGAAATTAGTTACTTATGGAGAAGTTGAATTGGAGAACTTTTGAAGAAGGTGAGCTACAAAGACTGATATCAACTTATGGAGAAGTTATATTCATTTGACTTCTTTGATTCATTCTATTTTTTTTCACCTAAAAGTTCTTGTGCAGAAGCTAGTACATCCAAACTAGCTCTAAGTGAACTTCAAAATAAGGAAGTAATTGTCTTCTAAATTTAAAAAGGAATAATAGTCTATTTTAGGAAGAAAGACACCTTGGCATCAAATATGGTTGAAGCTTTTTTATTTCTTTGCTGAGAAGCCTTGAAGTAAGTAGGACATGTAGTGCAATAAGGATCATCACACATTCCCAGTTGCCCTGACTTCCGTAAGTGCTCATTTTTTCTATCATGGTTGTTATTCCTATGGTTTTCACCTGTGCCATGGAAAGTAGAAACTTTTTCTGTCTTGCAATCTGCTACTTTGTTTCCTGTCACAATTATAGTGTGCTGGAAAAAATTTTCAGTTCCATGAGTAGCATATAGTGGACTACTTATCTGCATAGAGGGAGTTTTTCTCTCACTATAGAGTGGACCACTATGTCCTTTAAAACTAGTTTCTTTCTCATATGACTCCATGGAGATCATGGGAATAGAAATTGATGCACTTTTTGTCCTTGATACAGGCCTCCGGAAATTAGAATCCACAAGTTCACCAGATAGTTTTGCATGTGTTTCTGACAGCACTGGCACCCCATCTTTTTCAAAATTAGCCATGTTTCCTTGATGATTCTGTAATTTTTTATGAAACTAACAGAACATTCAATAAATGTGTTTCTGTACCATATCAGAAATTTTAAAATCGTACAGTTCAATTTAACTTGAAACTTGAAAGGGAAGGATGTAAATTATAATACAGTAGATATCACTAAATAACCAATGCAGTATGAAAAGGAAAATACTCTGATATGGCTGAATCAGTAGCCAGTAGAGTGATATATTTGTCTAATTGCCTCTATATTGGAAATTTCTGACCACAAAAAAATTAAGAAATGAAACTTGTACTAAGAGAGTAATTAGTCAATCCCCTAGTCTTAAATCCTATGACACTTGGAAGAAACCAATTAGGCATCCAATGACCTGAACTTTAATGAAATCATTGAAATGAATGTACAATTCAACCTCTATATGCTCTTCATCTCATTGCTCCCTCCACATGCATTGGGGCATGCATAAATGATGAAATGCAATTAGGTTATGAATCAGAGGAAGAACTAAAGTATTAATGCAATCCACTTGGTGGAGTCAGTTATCCAAAACAAGTTCTTCAGATATATTATTTTATTGTAAGTCATTTTTAATGATTTCACTTTAGACTCTTTCTTCCTCTATCTTTGATTATTGAGCTATTTTCTGTATGCATGAACAAACAGTAATAATAACTGAGAAAAACAACAGAGATAGATAAACCCAGAAAGAGTAAGACCTGGTTGAAGAGGAAATCCGAGTGAAAATCCCACCAACTACCTTGCACTCATTCAAGTTAAAGGATGCATTCTAGGGAGCTTGTTGATCATGGGAAAAATGGAGAGGACTAAGTGTAACTAAATATCAACAAAGTGAGTTGTAAAGGTGAAGAAGATATGGACAAACAATGTCAATTGTGTCTTGTTATGCAACAAAGCTACTTTGTTATCAACGGTACGGCAGGATACAAAGCTTATATAAGTTGTTCAAATATAATAATAGATATATAAAAAGTCATTACCATGTTTAGTTTATTCTAATACTACAAACAATTACACTCATAGATCCAAATTTGAGTTCAATCATTTTTTAATGCTAAACCAAGTATACACTAAAAAATATTTCCATTGACATAAGTTCACTTATATTACCTAGAAAGGGGGAGGGGGTTCTTTCTAATAGCATGTTGCTGTCATTTTTTTAATTAGGAAAAACAAATAAATTCATTTCAGTATTAATTGGTCATAGGCATCATTATCACCCGTCAAAGTAAATATTGCAAGACTTGACTTTCTTTCTTTCAAGGTGTTATAACCAAATGAATAAATCTTCAAGTGGTAATTTGAAATTTTGACAGCAAAAATAAGCTGTTTTCCGGTAATGTAATAACTGGTTTTTAAGAATTATAAATATTGATTATGTAGTCTTTTAAGTAGCTCACAAATTAGTTATTCATAAGGATTAATATGATCGATATTTGTAAATGTTAAAATCCACGTAAATTTTGTACACTTACCATAAACTAAAATATTCGTGGTTAAATTTATAATTTAAGGGTTTACTTGCATATACATTAAATTCTTTACATGGCATTGGCACCTACTTACATATAACGCCCTAAAGTACAACCCATGACAAGACAAATATTCCAGTAAAACCTAGGACTTCAAACTAACAAAACCCGACACAGTTGACAGATAATTAGGACTCTTAAGCATCTTGACATGGATTTAATCCCTGGCGGTGTGTATAGAAAAGACTTTGTTGAGAGAGACAAAATCCACTTTGGTGATCTCTACGTCTCGAGAGGGATTAGTCTTTAACTATTAGCTGAGAAACCCTTAATTCACACCAAAAAAAACTAGGACTTCAATGTTTGATCTGATTGTGAGGTATTAGCACGAATTAGACGCTTCTTCCTGTATCTCCATGCAACCTGAATCCTTGTTGCTGCTTGGGATCTCCAATAATGTGATTCATACCTAACATAATACATTTATCAAATCATTGTGTCAGAACATATATATGAAGGCCATTTCTTTCCCTTTTTTCCCCATTTTTTTAAGAGGAAAATGATGGATTTGGATCCCAAATGTTGTATGTATCAGATATGCAATATGATAATTATGAATGGCCTTTATTGAAAATGAACTGTGAGACATAATGGAACCACACTCTTCATGAAAGATATGCAGTTGATATTCATTTTGGCAAGTTATAGAACTGTGAAGAATATGCTGAAATATAAACCAAAACACAACAAGGAAATAGAATAAATTACCTTAGGGCTCCTTGAACACGTGAACTCTTCAAGGATCTCGTGAAAAGGGTTGTGACTTCTTCAAGATCTGCAGCTCGGAGTGAAAAAGCTTCCACATTTGTTAAGCACTTTACTGTCCTATTGCTAAGTAACCTTTGTCCATGAAGCCTTACTTTTTTACCATCTGCAAGAGAAATCATATTGATGAACCATGGTGTTTCTCATTTTGTAGTAAGGTCAACTTTCTGTTTCTCATTGTATCAACTATTATACTATTGTTATACCTGTGATTACAGAAGAATGTTCAAGATACCATGTCAGAAGTTCTTCACCACAAGCATCCCCTTCAGATAAGGGAACTGAAGTTCCATCTTCTCCAATGCTTTCCATTTTTCCACGCACAACAAAGACCATCTTCTCTACGAGACCACCTTGACTCAAAACTTTACTTCCTTTGATGTATGTCTTTTGTTTTAGTCTCTCTCGAATGGCATCTAAAATAGGCTCATCCATCAGGGCAAAAATCCGAACCTGCAGAGAGAAAATTGAAACTCACCGTTTCATTTTTTAAGTTTAAAAAAAAAAGCAAAAGCTGTTTTAAAAAGGGGAGGGGAAGCTTCTCGACTTTTCGAAGCAAACCCCCACCCCCATTTAGCATAAACCCCTCCCCTTTGTTTCGTTACTCTCCCATTTTCATCTCCTCTCATCCCTTTATGTTTCATTTTCCCTCAAATCCCTTACACTTAGTGAAAGGTAATGAAACCCAAAATTCCTACTCATCCCCTATTTCCTTCCAAAATTGAGTTTGGTAATTTTTGGGGTTAGGGATAGTGTTATGAGGAAGGAGAGTACCCACACTGTAAAGGTTGCTCGTTTCGGCTCTCTAAGGTAATCCCACAACTCGTAACTTAAAGAATAGGTTATTGGCATGAGTTAGCTTTAGGTAGAATTATTTTTAGAGCATTGAGCACCAATTTTAGGGATTTTATGGTTACCCATAATGAATAGAGCTTCAAACAAATTTCTAAATGCTGGAAATATTTGTTGGTGCTCAAATTTGTTGATTTCTACCTCGCACAATACTCTTGAGTTGTTGGAAAACAGTTTGGTTGGCTCTCCGTAGTTGTGAGTGGTTTAACGGTCATTGTGGTATACTTTAATATTTTTATAATTACTATTTTAATTCATCTTGCTATACTTTAATGTTGTTTACTTAATAACTTTGGGAAACATACTCTTTATATTGATTTTATTCTCTGAGAAATTTATTTCAAAGGTTGAGAACTTTATAATTTTAAATTGATTATATTTGTTGAAAAAGGAGATTTAATTTTGAAAGGGACTTTTTGAGAAATAGAATAAATTTGATTTTATATTATTGGGATCCATGTTAGAACTCCGTATGTCGTTAACGGATGATAACGGCCTAGGTGCAACCTAGTTGGATGATTCAGGGAGGAGACGACTATCTGTTAGATGGAGCCGCCATTCTGTGGAGAGGGTTATCAACGAGATGGAGTTGCCCCCGATGATATGATATGATATAATATGACTGTTAGAGTCCCACATTGCCTAGAGATAAGGCCAAATAAAAGTATATAAGCTTTGGGCAGTCCTCACCTCAAAAGCTAGCTTTTGGGATTGAGTTAGGCCCAGGTCCGTGAGGGGATGTGTTAGAGTCCCACATTGCCTAGAGATAAGGCCAAATAAAAGTATATAAGCTTTGGGCAGTCCTCACCCTACAAGCTAGCTTTTGGGGTTGAGTTAGGCCCAGGTCCAAAATCTAAGAATGACATTGAGACAGGCTACGATTCCGAGAGGAGGGGGCTATTCGTTAGATGGAGCCGCCCCAAGGGAGAGGCCACCCTTCGTAGGAGAGGGCTATCAATGAGATGGAGCCACCTCTCGATTCTATCATGAGTGATCCCTACTGTATTTACATTTTACATGAGTTGTGTTTTTCTTAATGTATCTTATTTTCATAATTACTTATTTGAGCTTACATATGATAAATTGTTACTGCTTTTGATATGGTGAACGAATTACAGACTTTTACATATATTGGTTACAAGTTTATCTAAAATTGTTGTATTTATTGAATTCACATGTTTAGTAAGTTTTACACTGAGAAGTGAAAGTTATATTAAGGCTTTTTACTAAGCAACTCGTGCATTGGTGTGTTTCACTTCTAGTTCATGGTGGATGTTAGGCCCTCACTAAGTCTGTGACTTACCTCTTTCTATTGTTTTTCATCCAGATTCCCAGGCAGCTGAGTAGCAGGCTGCTGGCAGACTCAGTTGTTCCAGCTTCATTATTATTTCATTTTGGTAGGTCTCATTTGTGTTGGTGGCCATTTGATGTTATTTTGGGATTATATGTATATTCTGCAGTTATAGGGAGTTTAGTCATGTGTTTATGTTGAGATGTATATTTTGGTTGATTGGATAAATATTATGTGTTGGGAAATCTGGCTGGTGATATTTGTTGATAACAGGATTTCTGTAAATTTTGGGATGTCCAAAATATAGGGGAGACTCTGTCAAAATTTCTGTAAAATTTTGGAAGTATGTTTGTTTTGGAAAATTATTTGTCAAGAATTGTTCTTTTATTATTAGGCTTGTCAGGCTAAGGGTGTTAGTCTATGCGCTGGTCAAGGCCTTGAATTTGGGTTGTGACAAAAATAAATATACTTTGGCTTCTGATGTGTGTCATTGTTTTAGTTTCGTGATGAATATGCATAAAGCTTTATCTTCAAATTGGTTTTCACATTAATTGGTTTTCACATTCAACTTCTATTCAATTCCAGCAGGTTACAGGCAGACACATGGAAAGCAGAATTTTATGCAAGACATCATGGCTGAGATTTTGAAGTTCACGTAACACTGGAACCACATGATTAAAATCCACTTAGAGTAATCATGAGACTTTTCTTACTATTTAACTATGTCACAAATATTCTAATGCATACCTTTTTGACAAATTTGAAGAGATGGCGTCTTATCTCTGTCCGGAGATCTTCTGGCAACTTCTCCAGAAGCGTTTCTTCATCAACCCCCCTTGTTGCAGCCCAATTATATCGTTCAGCCTGCTGTACTTTCCTGCATGACAGACATCACGTAATATCTATCATTTGCACATTTTGTATGATCCATAATTTCATGTGATATAGAACCTAAATAAAATGAAAAATTGTTCACATATTATTTTCTTAGCATTCAGGCTTATATGTTCTATTTTATAATAATCAATAGCTCCACATATATATGTACATTGTTTATACCACTACGATTATTGGAGCCAGGAACTTAATTCATGGCAAGTGGATGATTATAACAGACACAAATGTTGCAAATATTTAGAGAGGTATGGAGAAGTAAATCAACATTATTTACTAAATAAAGCATTAAAATTGACACAATAAATATGGAAATGGCTTGCATGACAGCATGCTAATAAGATGTTCTCAACAGTTATTCCACATCAGTTTCAGGAATAAGGATACAACTATGCTAATGCACATAGTGATCAGTTATATTTAATGAACACACTTACAAAAACATGGCTACATTTTATAGAACCAAGAGTGATCAGTCCTAAGTGGTTTGAACATGTGCGGAGAAGGCTAATAGAAGCACCAATAAGGAGGGTAGACTAAATGGAGGATAGCCAAATAACTAGCGGTAGAGAGAGAGACCAAGGAAAACTATAGATCAAACCATTAAGAGAGATTTAGATTTAAATAATCTACTAGGTCATGATTCATGACAGGATATTATTACATCATTTGATCCATGTAGTTAACCTCCCCCAGTGTGAAAAGGCTTTGGGTGTTGTTGTAGTACAGAACAGGCAGATACAAATAGATGTAATGAGAGATTCCATATTATCTTTTGTCTTGCTTTAAAAACTAGAATAAGTCTTCAGAAGTTGCTAATTTAATTGAGTCTCAGTGTGTAATACAGTAACTGTGTCTCATGGTAAGAGTAAATTGCTCATGTACATAAGAAAAGGAGTTTTGAAGGGGGTAGGGAATTAACAAGCAAAGACTTGAATAAATTGACAGCTACATTTTTGGCCATGTAGATCATTAAAAGATTTAGAATATTTCGTACCTTCTGAGATCTTCTGGTAAGCGACGATGGCTCATCCATTGCTCAACATCACGGCCTCTAAGTTGCATTTCTAGCCTCCTGTAAGTGGGGTTGAAGAAAATATATCAAGTGTTTTTACATCATAACTTCACTATCAAAGTTATTCCATTGAAAGTTAAAACTTGCAATGTAAGATAAATCTAAATTGACCAACAAGGACACAAAAAATGCCCTACCAAGAATTAGTATGATATAATATTTAGAGAAGACTTCTTCCTAGTCTGACTTAAGTATCTCAGTCCAATATAATGACAATATGAATCACAAAGTTGGTATGGTCAAACTTGAGGCATGCTGATATCATTGAATTACAGCTTATAGTTTTATATGATTGCACTTAAAGGATGGCTGTCATTCATCCATCTGCGTCATTTTTAATTTTTCAAATGAAAGAAACAGTCGACTATGAGCACCATTGTCATCAAACAGTTACGGCAGGTATAAGAGCGATAAGTTCTACCTCCGTCCAAGAGCCTGAAGAAAGTTCTGTATGTTTCCAATGAGAAGCGCAAAAAGCAAGAGTCCCAATCCTATGATGGCCATTGTAAAAAGGACTTCCCACACAAAATAGCTTGGGGTTTGATTACCAGCCAGAGTACTGATTTGCTGTATTAAAGATCAAAAGGGTATAATTGGTAAGGGATATCAAACCATTCATGTGCCTTTTAGTGTTGGTCCAAGTTAGGCCTTGACATGATATTAGAGCATGTGTGATCATGTGTTCCAAAGTGCAAGCCCAGTATGAATGTGTTCTTTTAAAACGACCTATGAAAAGTTTTTCAAAAAAAAAAAAACGACCTATGAAAAGAATAGAGTGAGAAAAGTTTATTGGGTTTTGTTAACTATCCATTTGTGCAAACCATATTTGTTTCTCTCTTTAACCATAATTTGTTGTGAGACATCCATAACAATTTTTTTTTTGTTTGAGATTGAGGCACTCGGCATCCAAAAGTCACATTGGACACTAATTCAGGTCAAGCTAGGTGGACCCACTTAAGGGGAAAAGATCTTCCTGTGCTTTTTTTTTTCATCTGCAAGACTCGAATCTAAGACCTAGCTTAAGGGGGAGCAAGCTCCTTTACACTTGGACCAACAAGCGTGGCAATTCGTAACAACTTCTGTACAAAATCTTTTGTACCAAATAACTTTGTTCTTCTAATTATATTATAATTCTACTACAACATAAAGTGGGTGTGTGCTTTGTCTATAGTTCAACCCGGGCTTACCTATAGTGGCCTTTAGAGAGAGAGAGGTCCATGATGAGAAATGATAGGAGAAGGATTTGTAGTACATTAAACAAGATTATTAATTTTTGGTCCTTTTAGTTTAAAAATTTTCAATGGGGTCCCTATATTTCTAATTTTTAAAGAAGTCCCTATTGACTGATGGCCAGTTAGACTCCATTGATGGATGCTTATAGACAGTGATCTATAATCCAGTCTATGTGGTTGTTGAAGATTTCAGGACTTATAAAAATTTATAATTATTGGGGACCTAATTAAAAACTTGATTGTGCTATAGGGACCTATTTAAAATTTTTATATATGCATTTTATTAAGCCCATTTGAATCTTCATAGCTCCTTCTTACATGAGAAAAATGTACATAATTACTACTGAATGAACAAATAATGAAAAGATTGGAATACATACCTGGAAGCCCCAAAACAGTGCATATACATATTTGTTGACAACCCTAGTTTCTGTAGTAAGTGGTACAGCATTGGCATAGATCCCATACGGAAAAGCATCAGATTTGGAATTCAAACAATCAATGGCATCTGGATTATTGCTCCACTGGTTTGGTATCTTTCCCAACTTGGGATCACAATCAATCAATTCCATGCATTGAAGTAGACCAGAACGATGGCAGGCATCTCGCAAACATTGATTAACCCTCTGGAAGAAGAGAGAGGGAGAAAAGGAGAAAAGTTAGTACATTGAATGTTAATTAATATTCATTTACTGAAGTAAAGTCCTTATTCTAATTGAGCTAGTCATCTTTAAAGGAACTGGGAAATGTAATAATTCTGATAGTTGAATTTCATTATCTATTAACAAAATAGTTAGAAGGGTTACATTTTTTAGCACACACTGCTGTAGACCACTATCATACTTCATTTTGCCTATAGTTAACATTACATATTGTATCATATACATGAAAATCAGAAGCATTCAAGTGAATTGAGTAATATTTCTTCTGCTTTTTCCTTTTGTTCTGTGCAGGTACAGGGTACCTCCTTTTCCATGCAAGATGAGAATTTAAACAAATTATGAAATTTAGTGGGGAAGAAGTTTCTTATTTTTGAAAGTTTCAAATGTCAATTTCACTCACCTGTAGACCAAAGAGGTACCAGCAAGAACCAACAACATGGCCAGATAGCATAAAAATGAGAAGGTTTATTATGAAATTTGCCCAGGCTGACTCAAATATGAATCCAGTTGGAGACTGGCCAATTAGCAGAGGCAGAAACCTAAATAATCTGGGGAAATACTGTACAAGTACTGCTGCACGCAGAAGATTCTTAGCATAATTTGCTCCTGATGACCCCAAGGCATTTGGTATGACAAATAATATCATTACCTGCAAATATTCCACTGCATATGTCATGACAAGGATTTTAATGAGGACATGTTTCAAGAACATGTCGATCTTCACAGACTATTTATTCCTCGCCCTCGGAATAACACACCAAAAGGTTCAATCATAATGACATAATAACGATTGCGGCTCACTCAGAAGTTGAACATGATATGGAACAAGAAGCAGTTTATAAAGATAAAAATAGAAAGAAGGCAATGGATATCTTTAGAGTTTTTTAGCATAACTCTGCCGCATCATGAAGGTTATTATCAATAAAAATCATTTCTAACCTATAGCTAACAGCTTAAGCTTTTACAATACTTGGTTCATAACAGTATCGGAGCCTGTATGGCTAATTGTCAAGAGATCCTTCTGTTTTCTTAATTAATTTCAATTTCAACACAGTATAAGGTGAGCCTCTGGCATGTCTATGCTTCAAGGAGAAAGCTTTTGCATGTAGGAGTTAATGATATAAAAGTAGTTATTTGCATTCTGGCTGCAGCTAACAGCTTATGTTTGTCAAAACGTTTGGCTCTTGGTAAATGTAATTACAATGGATCCTATCATAGAAAAACTCAACAGCTTCTCCTAAGTCCTAAGTACTCTCATTTATTTAGCACTAGAATATCACAACTAAATAATTGATATTTGAAAAGAAACAAAAGAAGAAAAAGAAACTCCAATTTTATACAACTTTGTCTAATCTGATTACCTCCAAGAAATGGAGAAAAATATCATTAAGTATTTATGTTCAATTGTAAGGCTTACATATCTCATAATTCATAAAATTAAAATTTATGATACATAAAAGTGGATACCTGAGATACTAAGCTACGATGAACACACAACCAAAAAAAAAAACACTTTCCACAAGGAAGGAAGAGAGAAGGGAAGAAATTTACCTGAGGAAGTGGTACTACAACAAATAAGTCAAAAAGAAAATAACCCTTCAGGTAATTCAGAGCAATTTTCTTGGGATGGTCAACTAAATCTCCAGCACCGACCACCCTTGACTCAGGGGAAACATAAGCCAACCTGAACTGCAAAGAAGCAGCTTAGAAGAGTTATTTAAGCTTTAAATTATGAAAAGGAAGCAAACCACACTTCAAACTCAACAACCATATTAAGATTCAGGACTATTAGTGTATAGTCTTATCATTAGATTTATAGTTATTTTGTTTCAGTTGTTTGTATTGTTTTAGTTAGATTGATTTCAGCTTTAGTATAGTTTAGGCGTTGTATAGCATAGCTGAGCCTTTTAGGTTTTGGGCCTTGGGCCTTGGGCCTTGTTCCAGCTGTAACAGAATCAGAATTCTATAAATAGAATTCTGCTCTTTGTAATCTAATAGTTTTTGAGAAATAACAGAATTCAGTTTTTCAGATTCTCTCATTTTCCTCTACTTTTCTCTCGCGCCTTTTTCTCTTCCTTTCTCCTTCCTTCATTCTCTTTGATGGTATGGTACACTCTCTATCTTCCTCACAATGTCTACATCAAGCGATGATGAATCTCAGGCAACCGGAAAACAAGTTCCGGCGGTGGTAACCTTCTCTCAACCGATTTCTGTGAAGTTAGATGACAAAAACTACCTCCTCTGGAAACAACAAGTTGAATCGGCCATAAGAGGACATAAGCTTCACAAATTCGTTGTCAATCCAGAAATTCCACTCAAATTTACAACGGAGGAGCATCGAGAAAGAGGAATTGTAAGTAACACTTACCAGAAATGGGAACAGCAAGATCAGTTGCTGTTCTCATGGCTTTTATCCTCTCTTACAGATTCAATCTCATCTAGAATGGTAGGATGTGTTCATGCTTATCAACTCTGGGACAAAATACATGCATATTTTGATAAGATAACAAGAGCAAAAGTTCGACAGTTAAGGCAAGAGCTTAGGAGCACTAAGAAAGGTTCAAACACTGTTTTAGAATTTTTGTTAAAGTTAAAAACAATTGTTGATGCTTTAGCCTCTATTGGATCTCCTGTAACATCACAAGAATATATAGATCTGATGTTAGAAGGACTGCCAGAGGAGTATGAATCGTTTGTCTCAGGTTTAATTAGCAAGTTGGAGCCCTATACTGAAGATGACATAGAATCAATGCTTCTGACTTATGAAGCAAGGCTAGAACAGATCAAAAAGAGTGTACCAGACTCATTTTCAGCAAATGTAGTGCATAGATCTGAAGATAAACAAGGTGAAAATCAAAGTATGCAAACAGTTTCTGATAATAGTGGAATACAGACACCTCTACAAGGTTTTCAGCAACCTCAACCTCAACAATTTCAGCAGAATTTTAATAATTTTAGGCCACCTTTCAGAGGTGGTAGAGGTGGCAGAGGAGGATGTTTCAGAGGCAGAGGAGGACGTGGAAATTATCGCTCTCATCTCTTTTGTAATATTTGTTACAAGACTGGTCATACAGCTGCTGTATGTTACTACAGAGATTCAGCTGGTTATCCTCCTCATCCAGCTTCGTACACACCTCAATTTGCTGCACCTTTTGTTCCTCCTGCTCCTACAAATCAGCAATGGAATCCACAACAATATAATCCAAGCTATCCTGCCTATTACAACTCTACAACAAATCAACAGATTACACAGCCACATGCTTACTATTCTACTGCTCCATTACAGTCTTATCGTCCACAATTCAATGTTACTAATCAGTGTGTTGCAGGAAACTTTGATACTGTTCCACAGAATCATTATATTCCTCCTGGTGCAGCACCTTTCCCTAATGCAACACCAAGTGCCTTCTCAACAGCATCAACTTCCTCACTTCCTGACTACAATTGGTACCCTGACTCTGGTGCTTCACACCATGTAACTGCACAGCCTCATCTCATTGGCCAGAGAGTTGATCTTGATGGAGGAAACTCCATTTATATGGGTAATGGACAATCTATTCCTATTAAATCTGTTGGCACTTCGCTCTTCACCTCACCTACACAACCACATAGAACACTAACACTCAAGAATTTATTATTGGTTCCTAACATCACAAGAAATCTTTTGAGTGTAAGTCAGTTTGCTAGAGATAATTCAGTCTACTTCGAATTTCATCCCAGCCACTGTTTTGTCAAATCTCAGGGGACTAATCAAGTTCTACTTGAAGGCAAGCTTGGACATGATGGGCTGTACAAGTTTGCTAATCTGAATCTTGATGTACCAGCAACATGTAATCAAGTTTCAGCTGCTGAAAGTGTTAATTCCACTTCTGTAAATAATCAGTTTCTGTTTCCAGACAATGATTGTTCACCCTATGCTCTTTGGCATAGACGCTTAGGCCATCCACACTCTTACTTAGTTAAGAAAGTGTTGAATAAGTGTGGCATTACTTTTACAAATAAGAGTGTATTGGACTTTTGTTCAGCTTGTGCAGTAGGCAAAATACATAGGTTGTCTTCTACACCTTCTGAAACACAGTATACAATGCCTTTGGAGTTAATTTTCACTGATGTTTGGGGTCCTGCACCCATGCTATCCAGCACTGGTTTTAAGTACTACATTACGTTTGTGGATGCTTTTACTCGATACACATGGATTTATTTGTTGCACTCTAAAGCAGAAGCACTGTCTTGTTTTCTTCAATTCAAGAAAATGATAGAACTTCAACTCAACACCAAAATAAAATCATTGCAATCTGATTGGGGTGGAGAGTTTCGTAGTTTCTCTAAACTGTTGACAGATTTTGGTATTACACACAGAATAGCTTGTCCACATACTCACCATCAAAATGGAACAGTTGAAAGAAAACATAGACATATTGTAGAGTTGGGACTCACTCTTCTTGGTCAAGCCAATATGCCACTTACTTACTGGGATCATGCCTTTCTCAGTGCTGTGTACTTAATAAATCGGTTACCTTCAATTTCCATCAATTATCAAATTCCTTTCTTCAAACTTCATGGAAAGGATCCAGATTTCAGATTTCTTAAAACCTTTGGCTGCGCATGTTTTCCTTATCTCAGGCCTTACAACAAACATAAGCTTGATTTCAGGTCCTTAAAGTGTACCTTTATTGGCTATTCACCATCTCATAAAGGATATAAATGCTTGTCACCTGATGGAAGAATCTTTATTTCTAAAGATGTTCTGTTCAATGAATATTCTTTTCCCTTTGCCTCATCCTTCCTTTCCACAAATACCCAACCATCACCTGTTAGCTCATCAATCTCACCTTCTCTTAACATTCCCACTACACCACCAGCAGTCCAATCTGCTGCATCTTCCTCATCTACCCCATCCTCCTCTCACCCTTCCCATCTTCCACCTATTTTAGCACCTCCTCTCACTGTTGTACCACCCACTTCATCCAATGTGCATCCCATGCAAACTCGGTCAAAATCTGGTATTGTTAAACCCAAGCTGCAACCCACTCTGTTGCTCACTCACACAGAACCCAAGTCAGTTAAAGCAGCTCTCTCCCATCCTGAGTGGCTTAATGCCATGAAATCTGAGTATGATGCTTTATTGAAAAACAACACTTGGACCCTTGTTCCTCTTCCTCCTAACAGAGATCCTATTGGCTGCAAGTGGGTCTTTCGTGTTAAAGAAAATCCAGATGGCTCCATCAATCGCTACAAAGCTCGGCTTGTTGCGAAAGGTTTTTGTTGAGATGAAGAGAAAACGAGAGACATATGATAGAATCCGTGTGTCTAGAATACACAGCGGAAAATAATATATATACACATAAGTGTATTTACAAATATACATAGTGATAGGCCCAAGCCCATATCTATCATATGATATACTAACAATAACAATCTAACACTCCCCCTCAAGCTGGAGCATATAAATCATATGCACCAAGCTTGTTACATATATAATCAATCCTAGGACCCCTCAATGATTTGGTGAAGACATCTGCCAACTGATCATTGGAATTAACAAACTGAGTAGTAATGTCTCCAGATAAAATCTTTTCTCTGATGAAATGGCAATCTATCTCAATATGTTTGGTCCTCTCATGGAATACTGGATTAGAGGCAATGTGAAGGGCAGCTTGGTTATCACAAATGAGGGACATTTGTGTAACCTCCCCAAATCTCAGTTCTTCAAGTAACTGTTTGAGCCAAATAAGCTCACAAGTAGCTGAAGCCATAGCTCTATACTCTGCTTCTGCACTGGATCTCGCCACCACATTTTGCTTCTTGCTTTTCCAGGAAATCAAGTTGTCACCAATAAAGACACAATATCCAGAAGTGGATCTCCTATCAGTAGGAGAACCTGCCCAATCTGCATCTGAGTATCCCACAACTCGAGTATGTTTATTGTCTTCATATAACAAACCTTTTCCTGGGGCTCCTTTAATATATTTTAGAATGCGAATGACTGCATCCCAATGACCAGCACAAGGAGAATTAAGAAACTGACTTACCACACTAACTGCAAAAGAGATGTCTGGACGAGTGACGGTGAGGTAGTTCAGTTTTCCAACCAGTCTCCTGTATCTCTCAGGATCTAAAAGTGGCTCCCCCTGACCTGGTAGAAGTTTAGCATTTGGATCCATAGGTGTGTCGACGGACTTGGAATTCATTAGCCCGGTCTCCTCTAAAATATCCAATGCATACTTTCTCTGGGAAATTACAATTCCATTCTTGGATTGTGCTACCTCAATCCCCAAGAAGTATCTCAGTCTGCCAAGGTCTTTAGTCTGAAAATGATGACAAAGGTGTTGTTTTATCTGTGAAATGCCATGGTGATCACTACCTGTAATGACAATGTCGTCAACATACACTACCAAGTAGATACACCCAGCAGCTGAATGGCGATAAAACACAGAATGATCAGCCTCACTCCGAGTCATACCAAACTGCTGGACTACTGTACTGAATCTACCAAACCAAGCCCTGGGAGACTGCTTAAGACCGTATAAAGACTTGCGGAGACGACACACTAAGCCTGAAGACTCCCCCTGAGCAACAAAACCAGGAGGTTGCTCCATATAAACTTCCTCCAACAAGTCACCATGAAGGAAGGCATTTTGACATCTAACTGATAGAGGGGCCAATGACGAATAGCAGCCATGGCTAAAAATAATCTGACAGAAGCCATCTTGGCGACGGGAGAGAAAAAGTGTCACCGTAGTCTAACCCGAATATCTGAGTATAACCTTTGGCGACTAATCGAGCTTTGAGCCGATCAATTGTGCCATCAGGGCCAACTTTCACTGTGAAGATCCACCGACAACCAACAACAGATTTCCCAGGAGGCAAAGGAACGAGATCCCAAGTACCACTGTTCTGAAGAGCACACATCTCATCAATCATAGCTTGTCTCCAACCAGGGTGGGCTAAGGCATCACCTGCAGTTTTAGGAATAGACACAGAGGAAATGGAAGAGAGACAAGTATAATGGGATGGGGATAACCTGTGATAACTCAGAGTGACATAATGAGGTGAAGGATGACGAGTGGAGCGTATACCTTTACGAAGTGCAATAGGGAGATCAGACTCAGGAGGTGGGGCCGAAGGGGCCGGAGGAGGTGGGACCGGAGGAGACGGAGGAGTTGGCTCCGGAGGAGAGTCAATAGGTGGCCCGTCTGGAAGGCGTGGAGGTTGCCGACGATGATAAACCTGTAGAGGTGGCTGAGGTGGTGGATCTCCCTGCACAACGGGCATGTCTGAGGGATCAAAGACAAAAGGGGTGGTGGTGGATACTAAGTCAGACCCAGAGGTTAAGGAACTAGACTCAAAGTAGAGAGAAGACTCAAAGAACGTGACATCAGCTGAAATGAGATATCTACGAAGAGAGGGTGAGAAACACTTATACCCCCTCTGAGACCGAGGGAAACCTAGAAAGACACACTTATGAGACTTCGCAGACAATTTATCAAGACCAGGACTATGGTTGTGAACAAAGCACGTAGACCCGAAGACTCTAGGAGGTAAGGGGTGGAGAGGCTCATGAGGGAACAATATAGAGTTAGGGACCTGGTTGTTTAGGACAGAAGAGGGCATGCGATTGATGAGATAGCACGCGGTGAGAACAGCATCACCCCAAAATTGTTGAGGGACAATGGTACTCAAGAGGTTGTGGCAAACACCATAGAGGCGCTGAGTATCATTGGTGTAAAGCACCCTTGCCTGCTCCCAAACCCCAGCACATGTCTCATGGGCGCGAAATATCTGCTTCAGGGTAGGATGAATAGTCGACTTAAGAACACTGCAAATCTGAGCATCAACTTTGGACCAGCGGGGGCGATCTTTTTCGTCGATGGAATCAGCCTTCTGAGTAAGATGATCAAGATAATCCTGTCCCTTTAGCCAGAGTCGTATATCAGAGGCCCAGGTATCATAGTTACTGCCATCTAACTTGTCAATAGAGAGTGGGACATTGACATAGTTAGTAAAGATAGGAGTATCAGACTTAGTAGCAGCAGGAGTAGCCATGGGTCAACTGTAGGAGAGAGAAACAGCCACAGGAGAGAGAAAAACGTCCAAAAAAGGAAGAACCCGCGAGGACCAGACCTGAAACTCACAAACAAAGACCAGATCGGGGTAGAGGACACCGAGGCGAGTCTGGCGGCGGCGAGGGCAGCCGGAACGGCGGCCGGACGCGCCTCCACGCGCGGCTGACGGCGGCTGACGGTGGAGAAACGCTCCGGCGAAGAAACGGCGCGTGAGAGCGCGTCGCTGCTCCGATGGACACGATTCCGGCGGCGTTGGACTCGGATTGACGGCGCGAGTCCGACGGTGGTGGCCCCGGTTGGATTCACGGCGGGCGGCGGAAAAGAGAGAAAAAGTGCCGGAAAAATAACACGGCAACACGGGCAGACCGGAAACCGGAATGAGACACGGTTTCCGGAAAAAAAATTTGACACCAATGGACAGTGGGTCCACTGGGAAGGCACGGACTAGGGTTATCTCTCGTTAGGCTCTAGATACCATGTTGAGATGAAGAGAAAACGAGAGACATATGATAGAATCCGTGTGTCTAGAATACACAGCGGAAAATAATATATATACACATAAGTGTATTTACAAATATACATAGTGATAGGCCCAAGCCCATATCTATCATATGATATACTAACAATAACAATCTAACAGTTTTCATCAACAACCAGGTTTTGACTATACTGAGACCTTTTCTCCAGTTGTGAAACCTGTTACCATTCGTCTTCTTCTTACCTTGGCTCTTACTTATGGCTGGGACCTTCAACAACTGGACGTTAATAATGCCTTTCTTAATGGGGATTTAACTGAGGAAGTTTACATGACTCAACCTCCTGGTTTTGAGTGTACCCCATCTTCTTTGGTTTGCAAGCTTAACAAAGCTTTATATGGGCTCAAACAGGCCCCACGTGCCTGGTTTGAGAAGCTTTCAGCCACCCTTGTTTCTCTTGGGTTTATAGCCAGCAAATGTGATCCATCTCTCTTTATTCAATCCTCTTCCACTCACAAACTCTATGTTTTGGTTTATGTTGATGACATTATTGTCACTGGATCCTCTTCTTCTTTAATTCAGAATCTTATTTCCAGACTTAATTCAGCCTTTGCCCTCAAATTACTTGGTAACCTTGAATATTTTCTTGGCATTGAAGTCACCAAACTCTCCAATGGTTCTCTTTTCTTGTCTCAGACCAAATATATCCGAGATCTTCTTAATAGAGTTGATATGCACCAAGCTAAATCATTTCCTACCCCTATGCCCAGTTCTCAAAAACTATCTAAGTATGGCTCCTCTCCTTTCCATGACCCTTCTCTTTACAGATCAGTGGTTGGTGCTCTTCAATATGCAACCATCACTCGGCCTGATTTAAGCTATAGTGTTAATAAAGTCTGTCAGTTCATGTCTCAGCCTCAAGATACTCATTGGAAGGCTGTGAAACGCATTCTTCGCTATCTTTGTGGCACTTCTCGTTGTGGCCTGGTTCTGCAGCCTTCCTCCTCTGTTACTCCCTTCTCCTTTTCTGCCTTTTGTGATGCAGATTGGGGATCTGATGTTGATGATCGCAGGTCCACCTCTGGTTCAGCCATATTTCTTGGTCCTAATCTGGTTTCTTGGTGGAGCAAAAAGCAACCTCTAGTTGCACGGTCTAGCACTGAAGCTGAGTATCGCAGTCTTGCCAATACTACAGCTGAGGTTCTATGGATTCAAACTCTTTTATCTGAACTGCAGGTGCCACATAAGTGCCCCATTATCTACTATGACAACTTGAGCACTGTTAATCTGTCTCACAATCCTGTGCTACACACTCGTACTAAGCACATGGAACTGGATCTTTATTTTGTTCGTGAAAAGGTCCTTGCTAAACATCTGATTGTTTCTCATGTCCCTGCTGAAGACCAACTCGCTGATTGCCTCACCAAGCCCTTGTCACAGCAACAGTTTCTGGCATTTAGGTCCAAACTCAGAGTCTATGACAAATCTCAGCTTTGTCTAGCCCCTTGAGTTTGAGGGGGGGAATATTAGTGTATAGTCTTATCATTAGATTTATAGTTATTTTGTTTCAGTTGTTTGTATTGTTTTAGTTAGATTGATTTCAGCTTTAGTATAGTTTAGGCGTTGTATAGCATAGCTGAGCCTTTTAGGTTTTGGGCCTTGGGCCTTGGGCCTTGTTCCAGCTGTAACAGAATCAGAATTCTATAAATAGAATTCTGCTCTTTGTAATCTAATAGTTTTTGAGAAATAACAGAATTCAGTTTTTCAGATTCTCTCATTTTCCTCTACTTTCCTCTCGCGCCTTTTTCTCTTCCTTTCTCCTTCCTTCATTCTCTTTGAAGGACACATGTACTTTTTTATTTCATTTCTTTTCCTTAGACCTAAAAAACAAAGCAAGACATACATAACTTCATCGGTACACAGAGAAGCAGCAATATACTATAAATAAGGTTATAGTCCAGTACTCCAGCCTATTCATCACATGAATCAATTAATTATTCCATTTTTATGTTTTCTTCAAGTCTAATATATATTAGTAGTTGACACTATATGGCTAATTGTCAATAAATAGTAAATACTCTTCACCAAAAATAAATAAATACTCCTAGGTCTGTAGATAAGAGGAATGAACTCCTAACACTGATAGATTATATGGAAAAATTGTTTCATTGGAGTGGATGATGTGAAATTAGGGATAGGGAACTCAAAAGGATTTGGCCATACTCAAAACAGGATAGTGAAATTTTATGAAGTGGGACTGGGATGATAAGTGAACAATTGAAGTCTAATACATAAATTAGCTATGCTATGTCCGAAATTATAGCAACATGAATAATTAATACAACTGTAATAAAATATCTTTAATATTTGATCCTCCACCAAATGAGAGTGTTAGAATTAGTCACATGTTATTTTTAATTAGTAACGACTAAATAATAATTAGCTGTCAATCCCTAATTAGTTGCTAATTAGGATTAGATTTAGCAATCATGTTCTTATGTATTTATTGCATACATACTATAAATATAGCATGTGTGGTCTGAGTAAGACACACAGAAACACACAGAATTTCAAACTCAACATGGTATCAGAGCGGTACCATCCACCGTGACCTGTTTCATCACTTTTCCGCTGCCGAGTTCCCAAGTATGGAACTTTGTTCAGGTTCAAACTCTATTCCGCCGTTGACACCATTGTCTAGTGCCATCAGTCGCTCTCCTCAGTTGTGTAGTCTTTTCCGGCACGTTTTCGACATTTTCCGGACGTTTTTTCCGCTATCTTCAGCCGCTGCCGCCGTCTGCCGCCGCCGGAGACGGAAACGATTCCGACCAGCGACCACACCGCTGGAGTCGCCCCTCAGAGACGAGTCCAACGTTGCCAGAACCGCCTCGAACGGCGTTCTGACGCGCTCATACGCGCACTATCTTCGCCGGTGCGTTTTTCTGTTGCCAGCCGCCGTCTGCCGCACATGGCGGCGCGTCCGGCCACCATTCTGGCCGATCTCACTGCCGCCGAACTCGCCCTTCCGTCCTCTATCCCGATCTGGGCATCGTTTGTCTAGTTCATGTCCGGTACTTGGGTCCTTTCTATTTTGGATGCGTTTTCTCTCCCATTTGTCCTTACCCATTATTTTTCAAAACCTAGAAATGTATCCCGTGGCTATCCCAAAGCAATCTTCCTGGCCCCGTGGCTATCCCAAAGCAATCTCCCTGGTCCCGTGCCCAGTGCAATCTACCTGGTCCCGTGGCTATCCCAGTGCAATCTACCTGGTCCCGTGGCTATCCCAGTGCAATCTACCTGGTCCCGTGGCTATCCAGTGCAATCTACCTGGTCCCGTGGCTATCCAGTGCAATCTACCTAGTGCAATCTACCTGGTCCCGTGGCTATCCAGTGCAATCTACCTGGTCCCGTGGCTATCCAGTGCAATCTACCTGGTCCCACGGCTTCCCAGTGCAATCTACCTGGCCCCACGGCTTCCCAGTGCAATCTACCTGGCCCCACGGCTTCCCAGTGCAATCTACCTGGCCCCACGGCTTCCCAGCGCAATCTACCTGGCCCCACGGCTTCCCAGTGCAATCTACCTGGCCCCACGGCTTCCCAGTGCAATCTACCTGGCCCCACGGCTTCCCAGTGCAATCTACCTGGCCCCACGGCTTCCCAGTGCAATCTACCTAGCTCCACGGCTTTCTAGTGTACTCAATCTGGACCCTTGATTTATTATCTTCACTTTTGTTAACGTGGGTATATTTGTAACAAGCTTAAAACTTAGTAAGCTTTAGCTTGAGGGGGAGTGTTAGAATTAGTCACATGTTATTTTTAATTAGTAACGGCTATATAATAATTAGCTGTCAATCCCTAATTAGTTGCTAATTAGGATTAGATTTAGCAATCATGTTCTTATGTATTTATTGCATACATACTATAAATATAGCATGTGTGGTCTGAGTAAGACACACAGAAACACACAGAATTTCAAACT
Source organism: Sesbania bispinosa (assembly GCA_026901365.1). Lineage (NCBI taxonomy): Eukaryota > Viridiplantae > Streptophyta > Magnoliopsida > Fabales > Fabaceae > Sesbania > Sesbania bispinosa. The sequence continues at coordinate 691,903 of QLOH01000206.1, forward strand.
CAACAGAGAGTAAGTAGACCACCTTCACTTTCCTTGTGTATATACATTATGGATTTTTTGCATAACCTTTTCTGTTTGGAACATGATTATGCTCAACAGTGTGCATATTAATATGGAAAAGTTAGGAGCTATTTAGGAAGTATTGTCCAGAATCTCATCCATTGTAGTTTAAGGAAGGCATTGGTTACTTCAAGAAGAACTATGTTGCTTTATGATGATGAATACTACTTTAGAGTTGTACACAAGGCTTTTATTAATACAACTAATCAGAAGCCACACATATCAATCCTTATCCATGACATCATCACATCCTTATAACATTTTAAGTTGCCTCATGAAGTTTGGTAGATATACTTTTCCACCAGCTACTAGTTCCTTGCACTCCCTATATATCAAAACTGTCTATATGCATTCATTCAAAGTACAAAAGAGAGCTAGAGTAAAATAAGGAACATCCTTGTAGGCAGTGCTATATCTTTGAGATAAGTATGATCCCCATGATGGCACAGCCTACCACTCTTCTGTATCAGGTGGCACTAAAAGACTTACACCGAAAACAGTCGATACTTTGTATCAACCTGCCTCTTTACTCACTAAGATATACAAGTTTAATAACTGGAAATGTTTAGTACACTTTTGGAGCTTCAGTGATCTAATGTTTCTTAGACTTCAATTGTTGAATTTATCATCCCACTGCATAATCCTAAACCCTGTTGTTCTGTTACTAGAAAATTCTTCTGAAATTCATTTATCAACATACCATCTCAAAACCAGTAAGATTGAATAATAAAACTTGCTGTAAAGGAAGGAGCTCAATTATATTTTTCAAACTAACAATGTTGCATCATTCTATGAATATATGGACTAGCACAAAAGATTGCAACGGGAGGTGGGAGGAAGAACTTTCTGAAAAAGTAGTTGCTGGGAAGTTACCTGGAGAAGAATGTTCAAGAAATATACAAAATCATTGATACTTCTGAGTGAAACAAGTATTTTTGTCATTGTCCAGTTGATAGCAATACATTTATCCGCCTGAGTTCAACGAATGAGAGAGAAAGTAGAGTAAATTCGCAAAAAGAGTAGTGGGGAAAGATTTGTATCTACTATCTACAACTTGGAAGATTTTGCAATTAAATAAAAGGAAAAGAACCATACCTCCTTCACATAGATTAAGAAGAAAAATAATGGATCAACAAAAATTGCCACCAAGCAAAAAATGGCCAAAAACTGGTTCCATTGTTGTACAACTTTAGCATGAGGATTCATAACTCCAGGAACACATGAGGAGCAAAAGGAAAAAAGTTTTCTCCCAAAACCTTTGGCATCCCCGTAAAGATAATTCTGGAACTGTAAATATTCAAAACATAAACAAAAGCACAATTGGTTATGTGAAAGTGACAGCAGATAATGTTTACTACTGTACAACAGGAAATAAAAAAGGTCACAAGACAACCAAGTATAATGGTACAGTAAGTAAGTTTGTTGCAGTGGCCTTTAGAAAATAGGTGTTGAATAAATGATTAGACAGCTTGAAATTGTCAATCGACAGTACTTCTATTGTCCCTAAAGTGGATAATGATTTCAACAAAAAATAGCAATAGTAATATAAATAGATGAATGGTAATAAGGAAATTGTGAGGGACAATGGTTTCTCGTAATGTACCTAAAGTAAAGGGAATGGGGGTCATTTAGTAATTCTTCAAGGTTAAATTATTTATTCAAGTAATTCAACCCTTATAGTTTTCATTAAAAATTCAATTTAGTCCCTGTAGTTCAAAATTGTTTTAGAAAGTCCTTATGGTTTTCAAACAATGAGAAGTGGTCCATATTTGGTCCATGTAGCTTCACTCGAAACAGGGAATATTGGCTAATATGGATCGTTTTGCATTATTTGTAAAATACAACAACTTTTGTAAGTGATTTTGAAGTATAGGGACTAACATGAACTTGACTGAAAACTATAGCAATCAAATGAGTGATGTAACCTACTAGAGATTTATGGTCAGTGTCATGTATTACAAATTACAATTTTTCAGAATTTATTCAGTAAGGGTATGTTTGTGAGTTGAATTTTGGAGGGGAAGGGAGGGAAGGGTTTATTGGAAGCCCTTTCCCCCTTTGTGTTTGTGAGTTTAAGTGTTTTACAAAGTCTTTCCCTCCTCTTCTCCCCCTCCCTTTCCCCTCCAATCCTTTCCTTTCCCTCCTCTCTAAACTCACAAACACACCCTAAATATATTTGCATTTTCCTCTCTATTCTCTTTCAATTTTTTCCCTATCTTCTCTCCATATTGTCAGCAAAATTCATTAACAAAGGCCAGCAATTTCAAAGATTCAAAACAACCCATTATTGAAATAACAAAAATAAATTCCATAAGCTATTTACCCAGAAGGAAATTTTAGTACACATGGTTAGAATGGCGGCTTCAACTTGGAGAAGGTAAGCCATTCTCCCAAAAATTAGTTTATCTTTTTGACAACAGAAACTTCTTCCAAAATCAAATATAAGGTAGGAGCTGATAATCTGTCTAGGGGCCCATATTCATGAGAGATAAGCATTGTCAAATGAGTGTTTAAAAAATAATGACTATTTTGTAAATTGTACATTAATTATTGTACACTTTAAATTTTTAAATATTCTGAATCTTCTACAACAGTGGCCATTCCTGATAGACCAAAATTACATAGCAAGCAAGTTTTAGATGTTTGGGCCAAATGGGGCCATAGGACAAAAAACCCACAATCTTTTTCTCATGAATATTGATCTAAGTTAATAGCAATTGAAAAATAGTGCATTTCATAAATGTAGATGATGTAGAAGTGCGAAAGCCACAGATATATAACTAAAGTAAATTCATAATACAGAATGACAATGGAAACAATATAAAAGTAAAGCTATGTACAAATATGAAAATAGGCTACTTAAGAAACACACAAAGTACAGTATAATTCAATCAAATACCTATTAAGTTATTTTTTAAAGAAAAAAATCATCATAGTGAACTGCTAATGTTGGTCAGAGAAAAGATGTTTAGCACAAAACACATCTCTATAATAAAATTTATGACCAAGAAGTATATAATTAAAGTCAACTCCAAAAATAGAAGTCAATATTTTCATAAATATAAGAACTAGGATGAAATAATTGTCTATTTTAGGAAAAAAAAAAGGGGGGTACCTTTGAATCAAATGTAGTCGAAGATTTTGAATTACTTTTCTGAGAAGCCTTGAAGTAAGTAGGGCAAGTAGTGCAATAAGGATCATTACACATTCCCAGTTGCCCAGATCTTAGTAAGTGTTCATTTTTTCTATCATAGTTTTCATTCCAATGATTTTCATCTTTAATGTCAAGAGTAGAGAATTTTTCTGTCTTGCTCTCCACACCTTTGTTTCCTTTCACACCTATACTCTCCTGCAAAAGATTTCCAGTTGCAGGGGTAGCATATAGTGGACCACTCATCTGCTCAAAGGGGGTTTTTCTCACACTACGAAGTGGACCAGTATGTCCCACAAGATTAGCCTCTCTGTCATATGGCTCCATGGAGACCATGGGAATAGAAATCGACGCACTCCGTGTCCTGGATACAAACCTCCGGAAATTAGAATCGAAGAGTTCATCAGATCGTTCCACATGTGTTTCTGACAGCATTGGCACCTCATCCTTTTCATAATGAGCCATGTTTCCTTGATTGTTCTGTAGTCTTTTAGGAAAGTAGCAAAACATCAATATATATGTACCTTATCAGCAATTTTAAAATGAAACAATCCAATTTAGCTCAAAACATGAAGGGGCAAAATCTAAATTATAAGACAGTAACATTGCAGTATGAAAAGCCAAAGACTGTACTGTACATTAGTGACAAAGCCAAATGGAACTTAATGCATTACAAAGAAGATCCTTGTTCTTATGTGGCCAGCAGTCAAATGTAGAATGATAAATTTGACTTCAAACTGGAAAATTTCTGATGAGACAAAAGGATGAAAAAGTGGACCTTTATTAAGAAAGAAGTACTGAATCCCCTTATCTTAAACCTTTCTGAAACTTGGAAGTTGGAACAAACCAATTAGACATCCATTGACCTAAATTAACCATATAAAATTTGAAATGCAAGTACCATCAACCTCTCTAGTTTTAATGGAAGAGTTAACAGACACAACTATGCCCTTCATGCCACTGAACCAGCCTCTACATGCATAGGTGCTTGTGTTCAAACTTCAAAGTTAACACTTAACACATATACACTATCTTTTACAACAAGATAAAGCATTATAACCTATGAGGATGGAAGAATTGAACTATAAAGTAATGAAACGAGGTTACAGAAAATGCCATGAACAAGCAGCAATAATCAAGAAAAAAAAAACAACAGAGAAAACAAACCCAGAAAGAGTTAAGACCTGTATGAAGAGGAAAGCCCCCAGTAACTATCTTGCAGCCATTCAAGTTAAAGCATGAATTTTTGGGAGGTTGGTGATAATGGGGTGGGGAGAGTGGAATTGAAATTCTGAGTGACAAAGGATAAAGAGAAATGAAGTGTGAGTCTGTATTTGTAAAGATGAAGACTTTGACAAAGTCAATTGGTGAGTGAGAGAGAGAGAGTCAAGTAGTTACTTTGGTTTAGAATTAAATTTAGAGTGAGGGACTGGTTGCCGTGTGAGTGAGTGAAAGTGATGACATGTGCTCTGTTATAACCAGACCGTCATATTTATAATTTTTAAAAATATTTAAATATTTTTCAAGATTTTTTATTTTTTTTAAAAAATATTTACATGTTTATATTTGTATATTTTTATTTTTATTTTATTATCTGCTAAATATTTTTTCATTAATTAAATTAATTTCATTTATATTTTATATGTATTTGTAAGTATACGTGTAATGTGTAAAATATATTCACTGATTGTTAATGTAAATATATTAACATTCATTGAAAGGGAAAAAGAATAAACAAAACAATTCAAAACCTTTATGTTGTGTTTGTTATCATAGTTGCGAGAGAGATCCGAGAGATTGGGGTCTGGCACCGTGTTTCTTATGCATGTGGAGAGAGAGATTGAAGCTTGAATATGGGTGGGGCCCACAAAAAATTAAATCTCCCCCATGGAAGAGAGAAATTGGAGTGAGAACGTGTTTGTTTGATCAAAAGTCGTTTATACCCCTCTCAATCACAATTACTCACAATAAAATCATGTAAATTGATTAAAATCTATTACAATCGATTAAAATCTATTAAAATCTATTACAATCGATTAAAATCTATTAAAATCGATTATTATTCACAAAATTGAATGAATAAATATTTTTTTAATTTCAAGGGTAATTTTGTACTTTTACCTTCTTACACATCTCTCTAATTTCTCCCCAACCAAACAACTATCATAATTAATTTCTCTCTTATCTCTATTTTATTTCTCTCATACCAAACAACCTCTATTTCTACTTTATTTCTCTACTATTTCTCTCTTCCTTATCTCTGTCTTCCATATTTCTCTCTTCCCTAACTCTCTCTTCAAACCAAATAAAGGGTTAAAGTTTAAACAGTTAAACTTAAACCTTCGAAGCATGAAGGGTGGTTGTATTGGCATAGTTTAAATATTTATTCCGTAAATTGGTGTAAAGATTTTTGTATTAGTGAATATAAAAATATATATTATTATTTAATAATATGATATTTTTGTGTTATTAAACTAATTAAATAATGTGATAACTTATCAGTATTAAATATTTTATAATTATTCATAATTAAAAAGAAAATAAGTAAAAGTTATTGAATAAACGACAAAAACACAATATTTTTCAGTGTCGTTTCTCAAGAATATCAAAAATATATAATTTATTTCTTTTCCTTCTCTAAAAACGATGATCATCAAGTATAATTTTTAAAAACATATCCCAAAGAGATTCACCCTAGCAATATTTTTTTCCCGAATATATATATATATATATATATATATTTGCTGAGCCCCAAATATATATATAATGAATTAATGATTATGTATATAGTTTATTTTTTAAAAAATTTAATAAATTACACCGTAAATTAATAATGGATTATCATATTATTTATTAAATTTAATAATACATAAGATATCATATTCATTAAATAATAACATAAAAGTTTTTACACATATGTTAATTAAATTTTTAAAATAATTTAATTTTTCATATTTCACTCTTTCTATACGTGTTATTTTTTATATTATTTATCATATTTCACTATCTATTTCTATTAAAGTGTATAGGGGGGAGAATCAATCAATTTCTTCTTAAAAAATACACATGCATACTGGGTCGTGGCACGCCTGCAAATTAAAGTAGTAAATTGTGGGGTAAATAAAGGCAGAAGGTGCAATCACAATCGTCCCTTCTTAAATTAAATGAACGCAGAAGACCTTGACTTTGTTTCAATGTTTTATATAAAAATTACAACCACTAAAGAAAATAGTTGGATTGGACATGTACATACATAATCCTTTTTTATTCCTTGGTGTTTTTCTGATATGGTACGTTGCTATGTCAACTCAAAGGAAGACGCAAAATACAAAATGATTATATGTAGTTCAGGAACAAATTTGTGCTCGATGATTGGAGGGTCTCTCCAATACAATGTCAAAAAGTTCAAACCTGCAAATAAAAGACTTGAATTATAGAAGAGGAAAATCAACTTGTAAGTGTAAGAATTTTGAATACAATCTGATCTTCGGAGTACTTCGAGGATGGCCGCAACGTAGAGGGTGACTTCAGCGAGCGATCCACGGCGGGGCAGGGTGTACCTGCAGGGACTCCGACGCCCAACGTAAGATATCAGTGCAACAGAGTAACGATATGTATGTCTAGAAAAGTGTACCTGGAATGTGAAATCTGTGGTATATATAGAGGAAATGTGGCGGGAAAAGCCGTTACTGGCGTAACGGCCTCCTTCAATTGTCGGGGTGACGCACTGTACCGAGCGTGTTGACACGCGCGAGGCATCACGGTGATGTCGAGGTGTCGGGGTTGCAAGAACAAATCTATCGGCGTGTGAACGCGTTGATTACTTGACCTCGACTGTCGGTGTTGGTTACCCTCAGGTGTGTGATGATGGAATTCCTTGATGGGTAGGTGTGACATAGCATGTCGACATGGCTAGTCGGAAGATCGGGTCTGGTAGTACCCAAGAACAGTTGCCCCCCAAGTCGATCATTCTGGGTGAGGATGGTCGAGTTATTGATCTGATCCACGGTGAGACTTTGTCATGGGGTTTTTGCGCTGGACTTCGTTGTCGAGGCCTTGTCGGATTCCGGGGGTGTCGCTTGGTATTTCCGAAAGTAACCGTTATTTTAAATTAAAACCGCGACTCTTCCTTTTCCTGCCATGTGTCTTGATCCAACGGTAATGGGCCCGTGGGCCTTGCCAGCTGGTTCAATCTGATTCGTTCGCTCAGATGTATATGAGGGGTGAGAGGGAAATGTTTCCCACTTTCCCCTTTCTTCCTCCTTCGTGCTCCAGCTCCTGTGCCATTTTCAGTTTCTGATTTCCTTTCCTAAACTCTCCCTTCTTCGTAGAGGCTTTTGCAAGTTCCTTGCTTTTTTTTCCCAAAGGTATCCGAAGCAGTGTATGAACCTTGGTGTCGCGGATTTCTTTGAAGAATTCAAAAAAGTTTCGGCCGAAGTCTATAAAGGTATCGTCTTTCCTCTCTTAAACTTGTTATTTTTATAATGGTGCTCACAAGGGCTGGGGTGAAAGCACTTGCTGTCCAAAGCAGACGGCAGTGTATTGTTGTGAGTGAGGAGGTTGAGGATCCATCCATCTCGGACTTAGTTCCGAGGCATAGGAGTGGTTTCAAGCCGTCTGACCTTGGGCTGTTGCAGCAAGAAACAGTGCATAAAACTGCCTGTATTTTGAGGAAATGGGGTTATCCCGAGGTGTTTCCTGCCAGGTCCTCCGGGGTGGACCCCAGTTGTCCCGGGGTGAAACCTCCATCTCCCTCTACTGACTTTGTTGGCGGACTTTTGGACAGGTCCGAGATGGGTAGGGCGGAAAGTGCACACCTCGCCGGCTTCTAGCTTCCCAGTACCGAAGGACCTAGAATCAATGAACTGGGTCGACAAGGAGGCTCTTGGGACCTCGAGTATATATACCTCGACCGCCGCCTTGAGGCTAGGGTTCCGTGACGTCGAATGGGTGGAACCGGGCAAAGAGAAAGAGTGGGCGTTGAGATGCCCTAAGGAAGACGACAAAATCTGTAGCCAAGGGGACTTGGACGAAAACTTCTTTATCCCTATGTACAAGACCGTCTTTGACGACTTGGGGGTTTGGATGTCGTTCATGTGGTTCGAGCTCAAAGTGTTGGGGCATCTAGAGGTGGCCCCTTCGCAGTTACATCCTAATGGCTGGGGCTTCATAAGGAGTTTCGAGATCTTGTGTAACGCCCTCGGCCTGGAGCTTAGCAGTGCCGTTTTCTTTTACTTCTTTCGGCCTTTGGCGGTCAAGGAGTCGTCGGACCAATACTCTTGGTTGCCCCTCCGGGCTGGAGCTGGAGGGAAAATCTTTGAGGCCCACTACGAGTCATACCGCAACTTCAAAGATAAGTATGTCTTCGTAGTTCCCAAAGGTGAGGGGAGAGAATCAGTGTATCACGAGGATGGAAGGCTGAATAGTAAAACTTTTATGAAGAAAGAATAATTCTTGTTTTATTGATGATTTACAATCTCTACACGGTGCATATATATATACAACAAGAGATAACAAATTTCCTAGAATTAAGCTAGCTAGGTGATGAAGATAGGAAATAGAATTCTGTTATATGGATATATAACAGAATTATCTATATAACAGAATTATCCATATAACAGAATTATCTAGATAACAGAATCTCTTATCCTTTAACACCCCCCCCTCAAACGAGTGGGGTGAGAGAATCACTCCGAGTTTGTCTCTGAGCTGGCTGAAACGGGAGTGAGAGAGAGCCTTGGTTAAGCAGTCTGCAGTTTGATTAGCAGAAGGTACATAGGCAATGGTGATTCGGTTCTGCAGGACTTGGTCTCTAATGAAATGAATATCGACTTCAATGTGTTTAGATCTTGTGTGTAACACGGGATTGGAGGCCAGTGCTTTAGCACTTAAGTTATCACACCATAGTATGGGTTTCCTTGCCATAGGTAGCTTGACCTCTTTCAAAAGTGAGCAAACCCATGTAATTTCAGCAACTAAGTCAGCAAGAGCCCTGTACTCAGATTCTGTGCTAGACCTTGAGACCACCTTTTGCTTCCTTGAGCACCAAGCCACAAGAGATTCACCAAGGAAGATACAATGACCACCCATAGATTTTCTATCCACAAGGCTTGTAGCCCAGTCCGCATCAGAGAAGCCTATAATGTCAAGATCTGAAGATGGATTTATGTGTAGGCAGTAATCAGAAGTTCCTTGGAGATACCTTAGAATTCTTTTTATGCCTTGCCAATGAATGGTAGTAGGAGCACTCATGAATTGACTTAGTTTATTTACTGCATAGGCGATGTCCGGTCTTGTGTTAGTTAAATACTGAAGGGCACCTATTGCTTGTTTGAAAATGGTTGGATTCTTCATTGATTCTCCTTCAGTTATATAAGACTTGCCTATGACCATAAGGGTTGGACAGGGATAGGAATTTTCCATTTTGAATCTTCTTAATAGATCTCTTATGTACTTTGATTGTTTGAGATACATGCCACCAGAATCTCTAAGGACCTCAATCCCAAGAAAATAGTGGAGTTGACCAAGGTCCTTTAAGGCAAAGACAGTATTGAGTTGCTTCACAAAGGCTCTCAAAAATTCAGAATTGCTCCCTGTGACTATAATGTCATCCACATATATTAAAATAAATGTTACATGATTTTTACCTTTAAAGAAAAAGAGGGATGAATCACTTCTAGTGTTCTGGAAACCCCAGTCAAGTAAAGCATTTTTAAGTCTTTCAAACCAAGCCCTTGGTGCTTGTTTTAACCCATAGATTGCCTTGCTCAGTTTACAAACATGATTTGGTCTAGTTGGATCAACAAAGCCTTCAGGTTGATGCATGAAGACAGTCTCCTTTAAGTGTCCATTTAGAAAGGCATTGTTTATATCCATTTGCCTTACCTCCCAATTGTAGTGAACTGCTATGGCAAGAATGATTCTCACTGTGCTAGCTTTAACAACCAGACTGAAGGTCTCTTCATAATCAATCCTCGCTGTTTGTTGAAACCCCTTGGCAACAAGCCTAGCTTTCCTTGTTTCTATTGAACCATCAACTTTATATTTTGTTTTGAAAACCCATTTAGAGTCAATAACATTGTTTTGACCTTGATAGGGAACTAGGGTCCAAGTTTCATTATTCATCAAGGCTTTGAACTCTAAAGTCATTGCCTCCTTCCATTCTTACTTTTGTAAAGCTTCCTTTACTGTTGTTGGCTCTTTTTCTTCAAACTGTTTTCAGCTGTTCCAACATATGGCAACTTGAGCTTGTGAATTCCCGCTTTACTTCTAGTGCACATTTTATGAGAGTTAGTTGGTGGAGCTTGATTTGCATTAGCAACTGTGTCTTCAATAATTGCACCTAAATCATTTGTACTGCGCATATCTTCTTCTTCTTCTTCTTCCTTCTTCTTCTTCTTCTTCTTCTTCTTCTTCTCTTCTTCTTCTTCTTCTTCTTCTTCTTCTTCTTCTTCTTCTTCTGCTGCTGTGATAATGTTCTGGTTTTCTTCTCTTGGCTGAGCTGATGGTGGGCTTGTTGGCTACTGATTTGATCTTTCTAGTGACATTTGAGAACTGTTGCTTTCTTGAAAGGAGTCTGCATTCTGCTATAGAATGGTGTTTGAGCTTTCTGAGCCTGCTGGTTGATGAGTGCTTAAATTTTGAGTGTTGTAATTTCCTGTAGAAGAAAGAGGATAAAAGAAAGTGGCTGGTTCAGTAATCACTTCTGCAGGTTTTGTAGTATTTAAAAATCCACCATGGAAGGGGAAGTGCTTTTCATTAAAAGCCACATGTCTGGATATAAATATTCTACCACTTGAATTCATACATTTGAAGCCTTTGTGGGAGCTACTGTAGCCAAGAAAGACACACTTGGTTGTATGGTACTGCAACTTATGCTTATTATAGGGCCTAAGACAAGGGTAACAAGCACAACCAAATGGTTTTAAATTGTGGTATTCAGGTTCTTTGTGAAAGAGTAATGAATATGGGCTTTGATTTGCAATCGTTGATGAGGGTAATCTATTTATTAGATACACTGCTGTATTGAAAGCTTCCCACCAGAAGTAGAGAGGCATTTGGCTTGAGCAAGTAGTGTTAACCCTATCTCCACAATGTGTCTATGTTTCCTCTCAGCCCTGCCATTTTGTTGAGAGGTATGAGGACAAGATAATCTCAATTTGATCCTATGTTGTTCACTAAGACTTTGCAGACTCTTATATTCTCCTCCACCATCACATTGCAAAACTTTGATCTTTTTATTAAACAGATTTTCTGACAGATATTTAAACTGAACGAAAGCTTGTAGCACATCAGATTTTTGTTTTAATGGATATATCCAAGTAAATCTACTGAAATCATCAAGAAAATGCACATAATATTTGAATCCAGAGGAAGAATTAATAGGCACAGGGCCCCAAACATCAGTATGAATCAACTCTAGGGGCTCTTGTGCATGTGAGGAAGAGGTCTTAAAAGGAAATTTATGTAATTTTCCAAACTGACATGCTTCACAAAAGAAATCATCATTATTTGGAATTTTAACATTGCAATTTTTCAAAACTAGATCTAATATTCTACTGCAGGGATGTCCAAGTCTTTTATGCCAATGTTCCTTGACTGAGATGTATGCACAATGATCACCACAAACTTGAGAATTGTCAGGGAGTTGGTATAGCCCATTTTTAAGTCTCCCTTCTAGCAGTACTCTCCCTGTCTGTTTGTCCTTCACAAAACAGTTACTTGCATTAAACTCAACAATAATGTCATTATCAGCTGTGAGTTTTGAGATGCTCAGTAAATTCTTGGTAATTTTAGGAACATAAAGAATATCATGTAAATTCAGTGATCTTTGGTGAGTGTTTAAAGTTGCAGTTCCATATGCATGAATCTTAAGTTTGTCAGTAATGCATTCTTACCATCATTCTCAGTGAGTTCTTGGAATTGGTCTGCATCATGTGTTACATGATTATTGGCACCACTGTCAAAGTACTAGTCTGGATCTCTAACTGAGTTGGGTGATGCGATAAAGGCATTGTGTTTCTCTTGCCTTTCCTCAGTTGAACAACTCGTGTAGGACTTATCAAATCTGTGAAAGCATATTACAACAGTATGGCCATTCTTGCCACATACCTGACACGTTTGTCTTTCTTTGAACATTCTTCCTCTTCCTCTTCCTCCTTTAGTCCCTCTATGATTACTGCCCCTCCAACCTCCACGGTTTTGAGATTTGTTTCCTTTGTAATCATTTTTTGTTGCCATATTCGCTGTGGGATTGAGTGCAAGACTCGAAAAGTTGCCTCAGTTGTTCAAGCATGTTCTCAAAGGCCAAAAGTTGGGCCTGCAAATCAACCCATGTTAAATCAGATTTATCAGTAAGTTGAACTACAATGGCATTGTAATCTGAATCTAAACCAGCAAGGGTTTGAATGATCAGATCAGAGGTGGACACTGGACTCCCTGCAAGTTTCGAATTATCTGTCAAAGATTTCATTTTAATCAGATACTCCTGCATCTTCATAGATCCCTTGCGAGTGCTGTGGAATTCTGTCTTCAGTAAGGTGACTCGGGATTTGGTGTGGGCACCAACTAGGCTTTGGGCAGCTTCCCAAAGTTCTCTGGAGGTTTCGCAATGCAGCAATTGGGTTGCCATTTCTGCTGTCATGGAATTGAACAACCATCCAAGAAGTTGTTGGTCACTGGTTTGCCACTCTTCATACGCAGGATTGGTGTGTTTTTTTGTCTTCTTTTTCAATGAATTGCTGGGGACACTCCTTTGTCCCAAAAATGTAGCCTTCTAGCCTGCTTCCTTTAATCAAAGGCAACACAAGGGATTTCGAAAGAAGATAATTGTCTCTGTCCAACTTGACAGAGCAAAGAGAGGGGAGTGAACTCTTCTGAGTTGAGTTGGCAGCGGTCTCCATGGCTGCGGATCGATTGATGATCTTGATACCAAGTAAAACTTTTATGAAGAAAGAATAATTTTTGTTTTATTGATGATTTACAATCTCTACACGGTGCACATATATATATATATATAGCAAGAGATAACAAATTTCCTAGAATTAAGCTAGCTAGGTGATGAAGATAGGAAACAAAATTCTGTTATATGGATATATAACAGAATTATCTATATAACAGAATTATCTATATAACAGAATTATCCATATAACAGAATTATCTAGATAACAGAATCTCTTATCCTTTAACATGATTATCAACCCGTACTAGAACACTGGTCACTATGAGAGGACCTCGAGCGCCTACACCGTAGAGCACAAGTCTCTGTCGAAGGGGGAACAAAAGACGACCGAGGCCATCATAAAGTTTGTCGAAAAACACGGATCCTAGATTGTAAATCCGTGATAAAAAATGGCGGGATGGCGACTAGAGAGCTTCTCGGTAAATGTCCGGCTATAGTAGTTTATATTGCTTTGAAATATTTCTTGTGCTAACTGTTTTTGTATTTTCGCAGTTGAAATGGCAGCCCGACAGCACGAGAAGCTGGCTGAAAGGAAAGCGAGGAAGGCCCTCCGAGATTCGCAGAAGAGGAACGAGGCGCCTGAATCTGAGGTTGATGCTTCGGACCAAAATTCCAAACGCATAAAGGTCACCATCCTTGTTCCACCTCCACAGAATAAGCAGTTCGAGAATGTCTCGAAGGGCTCATCCTCGACATCTCTAATCGGCGATAGGGGGAAGAAGCCCCTAATGTTTGGTACCGGGTTACCTCCTTCCGACATGACCACCGAGGAGGTAAACAAGCATCTGGAAGGCCCAAGGCAGTGCGATGTTTGAAGGGAAATCCACGGAGGAGATTGATCAGATCCTCGGGGCTGCTTCGGAGTGGGGCATGAAGTTTGCTATAATGTCGAGGTACTTCATGAGAGCATCTCGGAGTTACAGAAAATGACGGCCAAGCTGGAGGCCGACGAAGTGAAGATGCAGAAGGCTATTTCTGCTGTGAAAACCTTGACTGGGGAAAGAGACAAGTTATTGACGACTAATGCCGACCTGACTAAGCAGGTGGAAACCCTGACCTCGGCAAAGAAGACTGCTAAGCAAGCAGCGTCGACTTCCTAGTCACTGCTGAAGAAATCTGAAGAATCCCGGCAGGCCCTCGAGGGCGAGGTGACGGAGTTAAAGCACAAGGTAGAAGAGACTGAAACCCTCTGGGAGGATGCCGCTGATATGTACTTCTACCTTGCCATTAAACAAATGAAGTTTTTGAACCCTAGGGTCGAGCTGAACACCAGGGGAATGTCGACGCTGTGCACAGTCGAGGATGGCAAGTGGTACGACGTTTTTCCCATTGGGAAGGTGGAGAGCACTCCTGGGGATGATGAGCCCAAGTCCCCACCGTTGCATGATGAAGAGGATCCGACTGCTAACGCCGAGAAGGGGCCTGATGGCGCCCTGACCTCGAACGCCGAGCATGGGTCGGATAAAGTACCTACCATAGAGAAAGTGGATCCGGCTTCCTAGATCGACATGGGTTCGCAGGTGTAACGTCCTAATTTCTTAGTTCAAGAATAAGGTCCGTTGGAAACACTATTCCCGAATTTATGAAATTATTTCATGCCATTTTAAATATCGTCATACAAATCTCACAGTTTGCTTAGGTAATTCAACGTTTGCTTAAGCTTTCACAATTTCATACAACATTGCATTCAATACAAAACCTCAATTAAACATAGGGAACGAACCTACACTTTGGGGTGTTATGGTTCGTAAAACTCCTACCGGAAATCCGGCAGAGTTTCCCCTAAAAACTGCGCATTTCCCAATTTCTAACTTAACCTGAAATCCAAAAAAACACCAATACAGTTTATATAGCACAATTCCAATATCAACTACAACTAAGCCTCCGTGGCCAATCTAAGGTGTTTACATTAATACATCCAAAATCTTTAATATACATCTAATTATCTCCTAAGAATATCTTCGACATTGGGAGTGGATGGATCTAATCCAAGAGCTTCACTTCCATCTGAACATCTAGCGGGGCCATCCTGCATAAACTAAAATGCATCCCCGCAACGTGGGGGTGAGACTAATGTCCCAGCAAGCATAACCATGCAATCATACAGTGTAGGGAGGCAAGCATATGAGATGCAACACATAATTCAACACATCATGTATAACTACTTCAATTACCACATTACAACTACACTCATTTGTACATGATGTCAATGCAAATGTGGAAAATAGATATGCCATGCATGACCTGCATTACCTGGCAGACGGGGTCTTATCACTATCTGGGGCTAGACCTGAGCTCAGACTACAAGGAACGTCTTCCTTGGGCATAACACCGCCAATTAACTGGGGGCCGAAACCCGTGTTTTAATTGGGGACCGAAGTCCAATCTTGCTTAATTAAGGTGAACTGGGGCCGAAGCCGTAACTGGGGCCGAAGCCAAACTCATTTTTAACTGGGAGCCGAAGCTCAAATTCATTTTCCAATTAACTGGGGCCAGAGGCCTTTATGAAAATGCTCAAACATCACAAATAACACATGTCTCATAATAGATCGAAATATTCTCATAGCCATAATGAAACCCCATCATGTGAATCTCATAGCCCAACCCCCACAATCAATAATAGCATGTTCCTCAAGCATAACTCGTAAATTATAAGACAATAATAAAAGGGGATGGATGAAACCCTAACTCATGTCTCTAATCATAACATTCATTCAAGAACCAATCATAGAACATCAACAATTATTCATGGACATACATGACTAAAGGAAGGGGAAAAAAGGGATTAAAGTTCATTCAAGGGACTCAAGCAAGAATGAGAGTGGGTGTGTGAGTTATACTCACTTCCAATACCGTGAACCATAGCAAGTTTCGTCCCTCCATTCCTCAGCCACCACCATGGCGCCACCATGGTGCTATCACCCTTAGGATACCCCTCAGCCCAATAGTCCCCTCATTAAGCCAAAACAAGGGATAAAAGAAATTAGAAATTTAACGAATAGGAAAAACAGAGCATGAGAAAAGAAAGAAGGGAAACCCTCACCACTTTCTAGATGCGGCCAAGATGGTCACCGTCTGCACCCTAGGGCCACCGCGTGCGAAGCCGCGCACCTCCACGGTTCACTACCCAGTCACCGACGCGGAAACCCCATCCAGCCACTGTCTATACCGTCTCGTGTCTTCTCCGTCACATGGGGCTTCCATGGCTCCTCCGTCCTTTGAGCATTTCCCCTTCGCGGCCGCGTCCGCGCGAACGGTCACCACCACCACCGTTCAAATGGCCGCGAGCTACCACTCACCTCCTTCCCTGAACCGCCGCCACTACGCGATTCCTCTGGCCACAACCGCGCGACCCTTCAGCCGTCGCAACACTGCGCACCACCGCACACGTCCTCGCCCCTCCGCCGCGCGGACCTCCTGTCACCGTCGCGCCGTCCGCGATCAGCAGCCGCAGCCATGGTCGCTCCATACCTCTCTTCCTCTGGTCGAACCACCAGCCATGGCCGCCTCCTCCCCTTTCTTCCTCCATAGCCGCCGCTGCTTCTATCTTTCTTCTTCTTCTTTCCCTTTCTTTCTCTCATCCACCCCTCTTCTCTCTGCTAGGTTTAGGAAATAATGTGTGTGTGTGTGTGTTTTTGCAAAAAGGGGCGTGAGGGTTTCCTATGATACCTGATCCCTTTCTTCATTCAATTTTTTTTAAACTTATATATATAAATATAGTCAAAATAAGGTTAAATTACATATATGAAATATATAAGTATCTACTTTGTTTACTTTGTTTTTCTTTTATACAAGGAATTATATTGCTATGAAAGAATGGAATTTAATTTGACTCTAATAAATTTAGGTTTAAATACTCCATCTTTATAAATATTATCTTACCTTGTAGCTTATTTATTTAACATATTTTCTAACCTATTATTATTATTATAATTATAATAACCTTATTATTATCTTATTAATTACTTGCATTAAAGTAAATTATAAGTACTTTAATTATAATTCTAGATTCTTAAATTTTGGGATGTTACAATTCTACCCCCTAAAAATGAATTTTGTCCACAAAATTCGCTCCAATTACTCCAACGCCAGATCACACTCCTATTCTCAACTAGATTCGGTACTATCGACACCTCCTAACTTGTTGATCAACAACTAATATCTCTATCCCTTAAGACGACTAAGGGGAACTGAGGGTCGATTGCATTCCTAAACTAGTCTTCTTTGTCCCGTCACCTAAGGCTACGTCTTATTTGCCGCCATTCCTTAAACGGTCTCATACCCGACTTATACCTAAACCAATGAATTCTCTCATTCTCCCTTTCATCAACACCCAATTACTTACCCTCCTAGAAAGGATTTCTAGGGAACCTCACATTGGTCTCTCCGCATTGAGATGACCTAACTACCTTAGTTAATTAAACTATCTGAGTTAAGATACCAAATGATTGTATAAGACTCCTGGTCATGGCCACTAATTTACTACTTGATCCGCGTACCACACCGTGGGGAATTTCATGAAGGTTGTCTAAGTTGTTAGGGACCCTGACTTTTGGCACCTACTAGTCGATTTAAGCCTTGGGTTGATAACAACCTAGCTATGCTCAAGGTAGTTATAAGTGGTCTTCTAGGTCATACTATAGGTGCTTGTATTTTTCCCACAAGGCTACCCCCCTTAAGGGCTTGGCCCTCTCTAACTACCCTTAAAATTCAAGTCCACTACATGAAACTATGCTGTGACTTCTAAAGCTATCTGGTCTGAAACATAACCTTATGAACAACATCATCTCATAACTGGTTTCTAAAACAACGACATACAGTTCTCAAATAAAAGAAAATAGAGTTGCAGCCAAGTGTGCGTAGCATACATAGCCATGACCAAGACAACAATGCTTCTCTGATACACATAAGATAGAGGATGGACAAACTCCTATAGTTCATCCGAGGAAGGCCAGTCTCATCATACATAACAGGATAGTGTGTAGGTCTGCTTGTACCTATCACTCCATCATGTGCACAACATAGAAAATATAATTATTTATCGATCCAACCTAGGAATCTGAGTACGGACACCCGTCCTATACAAGGGCATCAACAACTATTGACTAAAGCTTGCAACCGTAACAATTGAAGGGACCTCCAATTGCCTTGGTGACCAAGGGACACATACAAACTTGATCGATGGTCGAAACCTTAGAGACAAGAGGAATGGAGGAAGGATGTTCAACACCTAGCTTAACACTAGTCTTTAACAAAACACTAACTAGATACTGATCGTTGACCCTCGTAGGAGTTACGCACTGAGTAACAGCCCTAAATTCCACAAGATTTTCCTTTTTTCCATGAACTATAAAGGCCAAAGTATTACCGCTAAGGAATCAAAAGAGAAAGATTCGAGAGGCCTAACCTGTAGACTTAGCTCTACCACAAATAACTTAGAAAACCGGTAACAGGAGTGCCTACATCCTGAAAAACCGACAAAGATGTACTGGGTACCGAAACTTTGATAATTATGAGACGTCTACTCCATATACCTTGACCAAATAACAAGGGCCCTATCCTTCAGGTGCTAGTTGTAGAGTGAACCTCGAACCGAAAGGGATCGATCATGATTGCAATTTTCTAAGTACCTCCACCCACCCGAGTTATCAATATCACTTACCCTCCTTATCTACTGGGGTTGTACCCTCTAACGTGACTGAATTAATCATGGGGTCTTCACTAAGCGATAATGCCCAACCATAACTCAGATATGGATAGCAAGGTTCTATACTATATGGGGCTTAAGGTAAAAATGGTGCTCTAAGGTCGTACAGAGGGATTAAGGAGTCTTGGTCTTCAAACCTAAGGTTCCTCTATGGGTTCAAGGAGTAGGAGTGTACTTAAGTATGAAATAGGTTAACCAGCACCTATGTGAGCCAAAGCTACATCTAGGAACTCTCGTGTTAATCGGTTTGGGTACCGAAGGTCTAGATCCTTCTCCTAAAAACTAGACTTGTATTCACTAGTGCATGGACCTAAAGGATAATTAAGGATTCTAATGTGCCAGCCTAATATCTTAGGAAACACAGGGTTGGACCCGCTTCTTACATGTTAAAACCCAAATCACCGTACGCAAGACTTGAACATTCTCATCCCCATCAAATTAACTCACTGACTACTAAGTTAGACATCTACCCAGAGTTATAACGACTCAGGCAACCACAAGAGTTATCAAGGCCTTAGCTTAATTCCTCGAGCCGTATCTAGGGTTACCTCCATTTAATGGCAAGAAACTTAACCAAGGAACTAGGGTTACTCTCCCTTACTAGTGATATCAGTTTCCTCTAACTTCCCATGAGTTTTACCTTCAACCCCTAACCCTTACTTACGTGACCTTACAAGAAACGCAACCAAACATACGAGTCAAGCAATCATTCAAGCAATTAAGAGAAAAAAATATCATACCAATCCGTCAGACCATAACCAAGTGCACAGAAAATACAAGTATGTAAGCAAGCAGGCATCATCCACATTTAGATACACAAACCTCCCATTCAACCCAAGCAACCTTTGTTGCTAGGACTCTAAGTCAGGCAACCATCTACTCTTCACTTGACAAGGAGTCTATCTAGGTTAGTTGTCCCTATGTGTTCCTCTTATTCACTAGGCCTAAGGAAATTGCTCTATAAGGTCTCTAGGCTGTAGATCCTACTTTTGGAATTAGACCTATGTTACATTATTTCTATCTGACAAATGGGTGGCTCTAACCTTGTTGGAGAAGTGTCCCAACTCCCTAACAAGACATCCTACTCAGGTCACTAACCATAATTCCGTACGCATCACACCCAGTAGAGGGGTGATCAGTCCCTATACTAAGCATGAGGCATGGTGGAATTATAATAAGTCACGGGCAACTAACCTAACCACAGTCCAATTGGATTGAACTGCTCTGATGCCAAAATGTAACGTCCTAATTTCTTAGTTCAAGAATAAGGTCCGTTGGAAACACTATTCCCGAATTTCTAAAATTATTTCATGCCATTTTAAATATCGTCATACAAATCTCACAGTTTGCTTAGGCAATCCAACGTTTGCTTAAGCTTTCACAATTTAATACAACATTGCATTCAATACAAAACCTCAATTAAACATAGGGAACGAACCTACACTTTGGGGTGTTATGGTTCGTAAAACTCCTACCGGAAATCCGGCAGAGTTTCCCCTAAAAACTGGGCATGTCCCAATTTCTAACTTAACCTGAAATCAAGAAAAACACTAATACAGTTTATATAGCACAATTCCAATATCAATTACAACTAAGCCTTCGTGGCCAATCTAAGGTGTTTACATTAATACATCCAAAATCTTTAATTTACATCTAATTATCTCCTAAGAATATCTTCGACATTGGGAGTGGATGGATCTACTTCAAGAGCTTCACTTCCATCTGAACATCTAGCGGGGCCATCCTGCATAAACTAAAATGCATCCCCGCAACGTGGGGGTGAGACTAATGTCCCAGCAAG
This sequence comes from Sesbania bispinosa, assembly GCA_026901365.1. Lineage (NCBI taxonomy): Eukaryota > Viridiplantae > Streptophyta > Magnoliopsida > Fabales > Fabaceae > Sesbania > Sesbania bispinosa. The sequence continues at coordinate 712,583 of QLOH01000206.1, forward strand.
CATAACCATGCAATCATACAGTGTAGGGAGGCAAGCATATGAGATTCAACACATAATTCAACACATCATGTATAACTACTTCAATTACCACATTACAACTACACTCATTTGTACATGATGTCAATGCAAATCTGGAAAATAGATATGCCATGCATGACCTGCATTACCCGGCAGACGGGGTCTTATCACTATCTGGGGCTAGACCTGAGCTCAGACTACAAGGAACGTCTTCCTTGGGCATAACACTGCCAATTAACTGGGGGCCGAAACCCGTGTTTTAATTGGTGACCGAAGTCCAATTAACCGGGGACCGAAGTCCAATCTTACTTAATTAAGGTGAACTGGGGTCGAAGCCGTAACTGGGGCCGAAGCCAAACTCATTTTTAACTGGGAGCCGAAGCTCAAATTCATTTTCCAATTAACTGGGGCCAGAGGCCTTTATGAAAATGCTCAAACATCACAAATAGCACATGTCTCATAATAGATCGAAATATTCTCATAGCCATAATGAAACCCCATCATGTGAATCTCATAGCCCAACCCCCACAATCAATAATAACATGTTCCTCAAGCATAACTCGTAAATTATAAGACAATAATAAAAGGGGATGGATGAAACCCTAACTCATGTCTCTAATCATAACATTCATTCAAGAACCAATCATAGAACATCAACAATTATTCATGGACATACATGACTAGAGGAAGGGGAAAAAAGGGATTAGCGTTCATTCAAGGGACTTGTTAGAATAACTTAGAACCAGTTTTATTCTTTTCTGTTAGTTAGTTGTTTAATCTGTTAGAGTGGTTAAGTTAGTTAGCCACTAGCTTGTCTTAGTCCCTTTATCTATATAAAGGGTTCCTAGGCTCTCTGTACATGTGAACTGACTTTCAGCTTTGAATACATAACATGATCTGCTCCTCCTGTGGATGTAGCCCATTGCACTTAGGGTGAACCACGTAAATCTATGTGTGATCCTTCTCTCCCTCTTTCTCTCTCAATCACTCTATGTTCTGGGTTGTTCTTTTGCTGTTTCTTGTTGCTGTTTCTTTACAAACTGGTATCAAGAGCTCTGTGTCTCGTTCCAAGGGATTCCTCTGTCCGCTGCATTCTGTGCAAAGAAAACGTTCAAGAAACAATGTCGAACACAATCAGGATTGAGAAATTTAATGGGAAAAACAGCTTCAATCTATGAAGGATCAAGATGCGCGCCTTGCTGAAAGAACGTGTCTGGGGGCCTCTTGCTTCTGCTACTGCCAAGAAAGGAGATGCAGCTGAGGAGAAAGACAAAACTGATCCTACAAAGACTCAAGATCCTGCAGAACAAGAAGAAAAGCACATTCTCTGATTCTTTTATCCCTGTCAGATGAGGTTCTTTATGAGGTTGTTGATGAGGAAACAACAAGTGGATTGTGGCTGAAATTGGAGAAACTGTATATGACCAAGTCTATATGCAATAAGCTCCTACTAAAACGTCGCTTGTTTGGTCTCCACATGAAAGAAGGTACACCTCTCAAAGATCACCTTGATGAATTAAATTCTATTTTGATGGAATTGAGAGATATTGATGTCAAGATAGAAGATGAGGATGCGGCTATGATCTTGTTAGCATCTCTACCTCCATCTTATGAAAGTTTTGTAAACTCTCTAAGTGTTGGAAAGGATTGCATCACCATGGAGGAGGTAAAATCCAGCCTACATTCAAGGGAACTTCGTTGCAAGGCATCTAGAAGTACTGAAGAGACAAGTGGTTCGGGGCTTGTAGTCTTAAATTCTACCAAGAAAGGCAAAAAGAAGAAGGATAAAAACAAGAAGAAGACCAATGTCAATCCGAAAAACATCTGCAACTATTGTAAGGAACCAGGGCATTGGAAGAAATATTGTCCCAAGAAGAAGGGAAAGAAACCATCCGCAGCAGTAGTTAAAGAGGAATCTTCATCAGAAAATGAGCTTGTGCTCTCTATTGTTGACCATCATCAACAATCTGCAGAACAGTGGATTCTTGACTCTGGTTGTTCTTTCCATATGTGTCCAAATAGAAGTTGGTTTCATACATAGGAAGAGAAGCATGGTGGAAATGTCTACATGGGAAATCATGTCGCCTGCAAGACTACAGGAATTGGCACAATTCAGATAAAGATGCATGATGGAGTGGTTAGGACACTGACTGAAGTTAGACATGTTCCAGACTTGAAGAAGAATCTGATTTCAGTTGGAGTTATGGATGAAAAAGGTTTCACTTGCAGTTCTGAAAGGGGTGTCATGGAAATTAAAAAGGGCTCGACTGTTGTGATGAAGGGAATTAAGAAAGGAAATCTCTACATGCTTCAGGGTTCAACATGTGTTGGTTCTGGATCTGCTTCTGCTGTTTCCAAAATTGATAAAAGTGTACCAGATTTAACTTACCTTTGGCACGTGAGGCTTGGCCACATGAGTGAGAAAGGTATGTTGATTCTGAACAAACAGAAACTGCTGGGAGATAAAAAAAAACTAGAAGAATTAAGATTTTGTGAGCACTATGTCTATGGCAAGCAACATAGGATCAAATTCCCTAAGGCAATTCACACCACCAAGGGTACACTGGACTATGTTCACTCTGATTGTTGGGAACCTTCAAGAGTTCCCTCCCTTGGAGGAGGAAGATACTTCCTCTCTATCATTGATGACTACTCCAGGATGACATGGATCTACATCATGAGTCACAAGAATCAAGCATTCAAGTACTTCAAGGAATGGAAGGTTCTGATGGAAAATCAAACTGGAAAGAAAGTCAAGAGGTTAAGAACAGATAATGGTTTGGAATTTTGCTCTGCTGAATTCAATAAATTTTACAACGAGGAAGGTATTGCTAGGCAACACATTGTTAGGAACACTCATCAGCAGAATGGGGTAGCTGAAAGAATGAACAGAACCCTGTTGGAAAGAGCAAGATGCCCGCTGTCCAATGCCAGTCTGAATAGAAACTTCTGGGTTGAAGCCATCAATACAACATGCTACCTAATCAACAGATCACCATCTACTGCCATAGGGCTTAAAACCCCTATAGAGGTATGGTCTAATAAACCTGCAAATTACTCTATTCTTAGAATTTTTGGCTGCAATGCATACTATCATGTTAATGAAGGGAAGTTAGTTCCTAGATCTAAGAAAGGGCTGTTCATGGGATATGGTGATAGGGTGAAAGGGTATAGGATCTGGTCACCTTCTGAAAGGAAGGTAATTCATAGTAGGGATGTTATTTTTTATGAATCACACTTGTTTCACCCGAGATTGGAGGTTACAGTTTCAGGTAAAGAAAGCAAAAGCCAAGAACAGGTGGAGAATGAGATCTCTACAGGAAAAGCATATGAAGAGGATAAGTCAGACAAAGCTTCAGAAGCATCTTAAGATGGAGGACAACGTGAAGTGGTCAACTCAGATCCGTCTCAGCGGAATGATACCTCTGAATACACCATATCAGAAACAGAAATTCATCAGAGACCACAAAGAAATAGGAGACCCCCCGAGAGATATGGCTTTGAAGACATGGCAGCTTATGCTTTGCTTACAGCAGAAGACATTGAGTCATGTGAACCTGCCACCTACAAAGAAGCTATAAACCACACTGATTCAGACAAATGGATCCTTGCCATGAGAGAGGAAATGGAGTCCCTGCACAAAAATCAGACCTGGAAGCTCATCAAGCTGCCAAAAGGAAGACATGTGGTTGGCTGTAAATGGATATTCAAAAGGAAGTGTGGAATTTCAGAAGCTGAAGGAATTAGGTACAAGGCTCGGTTAGTTGCCAAGGGATTCAGTCAGAAAGAAGGAGTAGACTACAATGAAATCTTCTCACCTGTGGTTAGACACACCTCTATAAGAATTCTTCTTGCTCTTGTTGCAACCCAGGACTTGGAGCTCGAACAGTTGGATGTCAAGACAACTTTTCTCCATGGAAGGTTGGAAGAAGACATTTTGATGAAGCAACCTGAAGGTTTTGTAGTTCAAGGCAAAGAGGATTATGTTTGTCAACTCCAGAGGTCTTTGTATGGTTTAAAACAATCCCCAAGGCAGTGGTACAAAAGATTTGACAGCTTTATCATCAGTCATGGATTTAACATAAGTCCCTATGATTGTTGTGTTTACCATAAAAGGGTGGAGGATGATTCCATGATATATCTTCTCCTCTATGTTGATGACATGCTCATAGCAGCAAGGAGCATCACAGAAATTCAGAATCTGAAACTTCTCCTAAGTGGTGAATTTGACATGAAGGATCTGGGTGCTGCTAGAAAGATACTTGGGATGGAAATCTACAGGGACAGATCTCAGAAGAAGCTCTTCCTATCACAAAAGGATTATATTCTGAAGATACTATCTCGGTTTGGAATGATGAATTCAAAGCCTCTCAATACTCCCTTATCAGCAAAGGAAAATCTATCTGTCACCATAAAGGCTCAATCTCAAGATGACTTAGACTACATGTCTAAAGTTCCCTATGCTAGTGTTGTTGGCAGTCTCATGTATGCTATGATATGCACAAGACCAGACCTTGCATATGCTGTCAGTGTAGTTAGCAGATACCTTAAGCAACCTCAAAGGGAGCATTGGCAAGCTACAAAAAGGATTTTCAGATACCTAAGAGGAACAGTTGATATTGGGCTGATCTATTGCTCAAAATCAAGTTGCCTCTTGTCAGGATATTCTGATTTGGATTATGCTGCAAATTTGGATGGGAGGAGGTCTATCACAGGCTATGCCTTCACTCTTGGAAGCTGTTTGGTTAGCTGGAAGGCTACACTTCAACCTTTTGTTGCTCTATCAACAACAAAAGCTGAGTACATGGCTCTTACTGAAGCTGCCAAGGAAGGAATCTGGTTAAAGTGGCTGGTTAGTGACCTTGGAATCCATCAAGAACATGCTCTCATCTTCTGTGACAGTCTCAGTGCTATATGCTTAGCCAAAGATCAAGTTCATCATGATAGAACCAAGCATATAGATGTGAGGTATCACTTCATCAGATCTGAAAACAGAATTAAAGTTCAGAAAATCAACACCTTGCACAATCCAGCTGACATGTTCACTAAACCTATTCCTAGGAGCAAGTTCATGCACTGCTTGGACTTGCTCAATGTTGATTGTTGGAAGTAATTTCTCTGTATTTGGAGGATGCAGATTTTTTTTCTTGTAATGGTTCTAATTCAAGGTGGAGAATTGTTAGAATAACTTAGAACCCGTTTTATTCTTTTCTGTTAGTTAGTTGTTTAATCTGTTAGGGTGGTTAAGTTAGTTAGCCACTAGCTTGTCTTAGTCTCTTTATCTATATAAAGGGTTCCTAGGCTCTCTGTACATGTGAACTGACTTTCAGCTTTGAATACATAACATGATCTGCTCCTCCCGTGGATGTAGCCCATTGCACTTAGGGTGAACCACGTAAATCTCTGTGTGATCCTTCTCTCCCTCTTTCTCTCTCAATCACTCTATGTTCTGGGTTGTTCTTTTGTTGTTTCTTGCTGCTGTTTCTTTACAGGACTCAAGCAAGAATGAGAGTGGGTGTGTGAGTTATACTCACTTCCAATCCCGTGAACCATAGCAAGTTTTGTCCCTCCATTCCTCAGCCACCACCATGGCGCCACCATGGTGCTATCACCCTTAGGATAATCCTCAGCCCAGTAGTCTCCTCATTCAGCCAAAACAAGGGATAAAAGAAATTAGAAATTTAACGAATAGGAAAAACAGAGCATGAGAAAAGAAAGAAGGGAAACCCTCACCACTTCCTAGCTGCGGCCAAGATGGTCGTCATCTGCACCCTAGGGCCACCGCGTGTGCAGCCGCGCACCTCCGCGGTTCACTACCCAGTCACCGCCGCGGAAACCCCATCCAGCCACTGTCTATACCGTCTCGTGTCTTCTCCGTCACATGGGGCTTCCATGGCTCCTCCGTCCTTTGAGCATTTCCCTTCGCGGCCGCGTCCGCCGCGAACGGTCACCACCACCACCGTTCAAATGGCCGCGAGCTACCACTCACCTCCTTCCCTGAACCGCCGCCACTACGCGATTCCTCTGGCCACAACCGCGCGACCCTTCAGCCGTCGCAACACTGCGCACCACCGCACACGTCCTCGCCCCTCCGCCGCACGACCTCCTGTCACCGTCGCGCCGTCCGCGATCAGCAGCCGCAGCCATGGTCGCTCCATACCTCTCTTCCTCTGGTCGAACCACCAGCCATGGCCGCCTCCTCCCCTTTCTTCCTCCATAGCCGCCGCTGCTTCTATCTTTCTTCTTCTTCTTTCCCTTTCTTTCTCTCATCCACCCCTCTTCTCTCTGCTAGGTTTAGGAAATAATGTGTGTGTGTGTGTGTTTTTGCAAAAAGGGGCGTGAGGGTTTCCTATGATACCTGATCCCTTTCTTCATTCAATTTTTTTTAAACTTATATCTATAAATATAGTCAAAATAAGGTTAAATTACATATATGAAATATATAAGTATCTACTTTGTTTACTTTATTTTTCTTTTATACAAGGAATTATATTTCTATGAAAGAATGGAATTTAGTTTGACTCTAATAAAATTTAGGTTTAAATACTTCATCTTTATAAATATTATCTTACCTTGTAGCTTATTTATTTAACATATTTTCTAACCTATTATTATTATAATTATAATAACCTTATTATTATCTTATTAATTACTTGCATTAAAGTAAATTATAAGTACTTTAATTATAATTCTAGATTCTTAACTTTTGGGATGTTACAGCAGGAGTGAAGGACCAGAATGCCGGTTTACGTTGTATTCTTTTTGCTTTCTTCAGCATGTTAAATCGCCTTACGGCTTTGTAACAGACTCATTTTTGCTTTCTTAAAACTGTTTCTGCTTGTCGTCTACTTGAATTTTCCATGTTTGATCAGTTTGTGATTTTTCTGATATGTATCGGGAGTTTTTCTTACTCGAAATGCGTTCGGGGTCGAACCCGACTCGGATCACGCTCGGGGTTTTACCCGACTCGATATGGTTCGGGGTAGTTCCCGACTCGAATAGGCCTTCGGGGTTGTACTCGACTTAAATTGCACAGATCACGTCCGGGGTTGTACCCGACTCAAAAGCAAGTTCGGGAGCGTATCCCGCTCAAAACACGTTCAGGGTCATACCCGACTCAAAACACGCTCGGGTTGTACCCGACTCGGCGAGGGTAAATAGTATGAAAAGATGAACTTTGTATTTATCTCTACAAGAACGATATTACATGGTGGTAAATTTACAAATTGAATTAACTAAAGTACCTGCAGAGTTTATCCGCGTTCCAAGTCTGGGGTATGGATTCCCCCGGTAGTGTTTCGAGGCGGTAAGCCCCGGTCCCTGTGCTGGAAATGACTCGGTATGGCCCTTCCCAATTCTCTTCCAGCTTTCCTTGGGCGGATTCTTGTTGCCGACGTCTGCTTTTCCAGGACCAGATCTCCGACATCAAAGGTTCGTGGCACAACCGTTTTGTCGTGCCGTTTAGCTGATTGCGATTTGATTGTCGCTTCACGGATGGAGGCCCTTTCTCGGACTTCCTCAATCAAATCTAGCTCCTCCCGAAGCCTTTGGTCGTTATTTTGTGGGTCATACACTTGGAGCCTGAGACTTTGCTCGCCGACTTCTACCGGGATGACGGCGTCGACACCATAGGCTAGCCGAAACGGGGTCTCCCCGTTTGTGGAGTGGGGGGTGGTATGATAAGCCCATAAGACGTTGGGTAACTGCTCCGACCAGAGCCCCTTGGCAGTGTCGAGGCATTTCTTAAGCCCTTTAAGGATTACCTTGTTGGCGGCTTCGGCCTGGCCGTTGGTTTGAGGGTGCTCGACGGATGAGAACCTGTGGGTTATGTGGAAGTCCGACATGAGTTCTCGAAATCCCTTGTCGGTAAATTGGGTGCCGTTGTCCGTTACCATGGTGTTCGGGATACCGAACCTATATATTTTGAATCGGTAGATAAACTTTGAGAGATTTTTCCCAGTGATCTTCGCAAGTGGTAAAGCCTCGATCCACTTGCTAAAGTAGTCGATTGCCACTGCGAGATACTTCAGCTGTCCAGGGGCTTGAGAGAATGGTCCCAGAATGTCTACGCCCCACCATGAGAACGGACAAGGGGCCAGAATTGATGTCAACGTCTCCGCGGGAGCCCAGTGTATGTCGGCGTGTTTCTGACATCGTGAACACTTCTTGACGTATTCCAGTGAGTCTGCTTCCATGGTGGGCCAATAATAGCCGATGCGAAGGATTCTACGGACTAGGGAATAACCCCCGGGGTGATGACCACATACGCCTTCGTGAACCTCCGCCATGACATAGTCGAGTGTGTCACCGGCGATGCATTTCATCAATGGTTGTGCCAAGCCTTTCCTGTAGAGACATCCGTCGATTATGCAATATCGGGCTGCTTGTCTTTGTATGCGACGAGCTTTGTCAGGGTTGCTGGGGAGTGTGTCGCTCCCCAGGTAGTTCTGGATGTCGAAGTACCAACACCCGTCAGTTTCGATGGCTAACATCACGAAAGGTGCGGGTACAACTTCTAGGATGACGGATTTATTGTTCCCGGATGACCTTGTACTAGCCAGTTTGGAAAGAATATCGGTCCTGGCGTTTCGTTCTCTCGGAATATGATGAATTTCGACCAATGAGAAGCTGGGAATAATACGTCTCACCACTTCGAGATACTTAAGGAGCAACGGATCCTTGACCTGATAGTCGCCATTTACCTGAGATACCACGAGTTGAGAGTCGCTGTGGACCCTGATCCGGCCTGCTCCTACTTCGGATGCCATTCGCAAGCCGGCGATCACTGCCTCGTATTCGGCCTGATTGTTCGAGGTTGGGAACGAAAAGCTCAGAGAGTGTTCCAACACGACCCCTTGTGGGCTCTCAAAAGTATCCCGGCACCACTGCCTTTAGGGTTTGATGAACCGTCGACATGCAGCTCCCACCACTCGTCCGAGATCGGGTATGCCGGGGTCAGCTCAGAGATGAAGTCTGATAACGCTTGAGCCTTGATCGCCTGTCGTGGCTCATAGGTTATCCCGAACTCTGAGAGCTCCACGGCCCAGGACACCATCCTACCAGCTAGGTCAGGTCGGTGAAGCACCTGTCGGATTGGTTGGTTCGTTCGAACCACGATTTGATGTGCCTGAAAGTATTGTCGTAGCTTTCATGCTGAAATGACGAGGCTTAGGGCGATTTTTTTGACCTTTGGGTACCGGAGCTCCGGCCCTTGTAACGCCTTGCTGACAAAGAAAACCGGGTGTTGTACCCCTTCGGGTTCGCGGACCAAGACGACGGCTATTGCTTCCTCTGCAACGGAAAGGTAGAGGTATAGAACTTCCCCTAGACTGGGCTTGGACAAGACAAGGGGAGATGCCAGTATGCTTTTTATCTGCTGAAACGCATCTTCACATTCTTGGTTCCACTCGAAAAGTTCTCCCTTTTTCAAAAGTCGGAAGAACGGGAGTGCTCGAGATGCGGATCTCGAGATGAATCTCGTCAAGGAGGCCATCCTTCCGGTTAGCTGTTGGACCTCTTTAACAGTGGCGGGACTCTTCATTTCAAGGACAGATCGACATTTGTCGAGGTTTGCCTCTATGCCTCGTTCCGTTAACATGAAACCGAGGAATTTACCGGCTCGGACCCCGAAAGTGCATTTCTTCGGATTGAGGCGCATGTTGTATCTTCGAAGTTGGTTGAAGATTTCGCCGAGGTCGCGAAGATGGTCGCTATCAGTTGCGCTTTTTGTGATCATGTCGTCGACATACACCTCGACAATCTTTCCGATCTGGTCGCGGAAAACAGTATTCATCATTCGCTGATAGGTGGCACCGGCGTTCTTCAGGCCGAAAGGCATCATCCGATAACAATAGTTTGCTTTGTCGGTCATGAACGCCGTTTTTTTCCTGGTCGGGGGGATACATAGGAATTTGATTGTAGCCGGAGTATGCATCCATAAACGACAAAAGACGATAACCAGAAGATTGGTCGACCAAATGGTCGATATTGGGCAGCGGATACGAATCTTTGGGACAAGCTTTATTCATATTTGTATAGTCTACACACATACGCCATTTTCCATTAGGCTTCTTTACAAGTACTACATTAGACAGCCGGGTAGTATATTTAACCTCCCTAACAAAGCTGGCGTCCAGTAGCTCGGAGACCTGTTGCGTGGCCGCTTCAGCTCTATCATCCGACATCTTACGACGTCTTTGCTCCACGGGCTTGATTCTAGGGTCCACCGAAAGACGATGGCATATGATGTCGGGGTCTAGGCCTGGCATATCGGCTGCTGTCCATGCGAACAAGTCTGAGTTTTGGCGGATGAGGGTGCAGAGTGCTTCTTCATCGTGGGGCGTCATCCCGGAGCCCACCATAACGACCTGATCAGGGGAGGATCCGATCTGCAGGGGTTTTGAGTCACCTTCTGGAACGGGTCGCATTTCGGCGAAGTCCTCCTGAACGTCGAGGTCAGCCAACATCACATCGGCAGCTGCTGAATTGTCATCAACTTTTTCTGGGTTTGCGACGCCTTTGTCCGGCCTAGTGATCTTCAGAGACTTCTTGTAGCAAGATCTCGCCATTATTTGGTCACCACGAAGGCTGATGACTTCGCCCGCGTCGCTCCAGAATTTCATTATCAAATGATTTGTGGAGATTATTGCCCCAATCCCATTCAGAGTCGGCCTACCGAGGATGGCGTTGTAGGTCGTGGGGCAGTCCACCACGAGAAACCGGACTTTTTCGGTTTTGGAAAGAGGCGGTTGCCCAAAGGTGACGAGGAGCTCCACATATCCATTAGGACGAATCTTGTCCCCTGTAAAACCAATCAGGTCAGCACCTCGATATGGGAGAAGGTCGAATTCAGGAATCTGGAGGAGGCAGAAGGTCTTGAGGAATAAAACGTCGGCAGAGCTTCCTTGATCTATAAAGATTCTCCTGACCTCGTGATTAGCCATGAACACCGTAATGAGGAGAGGGTCATCATGCCCCGGGATCACTGGGCCATAGTCTTCATCGGAGAATGTGAGTGGGGGTAGCTTCCTTTTGTGGCCGGCGTGCACTCCACGGAATGTGGAGGTTGAAGCCGACAACGCTTCCTTCATGTGTTTCTTTCGGGAGTTGCTTGACTCCCATCCACCGGCAAACCCTCCGGCGATGACGTAAATGACGGGGTGCTTGGGAGATTGTGGCTCAGGCTGCGGGGATCGCTGTCTAGACGAAGATGGTTGTTCTCGACGATCTTTTCGCGTTGAAGACAGAGGGGAATGATCTCGCGAGGGTCTACCAGATGTCGATCTTTCTCGCCAGGGTGACCATGTTCGCGACCTGCTACGCTCGCGCCGACTAGACTCTCATTGGGGTTCTTCACTCCGATAGCTTCTTTTATAGTCTCCGGTTTGGGGGGATGTCCCTGGCTGTTCCCTTTTAAATCTGTCGAGCTTCCCACGTCGAATTAACTCCTCGATGGCGTCCTTCAGACTCAAACAACGGTCGGTGTCATGACCCTGGGACTTGTGGTACCGACAATATTTGGATTTATCGGTGTCAGGGCCGGCTTTCATAGGTCGCGGACTTCTCATGCCGGCCTCGCAAAGCTCGACATTCAGGATCTCGTTGAGTATTTTTCCTCGCGGCAAGTTGAGCGGTGTATACGAGGTGTAGCGCCCCAGGGGCTCTTTATCGCCCTTGTCTTGTCGAGATCCCTTATTTTTGTGCCCTGGGTCCTTCTGCGTCTGCCGGCGTTGGTGTCTTTCGCCTTGAGAGGGAGCTCTTCGTCTTCCAGGCTTATGTACTCTTCGACACGTCGGAGCAACTCTTCCATGCTGTTGGGTTTCTTCTTCGACAGGTCGATCAAGAATGGGGAATGAGCAATAAGGCCATCTTTGGCCAACATGAGTTGCACTCCGGGTTGCAATCCTTGCACCAAGAGGGCTTCCTTGGTGAACCTGCTTATGTAGTCCCGAAGGGACTCCGAGGTCCCTTGTCGAATCTGCTTCAACGAAGCCTCTGTTTTGGTTGGGCTTTGCTGGTGGTGAAGCTGGTGATGAATTTGCTTCTCAGGTCGGCCCACGTGTTGATGGAGCGAGGTGGCAAGGACTGGAACCACCTTAGGGCCGTTTTCTTCAGGGAAAGGGGAAATACCCTGCACATAATGGGCCCCGAAGCATTGCGGATGGACATCGCCGACTCGTAGATGTCGAGATGTTCCAGAGGGTCTCCCATCCCGTCATAGAGCTCCGGTACGGGAACTTTCTCGAACCGTTTGTCCACAGGAAAGAGCATGATTCGCTCCGAAAAGGGCAATACCACTTGTATCACCTCGTCGTCTGTAGCGTTGCGAGATTCTTCTTCTGCACGGTGGGTCCTGTCCCTAGGGCGGGAGTTTGAGTGTACGGATTGAGTCGAGGCTTGGGGTGACGGCGGCGCGCGGAGAACTGACGGTGGAGGTTGGTCTCGTTGAGGAGAGGCATGGCCTTCATTGTCCTGCTGGTCGCCCACAACACGTCGTGGTTCTTGGAGGCGTTCGACGAGGATTCGCCGGTGCATTGCCTCAGCGTGGCGATCGGTCTCAAGTGCTTCAAGACGTCGCGCATATTGTCCAAGAAGCTCCTCTTGATGGCAGATAACTTCCAAGAGATGATCATGCGCTGGTGGGTCTTGTGGAGATGATGGTGAGGCTGTTCCAGTATGTGGCGCTGGGACGGTTGTCCTGGGACGGGTGATTCCCGGATGTGGGGTGGCATTCCCGCAGTGGCGGAAACAACCCCAGTGGCAGCAGAGGTGAGGGTCGGGCCCGTTGTTGAGGTCACTACCGGGGCGGAGTGATCAACTGTGGCGGCAGGGATTGAAGAGGTGCTTCTGGTTCCCACCATGACTGGGTCTTCAGGGAGCGTCGAAGGTGTGAATTTTAAGTTTCCAAAGATCCAAGAACGGGAATCTTGAGTAAGATCTCGTTCCCACAGGCGGCGCCAATGATCTTCGGAGGACTTCGAGGATGGGCCGCAACGTAGAGGGTGACTTCAGCGACGTTGACGGAAGCGATCCACGGCGGGGCAAGGTGTACCTGCAGGGACTCCGACGCCCAACGTAAGATATCAATGCAACAGAGTAACGATATGTATGTCTAGAAAAGCGTACCTGGAATGTGAAATCCGGGGCATATATAGAGGAAATGTGGCGGGAAAAGCCGTTACGGGCGTAACGGCCTCCTTCAATTGTCGGGGTGACGCGCTGTACCGAGCGTGTTGACACGCCGAGGCATCACGGTGATGTCGAGGTGTCGGGGTTGCAAGAACAAATCTACCGACGTGTGAACGCGTTGATTACTTGACCTCGATTGTCGGTGTTGGTTACCTCAGGTGTGTGATGACGGAATTCCTTGATGGGTAGGTGTGACATAGCATGTCGACATGGCTAGTCGGAAGATCGGGTCTGGTAGTACCCTAGAACACAATCTATTAATCTAATTAAGTTAATGAAGTGCCTGTTTATATTATGTTTAAAAAAGTATTTTGATAAAACCCAAAACTTTTCTGAAAAAAAAATTACTTTTCTATATGTTTAAACATATTATAAGTAGAAAAAGTAGGAATAAATTGAAGTGTTATGCAATGTTGTTAACTTTAGGAGGTGCAAGGGGACAAATTTAAACATGATTTAAATGGGGACTGAAATTGCAAATATGTATAAATTAAGAGTTAAACATAATTTTTACATAATAATAAATATATTTTTTATATTAACAATACATATGTATTAAATTTAAAATATTTTATATATCTATACAAAAATTATAAATAATACTAAGGAACAAGGGAGGTAGAGGGGGGCATTGGGGCCCTGGCTGCAAGTAGTTACAAGTCAATTGGTCAAAGGATTACTCCTTCCTTAATTATAGAAATATAAATTATAAAATTATAAATAAAAAGGATAATGTTTGAAGATGAAAACTTGATAAAATATAATAATTTAATATTTTTATTTAATTAACCTTAGTTAACTAATAAATTTATAAATTTTAGTTTTTAATATTTAAAAAAATCTAATATTTAGAAATTTTAAAAAAATATAAATTCTAAAATCATTACTGAATAAAGAATCCTTTGACCTTGTTATAGAAATATAAATAATAAAATTATAAATAAAAAGGAGAATGTTTGAAAATGAAATCTTGTTAAAATATAATGATTTAACGTTTTTATTTAATTAACCTTAATTAACTAAACCAAATATTACAATCTTATTAGTTATCATTAATTTTCCTAATAACATTACAAAAATCAAATCAAACCTAAACCAATTAAATCTTTAGCTTCCTTCCTAAACCAATCAAATTAAATTAAAACTAAACCAATTAAAGTATTTAAAAACTAAAAAAATAATTGGGGCACCATCCCCTCATCCTAAATTTTCATTTATTAAAAAAACTAAAAACATAAAACAATCTCCACAAGAACATTGTCGCATCTATCTCCCTCATCAACTTCACACTTCAATACATATTGTATCTAGTAATTGTACATATAATGAAAAGAAAAATAGAATCATTGATAAGAGGAACAAATCAATAATAAAAAGAAAAATAGAATCAGAGCATGTGAGTTTCCACAAGAAACTACTATTGTGAATGTTAATAAGAAACGAGTAAATAATGAAAAACAAGACAAATAGCAATAGTAAAAAAACTACTATTATGAATTTTAATGAGATAAAGAAAGGTATTTTATAACAATCTTGAATGCACAACTTTGTCGAACTGATGATCAAACTGATAGAGAAAGTGAGAGAGTGACCATGCATAGAATGATGGGTTTAACAATGAGTTTCATTTACGTTTATATAGAGAAAGTAATTTAAACAAATCAATTGTTTTGAATTAATATTATATGTTTGTTATTAATATCAATCGGTTTGTTATCAGTTTAAATACTAATATATATATATATATATATATATATATTTCAATTTGGTCAAACAAATCATTTCCGAATTCTATGTTGTGCGTTGGTTCATATATGGATATGCTATATATATTTCAATTTTGGTCAAACAAATCAGATTGGAAGGTAAGAAGTTTCAATTTTTTTTGGGATAATATCCTCTTATGATATTATTCACGTTGAAGGATAATTCATTTTGGAATAATTTGTTTTTGCATTGCCATTTTTTTAAGTTAAGAAAATTGAAGGATTAATTAGTAAAAATCAAAATAATTTAAAATGGCCCATCCCATTCCTCCCAATTTGGGGGTAAGAAATTTGGGTGTTTAGAATGGGTTGGGATGGAATGGTCACCCCCTCTGACCATTAAATCCATTACTTATTAATCAATCCAAACAATGGATCATAATACCACTCCATTATATCCAACTCCATTCCATCCCCTCCCTGTATCCAAACATTGCCTTAAAGGTATATATGAGTAAAAGGCTCATTTGCTTCATCTTTTCTTTTTCAATACATACTGGAAATTGATCTTTCCTAAACTTCTCAGTGACTTCAGCAACGATGAACGGTGTAGATGGCGGCGTGCACAGCGGATCCACGGCAGAGCAGGGTGTACCTGCATAGACTCCGATGCTTAACGTAAGTAGGGATTCGAACAGTGTAATAGTATGTAATTGAGAAGGAAGCGTACCTGAAAAGCCTGTGGTCCTCATTATTTATAGAAGATTTTAGGCGGGAAATTCAGTTATGGATGTAACTGCTTCCGTGAATTACGGACTTACGCGCTTTTAAGAGAGTGGTCCCACGCGCTGACGTCCATCACGAAAATGTGACATTTCCTGACATGTCACCTCGGAATCCATGTAATCGGCAAGAGACCTATTATTAATGAAGTGATATCTCGGATTTGATCCTCGGAAACTATATCCTTAGATTTGCTCTTCAATCGTGATATTCATATGTCGGTGATAAGCCGATGTCAGCCCCTTAAGTCAGAATGATTTGTCCCGGTTATGTCGGAAATGTTGTCTTGTCAATATTCCAGAACAGAAATAATGAGATTTGAACTTAGCGCTAGTAAAAAATATTTAATGTATTATTCTCAGTTCTCCATTTGTTTAAATTGCTTTATTAATTTCCTGTATAATTTTTAGTTGAAATTCTAGAAAGAGTTTACAAATTTTCAAACACTTGATTGAATTCAAAATAGAAAACACTTGTCATGCATCACTTTTTGTACACGTAGGTCCGAGGGTGTTTAGCATAAGGATGGGACTGAGATTACTACATTTGGTAGACTGGGAGTACTACACATGGTATGATGTGAAATTGGCAGGCATTGCCATAAGATTATGGTGTCAATTTTGGTAACTGTATCAAATTATTGTAATTATTCAACAGTGAGTAGAGTATCGTATCCATAAAAGATTGAAAATTCAAGTACTAAACACAAAGGAATTATCTAGTTGAATAAAAAGAATATAATTTTAACAAGTGGCATTTAAGTTATGCAGAAAATGAACCAGAAAAATTTGAATTAATTGTTTAGAACAAGACAAGAACACAATATTTGTGAAAAACAATATCAACAAAGTGGTTAGGGCTTGGTTCCTTTTAACTCTTAGTCCATGTAAAATAAAAGAATATTCAACTCAGTAATTATGATTTAATTCATGATCCAATTCACTAATTTAGTTAAAACTCAATTCCTTGGTGAATTAACCCTATATCATCAATCAAGAACCCTAATTCCTTAGGTGAACTTAATAAAGACATGCATTAATTTCAAGAGTTGATAAAGATAACACAAGAATTAACTCATATTCATAGGTAATTAACTTCTCATGTTGTTTACTTCATATCCAAGTTTCTCTCCAATTTTCCAAGTGTGAGAATTACTCTCAATTCATACATTGGTTGATCAAGTCAATGAAGTATTAAGATTGGAAGTAAACAATATATAATTGCATCACAACAAACTCAATTAAAATCAAAAACAAAATTCACATGGAGTTTGGATTAAAATTCTCAATCCCTAACCTAAGAAATTTAGGCTTTTTGACCACTTTGGGTCAAAAAATAAAAAAACAATTACCTAAATAATGTGATCCCAAAACTATTTACCAATCTGGTGTGGAGAATGACAGGTGGCATAAGAAATCGCAAACTCACTTTGCGCAACAGGAAACGCAAACTCACTTTGCGCATATTAAAAGAGGATACGCAAAGTGAGTTTGAGTTTTTAGTTGAATTTAAAGGGATACTCAAAGTGAGTTTGAGTTTTTAGTTGGTCGCACGTGTAAATTGATGGTATGATTTATGTTGTCCGTGCTTCGCACGGGATAAAATGTTAGTTATCATAAATACTTATATATTAAAGTAAATCAATAAAATTTTTATAGGAAAAAAGACTGCCTCCCGTAGATGATACATGTGATTCATATCAAAATCACTTTACTAAGGTGAGAATGAAGAAGACTGATATTATAAGTGAATGATTAATTAAAAAAACAAAAAAAAACACTACAATAGAAGTGAAATAAATGGACATGAGATTTTGACAAAAAAAATGAAAAGAAAGTAAAATGATGATACAGTTTTTATTATGGTCCATTTCTGATTTTTTTTCTTACATAAAATACATTGAGAAATATAATAAAAGCGTTGATGTACATTAAATTTAATATAACATGACTGCCTCCCATGGAAATTACCACAACTATATCTGTGGGAGATTTCCATGGGAGGCAGTCATGTTCCTACCATTTTATTTTGTTCTCAAACATTAATTTTCTTTTATTTTCATTATCATTATATTAAATTTAATGTACATCAACACATTTAATCCTGTCGTTTTCTTTTTTCTTTTGTTTTTTGTCACAATTTTATTTTCTTTTATTATTATGATATTAAAACATTTGCTCTTATTATTCATTTTTATTAATATGTTTCATTATAAAAGAAATTTTTTATGAATTGCGGTGTTCTTCACGGGAGGCAGTCCTGTTCCTACCATTTTATTTTTTTCTCATACATTAATTTTCTTTCTTTATTATTTATATTAAATTTAATGTACATCAATGCTTTTATTATATTTCTCAATGTATTTTATGTAATAAAAAAAATTAGAAATGGACCATAATAAAAATTGTATCATCATTTTTACTTTCTTTTCATTTTTTATCAAAATCTTATCTCCATTTATTTCACTTCTATTGTAGTGTTTTTTTTTGTTTTTTTAATTAATTATTCACTCATAATATCAGTATTCTTCATTCTCACCTTAGTAAAGTGATTTTGATATGAATCACATGTATCATCTACGGGAGGCGGTCTTTTTTCCTATAAAAATTTTATTGATTTACTTTAATATATATGGATTTATGATAACTAACATTTTATCCCGTGCGAAGCACGGACAACATAAATCATACCATCAATTTACACGTGCGACCAACTAAAAACTCAAACTCACTTTGAGTATCCCCTTTAAATTCAACTAAAAACTCAAACTCACTTTGCGTATCCTCTTTTAATATGCGCAAAGTGAGTTTGCGCTTCCTGTTGCGCAAAGTGATATTGCGATTTCTTATACCACATGTCATTCCCCACACCAAATTGGTAAATAGTTTTGGGATCACATTATTTGAGTAATTTTTTTTATTTTTTGACCCAAAGTGGTCAAAAGGCCAGAAATTTAGAACAACATTACAATGGAGAAGATGAGAGAGAAATGAAAGGCAAACTCTAGAAGACATTCCATTAGATCTCAACCCTAGCTTCCACCTTGGTTTGAATCTTCCGGAGAAGAAGAGAAAAGAGAAAAATTGTGTTTTTCAATGTAAAAATGTAAAAGAAAAATGAACTAAAAATATTTTTGACAAATACAATTGCCTATTTATAGTTGTTGTCATCTCGTGTGAGGACATGATATTTTTTGGATTTCCTCACGTGAACATCCAGAGGCTATAGATGCATTTTGTCCATTCGTGTTCTTACAGGACCAATCTTCATGTCCCCGCACGCATAGATAGAATTGAAATTTGTCTCTCCTTTGAGCTATTGTTGGGACATGGAAGCCTTTTTGTCGCCCCACAAGTATCGAAAGCTCAAATTACCTACAATTATGAACAAAATGAAATCAAAATTATGAATTAAACACTAAATTTCCTAATTCTAAACAGTTTAAACTATTTAACACACAAAAACATCATAATTACCTGTGCCTAGCCTTGGGGGTGTTTAGTTTAGTTTTTGAATGGTACAAATGGACCGCTACTTGCAGCTTGGCTCTCCATTGCAAGCCTCAACTACCCTAACTAGTGTCTTGTGATTTCAAGGCAAGTGGAAATTGTTCCGAAATTATTTGTATGAAATCTTGATCAACAATGTTGTGAGCTAGTGAGCTCTGTTATACTATTTTGAGTACAAAACTCTAACTTCTGGCCACTCCCAAATTACAATTAAGGTGCACCAATAGTAGATGAGATCTCAAGCCTGCATGCATAACATCATTAGATTAATAAAAGAAAGAATCATATATGGATTAGATAGAACATTGACCCATGCATGGAATTATGCATACTTGAAGTCGTTTATTCTCTATTAATTGGTGTGAATGCTAGTTAACTATGAATTGTGTTGTTTTTTGCTTATTAGTTTTGTGTGTGTCTGTGTGTTGTGTTGCCTTGGCCCTTGGCCTTCTTTTTACAACTATTAGTATGAATATGTGATTTTTCTAACTCCCTTTCTATTTTTGTTTCACTTTTATTTTTTTCTTTGGGTATTGAAGTGGAAAGGAACTTCATGACAGTTCTTTATGTCGAGAATATGGGACCAAAGTATTTGTCCAGTCGGATCAAATTTGTTGAGAAATGGCTATAGTCTCCTCTAGAATTTTGCTTTTGTAATTACTTGTTACATTCTCTATGTTGAGGTTTGGAAAGGATGGAAATTAACAACCTATATTTTACACTCAAACAAATATTTTTAGTTGAAGAGGAATGAATTTATCCCTTCCTTTAATGCTTTTATATTTTCTCATTTAGAAAGAAATCATTTTTTATGTTAAAAAGTTCAAATCTTATCTTTAATGAATCTAAGGTAGATAATAAAGAAACCAGAGTAATACTTTATAAAAGTTAGGGTGTTATATTCCTAAGGTATTGTTTGGTTGGAGGGATGGGATGAGAGGGATTTTAAAAGGGTTATTATGTTTGGTTCAATTTTTTAGGAGGAGAGGGGAGGTGGGGAGAGGGGACCAAAATCCCTCTTAATAACATTTTACCTCCCTTCCAAAAGTGGGGGGATTTGGAGGGAGGAGGAGGAGGTTTAAAATAAAACAATTAAGATTACTTAAATACCCCTTCACTCAAATTAATAAAGTTGGATGTTATAAAAGTATAAGAATATAAAAGTAAACTAGTTATATTTTCCCTTCCCTCTCCTTGTGAATCAAACAAGAAATGTCTCTCCTCCCCTCCCCTCCCCTCCCCCACTCTAACCAAATAAGATAAAATATCATCTCACCTCCCCCCACCTCCATTCCCCTCCCCTCCCCTTCACTAAAATCTTTTCCCTCGTTTGAATCAAACATAGCCTAAGGGGAAAAGGAGCCAGAGAGCCTCTGGCTCTTATAACTAATCCACTATTGTTAAAAAGGCTTACAAGCAAAGTGCATTAAGTTTCATAGGGTGTTGTATTTAGTGTAAGGATCCTCTCCAACCTTCCAACCCTCTCCAGTCAAGTTTAGCTACGGAATAACTACAGATTTTGATTTCCTAGTTATTCCGTAGTTATTTCATAGCTAAACTTAGCTGGAGATTTGGAGGACTGGAGAAGATCCGAATCCGTTGTATTTATAATGGTATGGAGATGGACCAAACACAAAGTAAGGTTGCCAAACGAACTTAGTTTATTCGATATATTTTATAGGTCGGCTAATTGAACGCAGAGTAAGGTTGTTGATCAAACTCAATTAACTAATACTATATTGAAGGTGATATTAAGAGCCCGTTTGTTTAAAATTATTTCTTAAAAGAATCACTTTTTTTTTAAAAAAAATCACTTATACGAATCACTTTTTATACAGTTTCGTCCCTGACTTTTTAAAATAGCATTTTAGTCCGTGACTTTATTAAAAGCATGCACTTTAGTCCCTAAAGTGCATGTTTTTTAATAAAGTGGATGACTAAAATGCATATTTTTTAATAAAGTAAGGACTAAATTGCATGTTTTTAATAAAATTAAATTATAGACTAAAGTACTATTTTAGAAAAGTCAGGGACGAAACTACATGGTCCCCTAAGAGTCAAGGGTCAATGTGCTAGTTTAATCTATACTTGATAGATATACATTCTGAAGTGGAGTGAATGCCCGTCCACAGCACGGGTTACATATACCCCCTAGATAAAATCTCAATAACAAGCCACTTTGACTTGAGTGAGGCATAAAAGTGAACACAAATTTGTTTATATACTCCACTCCATTGTAGAGTAAATAAGCACACTTGGGAAACATTCCACTTAGACCAACTATATAAATTATTACTTTCATTTTGGTAGAATGCAAAAAGCAGCTTAAGTATTTGTATGATAAAAACCCAAATAATTCATTGACAAAATTCAATTGTTCTAGTTTGTAAGCTAGATGTTGTCAAATTCAACTCTGCATTTTGTCACTTTTCATAGGATGATTTCTTCAGAGTTCACATTATAGTACACAAAATTTATCATTAAAAATAAGACCTAATACAACATCAGATTTTTTGGTGCTAATTAAACATCAACTTGAGAAGAAATAACTAAGTTGTGATGTACAAGTGTATTGTCTATGCTCATGATTCTACTTGAATTCCTATCCATCTCACTCTGCCGCAATCTTCTTAAAATTTTCAAAGTTCTGATCATTTAGCTTTGGTTCCTGTTTATGTTTTCTTTGCCAAACGATGCTCTTGTTGCACATCACATCAGGTGCAGTTTCCTTCAGCTCATCTCTTTGAGCTCTAACGGTCTCTCTTCCTCTGAAAAGCCATGTTCTTTTCTGATTCAAAAGCAAAGATGTCAGCTTCAATATCATTGATTTGTTCCTCCTAGCACCTCTTTATTTTTCTCTATCCAGGCTAAATTTTGGTGCATTTCATTTTTTCAAGGCCACAACATCCCCACAAACCAGTTCTAGTTAGCGTCCAGACTTGCTCAATTCAGATGTTGTCCATTCAATTTTTATACTTGCCTCGATGTAGGCCTACTCCTACAATGGAATTTCCTTAAAGTTTCTTATATCAATGTTCTCATCTCTCTTGATCATCAATCATCTGCAGACAAATTAGGGAGATAATTTGTTAGGAACCAAGGAAGAAAGTATAGAAAATTGATAGAAACAATAAAAGGAAATGGACTATTCTATTGAATAGTAAGAATAAGAGATAAATTTCTCCTCTAAGAGTTTCCCCTTCTACGACAAAGTCATTGCTCTATTCTTCCAAATTAACAGATCTTAAATCCCCCTCTAACCTTACACGTTACACCCCCTATTTATTTAACTAACTAATCCCCTCAAACTAACTAACTGATTAACTACTCTACCTGTCCCAGACTAATTTCCCCTTCTCTTATGTTCTAACAAAATCTAAGATGGATTTCATGACACTGCACTGTTTAGGATACACCAACTGAAGCATCATTTAAGATTAAGTCTTTGGTTTACTGTTTGCAATGTTCCAATGTCCTCTTCACTTGGAGCAGTGGTGTCCAATCCATCATGGGAACGTGAAGTAGCATGAAACAGAGCAACAAGAGAAGCACAAAATATTAAAATGCTTCTATTTCTACATCATCTTGACTTAGTTTAATTTGATTTCTGAAAGAGTCATTAATTGTTGTTGGAAAAACAGTGCAACAGGTTTTTAGGTGTAGTTTTTCTCCACTAACCTTGCTGTTTGAAGAAGTGGGACTTGGGACTCCACAAACCTTGGGGATTGAGAAGATTATCCAGGGGCCTCCTCTAGGAACAGTTCTAATCCATCTAGTTCAGAATATATAAGAGAAGAAAGGAGAAGGGACTAGTAAGAATGAGTGAATAAAGAAATAGTGACACTCCCAAAGCAAATTAAGATAAATAAAAGTAATCAACATGCAGTTAGTGATTAGATAATGATATGCCATGTATCTCATACTCTACCAACCTTGGTACATACCTTTTTTGTCAGTGTAAATTATGTTGCTTGTGTCAGTCAGAGTGTAATTGTGATTAAAGCACATCAGCCATATGGTAGAGAAGAACATGGCAACCAAAGTTTAACAGGAAAAGAGGAAGGATAAAAGCCATTTACCTATATCATTGGTGGTGTCTATAATCCATACTGATTCCATTGAATCTGAATAACTCCCCTCAAAAAGTGTGAGGTCTAAATCTTTTAAGGATGTGCAGCCTTTTGCATGGGATTTCTATGCCGGGCAGAATTCTTCTAATTTCTGGTAGAAGCTTCCAATTATTCAAATTAAGTTTCCTCAAAAAGATAAATTCAATGATGGATGCAGGTGTCTAACTCTCACATTGGGAAACCAAGCAAGACTTACTCCAAGGAATTCATATTAATGTAATGATTGAACAAAGATATTCCCTTGAAGAGACTAAATCTCTAAATGCACCACAAAGAGCTAATCAAACAGTAAATAGAAAAAGACCCACCAGCACATAATATGTCTCTAGTAGGAACAAACTTTTGCAGATCCAAGCACCAATATTTTCAGAAACTCAATCTGTTCTTTCACTTCTATAGGGATGACAAGATAAGTTGGCTACTTAGTTCATTAATAACACTCAACAAGAAACCATGTGTAATGTAATAAATAGAATTAGAAAAAGCTAATGTTAACAAAACCAAAACTGTTTGTAATTATATTTTTCAGGAGCTCCTCTTTTGTGATTGGAGTTCTTTTGACGGAATGAAGTATAGACATGTCACATTAACCTGATCAAGCAATGAAAATTTTTTATGCCATGTATTCAAACCAGCTTGATTTTTGTTGGTCTTCTCAAAGGAGTGACCAAGGCTCTCTTCTACCTACATTGAGAAACCAATTTACAAGAAAGAAATCACTTTCACAAGAAAAGTTTATGTAAAAATTGGAAATCAAATTATTTTAAAATTCATTCATGACTTTTCCAATAGTGGATGATCAAAAGAAAGGTATTGTATACATAAAGATTGGCTTAAGTATTAACAATCATTTAAAATAGGAAAAAATCAAGATGGCTGTAACAGTTGTCATAAAAAATGCACAACCCAAGCATATATACTTGAGACTCACGAATACATAACAGATTTAGTGGGACTTGAGAAATAAAGGAATAGATTAGGGAGAGAGAAAAAAACTACAATGTGAACAAAGGTAATGCTCAAAGTTGTTGTTTACAGAAGAGGACCTTCCCAACCATGGTAGCATGATTGAACTCTCAGCCTTCCTCTCTGACACTGCCAGGAACGAGAAAAGAATTACTAGATTTTTGTCCTGCACCGAAGTATTAAAATTTAATGATTTCGTTATGTAAAAATGTGTCTAACATAAAATAAAGTAATTTCAATATATACACTGAAATGGATTATATCCTACTAGCAGACAAATTCATGTAAAATGATTTATATACTTACTTCAACATCCTATGTGAATGTAATGTATGTGTTATCTTTGTAGCCATAGTATTACTAATTGTATGGTGGGGTCTTGGAATTGGAAGACCCATCTTCTTTATCATGTATCTACATCAGAATCAGTCCATGAAAGCGATGATTCAAAGTTAAAATGATTCTCTGAATCAGTGCTTGCGAGCTCAGAATTAACATCATCACCTGGAAGGGGTGGCAAGCTCAAGTCTAATTTTGTCTCTATGTATGGATGGGTGAATTGAATATCCTCCATGCTACTTTTCTCTTTCAATACATGGATTCCAATATCAATGCTAATTTTATCTCTTGTCATAATCTCTACATGGTTCCACTCATTTTCTAAAACTGCCTTGTCAAGACCAAGGATTCTTTCCCTCTGCAGACGAACAAGTAGTGTATGACCTCCATCCACACATAGAAATTCATCCTGCACTCGTATATACCTAGATTTCTTGCCATTGATGATCATGCTTACCTCAGAATTTTCCAGTGTAGAAGTCAGAGTCGATGGATAAACAACACAGAGAACTATGTGAGGGAAGTTGTTACGAAACCAAAACGAAGTTGACTTTCCCCGGCTCTGGTGCTCGAACCACTCAGGAATACCTGTTGTTAGGCTTGGCACCTGAAAGAAGGTGTTTCTTGCCTCATGCAGTTCCTGTTAGTTATAAGCAGCTCATCAGTTTGTTTAGAAACATCGATTAACAAATCAAAATAGTTAAAAACAAAAGAAATCAAGTCCTAACCTGCTTCAGTAACATGCTTCTACACTCGGAAGTCAAAGAATTACACCATCGTGCCCTCAAAAATTTTAAGTTTGGTGGAATCCCTTTAATTTCTCTAAGTCGCTCGCAATAATCCAAGTAAAGCCTCCTTAAAAGGTGGCATTCTTTGATGCATTCCGGAACAATTGTGAAATTACCCCAGTCCAAGGCTAAACATTCCAAATTAGTAAACCATGGCAGACCTATTGTCAAAATTTCATCTGACAGGTCAGCCCTATCGATGCAAAGCATTTTTATGTACGGAAACATCATCGAGCTCCCTTTTCCTTCACTGGCAATGCTAGTTGCTGACTGAACAACTTTCCAATCATCCACTGCCAATACTCGAAGTTGAGTAAATTTTTGAAATGAAATTGGCAATTCTTTTATGGAAGTACCATCCAAATGAAGACAATCCATATTTCCCATCTCTCCTAATATTTCTGGAAAACTCTCAAGACTACAACAATGACGAAGATCAAGTTCTTTAAGAGAGACCAGCTTGAGGGGTGGAAAACTCCTGATCTTGCCACAACTCCTAGCTTTCAGGATTTTAAGTTTATGCAAGTACCCTACTGAATTGTGAATTGTAATTAAATTCTCACAATCTTCAAATGAAAGCTTTTCTAAATTTGGAAGACCAGATACGTCAGGGAGCTTCGTTAAATATTTACAGTCATTCAAGTTTAAATTTTTCATATTCACGAACTTCCCCTAAAAAATGAAAGAATATAAAAACAAAGAAACAAAATTGAAATAAATAACCTTGAAGTGAATTTATTAATATACAAGACACAGGAAATGAAATCATTATTACACTTACCTTCAATAAGCCGCTCAACTCCAATGATGTATAGCAACCAGCAGGTAACTTGCATATGGAAAGTCTTTTTGGATGAAAATCAGGTGGAAAATGATTTGAAGGATAACCCCACCATTCAAGTACTCTTAAACCATTTGGAAGATATTTGGGACTTTTGGAAAAGCGGCAATTTTTAATAATAAGTGTTTTAAGATTTTTCATCCGCTTGAAAGCCTCTCCATCCCATTCTATTTCTTCATCAAATAATGGGAAATCCATATATATGATTTCAGTTTCAGGAGTTCCCTTTTATCACAAAAAAAAACACAAAAAATATTAAAAAAAACACGTATATATGTTAGGAATTTAACACATCCTAAAAATTCACATAATATAAAAAGGAAAAAACAAATGTAATGTAAGTTTTAATAATCAAAATTAAAAAATAATCAATGTCAAAGATGAAAAATCAAACTAATCTATATTAGTCCTACTCACCATATTTTCTTCTAAAATTGGAACTATATCCTTAGCGAGCCACAATCTACTGCGTTTTTCAGGCATTTTTGGTGATTCCTGTCGGACAATTTCTTTACCCATGTCCTCTATCAAGTCATGTAATATCACACGATATAACTCACTAATCTGTATTAGGGATTTTTCAACCAGCACTCCAATGTGATGTTTCATGTTGCTATCGTGATGAGCATAAAGTATTTCTTCAAGCTCTATTAATCGATATCCTTTGAAGAAACATGCAATGTCGAGAAAAACTATTTGCTCTTCTTCCTCCAAAGCATCAAAGCTCACTTTAAGTATCTTTTGGATCTCTTTATTAGGAATCCTATCATACCGATCCAATGCAGATTCCCATTCTTCTATTCCTTTTCCAAACAAGTTGGACCCTATTACTTCCAAAGCCAATGGAAGACCATAAGCATAAGATACTGCACGTTTTAAAATGTCTTTATAACTTGGATCAACTTTGTTATTTTTAAAAGCATTCCACCTAAACAATTCAAGAGCTTCTTTCTTATTCAACTCATCTACCTCATATGTTTTCTCAACACCATGAGTTGCTAGCAAATGTTTCTCCCGAGTGGTAATAATGACTCTACTACCAGTACCAAACCAATTAGGTTCTCCAACCATAACCTTCAAGTGCTCTAGTTTGTCAACATCATCAAGAACCAAAAGAATCTTCTTTCGATGTAGCCTGTGCTTTATTATTGGAATTCCTTCATGAATATCTCCCAATTTAATATTCAATTCAACTGTTTTGGAAAGGAGCTTCTCTTGGAGATATTCTAAGCCATATTTAGTTGAATTTTCCCTCACATTATGAAGAAAACACAAACCTTCAAATTGGTCAGCAATCAAATTATAAACTGCTCGTGCAAGCATTGTTTTACCCATTCCACCAATTCCATAAATTCCTACCATGTGTACTCCATCATCAGATCCAATCTCCAAAAGTGACATTACTTTAAGCACACGAGACTCCAACCCAACAGGGTAATGCGCAACATGTAAAAGAGCACGATTAATTTTGCTGGAGACCACTTCAACTATCTTTCCAATAAACTCGTGTTCATATTCATTCCTAACCAATATATAAGTTCGACAAAAGTCAAAGAAATGCATTGTAACCATGTATTGATAAGATAATTATATTATTAGTTATTACCATCAAATTGTTTGACATTCAATAAAATAACTTGTTCAAGATAAACAAAAATTTCTTTCCTTATTTAAGCTTGAACATGAAATGATTAGATAATTGAAAATTAAAGAAACGAAAAGAAAAGAAAAGGTACCTGAGTTTAAAATGCAACCCAGATAAATTAGCGGTTTGGTTAAGAGCCATCTTCCATTTCTGCATTCTCTTCATGTTATCCTTCAACTTTTCCTTGTTATTTGTGAACTTTGCCTCATGCTTAGCAAGTGCTTCTCCGTAACTCCCAATTTGATGGCGCACATGAGAAGGATCCACATCATAGAAAACCGGCAAAACCAATCGACCTTTTGCCTTAATGCAATCAACGATGTAGGCAAGCTCATCTAAGCAAAATGAAGAAGAAGCATAGTTGGTTGAGAACACCGGAATGGCAATCCGAGACTCTTCAATGGCTTTGGCAAGTGCTGGTGTGATTTCGTCCCCGCTTTGAAGCTCTTCGTCATCGATAAAGGTGTTGATTCCCCTATTACATAAAGCTTTCCACAGATTGCCGGTGAAGCCATAACGAGTATCAGAACCTCTGAAGTTAAGAAACACATCGTAGGTGAATCCAAAGGTGGAGGTGGAGGAGGAGGAGGAGGATCGAAGAGCCATGAGAAGAAAGTAGTTTATGGATGGAGTGTTTAGTTTTTGCTTTTGGGATGGCCAATAGTTCCCACGGTTTCTCCAATCTCCAATTCATGAGTAAATCATCCCTCTACGATAAATTTAGTCTCTGACTTTTGGAAACCCTCAATTTAGTCCTGGGCCTTTGCAAAAGCCAGAGACTAAACTGATGGATTTTATAAAAGTTAGGGACTAAACTGATGGATTTTTACAAAAATCGGGGACTAAAATGAGGTTTTTCAAAAGTCAGGGACTAAAGTGATCGACTCGAAATAAGTCAGGTACGATAGTGATGATTTACTCCCAATTCAGTGACTTTCAATTTTTATATGTGAATAATGATGATGTGAGTGTGGGGTCTTTCCTTAGCTGACTTCTTGGTAATTTTCCCAGAAATTATTGTTCAGAATTTTTATTAAAAATAAAGTAACAAAAAATAAGGAAACTAAAATGTGAAAAGGACAGAAATGATTATTAATATTATGACATTATTTGAGCTTGACCCTTTCAATGTTTTTTATAATTTTTATAATATTTTTCTTATCCCAAATCCACCTCATTAACACTCCATTCGGGGTAATGGTTAAATAAAGTAGGAGTAAATCACCACTTTAGTCCCTAAAAGTGTGGTCAATTGTCAATTTAGTCCTTGAATTGAAAAAACTGTTATTTTAGTCCCTGAAAGTGTTAAACATCGGTCAGTTTAGTCCTTTTATTATTGTGCATTAGTTAAAAAAAATGTAAAGCAAAAGGACTAAATTGACTTACGTTTAACACTTTCAGGGATTAAATTAACAATTTTTTCAATTCAGGGACTAAATTGACAATTGACCACACTTTCAGGGACTAAAGTGGTGGTTTACTCAATAAAATAGTGATGATGCTAATATTTGACCTTACTGATAAAGACCGCTTAGGTCATTGTCTACTAATGAATAACCCTTTAAAAAAGTGGATGAAAATTAAATAGAATACAATGTACTTAAATTCTCCATAAATTATTTTATGGAGTTGAAATAAGCTGAAAACAATTTATGAGTATCTCATACGCTCTTTTGATAAATTTACCTAAACATTTATATAAGTGTTTATGTCATAAGCTCTTTGCCAGGGCCGGCCCAAGGGTAAGGCTGCTCAAGCCCTTGCTTTAGGCCCCCAATTGTTAGTAACATCATTTATACAAAAAATAAAAAATATTATTATAATTAGGTCTAGTTCATTAGTTTATAAATTGATTTTTCTCCTCAATGGTTAATGGTTCGATCCTTGCTAAATGAATTTTAACTTTAACAACCTCTTTCTTTCACTTCATGTACTTAAAAAGGCCCCAAAATAAAAGTTTGTTTGAGGCCTCAATAAATATTAGACGATATTGGGCCGAACCTGCTCTTTGCATGTCTCAAATAATCTATTTCAAACACGTAATATATATTTATCAAAACACCGTCCTTTTGATTTTTTGAATAAATAATGAGCAATGGGTTTGTTGATCTTATCTATGTTCTATATTCTATCTGTAATGTATTTTAATAAATAAATACTCTTTTGATTTTTCTTTCATTTTTGTGTTCCATAAACGAAAAAAAATGCAAATTCAGCATGTTACCGCAGCGAATTTTTAATTTTGTCCTAGATATCTCCAATATTAATATATGCTACAACAAAATCTCTTGCCGTGGGAGACATGGGTATTTCACAACTAATTTTGTGTTGAATATCAATTTAAATTTGAGTTAAATATGTTTTTAATCCTTGAAAAATAGTTAAAATTTGATTTTCATAGATATATAATTCAAAATCGGTGGATTTAGTTTCTCAAAAAGTGAATATACCATTTTTTTGTTCTTATTGATAAAAATTTGTAGCTAACTTGTAGTAAAATCTGTAACAAAACTATTCAATAGAGATTAAATTTGTGTATTTTCAATTTTTGAGGGACTAAAACCACCAATTTTAAATTATATGGACTAAAATCAAATATTAACTATATTTCAGGGACTAAAATAATATGTAACCCAACACTAACTAGCATATATTGTTGAAGTAAATTTGTTTTAATAAAATTAACTTATATATGGTATAATTGTATACATCAATTAGTGGTATTTGAAGAGTATATTTTAAACTTTTATAGATTATGGTGTCCTTTTATCCTTGTTTAATAATATTACTAACTATAAATAGTACTCATGCAATACAATAATAAAAAAATAATGAAGATAAACATTACATACATATAAAAGAAAGGGATATAAAAATTATATAACCATATGTATTTCAATGTTTCTATCTCCATATGATTTAGATGTTAATACATTCTTATTTAGATGAATATAAAAAATAATGTAAAAAATAATGAAGATATAAAACTTATATTTAGATGTTAATACAATCATAACGAGAGCAAAATTACATCCCGTGAATGATACCTGCTTCATAAAGGAAAAATCATTTTATACATATAATTAAAAAATTTGTTTAAGTTTTAAACTTACTCTAATAAATATATAATGAATCAAAATACAAAATAATAATTTTATTCAAGTAGATGAAAATAACATAATCATAAAATTTATAATTCTGTCTAAAAATATGTTCATAGAAAATAGTAACTAATAATACATCATAAATATAATTATAAAATTAAATTATATTGAGATTTGAGATCTCACAATCACTTTAAACTCATATAAAAAGTGTATGAAAAAAAAAACTTATTGTAAAAGTTAACCCGACCGCAATGTAGATGTTCTTAACAGGAGCAAGACTGCCTCCCGTGAAAGATATACATGGTTCATAAAAAATACTTTAAAGCTATAATTGAAAAATTGGCTTAACTTTTAAACTTACTCTAATAAATATATAATAAATCAAAATAAAAAATGATAATTTTATTTTAAGTAGATGAAAATAACATAATTATAAATTTTATAATTCTAATTTAAAAATATGTTCATAGAAAATAGGGACCAGTACATCATAAATATAATCATAAATTTAAATTATATTGAGATTTAATATCCTACAATAATATGATTATAAATTTAAATTTATGTTCATGGTAGGAGCAGAAGTGCCTTCCGTGGAATATACTCGTGGTTTATAAAAAAATCACTTTAAACATATAATTGAAAAATTGACTTAATTAACTTTTAAAATCACTCTAATAAATATATAATAAATCAAAATACAAAGTAATAATTTCATTCAAGTAAATGAAAATAACATAATTATGAATTTATAATTCTAATTTAAAAATACGTTTATAGAAAACAATAACCAATAAATCATAAATATATTTATAAATTTAAATTATATTGAGATTTGTGATCTCATAACCCAACCACTTTAAACCCATATAAAGTATATGGAAAATTATTATTGGTAAAGATTAGCCCGAACATAATGTATATATTCACATTGGAGTGCAGGACTGACTCGGGTAGAGGATACATGTAATTTATAAAAAAATAATTGTAAACCTATATTAAAAAAATTGACTTAACTTTTAAACTTACTCTAATAAATATATAATGGATCAAAATATAAAATAATAATTTTATTCAAGTTGATGAAAGTGACATAATTATAACTTTTATAATTCTAATCTAAAAATATGTTTATATAAAATAATAACCAATACATCATAAAATATAGGATAAAATATGTTTTTAGTCCTCGTAAATGGACCAAGTTTTGTTTTATTGAAATGTTTGAATGTAGGCAAAAAGGTATTGAAACACATAAATCAATGAATTGTGCTATGATCTTTGTGATGTGTTTTTATGGTTTCTTTATGTTATGGTGGTAGAAGTCGAACTCTGGAATGTGAAGTCGAACTCAGATCTGGATCTGGGTATTGTTGGGAAGCGAATCTGGGTTGTCCACAGATGGGGGGTGTATCTGTAAAGGCACTCTGACGCCCAAGTCAGATAAGTATAACAGTCATAGTAGTTGACTGAGTAAAGATTGCATACCTTGTGAATTGTTAATACTGTCTATTTATAAGGGTCTTGGCCTGTATAAATATGGTAAGCAGGTATAATTATATATATAGTAAATAGGCAAGTATATATATATTTATGGATATTTGGCAATGTCATAATGTGTCCTTATATTTGTTTTGGGTTGTCATGGTTAATGGGCCTAAAGGGATTAGTCCATAACAGATGCCCTCCAGCTCTAGCCAACTCGATTGAGTCGGCTTTGAGCTTAGACATGTTCGAGTCGAGTTACTCAGGGATGTTTTGTTGACGTATCTGTTCGATACGAGATTCCTTGAAATGTTGCACCATCAAAGTCGATTCGGATTCAAATCTATCTGAGACGGGTTGCATGTTTTGAGACGAGTTTCCTCGAAATGTTGCACCATTAAAGTTAATTCGGATTTAAATCTATCCAAGACGGGTTGCATGTTTCGAGACGAGATTCTTCGAAATGTTGCCCCACAGCTTCATTCCTCTTTTAAACCTTTCCGAGACGGGGTTGTAAGTTTCGAGACGAGTTGCTCGACAATAGCTTGTTATTTTGTTACGATGTTTGGTTTTCCTTGTATCGTGTGACGTTTCAACTTCTAGTTTAGTTGTCTCTAAATGACGTTTCGTATGGTCGCGTCGATTCGACTTCCTGGGCCTTTCTAATTATGAGCCTGATTCGGTCCTATAAATAGGAGGAGATCTTCAATGATTTTCTCACAAGTTTTTTGAATCGTCAAAGAGCAGATAATATCTTGTGAATTTGATCCCGGGAAACGAACCAAGTACCAACTTGCATCTCGGATTTTCTCCTTACTAAAAGTAACTTTCTATCTACTCTTTTTTATTGTTTGCACAAATGAGTGATGGTGAGTCTGTGGAGATCCTTCCTGGGAAACCTGAGTCGTGGGTATCTAAGAGTCGGTCGTCTCGTGGGGACGGTTTTGGTTCTGAAGATTTCAGTCCTAAAGTAGTTGAGATTCTGAAGCGGAGGAGTATAGGTCCAGAGGCCTTTAGGAGTGTCACTGGGATTGGGTTGAGTGATTTTCGTGTAATGTAACGCCCCGAGCCGCTTGCAGGAGTGATGAGGGTCCCCACAAACCAACACGAGTCTTTCCAGTATGTGTTGTCCTCACTTGCACACTTTCCGGGAAACTTCCCAGAAGGTCACCCATCCCAGAATTGCTCCAAGCCAAGCACACTTAACTATAGAGTTCTTATGTTATGGGCTTCCGAAAAGAAGATGCACCTTGTTGGTATAGTTCTCCACAACAATTTCTTTTAAGCTATCCTAAACTGTACAGTCCCATACCTGCACAGCCTCTGGATCCCTCTCATTCGGGTGGGGGTTCGGTTCATCCATGTGTGCTTAGAAGCCTGACAGGAGCCGCTCCTTGTCCGTGCCTCTTTGCACCGGCGACCACTCCCCGCCCTCATCAGCCTTCGACTCTCACATGCCCACCAGCTTCCGCCTGGTTCGTCCTCGAACCACACCGTACTAGGAGAGGCTCGGCTTTGATACCATTTGTAACGCCCCTGATCCGCTTGCAGGAGTGATGGGGGTCACCACAAACCAACACGAGTCTTTCCAGTATGCGTTGTCCTCACTTGCACACTTTCCGGGAAACTTCCCAGAAGGTCACCCATCCCAGAATTGCTCCAAGCCAAGCACGTTTAACTATGGAGTTCTTATGGTATGGGCTTCCGAAAAGAAGATGCACCTTGTTGGTATAGTTCTCCACAACAATTTCCTTTAAGCTATCCTCAACTGTACAGTCCCATACCTGAACAGCCTCTGGATCCCTCTCATTCGGGTGTGGGTTCGGTTCATCCATGTGTGCTTAGAAGCCTGACAGGAGCCGCTCCTTGTTCGTGCCTCTTTGCACCGGCGATCACTCCCCGCCCTCATCAGCCTCCGGCTCTCACATGTAAAGTCCGAGTCGTGTTCATGTGATAACATTTTTGACTGGTCCGAGTCGGGTTCCGATGGTAAAGATTATGATTCGGGTAGTTGTTATACGGCCTCTACAGGTGTTGAAATGGCTAAGGCTTGTGATGTAGATTACTTTATGCCCGCGTGGGCGGATAGGTATGATTGGGGTGGATCCAGAGGTTCTTGGAACGCTAAGTATATATAGGTCGGGATGTCCGAAGCATATCCAAGAACGTCTGTTCGACTTGGAGGTTTTTGGTTCAGCAGAGATGAAGAGGGACTATAACGTTGTGATCCCGCCTCGGGGAAGCCGGGTTTGCCACATTTCAGAGACCAACACGGCTTTTCTGTATACATATGATTTTTTCCATTCAAAGCTTAAAATGAGGCTCCCATTTACCCCTTTCAAAGAAAGGGTGTTTATGCATCTGAATTGTGCTCCCTCACAACTTCATCCCAATTCATGGGCTTTCATCAAGTGTTTCCAATTGATAATGGCCGAGTTCGGCTTCACCCCTTCAGTCAAATTATTCTTTCATTTTTTCCAAGTGTTGAGGAAGCATCCCAAGGGGAAAAAGGAGGAGACACTAAAGAGTTGGATTTCGTTAAGGGGGTTCGATGGGTGGAAATTAATCACGTCGTACACAAAGTCGGCCAAGAGGGGGAAGATCCCTTTTAGGCAAGAATTTTTTTAAGTGCAAGCGGCGGAGGGGGTGAAACTATTTTGGGAGGAACAATCATCCTCTCAACCAAAATTCTACATTTACTGGAGTGAGAGGCACTATGATAAGAACTCTTCTTATTATGAAGTGGTCGAGTTGAGTTTGTTTCCACGAGACTTGACCGAGTGTGGGGTCTTTTCTAGTAAAAAGATATTAGATGGGTCGATGCGCAATGTCGGTTCGAGAATAGGTGAGACTTTCAATTATCTTCGAGTTGTTAATGTTTCTCAGATCTTGACTAACATTTTTCTAACTTTGTTTGCAACATCGATGGCCAAACGCTGCCTTGAAACAACTGAGGGCTTTGCAGAATGCAAATGCGAATCAAGAGGATGAAGTTCAGGTGGATTTGGACTTCACCCGAGATGTTGGTGAGGATGTGTCGGGGAGTCAACCCGTGTTGAAGGACGGTACTGGCGCTAGTGGGAACGGTTTGGCGTAGGGAAGTGGTGCAGATGAAAATCGTCTGAAGAAGAAAAAACAACCTGGAAAGCCTAAGAAAAGGCAAAGAGCTTAAGAGGCTTCGGGGGAGTCCGGGATTAATCTGTACGACTCGGAGTGTGATCTGGACACACCCGAGATGGATCACATTCTGTACAGCCCTTTTTTGAAGGCGATTCATGACAAGGTGCCTGTGAGTGAGAACCTCCGGGGTATGGAGCGTCAATGTCTCCAACATGCTTCTTTCCTTAGATATATGCGGCTGGATGCGATGTTGGCATATGATCAAATGAATTCAGAACTTGAAACTCGGACTATCGAAAGAGATAAAGCCTTGGAGGATTTGAAGGAGGCCAATGAGGCTACTGAGTCTGAGAAAAAAGAGAAGTTAAAGTATAGGGGCTATTACAAGTCGGTGAAGGACAAGAATAAGACCCTGGAGGCCGAGTTAGCTAAAGTGAAAGAAGATTTGGAGAAGTTGCAAATGGCCTCTCCTTCGTCCGGGATGAATGAGGCAGCTGTAGCAGAAATAGTGAAGAAGAATCTCCTCAGGGCCTAGGCGAAGTTTAAAGAGGAGAAGGCTAGCCTTGTGCAACTATCTGCAAAGATTGGCATTGAGTCCTTCAATAATGTTGTGGCCCAGTTGAAGCTTCTTAATCCCGGACTTGTGGTGGAAGGGGTGTTGGCTGCCTACGAGGTTTACAAAGAGTATATCTGCAAGGTGGACATGGAGAAGAAAGTTTATGTTCCAATTGCCTCTGGGGAGGAAGTCGGCCCCTATGAGGAGGAATAGGCATCTTTGTATCCCCCATTTGGATTTGTAATAACTTGTATACTTTAACTGTTAGCCTTTTTAAAGATGAACGATTTGCACAATTGTTTGTATGTGCTTTTAACTTCATTATTGTTTTACGCTCGTGCGCCGGTTTTGTTAATTCGCGCTTTTAACGTGTTTGCACGCTTTTAACGCTCTTGATTCGTGGATGTCGTTTTCTGAATTTTGTGCGCTTGTAACGTGAAGTGTTTGCACGCTTTTAACGTTGTTGCCTTTAGGAACTTTGAACGATCATAAAGTGATGAGAGTCCGTGATGCTCTTCGCATCCGGGGTTTATATAGTTGAATATGTAACCGGGATGCTCTTCACATCCAGGTTGTAAATAGAGTCGAATAATGTAACCGGGATGTTCTTCACATCCGGAATTTTATTGAACCAAATAAGGTTGAGTGTGTAACCGGGATGTTCTTCACATCCGGGAATGAAATGAAAGAAAAAATCCTAAGGGTCCTAAGATACAAAATCAGAATAGACTAAAGCCGACTTGATCAAGAATAGTACGCCCTTAGCTTGTCTGAGTTCCAGAATCTCGGAATGGTCTTCCCTTCAAGGGTTTCAAGTTTATAAGCACCATTCTCGATTGACTCAGTTACCCTGTAGGGGCCTTCTCAGTTTGCAACTAACTTTCCTTGAGAAGCATTCTTGTTTCCAATGTCGGCCCTTCGCAGGACGAGATCACCAAGTTTGAATTTCCTGATGAGTACCTTGGTGTGGTGTTGTAGCGCCAAGCGTTCCTTCAACATGGAATCTCGGATGTGTGCTACGGCACGTTTTTCGTCTAGGGAGTCTAATTCTTCAAGGATATTCTTCCCATTAGTTTCTTCATTGAAGCTTTCTACCCTCCAAGACGACTCTCTTATCTCGACTGGAATGAGGGCTTCAGTTCCATAAGTGAGGCGGAAAGGAGTTTCGTTAGTGGAAGATTGTGGAGTGGTCCGGTACGCCCAGAGCACATGGTCGAGTTGTTCAACCCAGTTTCCCTTGGCGTTATCCAACCTTCGCTTGAGGGTTTTGAGGATAACTTTATTTGCAGCTTCTTCTTGACTATTGGTCTGTGGGTGCTCCACTAAGGTGAAGTGATGCTTGATCTTGAGTCCGGCTAAGAGTTCCCTGAATCCTTTGTCAGTAAATTGGGTGCCATCGTCTGTAATTACAGAATGGTGGATGCCGAACCGAGATATGATGTTCTTGTAGAAGAACTTTTGGACCTTGGAGGATGTGATTATGGCAAGAGGTTCTGCTTCTATCCATTTGGTGAAGTAGTCTACTGCTATTACCAGGAACTTGACTTGGCCCGGAGCTGGGGGAAAAGGGCCGAGAATGTCAATCCCCCATTAGTGGAAAGGCCATGGGACCGACATAGTTGACAACTCAGAAGAGGGTTGGTGATGGAGTGAGTCGTTCTTTTGACATGCTTCACACCTTTTAACATAGTCCATAGACTGTTGGACCATAGTCGACCAGTAGTAACCTGCTCTGAGGGCTTTCTTTGATAAAGACCTTCCATCTTGGTGTCCGCCACAACTTCCTTCGTGCAACTAGGCTAGAACGTATCCAGCTTCATCGTTGGCTATACACTTAAGTCTTGATTGGGTCATCCAGGAGTCTGGTTTGTCAATGGAAAGGATTGTTGCGTCAGAGATCCTAGGGGCCAAGATGACTTCTTATAGGACTGACTTGTTGTTTCCCAGCTTCTTGGTACTGGCTAATCTGGAGAGAATGTCGGCCCGCGTATTCTCGCTCCTTGGGACATGCTGGAAGATGATTTCTTCAAAGTCGTCACTTGCAATTTTCACTTTTTCCAAATACCTTTGTAATTGAGGTTCCATGGCTTGGTATTCCACTTTGATCTGAGATACCATCAGTTGAGAGTCACTGCACACTAAGACTTTCTTTGCTCCCACCTCCTTTGCCATGATTAAACCGGCGATGCATGCTTCATATTATGCTTGGTTATTTGAAGTGGAGAATTCAAACTTCAATGATTTTTCAATGCAGATTCCCCCAGGTCCTTCTAGTACTATCCTGGCTCCTGCACCCTTTTTGTTGGATGAGTCATCAACAAAGACGATCCATTCAGAGTTGGAGGTGTCTTCAACAGGAGTCATTTCTGCGACAAAGTCAGCCAACGCTTGGCTTTTGAGAGCGGTCCGAATTTCAAAGTGTATGACAAATTCAGAAAGTTCAACAGCCTATACTATCATCCATCCAGAGAGGTCTGGCTTGTGTAGCACAGTTCTGATGGGTAAGTCGGTTCGGATTGTAACTTTGTGCCCCTGGAAATAGTGGCACAATCTTCGGGCAGTGAGTAGGATGGCTAAGGCGGCCTTCTCTAATATTTGGTAACGCAACTCAGGGCCCTGGAGAACCTTACTTATAAAGTAAATGGGGTACTGGCTGCGTTCTTCTTCTCTTATCAAGACAGAGCTGACTGCTTGGTTTGTGATGGAGATATAAAGGTAGAGATGTTCCCCTGGGACCGGCTTCACCAGGATGGGGGGATTTGCCAATGTGTCCTTGAGGTTTTGAAAGGCAGCTTCGCACTCGCTGTTCCACGTGAAGGATTTCCCTTTCCGGAGTAGCTGAAAAAATGGGAGAGATGTGGTGGCTGCCTTTGGGATGAACCGGCTTAGTGCTGTGATCCGGCCATTGAGCTGCTGGATGTCTTTGATGGATTTCGGACTTTGCATTTCTAATACGACTTTACTCTTGTCCGGGTTGGCTTCAACACCTCGGCTGGTTAGAAGGAAACCAAGGAAGTGTCCCGAAGAAACGCCAAACGAGCATTTCAGTGGATTTAGCCGCATGTTGTGCTGGCGAAGGCGGTTGAAGACTAACTCCAAGTCGGCCACGTGATCTCCTCCATCAGGGGTCTTGGAAATTATATCATCAATGTACACTTCGACAGCTTTGCCCATGAGATCTCCAAAGGCTTGTGTCATCATCCGCTGGTAAGTTGCGCCTGCATTCTTCAGGCCGAAGGGCATCATGGTGTAACAGTAAATTCCTTTTTCGGTGATGAAGGCGATTTTCTCTTCATCGTCCCCGGTCCATGGGTATCTGATTGTAACCGGAGTAAGGGTCCATGAAGGATAGCCAGCGGTATCCTAATGAATTATCGACCAGTTGGACAATGTGAGGTAGTGGAAATGGGTCTTTTGGGCAAGTTTTGTTCAGGTCAGTGTAATCCACGCACATTCTCCATTTTCCCATTGGACTTCTTCACTAGGACGACATTCGAAAGCCAAGTGACATACATGCATTCTCTGATGAAGTCGGCTTTTAGAAGTTCTTCAACTTGTTGATTGGCCGCTTGCTACCGTCAAGGCCGATCTTCCTTTTTTTTCTGAGTGACAGGTTTAGCTCCGGGATCAACTGACAGTTTGTGGGAGCAGAAATTTTGGTCAATGCCTGGCATGTCGGCTGAAGTCCAAGCGAATAAGTTGGAGTTCTTGGTGAGCAGAGCCTTTAGTTTGTTCTCCATATCAGGATCCATGTCGTAGCCTATCTTGGTGGTCTGATCTGTTGTGGTGCCAATCTGGAAAGGTTTGGTCTTGCCAGCTGATTCAATCCGATCTCGTCCCTTGGGATTGAAGTCGGCTCTTGGGTAGAGATCAATCATGAGGACCTGTCCTTCTGGTGTTCTCTTTACTTGTTGTGGAATAGTAGTAGGGTTAAGGGTTGCGTTGTAGCATTCTCTCGCTTCTTTGCGATCCCCTTGAACTGTGATGACCGTCCCGTCCCGGCCTAGAAACTTCATCACCAGATATTTAGTGGAGATAATCGCCCTGAGTGCATTCAAAGATGGGAGTTCGAGAATGGCCTTGTTATTAGTCTCAGAGCTGACTCTGAGTGTTGTTTGAAGGTATCCTTTGGGTTGGATTCTTTCTCCAGAAAAACCCACCAAATCACCTGAGTAGGGTAAAAGGGATTCTGGAGGTAGTAGCAACTGAGTGTAAGTCCTGTAGAAGAGTATATCGACTGAGTTTCCTTAATCAACAAAAACACGGCCTACGTCCCCGTCCCCTATATGAAGGAGCGAATCACAAAGGGGTCATCATGGTCTGCAATAGCATCAAGGAAGTCATCATTAGAGAAGGTGATGACTGGGTTGGGGGTCGACTGACTTTGTACTGAATATCTGTCTGATCGATGGTGTAAACTTCTCTCAGGTGTCTTTTCCTAGAGTTGTTGGATTGTCCTCCCCTGCAAAACCTCCTGAAATCATGTTGATCCGGACCCTTGGTGCAACTGTCTGAGTGGTCGGATTGTTGGGACCGACATTATTGTCCTTCTTGTGATCGTATTTTTTGGGAGAGGTGGAGCGCTTGCGCTTTCTGTCACCATCACCATCAGGGCTTGGGGTTCTCTTCC
Organism: Sesbania bispinosa; assembly: GCA_026901365.1. Classification (NCBI taxonomy): domain Eukaryota; kingdom Viridiplantae; phylum Streptophyta; class Magnoliopsida; order Fabales; family Fabaceae; genus Sesbania; species Sesbania bispinosa. Next base: position 753,394 of record QLOH01000206.1, read on the forward strand.
GATCATCATTCCTTCGGTATCCTCCATGCGACTGGTTTCGTTTCACATACTTAGACAGTCTACCATCTCGGATGAGTTGCTCTAGAATGTCTTGCAGGTGGATACATTCGCCAGTAGTGTGACCGTACCCTTTATGGAAAGAACAGTACTTTGACTTGTCTTTCTAGGCCGAGGCTTTTAGTGGGGGTGGTTTCTGGACATTAGCTAGCTCTGTGTGCATCACCTCCTTCAAAATCTTGCCAGGGTTGGTGTTTAATGGGGCATATGAATTGTATCGGCCTTTCAGCCGAGATTGGTCATGCTAATGATGGTGACCTCGATCTTTCCCTCGAATATGGTCATGGGGGAAAGGATTCTGGTCTTGCTTGTGGTTGGTGGAATGTTTGGCAGCCCCGACAAGATGTATCCCGCGCCCTACAAACTTGTGCGAACGATGGCGAAATTGTTCCATAGATCGGACCGGTTCTTCAGTTAAGGAGAGAGCCAGGGGTGAGCCTGGTGAAAGGGCCGAGACGGCGCATACAAGTTGTACATTTTCTGCCAAGTCTGGGATGAGGGCGCATTCTTTGTAAAAACGCGCCAAGAAGGACCTGAGGGGTTCATCTTTATGTTGTCTGACTTTGGCAATGGTTAATTGGTCTCTGGGAATCTCAGTGGATATGGTAAACCATCCTAGGAAAGCAGATTGCAAGTCGACATAGGAGTCAATGGATTCCAAGGGCAAGGTCTTGAACCACGCTAACGCTTCTCCCTTCAGGGTGCGGGGGAAGGACCGACATATCACAGCTTCAGGGGCTCCCACGAATAGCATTTCATTGGTGAAGGCGTCGAGATGTTTTCCCGAGTCTGTAGTCTCATTGAATGTTTCGATGGGAAGGGCTCCTCTGAAGTGTTTTGCTATCTCGACTGGGTGAGTCTTTCGGAGAATGGATGTCGAAAAGGGGCGGCAGGAGCCGGCCGTTCGGGTTGCATAACCTCCTGCTGGGTAATACGATCCCAGTTAGAGTGAGGCCGGGATTGCGTTGTTGGTTGGGGTTGGGGGCCAACACTGCGCTCGAGATGACGAATGCACTCTTCTAGGTGGCTTGTAGCCAGATCGCCGACTGGTTTTGTCTGAGGTTCAGGAGGTCTTCGGTCCTGCTCCTGGAATTCTTTCAGCTGGGCTTCAAGCCGATGTATAACCTCGTCTCAGGGATCAGACTGATGATCGTCAACCGGTCCGGCTTGAGGTTGGGGTTCTGAAGTGCCCTCGTGTTCAATTGCGTCTTCTTGGTAGCCTAGGTCAACTACCCATCCTTCAAGTGTTTGTTTGGGGCGGGCCCTCATCGCCTGGAGACGGGTGCTGACAGTCATGCTGGAGAAGGGGAGGCCCTCCTTCTAGCGCCAAATGTTCTGGTGGTAGAAGTCTGACTCGGTCCTGTGAAGTCCAACTCGGATCTGGATTTGGGTATTGTTGGGAAGCGAATCCGGGTTGTCCACAGATGGGGGGTGTACCTGCAAAGGCACTCCGATGCCCAAGCCAGATAAGTATAACAGTCAGAATAGTTGACTGAGTAAAGATTGCATACCTTGTGAATTGTTAATACCTTCTATTTATAAGGGTCTTAGGCCTGAATATATGGTGAGCACGTATAATCATAAATATAGTAAATAGGCAAGTATATATATTTATGGATATTTGGCAATGTCATAATGTGCCGTTATATTTGTTTTGGGTCGTCATGGTTAATGGGCCTAAAGGGATTAGTCCATAACACTTTAAAAATGCTAACGGTGTCGGACCTTGTTAAGGAACTAAATATACTCAATATGTGATTTACAATAACAACCTTCTATATATTGATTCTTTAATCAATATCCTCAAATCACTCGTTACCATGACTCAAATTTCTTTTACAATCACACTTTCAAGTGCAAAGGGTAGGACCGAGTTATGTTCACCAATGAGTGTCCTTGAGTGTCCCAAACCCTTTTGACAAAAAGAATGAACAGAACAAGATATAGTGAAAGGTATTTTATTGGACTTTATACAAACTGTAACTACATTAGATCTATAATATATTAGGATCCAACCCAAGGCCTCAATGTTTAATATGTGACAGTGAAGAATTAGCACGACTTAGACATTTCTTCTTGTATCTCCATGCAACCTGAATGCGGGTTGCTGCAAGGGATCTCCAATAAGGTGATTCATACCTAAACATAACACAGTTATCAAATGATTATGTCAGCCATGGATTTCAGAAACAGGAATTAGGCCTTTTAAGAGTGGAAACCACAAATTTTCTTCTTGTTACTTAGAAACATGTAGGTGAGAGAGAAATTTTATTTTTTACCTGTTAGTTTTATTTACTAATTAAGTTGTTATTTTATTAATTTGGAAGGACAGAAAATGAGATACTACATCCCATTCTATATATAAGAAATATTAGACTAAAATCATCAAGGCCAATGAAATGTATTGGAATTTGTTAATGGTAATTAATAGTGCCATAATTGTTTTAAAATCCCTTAGTATTAAATGAGTGAATGGATGATTATAATTTTTTTTATTGAATGGGGGCAGAAACGCCCAAACAAAAACTACAAGATAATAACTTGTCGAGGGAAAGACACCCCTTGACAATCAGCCTACAATAACGAACTAAGGAAGTAGGACAAGACCCAGTTTGGATACACTTTTGTAGAAGAACTTCTAGAAGACAAAAGATAAAATGAATTAAAGGAGTCAAATGAATTTAACTTGTCCATAAGTTAAAATTAGTTACTTATGGAGAAGTTAAATGGGAGAGCTTTTGGAGTAGGTGGACTACAAAGACTAATTTCAACTTATGGAGAAGTTAAAGACATTTGACATATTTGATTCATTCTATTTTTTTCACCTAGAAGGACTTCTACAGAAATTTCATCCAAACTGGGCCAAGAGCTAAAATAATGAAAACCTAAAGGATAAGAGTGCCCCAAATTTACAAGGTTATCAACACACCTATTTCCTTCCCTATAAGTATGGCCTACTACTACAATCCAATCCTAGGAAAGGGTCTCTCTAATATCTCTTTAACTACTCACAATAAATTAAGTGTATATAAGGTATTTAGCAATTAATGCAACTAAAAATAGTACTATATTTCTTAAATATATGACAAAAAAAATTCATTTTTGTTTCTTATATTTAGTACAGGAGGTAGTAGTTGATTTGATTCCAAATAATGATTATGCTGAACCATAAATCCAGATTACCAGATACAACAAGACATTAGACAAAGAAATGATCACCTTAGTGCTCCTTGAACACGTGGACTCCTCAAGAATCTTGTGAAAAGAATTGTGACTTCTTCAAGGTCTGCAGCATGGAGTGAAAATGCCTCCACATTTGTTAAGCAGGTTACTGTCCTGCTGCTCAGCAACCTTTGTCCTGGAAGCCTTACTTTTCTTCCATCTGCATAAGAAATCAAATTGATGAACCATGCTGATTATTTTATCAGCTGCTGACCTCTACTTTATAGAATATTGATTATCATTCATCTGCATTTTCAACTTAGACTATTTAATTTTGGTTATCATACATCATGTCATTGCATCAAGTATTGCTATACCTGTGCTTACAGAAGAATGCTCAAGATACCATGTCAGAAGTTCTTCACCACAAGCATCCCCTTCAGATAAGGGAATTCTGGTTCCATTTTCTCCAATGCTCTCCAACTTCCCACGCACAACAAAGATCATATGCTCTACCAGACCACCCTGACGCAAAATTCTACTTCCCTTGATGTATGTCTTTTGTCTTAGTCTCTCACAAATGGCATCTAAAATAGGCTCATCCATCAGGGAAAAAATTCGAATCTGCACACATGTTACATTCTCAGAATATGGACACAAAGTGGTACTAAATATACAAGAAAAGTGGATCATTATTACATTACAGAGAACTTTCAGGACTGTTTAACATAGTTTGGCTTACAGTGTATCATTATTTTAGTTTCATGATGAAGATGCATTAAGCTTTTCCTTTAAAATGATTTTCACATTTAAACTAATTCTTAGAGTGAAGTTCACCAAACATCTTAACAACATAATTATTATCCACTCAAAGAGTATGCATGATAAATTGTTGTAATTATAACTAATCATTTATGCCAAAGATATTCTAGTTCATACATTCTTAACAAATTTGAAGAGATGACGCCTTATGTCTCTCTGGAGATCTTCTGGCAAATTCTCCATAAGCATTTCTTCATTCACTCCCCTTGTCGCAGACCAATTATACCGTTCAGCTTGTCTTACTCTCCTACATGTCAAACATATTATCTATCACTTGTACATTACATGTGAATGTGATACAATGATAGATAATTTCATGTGACACAATACCTAAATAAAAATGACTAATACTTAACACACTATTTTTTAGCATTCAGACCTATAGACATACTATATTATACAATAATAAGCAACTCCCCATATATGTACATTGTCAATATCACTACACTACCATTGTTAGAGCTAGGATCATAACAACAGAATGCCTAATAGTCAACATTCACTTTACATAAGTTGCAGGATTATGAGTACTAGTCATGTAAAGAATGATTAATGAACACATATAAAAATATGTACATATGTACAGAAAGATACAAATGGACTCAAGCCTCTCTTTAAAATTTAAAAGAAGTCTTCAGAAGTTGCAATCTCAATTTAGTCTTGTCATGTAATACAGTAATTGTGGCTCAGAACAGGAAATTGCTCATGTACATTGTCAAGCAGTTGACAAATACTATTTTGGAAATGTGGATGTCATTCATGAAATAAAGAGAAAATTTATACCTTCTTAGGTCACCTGGTAACCGACGATGGCTCATCCATCGTTCAACATCACGGCGTCTAAGTTGCATTTCTAGCCTCCTACAAAACAGGTAGAAGAAAATAAGTGCATTGCCACATCAAATGCATTAGAATTTGACTATTCAAGTATAGTTAAAACTTGCAGAATTAGATAAGTTCTACCTCCGTCCAAGAGACTGAAGAAAGTTCTGAAAGTTTCCAATTAGAAGTGCAAAAAGCAAGAGTCCCAATCCTATGGTGGCCATAGTAAAAAGGACTTCCCACACAAAATAGCTAGGGACTTGATTACCAGCCAGAGTACTGATTTGCTGTATAAAGATCACACAAGGTACAATCATTAGAGATATCAAATCTTTCATTTGCTTTGACTTAACAGCTTTAGCTTTTTAGAAGTGCTGATACAAGTTAGGCTTTTACAATTGACAAGACATTAGAGTATCTATCATCAAGTGGGGAGGAGTTCAAGCCTCCTCCATTCTTCTAATTAAACTAGATGTGAACCTGCACGTTGTGTAGTTAAATAGTTAAAATCAAGAGTAAACTTTCAAGTTGATTTCTTATATTTAGGAACTAATTTGTCTATTAACCAACATTTAGAATTGTCTTGAATATTAATGGAGTATTTAAATTTTGAAACATTCTAACTAACATACATTAAACTACTAATGATCATTCAATTACTTAACAAAGTTATAATGGAGAAGTTTGATGGAGTAGTAAAACATTTACTCAAAAGTTATTGTTTGGAAGTTGACAAATCAAGAAAGGAGGTGCTTCTATTCCTTCCAAGTGGCTGATGTGGCAGCTTTAGATTTAATATATTATAGATTGATTATAGTTCAAGCACAACATAAAGTGCATGGAAGCTTTGTTCATGCTTCAAGGCTTTGAACAATTCACCAAGGAATAATTCACAACTTCCACCATTAGATTGAAAGTTTTTAGTATGCACATCAGGCTCATTAAAATTTCATATGAATCCAAGATTGTTTAGAACTTTATAAAAATATCTTAATATCAACATATAATATTTTTTTAATTAATTATGAAAACTTCAACCATTATACATCACAAGCTTAGTTGTGAATTTTCATTTGATTTTTCTAAAATTTATGCTAGATTAACATAATAACAGATATACTTCAATGGTCAGATTGATCAAAATCATTTTCTACAATGAGCTATTGAATGGTATGGATGCATCAAATTTTGCATCAATGTCATTTGACCCTGGCTATATATATATCTACAAAATTATTACCTAAGGAACATAAGATAAAGAATGAAATGCTTACCTGGAATCCCCAAAACAGAGAATACACATATTTGTTGACCATGTTTGTTTCTGTAGTTAGTGGTACAGCAGTGGCATAGATCCCATAAGGAAAACCACCACTAGAAGGGGGATTTAAACAATTATTGGCATCTGTATTGTTGTTCCACTGAGCTGATGCCAAACTAGGCTGATTGCTTTCATTGCCGCCACGTCCACAATCAATGAATTTCAGGCATCCAGGTATATTAGAACTATGGCACGCATCTCGCAAACATTGATTAACCCTCTGGAAGAAGGAGAAGGGAGAAAAGGAGAAAGTTACTAAATGGAATGTTAATTAACATTCATTGAATGAATTAAATTTCTGATTCTAATTGAACCAATCATCTTTAAAGCATCAAACAAAAAATAATAACTTCTGGTTTTCCATAGTATTCCCATTAATCTCTCTCAAGGTACTATCAAGTGCTGAAAATAGAAATCCCTCCCAACAATATTTGTTCTGTATTCATGAATATCAAAATCAAGCCTAGGATCACATATTTAAAGGACTTGAGTCCCCTCCACTCAAACCCACAAACATTGATTAAAAAATTAGTTTGATAGTTGAATTTCATTACCAATATTGCAAAACAGTTGGAAGGATTAAATTTCTGGGTGAATACTACCATCATGTTGACAAAGTTCTTATCTTGTTTATAAATATCCTTAGGTCTTCCATATTATTATATGATATACAACCACAGGGAAATCAGAAGCACCCCATTTTATTGAATCAAGTATTATGTCTTCTGCCTTTTCTTTTTGTTCTTAGCAATAGCAGGGTTTGAGGGTTGGAATGCAATTGGTAGCTTGTGTTAATGCTACTTTAAAAAAGGTGAAATTGCCTCTTCTCGCATGCAAGTCGAGAATTTACAGCAAATTATGAAATTTGGTGAGGAAGAAATTTGGTACTTTTTGTAAATGAAGTCTCAAATGTTATTTCAACTCACCTGAAGACCAAAGAGGTACCAGCAAGAGCCAACAACATGGCCAAATAGCACAAAAATGAGAAGATTTATAATGAAATTTGCCCAGGCTGACTCAAATATGAATCCTGTTGGAGACTGGCCAATTAGCAGAGGCAGAAACCTGAATAACCTGGGAATATACTGCACTAGGATCACTGCACGCAGAACATTCTTAGCATAATTTGCTCCCCCCAAGGAATTTGGTAGGACAACCAATATTATTATCTGCACATATTTCACTATGTATGTCATGAAGAGGAGTTTGGTGAATACATAAACCCAAACTCTATATTTTTCACAGATTGAAAACCTTCAAACATTAACATGATGATATAGAGCAAGAAGCAGTTTATAAAGATAAAGATAGAAATAAGTCAACAAATATCTACATTTTTAAGCATTATGCTGCCACAGCATGAAAGTTATTAGAGATTTTCTAATAAACAAATAGCAGCTTGAGGTTAGAATCAGGGTGCTTTATACAAATGGATACCTGAAATGCTAAGCTACAATGTGAAATAAACAAAGAAAATGCTTCAATATAGAAGAAAGGGAGATGGGAAGAAATTTACCTGAGGAAGAGGAAGTACAACAAATAAGTCAAAAAGAAAATAACCCTGCAAGTAATGAAGAGCAATTTTCTTTGGATGGTCAACTAAATCTCCAGCACCAACCACCCTAGACTCAGGAGAAATATATGCCAACCTAAACTGCAAAGAGACAACTTGGTAGAGTTATATAAGCTTTAAATTATCTAAAGGAACTGAACTAGACTTAAAAACTTAACAACCATATTTAAGATTCAGGTCACATGCACTTTTCTTTTTCCTTTCTTTTCCTCTTGGCCTGAACTACTAAACAATAAAAAAGCAAGACTGCACAAGTACAGAAATGCAATACTACATAATACTATCAATAAGGTTATATTTCAGCCTATTTATCATCTGTCAATTAATGATTTCATTTCTATTTTTACTTCCACTCTAAACTACATAAGGCAGATGAAACTGTATGTCTTATTTTCAGTAAATAATAAATATTAATCATAAAAAATAAATAAATAAGTACTCTTGGTTTTGTAGATTTAAGCAATAATCCCCTAAAACTGGTTATATTGAAAATTGTTTCAAATGGAGTGTAGCTGATGTGAAATTAGGGGTGGTAACTTAACAAGATGTCAGACATAGTTAAAAGAATGGGATAGTGAAAAGAATGACATAGTTAAGGAGTGGGAGAACTTTTTACAAAAGGTAGTTACTGAGAAGTTACCTGGAGAAGAATGTTAAAGAAATATACAAGATCATTTATGCTTCTAAGTACAGTAAGTCCTATTGTCAATCTCCAGTTAATAACAATACAATTATAATCCTGCATATAATGAATAGGAATAATGCAGAGTAAGTTTGCAAATAGTAGCAAGGAAAGATAAATGACTAGAACTTGAATAAATGCAAAAGAAATCATACCTGCTTTACATAGAGTACAAAGAAAAATAAAGGATCCACAAAAATTGCAACAAAGCAACAAATGGCTAAAAACTTGTTCCATTGTTGTACGAATTTTGTGTGAGGATTCATAACTCCAGGAACATGTGAAGAACAGAAAGAAAAAAGTTTTCTCACAAAACCCTTGGCATCCCCATAAAGTGCATTGTGAAACTGAAAAACATTCAAAATAAGAACAAAAGTAACTTGGTTATGTGAAGGTGATAGTTGATGGAAATGGAAAATGTTACAAGAAGATAAAGTATAATGAATGATAATACAGTAAAGCTTGTAGTGGCCTTCAGAAAATAAGTATTCAATAAATTATGAGAAAGCTTATAATTGTAAATTGACAATATTTCTGTTGCCGCTCAAAGTGAACAATGGTAAAAATAATAGCAATAGTTTTAACAGTATAAATAACAACTTGCTTTAATGCAGACAGTAATAGGGAAAGTCTTGTTAAGAGAGTGGTTTCCTGTAATATACCCAAGTGAAGGGTATAAGTATAAGGATGCTTGGTTAGTGTTAGGCATAACAAATTAAAATTATTCAGAGCTTATTTAGAGCATTTAAATTTTCCTCTCTTCTCTCAATGTGTTCCTATCTTCTTCTTTGCATTTAGTCAATGAAATTCATTAATAACAGCTAGCAATTTCAGAGATTTTAATGCAATTCATTGCCAAAATAACATAAAAAAATTTCTACAAGCTATATGTCCAATAGGAAATTTAGCACAAGTGATCAAAGAGTGATGCCTCCAACTTCAAAAAGAGAAGTAAGATAAGTCATTCTCCTAGAAATTCATTTCCCTCTTTGCCAGCAGAAAATTTTATATAAGAAAAATTATACAACAACTCATACAACATATTTTTTCATTCTATCTCTCTCCATCATATCACTTATCAGATCTCACACTTCTTTATTTTCTCTCTATCTCTCTCTGTTATATATACAACATGTTGTATAAATAACTTCTCTTAATAATTAAAGGAAACTGAAATAATAGTCTGTTTTAGGAAGAAAGACAAACACCTTGGGATCAAGTTTAGTGGAAGCTTTAGGATTTCCTGGCTGAGAAGCCTTGAAATAAGTAGGACAAATAGTACAATAAGGATCATTACACATTCCAAGTCGCCCAGACCTCATCAAATGTTCATTTTTATCATCATAGTTGTCCTTCCAGTAAATTGAACCAGGGCCACGGAAAGTAGCAAATTTCTCTGTCTTGCTCTCCTCTGCTTCATTTCCTGTCACAACTATACTCTGCTGCAAAAGATTTCCAGTTCCTGGTGTAGCATATAGTGGACCACTCATCTGCTTAAAGGGAATTTTTCTCTCACTCCTAAGTGGACCAGTATGTCCTACAAGACTAGTTCCTCTTTCATATGACTCCATCATGGGAATTGAAATTGAAGTACTTTGTGTCCTTGATACAAGCCTTCTGAAATTATAATCCAACGGTTCATCATAAGGTTGTGCATGTGTTTCTGATTGCATGTCCAACTCACCGTTTTCAAAATTAGCCATGTTTCCTTGATATTTCTGTAAAACAACAAAACATTCAATACATGCATTGATGGATAATATCAACAATTTTAAAATCAAATAATTCAATTTATCTTGAAGGACAAGAATTTACAACAACAACAAAAATATGAATCAAATGAGCTATAATGTCCTATTGTGAATCATGTATAATGATAAATCATTTAAATGTAAAATTTTCTTAATAATTTAACCTATAGTTTTTCATGATTTTCCTGATTATTGGGTTATCCTCCATGTTATCTACTCTCAATTCAAGTATAATGTAACGAGGTCAACTTATTGCAAAATCAATGAACAACCAATGATCAATGAACCAGAAATAGTAGTAATACCTGTTTTGAAGCGGGTTTCTCGGTCAAAAGTCAAAACCCCACAAACTTTTTTATGTTAAAGCATGCATTTTTAAGAGCTTGTTGATGATGGGGAATGAAGAGGGAGATTCTCACAGCAAAGAAGTGAAGTGAAGGATAAAGAGAAGAGAAGTGTGTGAATTGAATTTGCGCAAAAACCAACGGGAGAGTTGAGAAGGTGAAAGAGTCAAAAATCAGTTATGAGCAGTGAGGGATGATGTAAGAGAGTTGGAATTCACATTTGAGTGTGATGCAAATGCAATGGTAACATGATATAGTATAATATAAATTATAAAAGCCTTTAGTTTACTTTTTCATTTTTTCTTTTTCTATTTGTCTGACTTGGTTGTTTGGTTCATACTAAATATGTCATGAAGTAAGAAAGAGAAAAACCAAACATTGTAACTTTGCAGCAATGGTGTTTGTTTGTTTCATTTTAGATTCAGACAACTGTGTGTAACTCATATATTATGTATTTGATTTACCTCAAAATCACATTTAAAACATGAATTTGGACAAATATTACAATAGCTTCTGCCAGGTTCACGTTCCAATCCGGTATAAACCAAACACGCCAATAGTTGTTGGTAGCACAGCACTACACAGTAAGCAAGCACTTCCCCGTGGGCTGTGGCTATAAATAACTATGGTTGGTGACATCACTTAACACACACATATAATTTTATTATTACAAGAGTTTTGGTCAAAGTCAAGCACTGTAGATGGAAGCAGAGGAACTAGCCCTTGCTTTGCTTGGATCATGTGATAATTGACAAAATCATGCCTTTCAATTATTATTATTATTATAATATATAGGAACCTTATCTACCTTATATAATGTCTATGTCAAAAGCATTATATCCGGTGTCTAACTATTAGTTTTGCCTTTTTTTAAGTGACTATTAGTTTTGTTTTGATTGGATGATTTAAGGTTATTTTATATATTTTGTAATAAATAATAGTAAATTTTTCATTATTAAAGATAAAGAAAGATGTGATTCTAATCTTTATACATAAGTGAAAACCCTTTTATTAATAATAATATACAAAAAATATATAATTTATAATAATAATTAAAAACTATACATAAAATTTAATGTATATTAAGAGTGTGTTTGGTAAAACTAGCTGAAAAGCTAGTTGAAAGCTTAAAGCTAGCTGAAAGCTTAAAGTTGATTGAAAACTGAAAAACTATTGAATGCGTTTAGTAAAACTAGCTGCAAAATGGTAAAATGACATATAAGGACATAATTAATTATTAAATAATAATAAGTGGGGTGGTTGATGGATAAACTTGTAATTAATTTTCAGCTAGTAGCTGAAAATATGAGCTTTTTTAAAAAAATTACCTCAAGTAGCTTTTTAAGAAAAGCTAGTAGCTACCCAAAAAAGCTACCTTACCAAACAGTGCTGAAATGATTTTAGCTAGTAATTTTAACTTTCAGCTAGCTGAAATGGCTTACCAAACACACTCTTAATATTTTTTAAATAATATAACGTTTATTTTTAATTATAAAAAGTAATTCACAATTATCTATTTGACATTGTGAGCCTCTTGCTTTTCTTTTCTTGTTTTTTAAATGTGATGTGCTTTTTTATTTTTCACTTTACATAATTACAAAGACTTTCTACTTATATAATTATTTATAAAAATAGTTATAATTTTATTTAATATGTGAGTTCCTTTTATCTAAGTAGGGACTTTTATTGTTTATAAATACATTTATATAATAATTACAATGTAATATTAATTATTTACTGTTCAAAACCTCGGTCAGGCCGGCATAAGATTAAATTGCCGATGACCAATCTTACCAAGGATCCGACTTCTATCCTACAATGAACCAATCTCGGCATATAGATGTCAGATGTCGGACATAGCGCGTAGGTTACAAGCCTCCGAATACGCGTCAATGGTAAACCAACATAACTGTCTAACTAACTCCGTACGTTACTCAACTATAAATAGATGATGGAATTAAGTATGGTTAAGCTTTTGAACCATATACAATCACCATAGATCACCACTGACTTGCGTCACAGTCCTTTTGTAGGTACCCCCGCGTGTTGATCCGTTGTCCGTCGTAACTTCTCCGAATTCCGTCCTGCTGGTCGTCACATGGAGGTACATGAAGTACATTTACATAAATGAATGTATGTTTCCAGGTTCTTCAGGAATAGCTTCTAACTTCTGAATATCTTTTTTAACCTTAGTGAGGGTTATTTAAATATATATATCTTGATGCTTGGGAACCTGGGATATGCTTCTTTTCCTTTTACAAGAATGAATCTTCCTTCTAAAGGAATTTTATTATGATTTCTTCTTGTGAGGGGGTTGTTCTCATCTTCTGGAGAATTCATTGGACTGTGAAGGATCTTCTCATGATTTTATCAGCATGCTTTATGTTTCTCTTTCACAGATTTGTCATTCTTGTCAATGTTGAGTCTCAAATAAAGTATGTCAGTAAATGAATACTTTCTAAAGTCTCATACTATACTCTCAAATGTTTTAATGGATAACAAATATAAAAGTCAGAAGGTTATTTAAAATGAACAAATAAACTGCTATGTATCTTCTGTTCTATTTCAGATCGTCTGAAGAATGCTTGTGCATCTGAAGTCTTTAGATCGTCTGAAGAATGCGTGTATATCTGAAGGACTTAGATCGTCTGAAGAATGCTTGTGCATCTGAAGACTTGTATATCATCTGAAGTTTTGTTTTGGAAGCTGAACCTATCCTTTCAAAGTTGACCATGCTGAGAGACGTTGCTGCAGTTGAAGGACGTCCTACCTCTGGTCTAACTATTTTCATCATCTGTGTCAGAAAAGCTTTCCTACCTCGTTCAAATGATTTGCACATTTATGGAAATGTTGCTGCTCTGCCTATCTGACACTGTCGGCGCATGCTGCTGTGAAGCCGTTCAGCACTCTTTAAGGATAAAGGAGTCACAACGTCTTCTGAAATGCATTTAATGCTGCCTGAGACAACAGTTAAAGCTTCTCATCCTATAAATATCCTCATGCAAAGCGAAATGCAGAAGAGAGAATATATTAAGAATTATTAGAACTCTTACGCTGCTGAAACTCTGTTGAAATACTTTGTACGCAATTCTTTTCAGATTCTGGGTATTATCTCAGTTGCTTGTACATCTTTGTGTTCATCCTATCTTATGTGATAGTTGATTGAACTTCCTCTGTTTTAGATTTAAAATAGTTTGGTTTACTGAGCCTGGAGAGGCTTTCTGTTTAAAGAATACTTGGGTATAACACTTGGTTAAGTGTCTGAGAGCCTGAAGAGGCTTGGTGAAAGAAAGAATACTTGTGGTAAAGCCTGAAGAGGCTTGATAGAAAAGAATACTTGTATTTCTTGCAAGAATAGTGGAAATCCAGTGGTGGTTTGCCTCTGGGACTGGATGTAGCTCACAGTGGTAGTGAGTGAACCAGGATAAATCTTGGCTAAGTTTTTCTTCTATCCCTTACTCTTTGTCAATTCAGTTTTAATAAACTAACCGAAGGGATTGAAAAGTAATTTTGGAAAACGACCTTTTGTGAAAACCTATTTCTACTTATCTAAACCATCTTTGCATCTGAACTCGGGTTCAGACGAACCAAAGCGCTTCAAACGATAAACTTATCATCTGAATTTTCTTTCAAAAGGGCATTCTCATCTATATTTGTAAAAGATAAAAAAGTTTCCATTGAAACACTATTCAACCCCCTTCTAGTGTTTCCCTGTGTTTTCCTATAGTTGGTATCAGAGTTTATCCTTGGGGTTAACACCTAAACAGTGTTAAGGACAAAGATTTTGATGGAAACTTCTAGCAACAGACAGTACATCACTGAAGGAGCCTCTATCACGAGACCCCCAACATTCAATGGAGTAGATTACCACTATTGGAGGGATCGTATGAAGTTGTTCATTGAGAGCAACAACATTGATGTTTGGGATGTGGTCACTGATGGAGACTTTGTGCCTATGCATGCTGGAGTGCCCATACCTAAGGCTGAATGGACCTTAGAGCAGAAGGCTAGAGTTCAGTTAAATGCCAAGGCCAAACTCTATCTGATATGTTCTCTAAATAAATCAGAATATGAGAAGGTTCTTGGATGCTCATTTGCCAAGGAGATTTGGGATACACTTGCAGCTGCCCATGAAGGGACTGAGACTGTCAAGCAATCCAAAATCAGCATGCTTGTACATCAGTATGAGATGTTCAAGATGAAAGAATCTGAAACCATAGATCAAATGTTTGGGAGGTTTCAGACCATAACCAATGGACTCAGGTCTTTAGGTAGAACCTTTGAATCTGGAGATAATAATAGAAAGATTCTGAGGAGTTTGCCAAAGTCCTGGAGACCCAAAGTTACAGCCATTCAAGAGGCCAAAGATTTAAACTCTCTTAGAATGGAGGAACTGTTGGGATCTCTCAAAGTTCATGAACTTGAACTTGGGGAAGATGACACCAAGAAGAAATCACTGGCATTGAACTCCAAGGTCAGACAGCCTAGGCATGGCAGCATGAAAGCTATGCAAGCACAGGACACTTCAGATGGTGATACTGAATCTGAAGGTTGTTCAGAAGATGATGATCTTGCTCTTCTCAGCAAGAAAATCAAGAAGATGTTGCAAAAGAAGGGGAGATTCAGAAAATCTCAACCTTCCACATCTAGGCAAGGCAAGTCACGTAAAGATTTTTAATACTGACAAAATTATTTGCTTTGAATGTGAACAGCCAGGGCACGTGAAGGCTGATTGCCCAAAGTTAAAAAGGCCAACTTTCCAGAAGAAAAAATTCTTCAAGAAAAAGAAAGGGTTGATGGCCACATGGGAAGATCTGAATGACTCCACTTCAGAAGAAGAAGAGGATACTTCAGAAGAAGCCAACTTGTGTCTGATGGCAAGTCTACCATCCTCAGACAGCTCAGATTCTGAGGTAATTCCACAAACCTTGCAAGACCAGTATGATGACCTTGTTGAAAGTAGCAGAGAACTCTTCAATGAGTTCAAGGAACTTTCAAGAGCATTTTCTGAAATGTCTTTAGAAAATGAAAAATTACAAATAGAAAATCTTGTTCTGAAGGAAAAACTACTTCAACAAGATCCAAGTGGTTCTGAAAATCTTGTTAAGGAAAACAAAAAACTCCAAAACAAGGTCAAAGAACTAACTCTGGATCTAGCCAGATTTGTTAAAGGCACTGATAATCTGAACAGATTATTAGGATCTCAGAAGCATGCCTTAGACAAAAGTGGTCTAGGTTATTCAGACTCATCTTCTTCTGAGTCATTAATATCTAAAGTGCCAAATGATGGTTTCAATAAAGGAAATGGGTGTTCCAACTGTGGTAAACCTGGACATGTTAAGTCTAAATGTAGACACAGAAGGAAAACTAAACCCAATGCTAACAAAAGAGGACCCAAGAAGGTATGGGTACCTAAAAATTTGATTATTCCTGTTGCAGATGTGTTTAACAGGACAAAGGAAACACCACAAATGGTACCTGGACAGTGGGTGCTCGCGACACATGACGGGAGAAAGGTGTTTGTTCCAAAGCCTTAGACCCAAGGCAGGAGGAGTGGTCACCTTTGGTGGAAATCAGCAAGGGAATATCACTGGCATAGGGACAGTAGGTATGACCCCTCTATCCCTTATTAAAAATGTGCTTCTAGTTGAAGGATTGCAACACAATCTTCTAAGCATAAGTCAATTATGTGATAGTGGATATGTTGTGTCTTTCACCAGAGAAGGATGTATAGTCAAAGACTTTTCAGATCAAATCCTTTTTCTGCTAAGAGACACAATAATGTGTACAAAATTGATCTAGAGGAACTTGCAAGTCAAAATGTGAAGTGCTTTATTTCCATGGAAGATGAAAAACAGATTTGGCATAAGAAACTTGGACATGCCAGCTTGAGATTAATCTCAAAGCTAACCAAACACAATCTGGTTAAAGGCTTACCAAAGCTCTCATTCAAATCTGATATTTTATGTGAACACTGTCTGAAGGGAAAACAAACCAAAAACTCTTTTAAAAGCAAAAATATTGTTTCCACTAACAGACCATTGGAACTACTTCACATGGACTTGTTTGGCCCTACTAGAACTGAAAGTCTTAGCAAGAAGAAGTATGGGTTGGTCATTGTTGATGACTATACAAGATTTACATGGGTTATATTCCTCAGAAGCAAAGAGGAAACTTTTGAGAATTTCACAAAGTTCTGTAAAAAGGTGCAGAATGAAAAAGGAATCTGCATATCTGCAATTAGAAGTGATCATGGTGGTGAGTTTGAAAACTCAAGCTTCAGAATATTCTGTGATGAGAATGGGATCTCACACAATTTCTCAGTGGCAAGAACTCCTCAGCAAAATGGGGTAGTTGAGAGAAAGAACAGAAGCTTGCAGGAGATGGGTAGAACCATGCTCATTTCAAGCAATCTACCAAGATCCTTCTGGGCAGAAGTTGTTAACACAGCATGTTACCTTCAGAACAGAATTTTGATAAGACCAATTCTCAAGAGAACTCCATATGAATTGTGGAAAGGAAGAAAACCCAATATTTCCTACTTCCATATCTTTGGATGTGAGTGTTTTATACTCAATACTAAAGATGACTTAGGAAAATTTGATGCTGAGTCAGATAAAGGATTTTTCATTGGATATTCTGAAATTTCAAAGGCTTATAGAGTTTATAACTCCAGAACCTTAACAATAGAAGAATCAATCCATGTAAAATTCAATGACTATAAAGAGACTGATAGGGAACTATCAGATCTGGAGGATGATTTTGCAGGTATGGAGCTAAATCCAGAAGCAAAATCTGAAGGACCCTTTAAAAGAGTATCTGAAGGATCATCTGAGCATAAGTCTGAACTTGTGTATGAACCTGGATCTTCTCAGACCAACATTGTTGAGTCTCAGACTGAGAATGTATTTCCTCACGGTCGTGACTGGAGATACAGGTCTCATCACCCAAAAGAGCAAATTATTGGAGACACCTCAGAAGGAGTGAAAACAAGGTCAAAATTTAGAAGCATGAATAATCTTGACTTCTCTCTGAGATTGAACCCAAAAATATTGAGGAGGCTCTGCATGATGAAGGGTGGATCCTAGCCATGCAAAAAGAGCTAAATCAATTTGCCAGGAGTGATGTCTGGACACTTGTGCCTAAACCCCATGGGAAAACTATCATAGGAACCAAATGGGTGTACAGAAACAAGTTGTCAGAAGAAGGGAAGGTTGTCAGAAACAAGACAAGACTTGTTGCTCAAGGCTACAATCAGCAAGAAGGTATTGATTTCATTGAAACCTTTGCTCCAGTAGCTAGACTTGAAGCAATTAGGATTTTTCTCTCTTATGCAGTAAATAATGGCATCACCCTATATCAGATGGATGTCAAGAGTGCCTTTCTCAATGGTTTTATTGAGGAAGAGGTCTATGTTAGACAACCACCAGGTTTTGAAGATACTGCTTTTCCTAAACATGTTTACAAACTGAAAAAGGCTCTCTATGGTCTGAAACAAGCCCCAAGAGCTTTGTATGACAGATTGAGCAATTTTTTGATTAAAAATGATTTTGAAAGAGGAAAAGTAGATACAACTCTTTTCAGAAAAATGTCTAACAAAGACTTCATTCTTGTTTAGATATATGTGGATGACATTATTTTTGGTTCTACTGATTCTTCATTATGCAAGGAATTCTCTGAGCTCATGCAATCTGAGTTTGAAATGAGCATGATGGGAGAACTTAAGTTCTTTCTAGGACTTCAGATCAAGCAACAATCTGATTGTATATGGATCCATCAGGAAAAAAATACAAAAGAAATGCTTAAGAAGTTTAACATGCATGATTGCAAGCTCATGACAACTCCTATGCATCCTTCCATTGTGTTAAACAAGGATGAAGGGGAAGAACCAGTAAATCAAACTTTGTACAGAGGAATGATTGGTTTTTTATTGTATCTAACAACTAGCAGACCTGATATCATGTTCAGTGTTTGTATCTGTTCTAGATTTCAATCAGATCCAAGAATTACTCACTACAAAGCTGTGAAGAGAATTTTTAGATATTTGAATGGTACTACTAATCTTGGTCTTTGCTATAAGAAGAGTAAGGATTGCAGGTTAGTTGGACTCTGTGATGTTGACTTTGCAGGAGATAGAACTGAAAGAAAATCAACCAGTGGAGGATGTCATTTCATTGGTGACAACATGATAAGCTGGTCCAGCAAAAGGCAAAGCACCATAGCACTCTCAACAGCAGAAGTTGAATACATTGCAGCTGCCAGTTGTTGTTCACAACTGCTATGGGTGAAGTATCAGTTAGAAGATTTTAATATTAATGTGTCTTGTATTCCTGTAATGTGTGATAATACCAGTGCTATTAATCTTTCTAAGAACCCCATTCAACATTCTAGAGCAAAGTATATAGAAATCAAGCATCATTTCATTAGAGACTACGTTCAGAAAGGAGTTTTTGATATACAGTTCATTGATACTGATCATCAATGGGCTGATATATTCACAAAGCCTATAGCTGAAGATAGATTTAAGTTTATTAGAGATAATCTATATATCTTGGCTTTGTCTGAATAGCATGTGTTTAGTTCATCTTAACATGCATCTAAATATGCTTCGTCTGAACATGCATCTGAACATGCATCATCTGAATGTTAATGTGTGTCTGAAGCACTAAGTCTGATGACATGGCAAGCTGAAACGTTTGGGTTTCCCTCTTTCTGAGTAACTGCTCTCTGCATGCTTGCATGATCTCCAAGACTGCAACTGCCATCATTAAGGTGTCTTGCGGCTATTTAAGGAGAAGGTTGAACCTTTTTGCAAGCCATGCCTCTCTCTCTCTTCTCTGCAAAACTGTTCAAGTGTTCCTTGTGCTCTAGGTTTTCTCTCTGTGCTTTCATCTTCTTCATCTCAAGCTTCTCAATGGCATCCAAGAAGGCAACTAAGTCTGCTGGAGGTCAACTCGTTGCATCTAGGACCATCGACCTGGATGACCTTAGTACTTGTGGTATCAACCTCCATGATACTTTTGATACAGCAGGTTGGACCAATTTCTTCTCAGCAACTGATTGTGCTTGGCACGAACAGAGTGTCATTGATTTCTGGAGGAATGCTAGGGACATCTCTGCCAAAGATGGTTCCTACCAAGCCCTAGAAACCACTGTGCTGGGAAAGAAAATTTTGGTAAATGCTAATGTGATTGCTGATGCCACCCATGTTCCAAATGAAGGAGCAATGTTCTCACCTGGTTGGGAAGGAAGAAACGGTGGCATTCCCAAGTTCACTAAGAAGCTCTATGGAACAAAACATGTGGATGACCTGAAGAGTTCGTACATGCACCCTAAAGCAAGGATTCTTCATGCCATTCTAGGTTGTTGTGTGCTACCTAAGTTTGGGAGCAGGAACCATGTCTCTGAACATGAGAGATTTTGTCTGATTTATCTATTGGACAAGAAAGCTCTGAACTTGCCCAGGATTATTCTCTACAACATGCTGAAAAGGGTTAGTGATTCTGCAACTAGTTACACTCATACAACCCTAATCACTAAGATTCTTCTGAAACTGAATGTTCCCATAGAGAGGCTCTATGATCACAAGGGCCCTGCTCTATTCTCTGTCGTCAACATTAAGAGGATGGGAATTCTTGTAAAGAAGCCATCACCAGAGAAGACTATGTTGGAGGAGGCTGCATCTGATAAGGCAACAAGAACTAGAAGAAATGTTCAGGAAATTTTGCAAGAAGAAATGCAAGGAGATGTACGTCGTTCTGAATTTGTTTCATCTCTAACACCTATGAAAATCCAGAAAAAGAAAAGGTCAAGACCTCAGATGAAGGCTCATGCGTCTGAAGATGAAACTACCATCAGACAGTCTGAACCTGCTCAGGATGGATCTATTGATGCTCTTGAGATTGTGGGTCAAACTGGAGAAGGTACAACCATTGCTACTCAGCCTACTTCTAAATTAGAAGGACAGGCAAAGGACAACAATGTGTTGACATCTGAGACCACTGAACCTATTCAGGCTATACCTTTAGCTGCCAGTATGCCTGAAGCTGATCTCAAGAAGGTTGTTGAAGAAATTGAACAAGAGGAAAGAAGAAAGAAGGAGGAGCAGGAGAAACAAGATTATGCCATTGTTGTTGCTACACAGCAAGCTGTTCTTGAATATGAGAGGTTGGAGCAAGCTTCTAGGCTTAAGAGAAGGAGAGCAAGTGCTCATGAAAGAAGAAAAACTAAGAAGATCAAGTTGCTTGAACCTGTCATTAAGGCTTCACCAATCAGAACTAGGAGAAGCATACAACAGTCTGAAGCTGTCAAATTCCAGGAGGTAGCTGAAAATCAAAGGAAGAAGGCATTGGAGGTATTGCAACAAAAGAAGAAAGTTGTTGCTGAAGAGACTCAGGTGCCTGTCAAAAGACTTAAGGTGTTATTTGACAATGTCTCTACTTCAGAAGATGAAGCTCCACCTGCTCAGCAGGATCTACAGAATTCTGAATCTTTTCCCCCACCTTCACTTGAACTTGAACCTGAACCTGCACCTGAACCTTCACCACCTCACACTTCAGAAGATTCTCAGGCTGAGGATGATGAAAATGCTGAATGCATGTGGTTTGGAGGAAATCTCTCTAGGGCAGTTCTGCTGAAAGCCAAGACCAGAGACTATACCAGAAATCCATCTCAGGATCTTGCATTATGTGTTCAGAATGATCAGCAAATGTTGTGGGCTGCTGAGGTGCCACACAAATTTTATAATGTTCCTGTAGCTGAAAGGCCTAGAGTGCTTAGTTTTCCCAATCTCTTTGAAGAGCTTATTTTCTTCAGAGATCATCCATCTCTTCAGCTTCATGATCTATCCAGGTTTCAGCTGGAAACCTCTTCAGAAGCAGAGATGAGAAGAAGCAAAAGAGGAGGACGTGTAGTTGATGCCCTTGAAAAGATTAGAAGTGGAGTTGTTACAGCTAAGCACAAGTGGAGACTGCTGAATCCTTTCACAGATGATAGATTGTTTTTCTCTTATGAAGACTGGGCTGTTGTCAGAATGCTATGTCTTGAATCTGAACTAGTGGATCTTCAATGTCAAAAGTTCTTTGGTCTGAAAGGATTCATCCCACCTTCCAGGATCCATATCAAACCTTATACTGAGATCAAGGTATGCCCAGATGCAATCATACCTAGGCTACCATATGCTGATGAATTTAAGCTGAAGAAGAAGCAGAAGGTTGTAGCATCATATTCAGTTGAGGGACCCAAAGTCTTATCTGATGAGGATTGGGAGTTCTTAGCTGAAGAAGTTGCTACAGAAGGAGGCATGGACCATTCTCTGTATAATGCCATGTGGGACTACCACTGGAATCTTGTAGAGAAAGAAGGAAGTTGCTCAGGCACAAAATGGGATGATGTTGATTCCATGGTCAAGGTTGGAAAGAACACCACTCTTGAGACTCCAACTTTCTTCAGAGGAAGATTCCCTTCATATAGCTTTGATCATATCTTCCATCCACATTATGAATGGGAAGTAATTCAGTATGTTATTGATCAACCAAGGTTTGTGAAGGTGACTGATGCCAGGAAGTTCAACCTTCCTCCAGGATTCAACTTTTTCAAATTCTGTGGAAGGCAAATCACCTTAGTATTTTATGAAGAGAACTTGGAAGCTGAGCTGATTGCTTTGACACAGGAGAATCTTGATCTAAGAGCTCAGAATGCAGAATTGATTCAAAGAACAGAACACATTCTTGAGGTCCAACATCAGATCAGGACTGGTCAGTCTGAACTAAGAGATGCAGTGCTTGTTGCATTAGAGGAACAGAAGTTAGCTATGCAACAAATGATGGAGCAAGCTCTAAAGAGTCTCAAACCTAGTTCATGATGCTGCTGCCATTAGACTTGTCTTAGATTGCTATAAAGTTGTTTTTTTTCTTTACTGCTATAATACATTATGTTCCTATTTTTAGAACTGATTTATCTTGAGTTGTTGCTCTAATCCATGTCAGTTTTACAAGTTTTTGCTCTGCTACCCTTTTTCATTGATGACAAAAGGGGGAGTATTATCTGTGATATTTGTGGTCTATCAAACTCTGAAAAAGAGTAAACAAAGATTGCAGGATGAACATACTTCAAAGATTGCAAGATGAACATACTTCAGAACATGATGAACATGACTTCAGAATATGACTCACATTTTAGGGGGAGTCTTTGGTTAAGGGGGAGTTATCATCTAACCCTAAACTTTTTTCAGATTCTCTCACATATTTATATTTGTCATCATTAAAAAGGGGGAGATTGTTGAGTCTCAAATAAAGTATGTCAGTAAATGAATACTTTCTAAAGTCTCATACTATACTCTCAAATGTTTTAATGGATAACAAATATAAAAGTCAGAAGGTTATTTAAAATGAACAAATAAATTATTATGTATCTTCTGTTCTATTTCAGATCGTCTGAAGAATGCTTGTGCATCTGAAGTCTTCAGATCGTCTGAAGAATGCGTGTATATCTGAAGGGCTTAGATCGTCTGAAGAATGCTTGCGCATCTGAAGTCTTCAGATCGTCTGAAGAATGCATGTATATCTGAAGGGCTTAGATCGTCTGAAGAATGCTTGTGCATCTGAAGACTTGTATATCATCTGAAGTTTTGTTTTGGAAGCTAAACCTATCCTTTCAAAGTTGACCATGCTAAGAGACGTTGTTGCAGTTGAAGGACGTCCTACCTCTGGTCTAACTATTTTCATCATCTGTGTCAGAAAAGCTTTCCTACCTCGTTCAAATGATTTGCACATTTATGGAAAATGTTGCTGCTCTGCCTATCTGACACTGTCGGCGCATGCTGCTGTGAAGCCGTTCAGCACTCTTTAAGGATAAAGGAGTCACAACGTCTTCTGAAATGCATTTAATGCTGCCTGAGACAACGGTTAAAGCTTCTCATCCTATAAATATCCTCATGCAAAGCGAAATGCAGAAGAGAGAATATATTAAGAATTATTAGAACTCTTACGCTGCTGAAACTTTGTTGAAATACTTTGTACGCAATTCTTTTCAGATTCTGGGTATTATCTCAGTTGCTTGTACATCTTTGTGTTCATCCTATCTTCTGTGATAGTTGATTGAACTTCCTCTGTTTTAGATTTAAAACAGTTTGGTTTACTGAGCCTAGAGAGGCTTTCTGTTTAAAGAATACTCGGGGTATAACACTTGGTTAAGTGTCTGAGAGCCTGAAGAGGCTTGGTGAAAGAAAGAATACTTGTGGTAAAGCCTGAAGAGGCTTGATAGAAAAGAATACTTGTATTTCTTGCAAGAATAGTGGAAATCCAGTGGTGGTTTGCCTCTAGGACTGGACGTAGCTCACAGTGGTAGTGAGTGAACCAGGATAAATCTTGGCTAAGTTTTTCTTCTATCCCTTACTCTTTGTCAATTCAGTTTTAATAAACTAACCGAAGGGATTGAAAAGTAATTGTGGAAAACGACCTTTTGTGAAAACCTATTTCTACTTATCTAAACCATCTTTGCATCTGAACTCGGGTTCAGACGAACCAAAACGCTTCAGACGATAAACTTATAATCTGAATTTTCTTTCAAAAGGGAATTCTCATCTATATTTGTAAAAGATAAAAAGTTTCCATTGAAACATTATTCAACCCCCCTTCTAGTGTTTCCCTGTGTTTTCCTACAGTCAAGTTTGAACCTTATCTTCTTAAGTAGGTGGAATTCATTTCTTTTTTTTTTGCTGCTGAATCACATCTTCTGCAGAAGCTTTCCTGTATCTTCTGAACACTTACTCAAACAAAATTATTAGTTCTTAAAACTCAGAATTATTCCAAGTAAACTTTGATTGGTTGTCATTATTAAAATATTTTTAAGGGATTCTTGGACCTTACACATTTTACATAAAAAGCAATAGTACCCAATTTATAATAATTCAAATGATTAATTAAATATGAACAATCACAAGAGTATCACTAATTTCATATGATAAAAGTGTAACTTTAATTATTTAAATGATTAATTAAATATGAACAATCACAAGAGTATCACTAATTTCATATGATAAAAGTGCAACTTTAATTTCAACATAAATTAATTATTTATTATTATTACTATTTCATTGACTTTTAAACTTAAATTTCGGTTAAATGCTTTGTATTGTTCTCTCAAATTACAATGATAATAATTTATTTATGATGTAAAATAAAGTCATACAAAAATGAAATTTTTAAAAAAACTGATTTATATTTAAGTTATAAGATAAAAAAAATTTCTTTTAAGTTTCAGATAAGACAATTCCCCTTCGTTGTATCATTTGCAATGACTATCAATAAAAGCCAAGACCAATCTTTGAAACATGTCGGAATTTACTTGCCAAAGTGTGTCTTCTCCCATGGGCAATTACATATTGCAGTATCCAAAGTGACAAACAGATGAGGATTGGAATTACTCATAACAAATGATGAAGCACATATTTCAGATACAACTTCAAATGTTGTATACAAAGAAGTTTTCCAAAATTTAAATTAGGTTTTTCTCAAATCTTTTAATTACATGTTATTATTGTTTATCATCATCATCATCATTATTATTATTGATTATTGATCAAATCGCTTATTCCAATTGTGTTCAATCAATGAAAGATATATACTAATATTCTTTATGATTTTTTTGTCTTTTCAGTGGAATATAAATAAAAAATAGCTTCACTCTCTTTTATTCATATTCTACTGAAAAGAGTTCACAGTCAAGGTGTTGACAAGCAAAGATTAGTCTCGGTGTGGATACACGTGGGACCTTCACAGTTCTGAAGGAAATTTTTAAACTTTCTGGACTTCAACCGGGTAAACTTTATTTGCATTCACAGATATACATGTGTAATTTAAACACAAATATATCCTTTTATTTCCGTTGTGCATGTTTGGAACATGATTTTTCTTACAATTGGTATCAGAGTATGATTTTGTGTTATAAATTACACCGTAAAATGTAAATAATAGGTTTTTGGAACCTATATGTTTAACGTGACTTGTCACTGCACGCTCTGATACCAATTGTAAGAAAAATCATGTTCTAAACATGCACAACGGAAATAAAAGGATCTATTTGTGTTTAAATTACACATGTTAATTTACAAAATATATGTGAATGCAAATAAAGTTTACCCGGTTGAAGTCCAGAAAGTTTAAAAATTTCCTTCAGAACTGTGAAGGTCCCACGTGTATCCACACCGAGACTAATATTTGCTTGTCAACACCTTGACTATGAACTCTTTTCAGCAGAATATGAATAAAAGAGAGTGAAGCTATTTTTTATTTGGATCTCTCATGTTTTTCTATGTAGTCACTTGCTCTTTATATAGTCATGACTTGTAACCGATTAGCAATCTAATACATCTACTCACTCGTATCAGTGAGATCTTTATCCTCTCTTTCCTTACAATTCGGAACAGAAGGTATCCATTTGCACGTTTGAATATAGCTTCCTTATATAAAGCAATTTGATTTTCAATTTGACCAAGTCAAGATAAAAAATCAATCTTCCTTGTTTCAAAAAGATTTCAACCTTTGAAATAATAATGATAATAAAAATTTTGCATTCCTCTATTCTAAATTGAATACATATCATTTATATTTTTGGTGCAAATCAATTTTCCCTGTTTCAAAAAGATTTCAACGTTTGAAATAATAATGATAACAAAAATTTTGCATTCCTCTATTCTAAATAGAATATATATCATTTATTTTTTGGTGCAAATAAAAAAATATAATAATATTTCACTTACAAGAAAAATAATTTACTTGATGAAAATTAAATTCTTTAATTTAATTATCAAATAATAATTTTTTCTTTAGCAAAGATTAGAACACCCGTTATTGTGTGACCCCGTAGGTTCAAAACTAAACCGGTAGTAAATTAACAACATTAATTTACTAATTAAGGTTGGCGTCTAGCAACACTCCTTAATGTCCGGATAGCATGAAATAATATTTTATATTTTCAAGAACCTTTAGAAGAATAATATAATATTTCCTTCCATCTTTATAACTCCAAATTAACTCTAGAATATGGTTTAATTGTCAAATTCTATCAAGTTAATATATAATGAAAAATCAAGAAACTCTTTTCTTTATTCTTTTAATTGCCTCGGCCAAATTTGATTATTCCTGTTGCAGATGTGTTTAACAGGACAAAGGAAACACCACAAATGGTACCTGGACAGTGGGTGCTCGCGACACATGACGGGAGAAAGGTGTTTGTTCCAAAGCCTTAGACCCAAGGCAGGAGGAGTGGTCACCTTTGGTGGAAATCAGCAAGGGAATATCACTGGCATAGGGACAGTAGGTATGACCCCTCTATCCCTTATTAAAAATGTGCTTCTAGTTGAAGGATTGCAACACAATCTTCTAAGCATAAGTCAATTATGTGATAGTGGATATGTTGTGTCTTTCACCAGAGAAGGATGTATAGTCAAAGACTTTTCAGATCAAATCCTTTTTCTGCTAAGAGACACAATAATGTGTACAAAATTGATCTAGAGGAACTTGCAAGTCAAAATGTGAAGTGCTTTATTTCCATGGAAGATGAAAAACAGATTTGGCATAAGAAACTTGGACATGCCAGCTTGAGATTAATCTCAAAGCTAACCAAACACAATCTGGTTAAAGGCTTACCAAAGCTCTCATTCAAATCTGATATTTTATGTGAACACTGTCTGAAGGGAAAACAAACCAAAAACTCTTTTAAAAGCAAAAATATTGTTTCCACTAACAGACCATTGGAACTACTTCACATGGACTTGTTTGGCCCTACTAGAACTGAAAGTCTTAGCAAGAAGAAGTATGAGTTGGTCATTGTTGATGACTATACAAGATTTACATGGGTTATATTCCTCAGAAGCAAAGAGGAAACTTTTGAGAATTTCACAAAGTTCTGTAAAAAGGTGCAGAATGAAAAAGGAATCTGCATATCTGCAATTAGAAGTGATCATGGTGGTGAGTTTGAAAACTCAAGCTTCAGAATATTCTGTGATGAGAATGGGATCTCACACAATTTCTCAGTGGCAAGAACTCCTCAGCAAAATGGGGTAGTTGAGAGAAAGAACAGAAGCTTGCAGGAGATGGGTAGAACCATGCTCATTTCAAGCAATCTACCAAGATCCTTCTGGGCAGAAGTTGTTAACACAGCATGTTACCTTCAGAACAGAATTTTGATAAGACCAATTCTCAAGAGAACTCCATATGAATTGTGGAAAGGAAGAAAACCCAATATTTCCTACTTCCATATCTTTGGATGTGAGTGTTTTATACTCAATACTAAAGATGACTTAGGAAAATTTGATGCTGAGTCAGATAAAGGATTTTTCATTGGATATTCTGAAATTTCAAAGGCTTATAGAGTTTATAACTCCAGAACCTTAACAATAGAAGAATCAATCCATGTAAAATTCAATGACTATAAAGAGACTGATAGGGAACTATCAGATCTGGAGGATGATTTTGCAGGTATGGAGCTAAATCCAGAAGCAAAATCTGAAGGACCCTTTAAAAGAGTATCTGAAGGATCATCTGAGCATAAGTCTGAACTTGTGTATGAACCTGGATCTTCTCAGACCAACATTGTTGAGTCTCAGACTGAGAATGTATTTCCTCACGGTCGTGACTGGAGATACAGGTCTCATCACCCAAAAGAGCAAATTATTGGAGACACCTCAGAAGGAGTGAAAACAAGGTCAAAATTTAGAAGCATGAATAATCTTGACTTCTCTCTGAGATTGAACCCAAAAATATTGAGGAGGCTCTGCATGATGAAGGGTGGATCCTAGCCATGCAAAAAGAGCTAAATCAATTTGCCAGGAGTGATGTCTGGACACTTGTGCCTAAACCCCATGGGAAAACTATCATAGGAACCAAATGGGTGTACAGAAACAAGTTGTCAGAAGAAGGGAAGGTTGTCAGAAACAAGACAAGACTTGTTGCTCAAGGCTACAATCAGCAAGAAGGTATTGATTTCATTGAAACCTTTGCTCCAGTAGCTAGACTTGAAGCAATTAGGATTTTTCTCTCTTATGCAGTAAATAATGGCATCACCCTATATCAGATGGATGTCAAGAGTGCCTTTCTCAATGGTTTTATTGAGGAAGAGGTCTATGTTAGACAACCACCAGGTTTTGAAGATACTGCTTTTCCTAAACATGTTTACAAACTGAAAAAGGCTCTCTATGGTCTGAAACAAGCCCCAAGAGCTTTGTATGACAGATTGAGCAATTTTTTGATTAAAAATGATTTTGAAAGAGGAAAAGTAGATACAACTCTTTTCAGAAAAATGTCTAACAAAGACTTCATTCTTGTTTAGATATATGTGGATGACATTATTTTTGGTTCTACTGATTCTTCATTATGCAAGGAATTCTCTGAGCTCATGCAATCTGAGTTTGAAATGAGCATGATGGGAGAACTTAAGTTCTTTCTAGGACTTCAGATCAAGCAACAATCTGATTGTATATGGATCCATCAGGAAAAAAATACAAAAGAAATGCTTAAGAAGTTTAACATGCATGATTGCAAGCTCATGACAACTCCTATGCATCCTTCCATTGTGTTAAACAAGGATGAAGGGGAAGAACCAGTAAATCAAACTTTGTACAGAGGAATGATTGGTTTTTTATTGTATCTAACAACTAGCAGACCTGATATCATGTTCAGTGTTTGTATCTGTTCTAGATTTCAATCAGATCCAAGAATTACTCACTACAAAGCTGTGAAGAGAATTTTTAGATATTTGAATGGTACTACTAATCTTGGTCTTTGCTATAAGAAGAGTAAGGATTGCAGGTTAGTTGGACTCTGTGATGTTGACTTTGCAGGAGATAGAACTGAAAGAAAATCAACCAGTGGAGGATGTCATTTCATTGGTGACAACATGATAAGCTGGTCCAGCAAAAGGCAAAGCACCATAGCACTCTCAACAGCAGAAGTTGAATACATTGCAGCTGCCAGTTGTTGTTCACAACTGCTATGGGTGAAGTATCAGTTAGAAGATTTTAATATTAATGTGTCTTGTATTCCTGTAATGTGTGATAATACCAGTGCTATTAATCTTTCTAAGAACCCCATTCAACATTCTAGAGCAAAGTATATAGAAATCAAGCATCATTTCATTAGAGACTACGTTCAGAAAGGAGTTTTTGATATACAGTTCATTGATACTGATCATCAATGGGCTGATATATTCACAAAGCCTATAGCTGAAGATAGATTTAAGTTTATTAGAGATAATCTATATATCTTGGCTTTGTCTGAATAGCATGTGTTTAGTTCATCTTAACATGCATCTAAATATGCTTCGTCTGAACATGCATCTGAACATGCATCATCTGAATGTTAATGTGTGTCTGAAGCACTAAGTCTGATGACATGGCAAGCTGAAACGTTTGGGTTTCCCTCTTTCTGAGTAACTGCTCTCTGCATGCTTGCATGATCTCCAAGACTGCAACTGCCATCATTAAGGTGTCTTGCGGCTATTTAAGGAGAAGGTTGAACCTTTTTGCAAGCCATGCCTCTCTCTCTCTTCTCTGCAAAACTGTTCAAGTGTTCCTTGTGCTCTAGGTTTTCTCTCTGTGCTTTCATCTTCTTCATCTCAAGCTTCTCAATGGCATCCAAGAAGGCAACTAAGTCTGCTGGAGGTCAACTCGTTGCATCTAGGACCATCGACCTGGATGACCTTAGTACTTGTGGTATCAACCTCCATGATACTTTTGATACAGCAGGTTGGACCAATTTCTTCTCAGCAACTGATTGTGCTTGGCACGAACAGAGTGTCATTGATTTCTGGAGGAATGCTAGGGACATCTCTGCCAAAGATGGTTCCTACCAAGCCCTAGAAACCACTGTGCTGGGAAAGAAAATTTTGGTAAATGCTAATGTGATTGCTGATGCCACCCATGTTCCAAATGAAGGAGCAATGTTCTCACCTGGTTGGGAAGGAAGAAACGGTGGCATTCCCAAGTTCACTAAGAAGCTCTATGGAACAAAACATGTGGATGACCTGAAGAGTTCGTACATGCACCCTAAAGCAAGGATTCTTCATGCCATTCTAGGTTGTTGTGTGCTACCTAAGTTTGGGAGCAGGAACCATGTCTCTGAACATGAGAGATTTTGTCTGATTTATCTATTGGACAAGAAAGCTCTGAACTTGCCCAGGATTATTCTCTACAACATGCTGAAAAGGGTTAGTGATTCTGCAACTAGTTACACTCATACAACCCTAATCACTAAGATTCTTCTGAAACTGAATGTTCCCATAGAGAGGCTCTATGATCACAAGGGCCCTGCTCTATTCTCTGTCGTCAACATTAAGAGGATGGGAATTCTTGTAAAGAAGCCATCACCAGAGAAGACTATGTTGGAGGAGGCTGCATCTGATAAGGCAACAAGAACTAGAAGAAATGTTCAGGAAATTTTGCAAGAAGAAATGCAAGGAGATGTACGTCGTTCTGAATTTGTTTCATCTCTAACACCTATGAAAATCCAGAAAAAGAAAAGGTCAAGACCTCAGATGAAGGCTCATGCGTCTGAAGATGAAACTACCATCAGACAGTCTGAACCTGCTCAGGATGGATCTATTGATGCTCTTGAGATTGTGGGTCAAACTGGAGAAGGTACAACCATTGCTACTCAGCCTACTTCTAAATTAGAAGGACAGGCAAAGGACAACAATGTGTTGACATCTGAGACCACTGAACCTATTCAGGCTATACCTTTAGCTGCCAGTATGCCTGAAGCTGATCTCAAGAAGGTTGTTGAAGAAATTGAACAAGAGGAAAGAAGAAAGAAGGAGGAGCAGGAGAAACAAGATTATGCCATTGTTGTTGCTACACAGCAAGCTGTTCTTGAATATGAGAGGTTGGAGCAAGCTTCTAGGCTTAAGAGAAGGAGAGCAAGTGCTCATGAAAGAAGAAAAACTAAGAAGATCAAGTTGCTTGAACCTGTCATTAAGGCTTCACCAATCAGAACTAGGAGAAGCATACAACAGTCTGAAGCTGTCAAATTCCAGGAGGTAGCTGAAAATCAAAGGAAGAAGGCATTGGAGGTATTGCAACAAAAGAAGAAAGTTGTTGCTGAAGAGACTCAGGTGCCTGTCAAAAGACTTAAGGTGTTATTTGACAATGTCTCTACTTCAGAAGATGAAGCTCCACCTGCTCAGCAGGATCTACAGAATTCTGAATCTTTTCCCCCACCTTCACTTGAACTTGAACCTGAACCTGCACCTGAACCTTCACCACCTCACACTTCAGAAGATTCTCAGGCTGAGGATGATGAAAATGCTGAATGCATGTGGTTTGGAGGAAATCTCTCTAGGGCAGTTCTGCTGAAAGCCAAGACCAGAGACTATACCAGAAATCCATCTCAGGATCTTGCATTATGTGTTCAGAATGATCAGCAAATGTTGTGGGCTGCTGAGGTGCCACACAAATTTTATAATGTTCCTGTAGCTGAAAGGCCTAGAGTGCTTAGTTTTCCCAATCTCTTTGAAGAGCTTATTTTCTTCAGAGATCATCCATCTCTTCAGCTTCATGATCTATCCAGGTTTCAGCTGGAAACCTCTTCAGAAGCAGAGATGAGAAGAAGCAAAAGAGGAGGACGTGTAGTTGATGCCCTTGAAAAGATTAGAAGTGGAGTTGTTACAGCTAAGCACAAGTGGAGACTGCTGAATCCTTTCACAGATGATAGATTGTTTTTCTCTTATGAAGACTGGGCTGTTGTCAGAATGCTATGTCTTGAATCTGAACTAGTGGATCTTCAATGTCAAAAGTTCTTTGGTCTGAAAGGATTCATCCCACCTTCCAGGATCCATATCAAACCTTATACTGAGATCAAGGTATGCCCAGATGCAATCATACCTAGGCTACCATATGCTGATGAATTTAAGCTGAAGAAGAAGCAGAAGGTTGTAGCATCATATTCAGTTGAGGGACCCAAAGTCTTATCTGATGAGGATTGGGAGTTCTTAGCTGAAGAAGTTGCTACAGAAGGAGGCATGGACCATTCTCTGTATAATGCCATGTGGGACTACCACTGGAATCTTGTAGAGAAAGAAGGAAGTTGCTCAGGCACAAAATGGGATGATGTTGATTCCATGGTCAAGGTTGGAAAGAACACCACTCTTGAGACTCCAACTTTCTTCAGAGGAAGATTCCCTTCATATAGCTTTGATCATATCTTCCATCCACATTATGAATGGGAAGTAATTCAGTATGTTATTGATCAACCAAGGTTTGTGAAGGTGACTGATGCCAGGAAGTTCAACCTTCCTCCAGGATTCAACTTTTTCAAATTCTGTGGAAGGCAAATCACCTTAGTATTTTATGAAGAGAACTTGGAAGCTGAGCTGATTGCTTTGACACAGGAGAATCTTGATCTAAGAGCTCAGAATGCAGAATTGATTCAAAGAACAGAACACATTCTTGAGGTCCAACATCAGATCAGGACTGGTCAGTCTGAACTAAGAGATGCAGTGCTTGTTGCATTAGAGGAACAGAAGTTAGCTATGCAACAAATGATGGAGCAAGCTCTAAAGAGTCTCAAACCTAGTTCATGATGCTGCTGCCATTAGACTTGTCTTAGATTGCTATAAAGTTGTTTTTTTTCTTTACTGCTATAATACATTATGTTCCTATTTTTAGAACTGATTTATCTTGAGTTGTTGCTCTAATCCATGTCAGTTTTACAAGTTTTTGCTCTGCTACCCTTTTTCATTGATGACAAAAGGGGGAGTATTATCTGTGATATTTGTGGTCTATCAAACTCTGAAAAAGAGTAAACAAAGATTGCAGGATGAACATACTTCAAAGATTGCAAGATGAACATACTTCAGAACATGATGAACATGACTTCAGAATATGACTCACATTTTAGGGGGAGTCTTTGGTTAAGGGGGAGTTATCATCTAACCCTAAACTTTTTTCAGATTCTCTCACATATTTATATTTGTCATCATTAAAAAGGGGGAGATTGTTGAGTCTCAAATAAAGTATGTCAGTAAATGAATACTTTCTAAAGTCTCATACTATACTCTCAAATGTTTTAATGGATAACAAATATAAAAGTCAGAAGGTTATTTAAAATGAACAAATAAATTATTATGTATCTTCTGTTCTATTTCAGATCGTCTGAAGAATGCTTGTGCATCTGAAGTCTTCAGATCGTCTGAAGAATGCGTGTATATCTGAAGGGCTTAGATCGTCTGAAGAATGCTTGCGCATCTGAAGTCTTCAGATCGTCTGAAGAATGCATGTATATCTGAAGGGCTTAGATCGTCTGAAGAATGCTTGTGCATCTGAAGACTTGTATATCATCTGAAGTTTTGTTTTGGAAGCTAAACCTATCCTTTCAAAGTTGACCATGCTAAGAGACGTTGTTGCAGTTGAAGGACGTCCTACCTCTGGTCTAACTATTTTCATCATCTGTGTCAGAAAAGCTTTCCTACCTCGTTCAAATGATTTGCACATTTATGGAAAATGTTGCTGCTCTGCCTATCTGACACTGTCGGCGCATGCTGCTGTGAAGCCGTTCAGCACTCTTTAAGGATAAAGGAGTCACAACGTCTTCTGAAATGCATTTAATGCTGCCTGAGACAACGGTTAAAGCTTCTCATCCTATAAATATCCTCATGCAAAGCGAAATGCAGAAGAGAGAATATATTAAGAATTATTAGAACTCTTACGCTGCTGAAACTTTGTTGAAATACTTTGTACGCAATTCTTTTCAGATTCTGGGTATTATCTCAGTTGCTTGTACATCTTTGTGTTCATCCTATCTTCTGTGATAGTTGATTGAACTTCCTCTGTTTTAGATTTAAAACAGTTTGGTTTACTGAGCCTAGAGAGGCTTTCTGTTTAAAGAATACTCGGGGTATAACACTTGGTTAAGTGTCTGAGAGCCTGAAGAGGCTTGGTGAAAGAAAGAATACTTGTGGTAAAGCCTGAAGAGGCTTGATAGAAAAGAATACTTGTATTTCTTGCAAGAATAGTGGAAATCCAGTGGTGGTTTGCCTCTAGGACTGGACGTAGCTCACAGTGGTAGTGAGTGAACCAGGATAAATCTTGGCTAAGTTTTTCTTCTATCCCTTACTCTTTGTCAATTCAGTTTTAATAAACTAACCGAAGGGATTGAAAAGTAATTGTGGAAAACGACCTTTTGTGAAAACCTATTTCTACTTATCTAAACCATCTTTGCATCTGAACTCGGGTTCAGACGAACCAAAACGCTTCAGACGATAAACTTATAATCTGAATTTTCTTTCAAAAGGGAATTCTCATCTATATTTGTAAAAGATAAAAAGTTTCCATTGAAACATTATTCAACCCCCCTTCTAGTGTTTCCCTGTGTTTTCCTACAGTCAAGTTTGAACCTTATCTTCTTAAGTAGGTGGAATTCATTTCTTTTTTTTTTGCTGCTGAATCACATCTTCTGCAGAAGCTTTCCTGTATCTTCTGAACACTTACTCAAACAAAATTATTAGTTCTTAAAACTCAGAATTATTCCAAGTAAACTTTGATTGGTTGTCATTATTAAAATATTTTAAGGGATTCTTGGACCTTACACATTTTACATAAAAAGCAATAGTACCCAATTTATAATAATTCAAATGATTAATTAAATATGAACAATCACAAGAGTATCACTAATTTCATATGATAAAAGTGTAACTTTAATTATTTAAATGATTAATTAAATATGAACAATCACAAGAGTATCACTAATTTCATATGATAAAAGTGCAACTTTAATTTCAACATAAATTAATTATTTATTATTATTACTATTTCATTGACTTTTAAACTTAAATTTCGGTTAAATGCTTTGTATTGTTCTCTCAAATTACAATGATAATAATTTATTTATGATGTAAAATAAAGTCATACAAAAATGAAATTTTTAAAAAAACTGATTTATATTTAAGTTATAAGATAAAAAAAATTTCTTTTAAGTTTCAGATAAGACAATTCCCCTTCGTTGTATCATTTGCAATGACTATCAATAAAAGCCAAGACCAATCTTTGAAACATGTCGGAATTTACTTGCCAAAGTGTGTCTTCTCCCATGGGCAATTACATATTGCAGTATCCAAAGTGACAAACAGATGAGGATTGGAATTACTCATAACAAATGATGAAGCACATATTTCAGATACAACTTCAAATGTTGTATACAAAGAAGTTTTCCAAAATTTAAATTAGGTTTTTCTCAAATCTTTTAATTACATGTTATTATTGTTTATCATCATCATCATCATTATTATTATTGATTATTGATCAAATCGCTTATTCCAATTGTGTTCAATCAATGAAAGATATATACTAATATTCTTTATGATTTTTTTGTCTTTTCAGTGGAATATAAATAAAAAATAGCTTCACTCTCTTTTATTCATATTCTACTGAAAAGAGTTCACAGTCAAGGTGTTGACAAGCAAAGATTAGTCTCGGTGTGGATACACGTGGGACCTTCACAGTTCTGAAGGAAATTTTTAAACTTTCTGGACTTCAACCGGGTAAACTTTATTTGCATTCACAGATATACATGTGTAATTTAAACACAAATATATCCTTTTATTTCCGTTGTGCATGTTTGGAACATGATTTTTCTTACAATTGGTATCAGAGTATGATTTTGTGTTATAAATTACACCGTAAAATGTAAATAATAGGTTTTTGGAACCTATATGTTTAACGTGACTTGTCACTGCACGCTCTGATACCAATTGTAAGAAAAATCATGTTCTAAACATGCACAACGGAAATAAAAGGATCTATTTGTGTTTAAATTACACATGTTAATTTACAAAATATATGTGAATGCAAATAAAGTTTACCCGGTTGAAGTCCAGAAAGTTTAAAAATTTCCTTCAGAACTGTGAAGGTCCCACGTGTATCCACACCGAGACTAATATTTGCTTGTCAACACCTTGACTATGAACTCTTTTCAGCAGAATATGAATAAAAGAGAGTGAAGCTATTTTTTATTTGGATCTCTCATGTTTTTCTATGTAGTCACTTGCTCTTTATATAGTCATGACTTGTAACCGATTAGCAATCTAATACATCTACTCACTCGTATCAGTGAGATCTTTATCCTCTCTTTCCTTACAATTCGGAACAGAAGGTATCCATTTGCACGTTTGAATATAGCTTCCTTATATAAAGCAATTTGATTTTCAATTTGACCAAGTCAAGATAAAAAATCAATCTTCCTTGTTTCAAAAAGATTTCAACCTTTGAAATAATAATGATAATAAAAATTTTGCATTCCTCTATTCTAAATTGAATACATATCATTTATATTTTTGGTGCAAATCAATTTTCCCTGTTTCAAAAAGATTTCAACGTTTGAAATAATAATGATAACAAAAATTTTGCATTCCTCTATTCTAAATAGAATATATATCATTTATTTTTTGGTGCAAATAAAAAAATATAATAATATTTCACTTACAAGAAAAATAATTTACTTGATGAAAATTAAATTCTTTAATTTAATTATCAAATAATAATTTTTTCTTTAGCAAAGATTAGAACACCCGTTATTGTGTGACCCCGTAGGTTCAAAACTAAACCGGTAGTAAATTAACAACATTAATTTACTAATTAAGGTTGGCGTCTAGCAACACTCCTTAATGTCCGGATAGCATGAAATAATATTTTATATTTTCAAGAACCTTTAGAAGAATAATATAATATTTCCTTCCATCTTTATAACTCCAAATTAACTCTAGAATATGGTTTAATTGTCAAATTCTATCAAGTTAATATATAATGAAAAATCAAGAAACTCTTTTCTTTATTCTTTTAATTGCCTCGGCCAAATTTGATTATTCCTGTTACAGATGTGTTTAACAGGACAAAGGAAACACCACAAATGGTACCTGGACAGTGGGTGCTCGCGACACATGACGGGAGAAAGGTGTTTGTTCCAAAGCCTTAGACCCAAGGCAGGAGGAGTGGTCACCTTTGGTGGAAATCAGCAAGGGAATATCACTGGCATAGGGACAGTAGGTATGACCCCTCTATCCCTTATTAAAAATGTGCTTCTAGTTGAAGGATTGCAACACAATCTTCTAAGCATAAGTCAATTATGTGATAGTGGATATGTTGTGTCTTTCACCAGAGAAGGATGTATAGTCAAAGACTTTTCAGATCAAATCCTTTTTCTGCTAAGAGACACAATAATGTGTACAAAATTGATCTAGAGGAACTTGCAAGTCAAAATGTGAAGTGCTTTATTTCCATGGAAGATGAAAAACAGATTTGGCATAAGAAACTTGGACATGCCAGCTTGAGATTAATCTCAAAGCTAACCAAACACAATCTGGTTAAAGGCTTACCAAAGCTCTCATTCAAATCTGATATTTTATGTGAACACTGTCTGAAGGGAAAACAAACCAAAAACTCTTTTAAAAGCAAAAATATTGTTTCCACTAACAGACCATTGGAACTACTTCACATGGACTTGTTTGGCCCTACTAGAACTGAAAGTCTTAGCAAGAAGAAGTATGAGTTGGTCATTGTTGATGACTATACAAGATTTACATGGGTTATATTCCTCAGAAGCAAAGAGGAAACTTTTGAGAATTTCACAAAGTTCTGTAAAAAGGTGCAGAATGAAAAAGGAATCTGCATATCTGCAATTAGAAGTGATCATGGTGGTGAGTTTGAAAACTCAAGCTTCAGAATATTCTGTGATGAGAATGGGATCTCACACAATTTCTCAGTGGCAAGAACTCCTCAGCAAAATGGGGTAGTTGAGAGAAAGAACAGAAGCTTGCAGGAGATGGGTAGAACCATGCTCATTTCAAGCAATCTACCAAGATCCTTCTGGGCAGAAGTTGTTAACACAGCATGTTACCTTCAGAACAGAATTTTGATAAGACCAATTCTCAAGAGAACTCCATATGAATTGTGGAAAGGAAGAAAAACCCAATATTTCCTACTTCCATATCTTTGGATGTGAGTGTTTTATACTCAATACTAAAGATGACTTAGGAAAATTTGATGCTGAGTCAGATAAAGGATTTTTCATTGGATATTCTGAAATTTCAAAGGCTTATAGAGTTTATAACTCCAGAACCTTAACAATAGAAGAATCAATCCATGTAAAATTCAATGACTATAAAGAGACTGATAGGGAACTATCAGATCTGGAGGATGATTTTGCAGGTATGGAGCTAAATCCAGAAGCAAAATCTGAAGGACCCTTTAAAAGAGTATCTGAAGGATCATCTGAGCATAAGTCTGAACTTGTGTATGAACCTGGATCTTCTCAGACCAACATTGTTGAGTCTCAGACTGAGAATGTATTTCCTCACGGTCGTGACTGGAGATACAGGTCTCATCACCCAAAAGAGCAAATTATTGGAGACACCTCAGAAGGAGTGAAAACAAGGTCAAAATTTAGAAGCATGAATAATCTTGACTTCTCTCTGAGATTGAACCCAAAAATATTGAGGAGGCTCTGCATGATGAAGGGTGGATCCTAGCCATGCAAAAAGAGCTAAATCAATTTGCCAGGAGTGATGTCTGGACACTTGTGCCTAAACCCCATGGGAAAACTATCATAGGAACCAAATGGGTGTACAGAAACAAGTTGTCAGAAGAAGGGAAGGTTGTCAGAAACAAGACAAGACTTGTTGCTCAAGGCTACAATCAGCAAGAAGGTATTGATTTCATTGAAACCTTTGCTCCAGTAGCTAGACTTGAAGCAATTAGGATTTTTCTCTCTTATGCAGTAAATAATGGCATCACCCTATATCAGATGGATGTCAAGAGTGCCTTTCTCAATGGTTTTATTGAGGAAGAGGTCTATGTTAGACAACCACCAGGTTTTGAAGATACTGCTTTTCCTAAACATGTTTACAAACTGAAAAAGGCTCTCTATGGTCTGAAACAAGCCCCAAGAGCTTTGTATGACAGATTGAGCAATTTTTTGATTAAAAATGATTTTGAAAGAGGAAAAGTAGATACAACTCTTTTCAGAAAAATGTCTAACAAAGACTTCATTCTTGTTTAGATATATGTGGATGACATTATTTTTGGTTCTACTGATTCTTCATTATGCAAGGAATTCTCTGAGCTCATGCAATCTGAGTTTGAAATGAGCATGATGGGAGAACTTAAGTTCTTTCTAGGACTTCAGATCAAGCAACAATCTGATTGTATATGGATCCATCAGGAAAAAAATACAAAAGAAATGCTTAAGAAGTTTAACATGCATGATTGCAAGCTCATGACAACTCCTATGCATCCTTCCATTGTGTTAAACAAGGATGAAGGGGAAGAACCAGTAAATCAAACTTTGTACAGAGGAATGATTGGTTTTTTATTGTATCTAACAACTAGCAGACCTGATATCATGTTCAGTGTTTGTATCTGTTCTAGATTTCAATCAGATCCAAGAATTACTCACTACAAAGCTGTGAAGAGAATTTTTAGATATTTGAATGGTACTACTAATCTTGGTCTTTGCTATAAGAAGAGTAAGGATTGCAGGTTAGTTGGACTCTGTGATGTTGACTTTGCAGGAGATAGAACTGAAAGAAAATCAACCAGTGGAGGATGTCATTTCATTGGTGACAACATGATAAGCTGGTCCAGCAAAAGGCAAAGCACCATAGCACTCTCAACAGCAGAAGTTGAATACATTGCAGCTGCCAGTTGTTGTTCACAACTGCTATGGGTGAAGTATCAGTTAGAAGATTTTAATATTAATGTGTCTTGTATTCCTGTAATGTGTGATAATACCAGTGCTATTAATCTTTCTAAGAACCCCATTCAACATTCTAGAGCAAAGTATATAGAAATCAAGCATCATTTCATTAGAGACTACGTTCAGAAAGGAGTTTTTGATATACAGTTCATTGATACTGATCATCAATGGGCTGATATATTCACAAAGCCTATAGCTGAAGATAGATTTAAGTTTATTAGAGATAATCTATATATCTTGGCTTTGTCTGAATAGCATGTGTTTAGTTCATCTTAACATGCATCTAAATATGCTTCGTCTGAACATGCATCTGAACATGCATCATCTGAATGTTAATGTGTGTCTGAAGCACTAAGTCTGATGACATGGCAAGCTGAAACGTTTGGGTTTCCCTCTTTCTGAGTAACTGCTCTCTGCATGCTTGCATGATCTCCAAGACTGCAACTGCCATCATTAAGGTGTCTTGCGGCTATTTAAGGAGAAGGTTGAACCTTTTTGCAAGCCATGCCTCTCTCTCTCTTCTCTGCAAAACTGTTCAAGTGTTCCTTGTGCTCTAGGTTTTCTCTCTGTGCTTTCATCTTCTTCATCTCAAGCTTCTCAATGGCATCCAAGAAGGCAACTAAGTCTGCTGGAGGTCAACTCGTTGCATCTAGGACCATCGACCTGGATGACCTCAGTACTTGTGGTATCAACCTCCATGATACTTTTGATACAGCAGGTTGGACCAATTTCTTCTCAGCAACTGATTGTGCTTGGCACGAACAGAGTGTCATTGATTTCTGGAGGAATGCTAGGGACATCTCTGCCAAAGATGGTTCCTACCAAGCCCTAGAAACCACTGTGCTGGGAAAGAAAATTTTGGTAAATGCTAATGTGATTGCTGATGCCACCCATGTTCCAAATGAAGGAGCAATGTTCTCACCTGGTTGGGAAGGAAGAAACGGTGGCATTCCCAAGTTCACTAAGAAGCTCTATGGAACAAAACATGTGGATGACCTGAAGAGTTCGTACATGCACCCTAAAGCAAGGATTCTTCATGCCATTCTAGGTTGTTGTGTGCTACCTAAGTTTGGGAGCAGGAACCATGTCTCTGAACATGAGAGATTTTGTCTGATTTATCTATTGGACAAGAAAGCTCTGAACTTGCCCAGGATTATTCTCTACAACATGCTGAAAAGGGTTAGTGATTCTGCAACTAGTTACACTCATACAACCCTAATCACTAAGATTCTTCTGAAACTGAATGTTCCCATAGAGAGGCTCTATGATCACAAGGGCCCTGCTCTATTCTCTGTCGTCAACATTAAGAGGATGGGAATTCTTGTAAAGAAGCCATCACCAGAGAAGACTATGTTGGAGGAGGCTGCATCTGATAAGGCAACAAGAACTAGAAGAAATGTTCAGGAAATTTTGCAAGAAGAAATGCAAGGAGATGTACGTCGTTCTGAATTTGTTTCATCTCTAACACCTATGAAAATCCAGAAAAAGAAAAGGTCAAGACCTCAGATGAAGGCTCATGCGTCTGAAGATGAAACTACCATCAGACAGTCTGAACCTGCTCAGGATGGATCTATTGATGCTCTTGAGATTGTGGGTCAAACTGGAGAAGGTACAACCATTGCTACTCAGCCTACTTCTAAATTAGAAGGACAGGCAAAGGACAACAATGTGTTGACATCTGAGACCACTGAACCTATTCAGGCTATACCTTTAGCTGCCAGTATGCCTGAAGCTGATCTCAAGAAGGTTGTTGAAGAAATTGAACAAGAGGAAAGAAGAAAGAAGGAGGAGCAGGAGAAACAAGATTATGCCATTGTTGTTGCTACACAGCAAGCTGTTCTTGAATATGAGAGGTTGGAGCAAGCTTCTAGGCTTAAGAGAAGGAGAGCAAGTGCTCATGAAAGAAGAAAAACTAAGAAGATCAAGTTGCTTGAACCTGTCATTAAGGCTTCACCAATCAGAACTAGGAGAAGCATACAACAGTCTGAAGCTGTCAAATTCCAGGAGGTAGCTGAAAATCAAAGGAAGAAGGCATTGGAGGTATTGCAACAAAAGAAGAAAGTTGTTGCTGAAGAGACTCAGGTGCCTGTCAAAAGACTTAAGGTGTTATTTGACAATGTCTCTACTTCAGAAGATGAAGCTCCACCTGCTCAGCAGGATCTACAGAATTCTAAATCTTTTCCCCCACCTTCACTTGAACTTGAACCTGAACCTGCACCTGAACCTTCACCACCTCACACTTCAGAAGATTCTCAGGCTGAGGATGATGAAAATGCTGAATGCATGTGGTTTGGAGGAAATCTCTCTAGGGCAGTTCTGCTGAAAGCCAAGACCAGAGACTATACCAGAAATCCATCTCAGGATCTTGCATTATGTGTTCAGAATGATCAGCAAATGTTGTGGGCTGCTGAGGTGCCACACAAATTTTATAATGTTCCTGTAGCTGAAAGGCCTAGAGTGCTTAGTTTTCCCAATCTCTTTGAAGAGCTTATTTTCTTCAGAGATCATCCATCTCTTCAGCTTCATGATCTATCCAGGTTTCAGCTGGAAACCTCTTCAGAAGCAGAGATGAGAAGAAGCAAAAGAGGAGGACGTGTAGTTGATGCCCTTGAAAAGATTAGAAGTGGAGTTGTTACAGCTAAGCACAAGTGGAGACTGCTGAATCCTTTCACAGATGATAGATTGTTTTTCTCTTATGAAGACTGGGCTGTTGTCAGAATGCTATGTCTTGAATCTGAACTAGTGGATCTTCAATGTCAAAAGTTCTTTGGTCTGAAAGGATTCATCCCACCTTCCAGGATCCATATCAAACCTTATACTGAGATCAAGGTATGCCCAGATGCAATCATACCTAGGCTACCATATGCTGATGAATTTAAGCTGAAGAAGAAGCAGAAGGTTGTAGCATCATATTCAGTTGAGGGACCCAAGTCTTATCTGATGAGGATTGGGAGTTCTTAGCTGAAGAAGTTGCTACAGAAGGAGGCATGGACCATTCTCTGTATAATGCCATGTGGGACTACCACTGGAATCTTGTAGAGAAAGAAGGAAGTTGCTCAGGCACAAAATGGGATGATGTTGATTCCATGGTCAAGGTTGGAAAGAACACCACTCTTGAGACTCCAACTTTCTTCAGAGGAAGATTCCCTTCATATAGCTTTGATCATATCTTCCATCCACATTATGAATGGGAAGTAATTCAGTATGTTATTGATCAACCAAGGTTTGTGAAGGTGACTGATGCCAGGAAGTTCAACCTTCCTCCAGGATTCAACTTTTTCAAATTCTGTGGAAGGCAAATCACCTTAGTATTTTATGAAGAGAACTTGGAAGCTGAGCTGATTGCTTTGACACAGGAGAATCTTGATCTAAGAGCTCAGAATGCAGAATTGATTCAAAGAACAGAACACATTCTTGAGGTCCAACATCAGATCAGGACTGGTCAGTCTGAACTAAGAGATGCAGTGCTTGTTGCATTAGAGGAACAGAAGTTAGCTATGCAACAAATGATGGAGCAAGCTCTAAAGAGTCTCAAACCTAGTTCATGATGCTGCTGCCATTAGACTTGTCTTAGATTGCTATAAAGTTGTTTTTTTTCTTTACTGCTATAATACATTATGTTCCTATTTTTAGAACTGATTTATCTTGAGTTGTTGCTCTAATCCATGTCAGTTTTACAAGTTTTTGCTCTGCTACCCTTTTTCATTGATGACAAAAGGGGGAGTATTATCTGTGATATTTGTGGTCTATCAAACTCTGAAAAAGAGTAAACAAAGATTGCAGGATGAACATACTTCAAAGATTGCAAGATGAACATACTTCAGAACATGATGAACATGACTTCAGAATATGACTCACATTTTAGGGGGAGTCTTTGGTTAAGGGGGAGTTATCATCTAACCCTAAACTTTTTTCAGATTCTCTCACATATTTATATTTGTCATCATTAAAAAGGGGGAGATTGTTGAGTCTCAAATAAAGTATGTCAGTAAATGAATACTTTCTAAAGTCTCATACTATACTCTCAAATGTTTTAATGGATAACAAATATAAAAGTCAGAAGGTTATTTAAAATGAACAAATAAATTATTATGTATCTTCTGTTCTATTTCAGATCGTCTGAAGAATGCTTGTGCATCTGAAGTCTTCAGATCGTCTGAAGAATGCGTGTATATCTGAAGGGCTTAGATCGTCTGAAGAATGCTTGCGCATCTGAAGTCTTCAGATCGTCTGAAGAATGCATGTATATCTGAAGGGCTTAGATCGTCTGAAGAATGCTTGTGCATCTGAAGACTTGTATATCATCTGAAGTTTTGTTTTGGAAGCTAAACCTATCCTTTCAAAGTTGACCATGCTAAGAGACGTTGTTGCAGTTGAAGGACGTCCTACCTCTGGTCTAACTATTTTCATCATCTGTGTCAGAAAAGCTTTCCTACCTCGTTCAAATGATTTGCACATTTATGGAAAATGTTGCTGCTCTGCCTATCTGACACTGTCGGCGCATGCTGCTGTGAAGCCGTTCAGCACTCTTTAAGGATAAAGGAGTCACAACGTCTTCTGAAATGCATTTAATGCTGCCTGAGACAACGGTTAAAGCTTCTCATCCTATAAATATCCTCATGCAAAGCGAAATGCAGAAGAGAGAATATATTAAGAATTATTAGAACTCTTACGCTGCTGAAACTTTGTTGA
This sequence comes from Sesbania bispinosa, assembly GCA_026901365.1. Classification (NCBI taxonomy): domain Eukaryota; kingdom Viridiplantae; phylum Streptophyta; class Magnoliopsida; order Fabales; family Fabaceae; genus Sesbania; species Sesbania bispinosa. The sequence continues at coordinate 798,358 of QLOH01000206.1, forward strand.
AATACTTTGTACGCAATTCTTTTCAGATTCTGGGTATTATCTCAGTTGCTTGTACATCTTTGTGTTCATCCTATCTTCTGTGATAGTTGATTGAACTTCCTCTGTTTTAGATTTAAAACAGTTTGGTTTACTGAGCCTGGAGAGGCTTTCTGTTTAAAGAATACTCGGGGTATAACACTTGGTTAAGTGTCTGAGAGCCTGAAGAGGCTTGGTGAAAGAAAGAATACTTGTGGTAAAGCCTGAAGAGGCTTGATAGAAAAGAATACTTGTATTTCTTGCAAGAATAGTGGAAATCCAGTGGTGGTTTGCCTCTAGGACTGGACGTAGCTCACAGTGGTAGTGAGTGAACCAGGATAAATCTTGGCTAAGTTTTTCTTCTATCCCTTACTCTTTGTCAATTCAGTTTTAATAAACTAACCGAAGGGATTGAAAAGTAATTGTGGAAAACGACCTTTTGTGAAAACCTATTTCTACTTATCTAAACCATCTTTGCATCTGAACTCGGGTTCAGACGAACCAAAACGCTTCAGACGATAAACTTATAATCTGAATTTTCTTTCAAAAGGGAATTCTCATCTATATTTGTAAAAGATAAAAAGTTTCCATTGAAACATTATTCAACCCCCCTTCTAGTGTTTCCCTGTGTTTTCCTACAGTCAAGTTTGAACCTTATCTTCTTAAGTAGGTGGAATTCATTTCTTTTTTTTTTTGCTGCTGAATCACATCTTCTGCAGAAGCTTTCCTGTATCTTCTGAACACTTACTCAAACAAAATTATTAGTTCTTAAAACTCAGAATTATTCCAAGTAAACTTTGATTGGTTGTCATTATTAAAATATTTTTAAGGGATTCTTGGACCTTACACATTTTACATAAAAAGCAATAGTACCCAATTTATAATAATTCAAATGATTAATTAAATATGAACAATCACAAGAGTATCACTAATTTCATATGATAAAGTGTAACTTTAATTATTTAAATGATTAATTAAATATGAACAATCACAAGAGTATCACTAATTTCATATGATAAAAGTGCAACTTTAATTTCAACATAAATTAATTATTTATTATTATTACTATTTCATTGACTTTTAAACTTAAATTTCGGTTAAATGCTTTGTATTGTTCTCTCAAATTACAATGATAATAATTTATTTATGATGTAAAATAAAGTCATACAAAAATGAAATTTTTAAAAAAACTGATTTATATTTAAGTTATAAGATAAAAAAAATTTCTTTTAAGTTTCAGATAAGACAATTCCCCTTCGTTGTATCATTTGCAATGACTATCAATAAAAGCCAAGACCAATCTTTGAAACATGTCGGAATTTACTTGCCAAAGTGTGTCTTCTCCCATGGGCAATTACATATTGCAGTATCCAAAGTGACAAACAGATGAGGATTGGAATTACTCATAACAAATGATGAAGCACATATTTCAGATACAACTTCAAATGTTGTATACAAAGAAGTTTTCCAAAATTTAAATTAGGTTTTTCTCAAATCTTTTAATTACATGTTATTATTGTTTATCATCATCATCATCATTATTATTATTGATTATTGATCAAATCGCCTATTCCAATTGTGTTCAATCAATGAAAGATATATACTAATATTCTTTATGATTTTTTTGTCTTTTCAGTGGAATATAAATAAAAAATAGCTTCACTCTCTTTTATTCATATTCTACTGAAAAGAGTTCACAGTCAAGGTGTTGACAAGCAAAGATTAGTCTCGGTGTGGATACACGTGGGACCTTCACAGTTCTGAAGGAAATTTTTAAACTTTCTGGACTTCAACCGGGTAAACTTTATTTGCATTCACAGATATACATGTGTAATTTAAACACAAATAGATCCTTTTATTTCCGTTGTGCATGTTTGGAACATGATTTTTCTTACAATTGGTATCAGAGTATGATTTTGTGTTATAAATTACACCGTAAAATGTAAATAATAGGTTTTTGGAACCTATATGTTTAACGTGACTTGTCACTGCACGCTCTGATACCAATTGTAAGAAAAATCATGTTCTAAACATGCACAACGGAAATAAAAGGATCTATTTGTGTTTAAATTACACATGTTAATTTACAAAATATATGTGAATGCAAATAAAGTTTACCCGGTTGAAGTCCAGAAAGTTTAAAAATTTCCTTCAGAACTGTGAAGGTCCCACGTGTATCCACACCGAGACTAATATTTGCTTGTCAACACCTTGACTATGAACTCTTTTCAGCAGAATATGAATAAAAGAGAGTGAAGCTATTTTTTATTTGGATCTCTCATGTTTTTCTATGTAGTCACTTGCTCTTTATATAGTCATGACTTGTAACCGATTAGCAATCTAATACATCTACTCACTCGTATCAGTGAGATCTTTATCCTCTCTTTCCTTACAATTCGGAACAGAAGGTATCCATTTGCACGTTTGAATATAGCTTCCTTATATAAAGCAATTTGATTTTCAATTTGACCAAGTCAAGATAAAAAATCAATCTTCCTTGTTTCAAAAAGATTTCAACCTTTGAAATAATAATGATAATAAAAATTTTGCATTCCTCTATTCTAAATTGAATACATATCATTTATATTTTTGGTGCAAATCAATTTTCCCTGTTTCAAAAAGATTTCAACGTTTGAAATAATAATGATAACAAAAATTTTGCATTCCTCTATTCTAAATAGAATATATATCATTTATTTTTTGGTGCAAATAAAAAAATATAATAATATTTCACTTACAAGAAAAATAATTTACTTGATGAAAATTAAATTCTTTAATTTAATTATCAAATAATAATTTTTTCTTTAGCAAAGATTAGAACACCCGTTATTGTGTGACCCCGTAGGTTCAAAACTAAACCGGTAGTAAATTAACAACATTAATTTACTAATTAAGGTTGGCGTCTAGCAACACTCCTTAATGTCCGGATAGCATGAAATAATATTTTATATTTTCAAGAACCTTTAGAAGAATAATATAATATTTCCTTCCATCTTTATAACTCCAAATTAACTCTAAAATATGGTTTAATTGTCAAATTCTATCAAGTTAATATATAATGAAAAATCAAGAAACTCTTTTCTTTATTCTTTTAATTGCCTCGGCCAAAGTCTTTATTTTTCATTATAGAGCTCAGACTCATTACCAAGAGTTGATGGATTCTTTTTTGATTAATCATTTAATTCTATAAGAATTTAATTATACCCAATAATTATTCACCTTGCACCTTAAGGTATTAGGTGTCTGAAATCAAAGTATAATAATTATGATAATCTCAAGTCTAAGGAAATTATTATATTTCTTCACAAGAATATCTTATTGACAATTATAAGGTAATATTTAACCATCGGGAATTCTCCCTTGAGTCAGTTCAATAGTCATATTCCTATATGCACCATCTATATGTGTAATTTAATAAATGAGATCTATTAATCTTTAACCAATAAAGACCATTACACACATATTGATCTATCTGGATTAATGATGTCCTATCCTCAATAATCCTATGATCAAGAACAATTTAGATAAAAAATTATGAAAGACTTATTTCTCATTATTATAATCTCTATTATAAAAGCAGGTCTCTAATTTTAATCAAGGACCTTATCACATTAATTATTTTCACAAATAATGAATATGATAATGAAACAATAAAATATAATTTTATTAATGCAAACATGATAGATTGGATCTTGGGCATACCTCATATTCCTAACACTTTCCACATTTTTTTCAGGTTATTCAAGAAACTTCTTTCAGTGATTGCTTATAATTTTTGATATAGTGATTTCACTTAAAATTTCCAGACCAATACTGTTTTGTATAAACAAGTTTTATCAATAAATGTTTACTAAATCATTAACGCTTCAAATATATTTTCTATTAAGACGTCATTAAAAGGAATTTTATTATAATCATTATTGTTTACCTTTTTTATTTTTTAAAAGTATTTAATGATTTTTGTAATAATTAGTTTTACATGTATTATTTTTTCGTCCCGTGCAATGCACGGGTACCCGACTAGTCAATAATAATATGATTTGTCACTGTTCCTAGTCATTTTTCCTATGTTTCTTTTCTATTTCCTATGAGAGACTTTTGAAACACCAAAACTTTCATATAAATGCAATTAAACATATTATATCATATTAAATATTAAAAAGTAACTGAAAGCTTAATACAAAATCCACACAAATTGTTATAATTCACATAGCGTTCATAATTTTAATGTCTCATTGATAATGTCCATAATATCTAAAATTGATTTTAATAAATATAAAATATTTTTAAAAAATTAAAATCCTTTAAAGGATAAATCATCTATGAAATTATTTTATTTTCTAATTGTGTCACTTATTTCTATCTTTCATATTAAAATCCTTTTTTCATCATTAATATAATAAATTATTAAATATACACAAAAAATGTTAAAAAAATGAATTTTTTAGGTGAATGAAATGGGTCTAACAGGCCAGAAAAACAAAAACAAACTAAGGGTCTCTCTAGATTAGGGATCCAGAGCAATCAAAAAAGAAAGGCAGGATAAAATTATAAAATTATAAAAGTGAAATTTATAAAATTATCACTACACTAATTAAGTAAATCAATCCCAAGGATAAATTATCTACGAATTTATTTTACTTCCTAGCCATGTCGCTAATTTATATATTTCATAAACTAATTAGTGTTAAAATCGTATTTTCATCATTAATATAATTAATTATTAAATATATAAAAAAAACAAATACCCTTACAAATATTTCTCTTATTTAATAAATACAAAATATTTTTAAAAAAGATCATTTATAGGATAATCTATGAAATTATTCTACTTTCTAATCATGTCACTTATTTTGATTTTTCATAAACTAATTAGTATTAAAATCATATCTTCATCATTAATATAATAAATTATTAAATATACAAAAAAAATGTTAGAAAAGTGAAATTTATATAATTATCACTACACTAATTACGTAAATCAATTCAAAGGATAAATCATCTCTGAATCTATTATACTTTCTAACCATGTCACTAATTTATATCTTTCATAAACTAATTAGTATTAAAATCTTATTTTCATCATTAATATAATAAATTATTAAATATACACAAAAATCAAATACCTTTACAAATATTTCTCTCATTTAAAATTTCCACAATCATCAATTGCATAATAATTAACAACTATTTAATCATTTTACATTTATAACATTTAAATTCACTACAATTCATTTCATATATATATATAATTAAAAAAATTATTACATTTAAATAATTTATAACATGCCAAATTAGATAAATGAGGACATTGCCAATTTTTTTTACCCACTAGGGTCAACCTATTGGTGGGGGTTTAACATGAGGTCTTAGGTTCAAATCTCATTTTTTTTTGCTAATCAAATGAATGATTAAATAAAAGGGAGTACAGGGGTACTCCAACTATACAAATATACAAAGAAACACCAAAAACATTGCTGCAAGTAATCCCAACAAGTTATAACACCAACTAAGGTCAGCCTAGTGGTGGGGGTTTGAATAGTTCGACTTTCCAATCTCATTTTTTTTGCTAATCAAATGAATGATTAAATAAAAGGGAGTACAAGGGGTACTCCAACCCATATACAAATATACAAAGAAACACCAAAAACATTGGTGCAAGTAATCCCAACAAATTATAACACCAAAACCTATATTTAATAATCCCAACAACATAACCCTGAACCAAGTAAAAGACCCCAAAACAAGTATTGGAAAATACCTACACCCGATCAGAAACATATGTAACATGACAAAACCAAAATCACACCTATATAAAATCGCTCCAAGTCTGGTTCAAATCTCATTGCATTCCATGTAAACCAAAAAAATATATCAATATGTAAAAACAAACTCACTCACTCACATTTACAATCTACAATAATATAAAACCTAAATAAAATTAATGTTTCTTAGAAAATTCAATCATTTCTTCCTTCTAACATTCCTTCTTGAAATTAAATATCTCGATTTGTAAAAATGTGTTGTATATCTTGAAGAAGAAAAATATGAAATTAGCAATAATCAAATGTAAGAAAGTTAATATATTAATCAAATGTTAATTGATAGTGAAAAAAATAATAATTAATATTTATCAAATTATGTTATTATTTTTTGTATTTAATATTATAAATTTCAATTTCTTCATTTTTGTTGTGCGTCTAAGTATGAAATTTATTTTAAAAAAGTTATATTATTTAAAAAATGTTAATCACAAATAAACAAGACTTTAAAAAACGAACAAAGTTTTTAACAAAAAAAAACTTTTCATTGTAGCTCAATTTACAACCAATATGAAATTCCAAATTAATATAATATATTAAAATATTATTTTCATAGCATTTAACATAATAATATTTATCATATTATTATTACATATAAAACACTTAATATATCACACCGCCTTCACAATCTAATTATCTTATAAAAAATGTATAAACATTACGCCATTCACCTTGGTCTAACCCACTTATTAAGTTTTCATTCTAACCTTTTTATCAATTTTTTTTAACTTTTACCCTTATTTAGTTTTCATTCTTTGATCAACTTTCAGACCCAACTTTGATTTTGCTGACCAACATTTTATATATATTTTTTAAAGGTTTAAAAATATACACGGTTAGTAACATCCGGCCACCACATCATTTCATTAATATAGCACTTTCACTCCATGTGTTCTTAATTTTAATAAACGATATGACAACTCATCTCTGAATGTCTATATAATTTTTTTTCACATTGCAATTTATATCTATTAAACTTTTTTTTTTAAATTTCTAACTTTTACCTTAATCAATATCATTGGAGACGACTCCTTTGAAATATGTTTTTTAAATGTTAGTTGCTTCCTTCCTCTTGGTCTTGTGATCACGGCCATTGCCTTGAGAGGTACATTGAAGTATATATGAGTGTATACTAAACTACTCTTTATCATTTTCATTTAATTAAAAAGCACACTTTTGTATGTGGTAACAAGCTGGTGAATCTACTATATTTTGTTGGACCTTATAAAAACATCTCAATGTTCATTTTGATAGTGAGGAATTAACACGATTTAGACGTTTCTTCCTGTATCTCCATGCAACTTGAATGCGTGTTGCTGCAAGGGATCTCCAATATGGTGATTCATACCTAAACATAACACAATTGTCAAATGAATTTGTCAGAGCAATGGATTTGAATACAGAAATTGGGTTTTCTACAACTGAAAAATCTCAAGCTTGTGTTTTACTGGTTACATATATGTTAAAGGCATTTGTCTTTCCCTTCTCTCTCTTTTTCCTGGGAGGTGAAAGATGTCCAGTGTAGTACCAGATCTCAATCATTTATTTTCATTTTCAAATATGCAATATGATAATAATGGATGGATGACCTTTCATGTTCAAGATACCACTGGGAGGCCCAGTTTGGATACACTTCTGCAGAAGAACTTTTAGGTGAAAAAATAGAATGAATCAAAGAGATCAAATGCATTTAACTTCTCTATAAGTTGAAATTAGTTACTTATGGAAAAGTTAAATGGGAGAGCTTTTGGAGATTGTGGGTTACAAAGACTAATTTCAACTTAAGGAGAAGTTGAATGTATTTGACCTCTTTAATTTATTCTATTTTTTTTCACCTAAAAGTTCTTCTGCAGAAGTGCATCCAAACTGGCCCTAAGCAATGTAGACAAGCAGACAATGGAATGGAACATCACCCTTCATGCAAAACATATGGTCATCCATAAAAACAATTGCACTAATTTTATCTCACAAACTTTTCTCTGACTCCAATGTGAATTCATGAATGAACACTCAGAAAAGGTTATAGTGGGACCAAGGTGTTATCTGTGAGGGACTTATGAGCAAAAAGTGTGTGCAAGTATTATTGCTGGTTTATTTTGTAAGTTATAAAATGGTCAAGAAGATTATGCTGAATCATAAATCCTGATAGATGCAAGGGCATTAATTATTATTACCTTAAGGCTCCTTGAACACGTGGACTCCGCAAGAATCTTGTGAAAAGGATTGTGACTTCTTCAAGGTCTGCAGCACAGAGTGAAAATGCCTCCACATTTGTTAAGCACCTTACTGTCCTGTTGCTAACCAACCTCTGTCCTGGAAGCCTTACTTTTCTACCATCTGCAGGAGAGATCAAATTGATGATCCATTATGTTTCTTATTTTGTAGAGGCCAAGTTGCTGGTTATTGCAACTCCTGCTGATCTCTACTCTAAAATATTCGGTTAACAGGCATTTTGCCATTGCATCAAGTATTTCCATACCTGTGCTAACAGAAGAATGTTCAAGATACCATGTCAGAAGTTCTTCGCCACAAGCATCCCCTTCAGATAAGGGAACTCTAGTTCCGTCTTCTCCAATGCTCTCCAATTTGCCACGCACCACGAATACCATCTTCTCTACCAGACCACCCTGACACAAAATTCTACTTCCTTTGATGTATGTCTTTTGTCTTAGTCTCTCACATATGGCGTCTAAGATAGGCTCATCCATCAGGGCAAAAATTCGAATCTGCAGATAATTTAGATCCTCAGATCATGGACACAAATTGGTACAAAGTATACAAGCAAGTTAAATCGACATTACAGAGAACTTCAGGATTGTTTGATGGACTTTGGCTTTTGATATATCATGGTTTTAGTTTCAGGATGAAGATGCATAAAGCTTTGCCTTCAAAATGGTTTTTCACATTTAAACTTTTGTAAAATCTAGCAGGTTACAAGTAGACCTAAGGAAAGCCAGATTTTAAATGAATCATGGTGACTGAGATTCTCAAGCTCACCTAACATCTAAACCACATATTATAACCCACTTAAAGCATCAGCATGATAAATAGGTGTAATTATTAATAGTCATTTACTTCACAGATATTATAGTGCATACTTTCTTAACAAATTTGAAGAGATGACGTCTTATATCTCTCTGCAGATCTTCTGGCAGATTCTCCATGAGCATTTCTTCATTCACCCCCCTTGTTGCAGCCCAATTATACCGTTCAGCCTGTCTTACTCTCCTGCATGATAGACATGTTATCTGTTACTTGCACACTAGGTATGATCCATAATTTCATGTGACATAATGCCTAAATAAAAATGATGACAAATAGTGTACGTACTATTCTTTTAGCACTGAGGCCTTTAGACATGCTATACTATAGGAAAATATTAGCTCCTCATATATGCACACTAGATTAACAATCATGTGATGCACATTATAAGATTCAAATGTTGAATTGCTCGTTCTAATTTAAAATTTTGAATCATGTAATAAGATGTTAAGAAATTCTTTATATAAATAAGATATTAATGAATATTCAAAATTTGAATTGTTTGTAACAAAACAGTAATGGGAATTCAAATTTTAAAAATTTTGGAATAATTTATTATGCATGACTCATGAAAACTATGGCACAAGTCAAAATTTTGACAATACATTAATGTCACATACAGAAGCTACCACTCGGTAGAATGCATAAACCTTGTTCTCCTTTTATATGCTATATAACTTATATTGATTGATTGTCTATATCACCACCATTGCTAGAGCTAGGAACTTAATTCAACGAGATGCCCAATAAGATTTGTCAAACAGTTATTTAATGTATTTTGCAAGATTATGTGTACTACAAATCTTAGTGATTAATGATATTTAATAAATACATGCATTGCTCTCTTTAAAATCTGAAAGAAGTCTGTAGAAGCTGCTAACTTAATTTAGTCTTGTCATGCAAATCAGTACTTGTGTCTCGGAGCAGCAAATTGCTCATGTACAACAGAAACATACAGTGTCAATAAACAGTTTTTGGAGGAGGCGGGGAGTTAACAACCAATGACTTTAATCAAGCAATTGACAAATGCTTTATTTTTGTGGCAATGTGGATATGATTCATGAAAAGAATGAGAGAATTTTATACCTTCTTAGATCTTCTGGTAAGCGGCGATGGCTCATCCATTGCTCAACATCACGGCCTCTAAGTTGCATTTCTAGCTTCCTGTAAAAGGGACAAGGAAAAAAAATCAAGCGTATTGCACCAATAAACACATTGGAACTTGACTTTCAAAGTTTAGTCAAGACGTCTGCAGAATTAGGTAAGTCTACCTCCGTCCAAGAGACTGCAGAAAGTTCTGTATGTTTCCAATTAGAATCGCAAAAAGCAAGAGTCCCAATCCCATGATGGACATAGTAAAAAGGACTTCCCACACAAAATAGCTAGGCTCTTGATTACCAGCTATAGTACTGATTTGCTGTATAAAGATCACACAGGAAGCGTATATAATTGTTAGAGATATGAAATTATTCATGTGCCAGTTTTAGTGTTTAGGAGCATTCTTGTAAGAGTTGGAAATGTCACTTTAACCTTATAATCTATAATTTTAAAATTCAACATATTGTTAATAAATTTTATCCATGGAATTAGTTTCTTCTAAATGCAAGGTAAAACAGACTACAATAGACACGCAATGGGTCCAACCTTTCCTTGGACCCCGCTATGATGGAAGGCATATAACACCAGGTTATCCTTTACTATAGTCATTGTTGAAAAACAAGAGACATGATAAGTTTGAACTTGAGAGAGAAAGAGGGAATGTAAAACGGATTTGGCTTTTAAATTTTATATTATTAGAAAGTATGTAGGATCATTATTTTTAAATTAAGGTTTAAAAAAATATTTATTAAAAGAAAATATTTAAACAATCATTTAAAATTATAAAGTGGATTTACATAATTAATTTATGTATAATTTTAAAATTATAGATTATAAGAGAAAATATTTAAAATTATAAAGAAACTGAAGAGAAAGAAAAACTCTTTATGAATATATTTGAAAACATTAATATATTTGAAGGTGACTACTTGCTCAATTTGGTCAAGTTCTTTGTGTGCATTAGTGAGTGTTCCCAAGCAGAGTGAATAATCATTTACATGTTGAAATCTAAAAAACTTCTAAAATCATCTATAGTAAAAATTTAAATTTTTAATATTCATCGCATCATAAATACTCTCTCAACATGAAACATTTTCATACCAAACTAATTTTTCACTAATGAATAACTTCCCTTTTTTCACAATATCTACATTGGGGTGAAGTTTTAGTATGCAAATGGTGCTCATGAAAATCTCAAATGAATCTAAGACTGTTTTGAAATCATGTCACATTATCAACATAATGTTTTTCAAAAAATTACAGAAAAGTCAACCATCATACATGACAAGCATATTTTAAATGTGAATTTTCTAAAATTTATGTTAGATTTAGCTAATAATAGTTATATTTCAACCGTTAAATTGGTCAAAATAATTTTCCAGTGAGCTATTGAGTGGTGTGGGTGCATCAAATTTTATACCAGTATCATATTTTTCCGTAGTACATAATTACTACTGGAGGAACAAAAAATGCACAAGAAGAATGAAACACATACCTGGAATCCCCAAAAAAGAGAATACACATATTTGTTGGCCATGTTTGTTTCTGTAGTAAGTGGTACAGCAGCATCATAGATCCCATAAGGAAAACCACCTTCAGAAGGGGGATTCAAACAATTCATGGCATCTATATTGTTGTTCCATTGACTTGATCTTAGGTCAGGCTGATTGTTTCCATTAAGGTCATGTCCACAATCAATAAATTTCATGCATCCAGTAATATTAGACTTGTGGCAGGCATCTCGCAAGCATTGATTAACCCTCTGGAAGAAGGAGGAGGGAGAAAAGGAGAAAGTTAGTAAATTGAATATTAACCTTCATTTACTGAATTAAATTCCTCATTCTAATTGAACCACTCAACTTTGAGTTTAAAGCATCCAAGGAAACATAATAACTACCAGAATTGAATTTCATTACCAATATTGCAGCAGAAATTAGAAGGATTGAATTTCCAAGGACATACTACTATCATATTGAACCAACATTTTTTAGTTGGAGTGGCATGGAGCTCAGTTCCCCTTAAGTTAGATATTGGGTTCTAGTCCTACGGATGGAAGAAATAGACTCCTGAAGTACTTAGCCCAGTGATCCACCCAGCTTGACTATGGATTAGTCAAGGATTAAAGTGAAGTGGCTACTGAATACTGGGGGAGGGGGGTCGTTCTGGAAATACTACTATCATATTGACAAATCACTTTATCTAGCCTATAAATCTCATTACATATTATTATATAATGTACAACCACATGGAAATATGCATTTGAGCAAATCAAGTATTATTCTTCTACCTTTTCCTTTTGTTTCTTAGCATGGTTTAAGGGTGGTCATACAATTTGTAGCTTATGCTACTAAAAAACATAATGATAACAAAAATAATGGGAGCTTGGCTCCACTTGAATGGAAAGTGAGAATTTACAGCACAATATGAATTCTAGTGAGGAAAACATTTGATAGTTCTTGAAAAACAAGCTTCAAATGCTATTTCCAGCACTCACCTGTAGGCCAAAGAGGTACCAGCAAGAACCAACAACATGGCTAGCAAGCATAAAAATGAGAAGATTTATAATGAAATTTGCCCCAGCTGACTCAAATATGAATCCGGTCGGAGATTGGCCAATTAGCAGCGGCAGAAACCTGAATAACTTGGGAATATACTGCATTAAGATTGCTGCACGCAGAAGATTCTTAGCATCATTTGCTCCTCCAAAGGAATGTGGCAGGACATACAATATCATTATCTGCACATATTTCACTACATATGTCATGACAAGGAATTTGGTGAGTACATAAACCCATAGAGGCCTCATATCTTTTTTAACAAATTGAATACCCTTTCATTGCACTACCACCTATTTGTTCTCAAACACATGCTCATGTCCACAGACATTTTATTACTCAGAATGACATACAAAAGGGGAAGTTTCCCTAAAGAAGAAAGGAAAAAGGGAAGAAAATTACCTGAGGAAAAGGAAATACAACAAATAAGTCAATAAGGAAATAATGCCTCAGGTAATGAAGAGCAATTTTCTTTGGATGGTCAACTAAATCTCCAGCACCAACCACTGTAGACTCTGGAGAAACATAAGCCAACCTAAACTGCAAACAGGCAACTTGGTTAAGGTTATTTAAGCTTCTACGTTATGAAAATGCAACAAGCTAGACCTAAATACTTGACCATATTTAAGATTCAGGACACATGCATCTTTCTTTTCTTTTCTTTTCCTGTTGATCTGAACTACTATATAAATAACAAAGCAAGACACACATGATTACAGAATGCAACACTACTTAATACTATCATTAAGGTTATAGCCCAATCTATTTATCATTTGTGTCAATTAATCATTTCATTTTTATTTTCTTCCAGTCTAATCTATATAAGGTAGTTGACACTACGGATTATTGTCAGTAAATAATAAATACTTCACCAAAGATTATTTAATAAATAAATACTCTTGGTTTGTAGATGGGAGGAACAACCCTCTACAACTCAAATTTTATATGGAATGATTGTTTCCTATGGACTGTGGAAGAAGTGAAATTAAGGGTGGGTGACTAAGAAATATGTCAGATATACTTCCAGAATAGGATAGTCAAATATTATTTGAATAAAATGAACTTCCTTGAGTTGGCTAATATGAACCTAAACCCTGTTATTTTGGAGCTAGAAAGTTCTCTTGAATACATTAATCAGAATATTTACCTTTTCAAAACCAATAATATTGAATAATAAAAACTTTCTGTCAAGGAAGGAGCTTAATTATTTTTTTCAAACTAAAAATATTAGCACATTTTATGAATTTACGGATATACACAAATTAAATGCCCAGGGGAGTGCTGAAATGGTAGTTACTGAGAAATTACCTGGAGAAGAATGTTAAAGAAATATACAAGATCGTTTATGCTTCTAATTAAAACAAGTGCTGTTGTCATAGTCCAGTTGATTACGATACATTTATAATCCTGTGTACAGTGAACAGGAAAAATGCAAAGTAAATTTGCAAATAGTAGCAGGGAAAGATAAGTGATAGAAGTTGAAAGATTTTCTAGTTAAATAAAAAGAAAAGGAAAAGTCATACCTGCTGGACATAGAGTAAGAAAAAAAATAATGGATCCACAAAAATAGAAATCAAACAAAAAATGGCCGAAAACTTGTTCCATTGTTGTACGATTTTAGCGTGAGGGTTCATAACTCCAGGAACATATGAAGAGCAGAAAGAGAAAAGTTTTCTCGCAAAACCCTTGGCATCCCCATAAAGAACATTGTGGAACTGTAGACATTCAAAATATGAACAAAAGTAGGCTCAGTTATGTGAAAGTCAAGTAGCTGATAAATTCTATAAAAGGAAAGCGAAAATGTTACAAGAAGGTTAAGTATAATTGTGTAGTAAAGCTTGTAGTAGAGTTAAGAAAATGATTACTGGATAAATAATGAGACATCTTGAAGTTGTCAATTGACAGTACTTCAATTGCCCCTCAAAGTGAACAAGGATAACAATAATAGTGGTAGCTTGAATAGTAAAAACTACAATATGCATTGATGCAGCTAATTTTGTTAATAGTAATAAGGAAGTCTTGAGGATTAATAGAGTGGTTTCTTGTAATGTACCAAAGTAAAGGGTATAGGAACATATGGACATGGTAGTTGCTAATATTTAATATGATTATAAGTAGACCTGTATAGTCGGTGTTAGGCACAACAAATTACAATTATTCAGAGCCTATTTAGTGAATCCATTTTCCTCTCTCTTCAATCTCAATATTTTCCTATCTTTTTCTTCCCATATAGTAAACAAACTTCATTAACAATAGTCTGCAATTTCAAAGATTTTAGAGCAACTTGCCATTGTTACCGGGGGGAAAATCCAAAAGCTATATGTCCAATAGGAAATTTTAGCACAAGCAGTCAAAGAATAATGCTTTCAACTTGGAGAAGATATGCCATTCCCCTAGAAATTCCTTTCCCTCTTTGCTTACAGAATTTTTTATTTAAGAAAAAAAAAAGGCTTGTTGTAGCATCACAAAATAACAATCTTTTACCATATCAAATGTTAATTATTATTGTAAATACGTAACTTTCTGTATGTTGAATTTTCTACATCAGTGGCTACTAATGATTGACCAAGATTAAATAGCAAGTACATTTTGGATGCTTGAGCTAAATCAGGCCTTAGGATCAGCAATCTTTTCCCATGAATTAAATAGCCAACAAAGTTTTCTTCATAGAAATATCATTCAACATTTTGACATTTAAGATAAATATTAAAATATATAAATATGATTACACACCATGATGTAAAAATGCTCAAAAGACACAGCTATATAACTAGAAAAGTATAGCCATAATAGTGATCAACAATAAAAACAATATACAAAGATCTGCAAATATATATGTATGTATAGGTATATATGTAGGTGTATGCATGTATATGAAAGTTATAGGTTACTTGAGAATCGCATAAGTGAAGTATAATTCAATTCAAGCAACATGTCTACAATTCATTAGAGGCAACTGAAATAATAGACTACTTTAGGAAGACAGACAAAAACCTTGGGATCAAATATAGTTGATGGTTTTGGATTTCTTTGCTGAGGAACATTGAAGTAAATAGGGCAAGTAGTACAATAAGGATCATTACACATTCCCAGTTGCCCAGACCTCAGTAAGTGTTCATTTTTTCTGTCATGGTCATTATTCCAGTAATTTGAACCTGTGCTGCAGAAAGCAGCAAAATTTTCTGTCTTTCTCTCCTCTGCTTTGTTTTCTGTTCCAATAATACGCTGCTGCAAAGGATTTCCAGTTCCCAGGGTACCATTTAGTGGACCACTCATCTGAATTAAGGGTGTTTTTCTCTTACTCAGAAGTGGACCAGTATGTCCTGCAAGACTAGTTTCTCTCTCATATGACTCCAAGGAACTCATAGGAACAGAAATTGTTGATGCACTTTGTGTCCTGGTTACAAGCCTTTGAAATTTAGAATCAAAAGGTTCATCATATGGTTGAGCATCTGTTTTTGACAGCATCGGCATCTCATCATTTTCAAAATTAGCCATGTCTCCTTGATAATTCTGTAAATTTGTATGAAATGAAACTAACAAAACATTCAATACATATATTTATGTATCATATGAACAATTTCAAAATTAAATAATTCAATTAAACTTGAAAGAAAAGAATATAAATTATAAAACAGTAAGTAATTAGTGCAGTATGAAACTATACAGCAGTGACAAAGCCAGATACAACTTAATGCACTATAAGGGTATTAGTATTCTCTTTCCCTTGCACTGATAATCCACATTGATTCTTAACCTGAACTCAATTGACTGAATTATTTTTCCAGAGGAAAACTTCAACTTTTCATGATTATAAACCAAAATAAGACAACAGGGATGGGGAATGTTAAAAACAATTAGAAAAAGTGCTTATTTTAAAATAAAAGTGTACCTATGTTAGGGGAAAGAGGAAAGCTGTGACTAGGTGAAATATATATATGAACTTAGGATCAAACTTTACTCACTAGAAATGGAACTTGCA
This sequence comes from Sesbania bispinosa, assembly GCA_026901365.1. Lineage (NCBI taxonomy): Eukaryota > Viridiplantae > Streptophyta > Magnoliopsida > Fabales > Fabaceae > Sesbania > Sesbania bispinosa. Next base: position 814,872 of record QLOH01000206.1, read on the forward strand.
TTATGAAAGAAGTAATTGAATCCCTTAATCTACAATCCTCAGGAGCTTGGAAGAAAGAAACCAATTTGACATCCATCCACCAAAACTAAAAATATAAAATCATTGAGATGCATGTACCATCCAACCTCTAGCTTCTATAGGTGAATTAATAAACACAAAAATCTATGCCCTTCATGCCATTTTTCCTGCCCTCGCATGCATCGGTCCATTTGTCCAAAATTAACATTAACATATATACAGAAACTGTATTATTATATGATAGCATTGAGGAATAGCAATTAGCTTTGGAATCAGTGGAAGAATTGAAGCATGATGAAGAAAAAAATGGAGTTAAATCCAGAAAGAGTAGCAAGACCTGTTTGAGAGTGAAGTTCCCAGTGAAGAGTCAAAACCCCCCACCAACTTTTTTAAGCGAAAGTTTGCATTTTGCAGAGCTTGTTGATCATAGGGGAGCTGGAGGAGAAGATTCTCCCATATGGGGTTGAGCGTTGAAGGAGAAACTGCAAAAATGAATATAGACTACTGACAAATACCAAACAGAAACAGAGTTGTAAAGGTGAAAAAGTCTGTGTGAACCAAAAAGGGGTGACCGAAAGAAATTTGAAGAGTTGGAGTTGGTATTGTATTGTAGTGAGATGATTTTGTTGTTTTGGTTTTTATGATTTGATGAAGAAGAGTTGGCATGATTGTGCATTACGGCATTAACACGTAATAAAAGCCTTTCCTTTTAGGGTATGTTTGTGAGTTGAATTTTGAAGGGAAAGGGAGGGAAATGAAGGGTTTATTGGAAACCCTCCCCTTTGTGTTTGTGAGTTTAAGTATTTTACAAAGTCTTTCCCTCCTCTTCTCCCCCTCCCTTTTCCTTTCAATCCTTTCATTTTCCTCCTCTCTAAACTGACAAACACACCTTAGTGTTCCTTTTTATTATAATTTTTGCCTTACTCTTGTGTTTGGGAAAGTAAGAAAGAGGAAGTAATTTTGTTGCTTTGCATAATTATTTATTTGAGATTAAGATTAAGATTGAGAGATGTGTAAGTAACTGACACAGTTGCAGCAGTTGTTGGAATTGGAAGATGCTGCACCTGCACTGCATTGTACGGCTGCGCTGGCCTGGCTCTGTAATATTCTTCGTACCCTTTCTATTATTGGGTAGGATAATGTGAATGTGATTAGTGAACTGAAGCACATTCACATAATAAGATTAAAAACAGATTAAACCTCTGTTTTTCTCCTAATCGAATTTGGATTGATTTAGTTCAGATTTAAAATAAAATAAAATAAAATAAAATTGATTTGGTTTAATTTTTGAAAATCTTTTTAATAAAAATGAGAATTTGGTTTAGATTTGAAATAAAACAAAATAATTGATGAAATCAATTTAAACTAATTTGATTGATTTAATTGGTTTGATTTTGATTATTCACATCATCCGATTAATCCGATTCGACAAATACCCCTACTGATGTGATTCTCTAAAAAAATAAAAACTAAAAATAATTAAATTAAACTTTTTTTTTGAGAAAAATATGTTTTTCATTCCTATAATTTTGATCAACTTTGGTCTTTGTATTTTAAATGCTTAATTTTTTGTGCCTGAACTTTCTAAGCCCCCAAATCATGGTCTCTGACGTGATGAGTCGGGTAACAAAAGTTACATGTTAGCCTCAATAGTGGGTCTTAAATAGCTGACTCATCTAATGAATTTTTTTTATTAATTTTTTAATTATTAAAATAATCATAATTATGAAATTAGGATTTTTATCCGGTAAAATTACTTAGGTGAAAACCCTAATTTAGCAATTAGAATTATTTTAATAACTAAAAATTAATAAAAAAAGTTAATTAGATGATCAATCAATTATTTAGGACTCACTATTGAGGCTGACATATAACTTTTGTTAGTCAACTTATCTCGTTAACAGATCTCACTGACGGGCAGGGACCACAGTTTGGGGATTTAGAAAGTTTAGGGACAAAAAACACAAAATTTAAAGTACGGGGACAAAGACTAAAGTTGACCGAAACTATAGGGACGAAAAACATATTTTTCCCATTTTTTTAACAGTGACGTTACTAAATAGTGGTTGGTCGCACTGGAAGTGGACTGTAACTCTATGCGAATTTTATGTGTAAGGCCATAGGTTCAAATCTTGAACTTGAAGTCAGAGGGCTTCCTCATGTTCGAATCTTGAAGTCAGAGGGCTTTCTTACCTCAGGGCCAGCCCAATATCGCCCAATTTATAGTGGGACCTCAAGCAAACTTTTATTTTGGGGCCTTTTTAAATACATGAAGAGACTTTAAATGTTAAAATTCATTTAGCAAGGATTGAACCATCAATCATTGAGGAGGAAAATCAATTTATAAACCAATGAACTAGGCCTAATTATAATAATATTTTTTATTTTTTATGTAAAGAATGTTACTAACAATTGGGGGTCTAAAACAAGGGCTTTAACAGTCTTATCCTTGGGCCGGCCCTGCTTACAGCGGTAGGATATTCCCGGTAAAAAAAACAGCAACGTTAGTTTTTAACAAAGAATTGATAGTACTGATAAAAGCCTTTCCTTTACTGTTCCTTTTTTATTATTTTTGCTTTTCACTTTATTCTTTGGTTCACTTGTGTTTGGGAAAGTAAGAAAGAGGAAGTAATTTTGTTGCTTTGCATAATTAAAGAGTGTTTTATTTGAGATTAAGATTAAGATTGAGATGTGTAATAGCCAGTTTGGTTTGAAGTTTTCAACTTCAAACCATACTATTGTAGAATTGATTTTAAATTATTTTCGTGTAACGTGTTTCGTAAAATGCATCACTCATCTCAACTATTGATTTCTAAAATTAATTCTACTCAATTGTAAACTAATCGGACCGTAAGTAACTGACAGTTTGCGGTTGTTGGAATTGGAAGATTGTGCACTGCATTGTACGGCTGCGCTGGCCTGGCTCTGTAATATTCTCCATACCCTTTCTATTATTGGGGAGGATGGACTGTGATTAGTGAACTGAAGCACAATCACATAATAAAAGATTAAAAAACAGATTGAACCTCTGTTTTTCTCCTGATTGGAGTTTGGATTGATTTAGTTCAGATTTAAAATAAAATAAAATAAAATTGATTTGGTTTAATTTTTGAAAATCTTTTTAGGTTTAGATTTGAAATAAAACAAACTAATTGATGAAATCAATTTAAACTATTTTGATTGATTTAATTAATCCGATTCGACAAATATCCCTATTGATGTCATCCTTAAAAAATTAAAAACTAAAAATAATTAAATTATTTTTTTTAACACTGATATTACCAAATAATGATTGGTAGCAGTGGAAGTGAACTGTGATCGCACGCAGGGACGAATCCAGAAATCCATGAAAAGGGGGCCGGAAGGAAATAAAGTTTAATAATAAATATTAAATAAAAATTAAGTCACAAAAAATAAATATATCATACCTCTTATTTAAGTTGTGCACGCCGTTCCTTCATGTCATAAAATTCATCAATGATAGAATCTGTATTAAGCTTCTCAGCAATCAATCTCATCAATGATATTGGTAGGTTGATATGGTCCATCTTTTATATAAGCTCTACGAATCTTGTCACGTTGGTCAACATGATATTGCCAAATAGAACAACGTTTTCCTGGATCTTTCTCTAGTAAAGAAATATCAACTTCTTTTTCTTCTACTCTATGAACTTTAGATTGAGGTTGTTCAATCTCTTTTATTTGTGTGGTTGATGGAAGAATTGAGGAGTCACTAGCTTGAGAAGTTTATGTAGCTTTTCTTTTAAAATATGTATCAATAGTAGATAATTTCCCCATAATGCTTTATATGTCCTTAACCTGTATATCATTGATACAAATAAATTGAAAGTATAAGCCAAACATATAGGAATTAAAATTAAAAATTATATACAATCACTAATTTTAGCCTAAATTTTAGTATAAATATTAAATATTTTACAAATATTGTTACAAAAATAAGCTACTATAATTAATGTCTACTTATTTAGATAATGAAATTAATAAATAAGTTACTTATTAATGTCTACTTGTGCTCATTCATGCGTGAAAAATTTAAAGACAGGGTAGCTAACAATATTTTTATTCCTTCCTCACATTTTTCGAGATCTAAAACCAAGCTACCTAGTTGTAAATTTGTAATGTGTCTAATGAGTAATGACAGGGTACTAGCTATTTAGCTAACATAAACAAAGGATTTTGCATATTATGAGCAGAGGATAACATGAGCAAAAACAGAAAAGTCTTTTATCTCTAATCAATAAAATGTGCTTACTTGATGCACTTGCAATTGTAGACTAAAAATTTGATGAAATGATGGAGCTTTGATTTGATGCTTGGAGTTGGAGGAGAAGCTTGAGCGTTTGGCACTTGCAGCAGCTTGTTTGGACGCTTGGAAATGAGAGTGTATGTGAAAGTGAAACAATAGCTTGCTGTCAAAGTAGAAGAAGGATTTGACTTCCCCAACAAGCTCAAACTTTTGTCTTTTTATTTATATTAATATTTATATTATAAAGTCTAAAAAAGTGGAAACAAAACCATCAGAGAAAGTACAAAAAGTGTTATTCTTTTTTTATGTAAACCTGCAACATATTATATATTATATATTATATTATATATATATATAGTATAATATAATATGATATAAATATAATATAAAATAATTATATATATATACATGTAAATTTTTTTTTTAAAGAGGGGGGCAGGCCCTTGCTCGCCCCCCATAGATCCGTCTCTGATCGCATGCAGACTTTATCTGCAAAGTTAAATGTTCAAATCCTTGAGTTAGAGGGTTTTCATAGCTGTGTCCGTGGGAGATTCCCGGTTAAAGACAAAAAAATAGTGACATTAGTTTTTAACAAAGAATTGATAGTACAGATAAAAATATAAGTGGAGCACTAACATAATTGACATAAATATAAGTCAAGACTTGTTATTTATGTTTCTCTAGTGTAAAAATTAATATGATAATGCATGTTAATGTTGAGAACGAAAATGAGAGTTTCTTCTACCACATGGTGGACATGTAGCATTGCTATTCTATAATTCGAACCATTGAAGTTATAGGTAAAATTTATATAGATTTAAAATATAATTTAATAAATATACACTATTAATGTAAAAAAAGTTATGTAGATATTTAATGATGTATTGTCTCATCATTTAATTAATATTACAACTCATATATTATTAAGCTCAATAAATGATGTGTTAACACATTATTGTCAAAATCTAAAATTTTCTTTTTCAATGTTGTTACATAATGCACAATATAACAACCACCCCTTTCATCACACCAGAAGTCATCATAGCCACTTCTCTCTCTAACTTTTTTTTAATCACCACAGAACCCATAGCCATGCATAGTCGTAGTGGTGTCAACACCATCCTCCTCCCACCATCATCTTGGAAGCTTCATCCCTTTCACCATTACAACTCACCATTATTCCTAAAGCATCAAGCTAAAATGTGAGATATAGATAGTGAGGAAAATAAAAAAAATATCATAGAAAAAGAAAGAAACTGGAGAAGAGGGGATTATGTCACGACTGCGCTTGGTCACGTCAGCACCGGAGTGGCGCGTTCACGAGGAAGAAGATGGAGTGGTTGTGACTGGCATCGCGCCACAGCTACCCCACACCCTTGCACTGTCCAGAGAAGAGAAAAAGAAGGGTTCCCCCCGTGCGTGAGGAAGGAGAAGGGTTCCCTTATCCAGAAAACAAAGGGATTTATCAAACAATTAAAAAACCCTAATTTTAATCGTGCCACATCAAATTTTCTGAATTGGATAGCAGTTTGCTATGTATTCTGAACATGTCCATTATGGCATATGCTTATGTGGAGTTTCATTAGCCATGTCAGCAATTAACAGAGTGCAGTTAGAGTCAGGGATTAAAATAACATAAGTTTAAAAAAGTAGGGATGAAAACAAAAAAAAGTTGGTAGGGACTAAAACTAAAGACACGAAAAAGTGTAGGGACCAAAATGTAGTTGGCAAAGTCTCAAGAAGGAGGATTGAATTAAGATGTGTCTAAGCCTGTTTAAAAATTTAAACTCGTTTCTGACTTAAGTTCTCAAGTGATTTCACTTGGATGTCAGATGGTTAGTCACAGACAGATATGAATGAAGTTCTGACTTGATCTCAGATCAATTAAAAAGATTAGCTTATGACTTTCTATATAAAAAATTGACTGTTCTGTCTTTAAGTGGTGAAAATAGATTCTGAGTTAAAGATCAACTTTAAAACTTGGTTTTGGAAATCTCAAAAGCAATTTTTGGATTTATTGAATGCAAAATTAGAAGTAAGTAAGATATAGGTTTAGAAGAAGATAAACACAACAAGATTTATATTGGTCCTCTCTTATCAACCAAGAGCTACGTCCAGTACTCACCTCAGTGAGATTTATTCATTAACTTCAACAAGTTACAAGTATTCTCCTTGCAGGGCCTCTTCAAGCTCCTAAGTATTCTCCTCCACGTGCCTCTTTAGGCTCCTGAGTATTCTTGTCCAAGCTTCTCCACTCAACCCCACAGTCCAAAAAACACCTTCTGACTTGGTGGAGGAGTTACAACAAAGATGGAAGAAAGATAAGAGTTTTTCTTAACTTGAGGTTGTAAACACAGAATGTGAATCAACAGTGAAGTCCCCAAGTCAAGTTACAATGAACTCCCACCGATTAAAACTCAAAGAAATGATAAACAATAAAGATTTGTGGGTTAGAAACAGAAAAGATGAATAAAATAGTAGAGAGCTGTTCTTGCAGAGTTTTTGTACTTTTGCGCATGAACTGATATATTGCTTCTAAGTTTCCAAGGCTTTTTATAGGTTTTCCTTTGAAGCTAGTCGTTTATAGCCGTTGGAATCTCTCAACAACTCTTTATACTTTGTGTCAAAGCTTTGACCACATCAGCAGGTTGTACTTGCTTCTTTTTCCGGACACAGAATGCTTATGCGTCTGACTTGTTTTTGGGTCTGAGTGGTGTTTATGTGTCTGAGTAGTGTTTCTGTGTCTGACATTCATTTTGCTTTTGACTTGAGTAATGCTTCTGAGATATGCTTTTGACTTTTGTACTTCTTGTGTTTCTAGCAAATGATTCCTTTAAGAATCTTGAGGCTTCAACTCTTGATTCTGAGTTATGACTTTGTCTTCACCATTTGGTTCTGAGTCTGACTTGCATTCATATGCGTCTGACTCTGGGATTTTCATTTGGTGCTTGATGAAGAGTGATTCTAATGCCTTTGTATCTGCAACTTATTTAGATTCTAAAATGTTGTGCACTCAAGTAGATGAGTCATATACAAAAGTAACTCGGATTCAAACTTGAAATTTTTACTAAGTCAGAGGGGTTGCCAATCATTAAAACCTTGTGCATCTGAGAGTTTTTCTTAACACAAAATCACATTTAAACTTTTTAAATTAATAAATAAAAATAAAAAACTTTTTTTCTGAAATAAAATTAAAAAATGCATGAAATATATTATTACAGGGGAATTTTCTCATAAAAATACATGTTGTAACAAATTCTTAATTGCATAAAATGGATGTATTGAAATAATGACAATCTTTTATCTTTTAAATTATCCTTCCATACATCTAACAAAAAAAATTATCCTTACATAAATTTATAAGAGTCTTATAAAACAATTATTTTAATGGAACTTGTTAAAAATTAATTAAAATATAAAATTTATATTTAGATTTTGAAGACAATTCTGTTTTATTTAAAATTTTATATTTAAATCTTTAATAAGTGCTTTAAAGATACTCATTTTATTTTTTATTTAAAATATTTAATTTTTATTTAATATTTTTTCTTTTAAAGTCTTAATAAATGCGCTTTAAAAACACTCGATAAAGTATTTTCCAATTCATAAAACAAATGGATGAGGTAATGACAGTTTACCAAAACATAAACTTTCTTGTTATATTTTGATGTAAATTATTAAATAACATCTTGGTTTATGGAAATATCTCACATAATTTATGTAAATATGCGTTCTTAGGGTTAACCAGTCATTGGATAACTCAACCAGATATTGGATAGCCAATTCATAATTAACACTATATAATAATAATATTATGTTACTCAAATTGGCCGAACATACGGTTAATAACGCATGATATGACACATGCACTATAACGGATGACACATCATCCGTTGTATGTAGCATATACATACCTTGGTTAATAAAGACTCCAATTACAAGAAAATACTCCCCACACCATACTAAACACCCGGGGTAACTTATAATGATCAACAACTCACTAATAATTAACTTGTGGATTCGTGTCCATGCAGATCACAAAGATCTTTAGATAGTTAAATACTACACAACATATATAAAGAGGTACGTGTGGATTCGTGTCCATGCGGATCACAAAGGTACATAAATACTACACAACATAAAAGAAACATATATTTACTTGAAACCCTACATTGCTAAAACCACATATTGACTTTTGGATTGATTTTTTTTCAGATACACACCAACCATCGTCCTCAAACACTACTAGAACATCAGGAGTTCAGGATCATTCCGATACACGAAGAACAGTATGTTTTCAAGAAATTTTAACATCGATTTGTATAATTTTATTAGTGTGATATTTTTGTTTTCCTTCTTGATTCTTTTCTTTTAAACTTAATTAATTTGAAGAATAGTTTATTTCAATTAGGATGACAATTAAGCCCGTGCCCTGTTGGTACCTGCAAAAACTACCTGTGATGGGCAGGGTAAAAACCTGCAAAACGGGTATGGGTGCATGTATGAGCTATAACCCGCATTTTTAACGGGGACAGGCGCGGGTACAGACACTGTGATGCCCAGCCCGCCCCATACCCGCACTCACACACACACACATATATATAATTATTTAATAAATAATACCATATGTAATTATATATATAGTAATTTTATTAAAATATCTAATATATTTATACATATATTTAAAATTGATACACATATATATAATATTACATATTAAAAAAATAATTTTAAAACTACCTATTTGTGTTTTTTACTTTATAATATATGACTAACTAGTGTTAATAATAATATTTTGCACGTCACAGAGAATGCTAACACATGATATCTAAGTTTATAAAATAGTGTAATGTGAAAATATATTGTAATATTTTTAAAAAAATTGAACATTAATCATGTGTTGTGTTTTAGAATATTAACATATTGTGTTTCGATTTAATTAATTAAATTGTTATGTTATTGATATTTATTAAATATGTTTAGATGATTTTGGAGTAATTATTTAATTGAGTTATAATTTTCTTTAATTAATATTTTTTTAATGAGTTATTAATTTTTCATTTAACTAAATTGCTGGTAACGGACGCGGGTATGGATATATAGGTGCCCGGCAGGTACGGATACGAGCATTAAAATTGTTGACCATACGGATATGAGCGCGGGTACGAGCTTTTTTTGAAAGTGCAGGTATGGAGACGAGCACTATAGTACCCTATTCATAGGGTACCCATTGTCATTTCTAAATTTTCAATATAGTCGTTTTATGTACGTCTTTTCCGTGAGTTTCGGAGGTCCAACTCGCTTATGCTGTATATTAATGAAGCTCTTAATTTTCAATTTAATAAAATAAAATCAACCAACATGTAAGTTCTAATTAAATTTGTTGTTGGTAGGAAAGAGCATAATTAAATCATATTAATTTTTTTTATATTAATGAGAGACCCGATGGTCACAAGTCACGACACAAGCTAGTGAATTTACAATATCCATAAATTATTGTGTCTATACATTTGAGACATTAATTAATTATATATAGTTAAATCAAAGACTTTGATGCATCATTGATCATTTGATTGTAAAGTGTCAGCACGACTAAGACGTTTCTTTCTGTATCTCCATGCAACCTGTATACGCATTGCTGCAAGGCATCTCCAGTAAGGTGATTCATACCTAACATATATAAATGCAACATCAGTTAATAATAAAAGTGGAAGAGAGATAAGAAAAAAGAATTAAACGAGTATATATATACTAATATAAAAAAAAAAAACTTTCATTCAATGATATAATCATGTTATTTAATAAATTTAATATATAAAATATCATATTTATCTAATAATGTAATAATGCATATTCCATGATAATATAATTTTTTTATGATGACAGAAAAAAGAACATAATAATAATAGTAACTTTCTATAGTTTAATTAGAATATATTGTCAATGTAAAAACATTATATTTTCATATAATGAATTATTATAACATCTTTAAATAACACATGAAGTATTATTTGTGATAACATATCTTTATATAATAAATGTAAAACTTTTTTTACATCAGTGTATATAACCATTAAATTGGACTTTTTATTTATTAATTTTTTAACTAAAATTCTTATAACATCATATAGCATGAAGCTTGAAATTAAAAGGGGATAATAATGGTCCAAAAAGAAGACACATAAGAAAATGAAGGAAAGTTTGTTGTTGCTTTGACATGTTGCATGAGGTTGACCTAGCTTTGCTTAAAATTAAAATATATATCCAACATGATGTTGACTATTGCTATCATGTCCATAGGTATGTATTGCTTATTCACCATGTAGTCCCTTCAGCAATTTTTTGTACCTACTCCACTTTTTAATAATTGTTTTTAACAAATATTTTTTAATTTTACAGTTAAAAAAGGGGGAAATAACTATACATGACAATAAAAAGTAACTATATATACATGACTGGATATCATTGTTATAATGGATGAAATATATACTCTAGAGGATTAAAAAAAATTCAAGGAGATCGAGTTTAAGAAACTCCATGAAACTTTCACTTTCACTTTGCTCTATGACATGACTCAATGATTTCGCGTAGTTTTCATTCCAAGAATTGTTGCTTCTTTGTCTCAACATATATATGTTTCATTTTTCGGTGATTAATGTAAAAATATATGATTTTCTAATTGTTCAAAATAATTTTTTTAAAAAATGTTATTTTTAATTAAAATTAACCGACTTATAAATATTTTTTAGACAACAATGTGACTTTAAATCCTTCATTAATTACTAAATGATATTTAAAAATTGAACTTTTGCTGTCAAACCAAAATTAAACGGTCAAGTTTCAATTTTTTGTTCAATTATTTTTCTTTAATACAAAAATAGATAACTTAGAATTATCGGCAAAGGATAATGTATCATTATCAAGGTGCAATAAGATTTAATTTCAACCTTTATATACATCAATACTCACGAAGTTATCATGATTTTCGCAAATCTTTTTTTTCTTAATATTAAAAAAAAAACTATTTTATTTAAAATTAGTAAGAACTCTCTTTTAATTCTGGCAGTTATGATGCTAATTCTTGATTTGAATGAAAAACAGACATGTTTTCTATTCTTATAAAAAGACAAGCAATTTCCATTATTTCTATTTTTCTGTCCACTTTCAAGTTTAAGATAATATTAATTATATTTTTTTTCTTAATTATATCCTTATGCTAATTTTCAAGTAATAGTACTTCACTAAAATAATTTTTATGAAAATGAGAATATTAATTAAATTTATTAATCTGTGTGTTTTTTGTCTTAATGAACACATAAATAAAAGATTAATCAGAATCATAGGATGGTGTAAAAAAAGATTAGGCAGAATCACAGATCCAGGAGTAAACAAAAGACAAGAGGATAACCTTATGGCTCCTTGAACACAAGGACTCCTCAAGAATCTTGCAAAAAGGCTTGTAACTTCTTCAAGATCTGCTGCTCTTAGGGAAAATGCCTCCACATTCGTTAAGCACAACACTGTCCTATTGCTAACCAACCTTTGTCTTGGAATCCTTGCTTTTCCACCATCTGCAAGGGAAACTAAGTTACTTGAAGTTGTTAACTTTAGCAAGTTCAAAAACCCACCCTGCTTTATGGCCCGATTGTTTTAAAGTTTGAACAGTGCAGAATCAATTTTGTGGAATTGCTTTTAAATCAATTCCGTCCAATACTCCAATGTGTTTCGTAAAGCATGCATCATTCATTTATGAGTGTGTTTGGTAAAACTAGCTGAAAAGTTAGCTGAAAGCTTAAAGCTAGCTGAAAGCTGAAAAGCTAGCTAATTTGACCGAAGGTGTTTGGTAAAACTAGCTGAAAATGGTAAAATGATATACAGGGACATCATTAATTATTATTAAATAATGATAAATAGGGGTGGTTGGGGGATAAACTTGTAATTAATTTTCACTAGTAGCTGAAAATAGCTTTTTTAAAAAGCTACCTCATGTAGCTTTTCAAGAAAAGCTAGTAGCTAACCAAAAAAGCTACCTTACCAAACACAGCTGAAATGGTTTGAGCTACTAATTTCAGCTTTCAGCTAGCTGAAATGACTTACCAAACACACTCTATAACCATTGATTCTACAATCAATTCTATACAACTGTAAACCAAATAAGCACTTAAACTATGAAACAGGCAGCTTTCTCTCCACATCAAGCATTGCTAAGAAATGAAATGTACCTTTGTTACCTGAGGGATGCTCAAGACACCATGTCAGAAGTTCTTCACCACAAACACTCCCTTCAGATAGAGGAACTCTAATTCCATCTTCACCAATGCTCTCCAATTTTCCACGCACAACAAAGACCATCTTCTCTACCAGACCACCATCATACAAAATTTCACTTCCTTTGATGTATATTTTTTGTCTTAGTCTCTCACAGATGGCGTCCAATATAGGCTCATCCATCAAGGCAAAAATTCGAACCTGCAGCAAATAAATGACAAATTGATCTAACATAGGCAATAGAATTAAATCATCATAGCATCCACATTTGACATTTGTTAACACATTGAATTTTTATGCATCATTGATTCGACTTCATGACCTTTGCCGGTTGGCGACTTAGTTCTATACTTAACAAGTCCCCTCGTGCAAGATTTTTTTGAGCTTGAAGCTTGGACAATGCACAAGTCCACCTGACGTTGTGCTAAAATTTAACTTTTATTTAAAATAATAGGGGCAACAAGGATCTAACTCTAAACCACATGGTTATAGGAAGTAGCAACTTTGATAATGTGTTATGAACCAACTATCCCAAGAGTTTAAGCTATATTCTGTGAAAGCATACCAATTGTTACAGTCATAATCTGCTAAACAAAATGCAAAAATCGATATAACTAGTCAATTGATGCCAGAGATACTACTATACTCACTTTCTTAACAAATTTAAAGAGATGACGTCTGATGTCCCTCTGGAGATCTTCTGGCAAATTCTCCATGAGAATTTCTTCATTGACCCCTCTTGTTGCAGCCCAGTTATAACGTTCAGCCTGTCGCACTCTCCTACATCACAGGCCAACCATATAAGTGGATTGGAATCTCTATCACTTTATATCATTGACACATTCATATGATTACAATGCCTGTAGTAAAGTGATATATTGTAGACTTTTTTAGCATTTGCTCCTACAGACATGCTATAGCACCTATAACATAGTAACAATTAGTAACCTCTTATATGCTTACTTTAACTATACTCCACACTGGCGAAGCTATAATATTAATTTAGAGGAAGGGAATAGTTAGGTTGCAGACAAATAATCATGTAAAATTTTATTGATGTAATATATACATGAAGTATAGTGGCACTGGACCTGCCTAATGGTAGGCTTGGCTCTTGTATAGTAGCTGTATTAGCTGTAGTTCTGTATCATACACTAGTACTAAAGGCTGTTCAGAACCTCTTTTTTAACAAGAAATGAAATTGTTCAAGCAGTTAATATATCCATTCCAAAGAAATGATGTTTTGGGAAGAAGTAGAGTTAACAAGTGGCAAATATGATCAATTTAACAACAAATACTGTGGGGCAATATGAGTCTGACCAAAATGAGGAAAAAGGGTACCTTCTCAGATCATCAGCTAGGCGCCTATGGCTCATCCATTGCTCAACATCACGTTGTCTAAGTGACATTTCTAGCCTCCTTTAAGAGAAATTAAGAAAATCAAATATATATCAAACATGTTATTAATATTAACTATTAAATATATAACAAGAGGGGAATTTATTAACCATAAATAGCTACAAACATAACTATGAAATTAAATACTAACTATCAGCATTAAATAATTTAGGACCTGTTTGGTTTGAGAAAACATTTTCTGTTTTCATTAATAATTACAAAAGTACCACGTTTTCTGATACAAAGACTTATTAGTTTTTTTTTAGAATTACCCTGTTTATGTACAGCTAAATTATAGTTAAAATCATCAACCAGAGAGTCTCAATTCCTAAATTATATAACCTGTAAGGAAATTATTTTTAATTGTATATAGATCAAAGTAAAGGCAACCAACTACAAGGAAGAGGAAGTAGTACAGTTATATTTCCCTCCATGAAGCTTACAAACCCTTCATTATTTAAGCTAGAACATCAGATGATTTTTGAATTAATCCTCAAAGGAACCCTAAAACATTATAACAACATCATCCTCAAACAGCACTAGTTACTCACTTAATATATTGTGTTCTAGCTATGGCCTCAAGAGGCATTGCATATATGAAGCAAGACATTCTACCTGCGCCCAAGAGCTTGAAGAAAGTTCTGTATGTTCCCAATGAGAAGAGCAAAAAGCAAGAGTCCCATTCCTATGATGGCCATGGTGAAAAGGACTTCCCAAACAAAATAGCTTGGAGTTAAATTGCCAGCCAGAGTACTAATTTGCTGAAAAAAAAAACAGGTATAGTATTAGTAAGATTTCATTTCTTGAAAAAATAAAAAAATACTGAATTAACAAGCATACCATCCATGTGTAAAACTGAATATCTTTTTCCAAGGATAATTTCATAGTGGATTTTCCAGATTAATGAAGAATCATTTTGGAATTTCAGGCCCTAAATGATTTCATGTGCTTTAAAAGGTTTAAAGAAAAAATATTTCAGAAATAAATATCTTCATCTTCAAATTTGGAATTTTTCGAATTTGTATTTAGGTCGTAGATGAAGTCCTCCAGGTATGTAACTTGTCTTATTTTGGCTTGTGAAGCATACACATTATTTTTCCTAACTCTTGAAGGTTAATACTACCCCTGCTCCTATTTATAATATTCCTTTAACTCAAGCGCATATATTAAAGATGTTTAAATGTATTGGTTTAAAAAAAAATCTTCAACTTCCAAGTTTATCCCTATTTAAAGTCAAACTCTATTTATTCTCCACATTAACCAAAACCTTGAAACTATAAAGGTTCAGTACTTATGAAGGGCAAAGATAGAAAAAAAATAATAAATGTTTCATAAACTTTGTAAATGGTCTTTTATTAAAGACCATGAATTTTTTTTAAAATGGTTTTATAAATAGGACAAGAGATAGTACATTATAAGAACTATTGCCTCAAATTTCAGCACTAGGCAAGCTTTGTGTTATCCAAGTTCTAATAAAAACAGACTCCTCACTAACATACTGGTAACAAAAGGAGTTGAAAATAATAAACACAGTTACTATTGGAAAAAGAAATGAATGACATACCTGGAATCCCCAAAATGATGAATATACATATCTAGTGACCACATTATGATCTGCAGTAAGGTTGACAGCTTTAAGATAGATCCCATAATCGAAACCATCTTCAGTAAAACAAGCACTTGCATTAGCATTGTTCTTCCATTGGTTCCAATTTGCATCAATTTGATATTCTCTGGTATTTCCATGACCACAATCAATGAATTTTGAGCATCCAACAATATGTGATGTCTTGCATGCATTTCGTAGACATTGATTAACCCTCTGGACAAGAAACAGGGAGAATGCTTAAATAAATTAATAATAGAAGATCAACCTAACAAAATTCCCTAACTGTAATTAAATCTCTCATCGTTGAATCATTTCATTATCTGTTAGTAGCAATAATAAGTGGAAAAAAAAGTGTTTAGAATACTGTTCAATTCATTAATAATAAATTTTGCTCGAAAATAATTTACATTCCATGCTAGCAACAATTCACATATCTGGGATATCAGAAGTATGCTACCATTTTCTATTTCCTTTCATCATGAGCATGGTTTGAGGTTAACCACGAATGCTTTAAAACTAATGCTGCTAAAAAATTCATAGGTACTTGTTTCCTTTTCAATGTAAACTGAATTTTAAAGGTGTATCAATTTTTGGAAAAGAAATCTGAAAGGAAAATGACAATCACTAAAAAAGAAATTAAAATTATTTAAAATAAAAACCTTAACCAACCTGCAAACCGAAGAGGTACCACCATGACCCAACAACATGGCCTGATAGCATAAAGATAAAAAGATTTATAAAGAAACTTTCCCATGCTGACTCAAATATGAATCCGGTTGGAGATATTAGCATAGGGATAAATCTACACAATCTTGGAATATACTGAACAAGGAGCACAGCACGCAAAATATTCTTTGCATAGTTTGCTCCTGATGATCCCAAGTGTTTTGGTAGGACAAACAATATGGTTATCTGCAAATATTTCACAGAATTATACCATGACAAGGAGTTTAAAATGTATATACCAAAAATTGCTTCTATCTTCATAACCAACAGAATAGAAATTCCTTCATCTGATCCCATCTATTTATTCTTAGGCACATGTACACAATAAATACCATTCCTCAGGTTGTCCACACCAATGAGGACAATGAATACAGATCAACGGAATTTCAAACATGATGACAGAACTAGAATCAGCTTAGAAAGAAAAAGAGAGAAACAAGAGGAGAAACCTCTGAAATTTTTAATCAGTACTCTGCCATAACATGAAATTGATAACAATAGATCATATTTTCAGACAAATCAACTCCCAAAGAATCTTAATTTCTTTTAGAGGAAAATTATAATTATAATTAAATAATATCCAAAACTAAACAGGAAATTTGGGGGAGGGTGATTAAATTCCAACAGGTCAAGCACATTTATGTGGGGACAAAAAACTATTCATCCAAATGTCGAATACATCAAATGTTAATTCCGTAAAAGTCAAAGCTATCAATCTCCTTGATATCATATGGCTAATTTTTGGGGTAGGGATCTTCATGCTTGTCTTATATGGCAAATATAAAACAGACAACCAAAAGTCTAATGCCTATAATATACATTGTATCTTAAATTTAGTGACCAGAAATAAAACTGGACAATTTCCAGATTTTGTATTATAGATTGTATACATGTACATAAAAAAATCACATTAGACATATGAGATACTGAAGTTAAAATATGCAAGCAAGAGGGAGAGGGATTTACCTGAGGAAGTGGAAGTACAACAAACAAGTCAAAAGCAAAATATGTCTGAAGATAGTGAAGAGCTATTTTTTTAGGATGGTCAACTAACTCCCCTGCACCAACCACCCTAGACTCAGGAGCCACATAAGCCAGCCTAAACTGTAAAGAATCAACTTGGAAGAATTAGTTGTGCTCTGTTGCATCACAGAAGTGTACCAATTTGGACTTGTGAACAAATAAAACTAAAGATTCAAGATTATGGATTATCACTCTTCCCCAGTTGGTATCAAGGCGCACTATGGCCTCAAGTCCTCAACCTCCACATTTATCACTAGCCACTATTATGAATATGATTGTTACAAAAAGTTCACATGAAAAAAAATGGTACAAAATGGGGACCATAGCTCAAAGTTAACAGAAAACTTTTATTATACTTTCTAGCGATTCTGTGATGTGATTATATTCTAATGCACAGATTTTATGCCTGATGCAGAAAGAAAATAAAAATCATGATTCCAAGGTTTTTCTAAGAGAACATTCAGAAGATGATGTAAAACCTTATAGACAGCTAAAAGTGAAAAATGAAAAACTTAGAGAGGAAGGAGCTTAACAATATGTCTCAAAGTAACAATACAGAATCCCCAGGTTAATATATGAAAAATAATTACAAAATTAGAAGGAATAAAAAACTGCCTGGAAATTCTTAAAAGTTACCTGAAGAATAATGTTTAGGAAGTATATGAAATCATTCATGCTTCTAAGTAAAACAAGCACTGTTGTCAAAGTTGAGTTTATAACAATACATTTATCTTCCTGCATACAACAAGCAGGAAAAATTTGAGTAAAATTGCAAATAGACTACATATAAAATTGAGGAGATGTTAAACAGTGACAACAGCAATCACATAGTAACCATTACTTGAATTATGATGTCTATTAACCAGTGAGGAAAACACCTTATAAATTAACTTCCTTCCTAGGGCAAAGCTAATTCAGGTCAGTAAGAGAAAAAAAGAGTCTCCACAATTTTGTTTGCTAATATTAGAAAAGATATAGCACTCTTATTCTCTTTCCCTTGCAATAATTTGACTTCCTGGATATTTCTATCATACCACCTTCTCTACATAAATGATTGGTTTTATAATTTTGTTTGAGGCATGAATACAACAAAACCCAACCTATAGAACAAATTTAATGGCCAAGGCTCAGTCTAAGCCTGGTCTCAACAGGCAATTAGTTAATGAATGTTTCTTAACATGTCATAGCCACTTTATAAAAATGTAAATAGCCACTTTATAAACACAAATTGAAGCAGGGAGTTGATTGTTATTTAAGCATGCAAAACGCAAACTCACAAACTTACACATGATTACACATACAGAGAGATAAAAATAGAGTTTCAACAGCTATAGATATAATTGATATAGAATAGTGTGACCAGCATTTCCATGTAATTGATATAATTATTTGTTGTGAAGTGATAAGAGCTCGTTTAAGTGAAACCAAGATTAGTAACAAATTAGATACACCTTGCAACATTTTGAATCTAAATAAAGGGGAAAAACCATACCTTCTGCACAGAGAGCAAGAAGAAAAATAATGGATCCACAAAAATTGCCACCAAGCAACAAATTGCAAAAAATTTGTTCCATTGTTGTACAAGTTTAGTATGAGGATTCATAACTCTAGGAACATGTGGAATCAAGAAAGCAAAAAGTCTTCTTGCCCAACCCTTGGCATCCCCATAAAGGGAACTGTGAAACTGAAAACATTCAAAGTTGAACAAATTTGTTCAGTAACAGGAGCTAATATTGTCAAGGTGATTTATAAGATAAAATGTTTATAAATGGAATATAGATTTTAAAACTTAAAAGAGTATTGTCTATAATGATGCGTTAAAAGCTTGTTCTTGCTAGAATTTTCAAGGGAAGGCCATAGTAATTTTTATAGCACAGAGTTGTGGTGTAGCCTTTGAGGATCCTTATGTTGCTCAGCTGAGGGTTATATGTATAGGACTTCATTGTCTGATATGTAACAGGATAGTCAGTTGTTGCTATCTGTATTTGTGAGGTGCTTCCATTCTTTATTTGGTCTCACATGAGAGCATCCTGTTTTGGGCCCACTACCAGTAACAACTTCAAATTTCATTATAATTACTAAATTACTTGACACTGTCAGTGTGTTTGGTTTACCCCAAAACTACGTTTGTAACGTGGTTTTAGAGTAAACCAAACACGCTAAAAATATTTTATGGAAATAACCAAAAAAAGGACTATATAACAAGAATTGAAGAAGTTATTTTTTATACATATACAAAACCATGGGGGAGATCAAATTAAAAGAATTCACAATAAGAACAACATATACCATAAATTATGTACAATTATGTAAACCATTGGCTATTTGAGATGCACATAATCTATGCATTATGACAAAATAATCATATCAAACCATAATTTTGTACATAATTAAACTCTAAAGCAGAAAGAGACACATCTAGAATAAAATTCTTGAGCATGATACATGCCTAAACTTAAGAACCTGGATATATAAAATGTAGTCTAAGGCGATTTCAAATATATTAGTCACTATTTTCTTAAAATAAAAGAAAGATTAGTTCATTTAAGGAACAAAGATACCTTAGGATTGAATATACCCGAAGCTTTTGAATCCCTTTGTTGAGTCGCCTTGAAGTAAGTTGGGCAAGTTGTACAATATGGATCATTACACATTCCCAGTTGACCAGACCTTACTAAATGTTCATTTTTACCAGCATAGTTGTTCTGCAAATCATTTTCACTCATGGCACAGGATGAAGGAAAATTTTCTGTCTTACTTTCCACTGCTTTGTTCCCTGGTGCTACCATATTCTGCCAGAAAAGGTTTCCAGGTCTATGGGTAATATATAATGGACCGCTCATTTGATTAAATGGAGTTTTTCTTTGACTCTTTAGGGGACCAGTGTGTCCCACAAGATTAGTATTTATATCATATGGCTCCAGAGGGATCATGGGAATAGAAATTGATACACTTCGTGTCCTAGGTACAAGTCTCTGGAATTTTGAATCAGCAGGTTCATTTGATAGTTTGGGATGAGTATCTGATAGCATTGGCACCTCATCTTTCTGAAACTCAGCCATGTCTCGTTGACAATTCTGCAATACTAACAAAATTAAAAACATTCAACACCTACTTTTCTACATCAAAACAGTAATTCCAAAGTCAGAATTACTTCAATCTATACTCAAAACAATGAATAAATAAAAGGAAACAAAACACACAGAGCAGCATAAAAAGCATCCAAGGACCATGTGTACGTAAATAGCCCAGATGAAACATCATGCACTATAAGGATACCAGGAATCTTTTTCACTACACTTATAGTCCAAATAATTTTTTGAAGGCTCAAATAACTGGAACTGTTGTTAGAGTGCTTGAAAGTTTCAGGTTCATTATACAAAGAGATAACATATTAGTGGCTCAAAGGGAACAAAAAGAGCACTTTAAGGGCCTGTTTGGTTTGCATTTTCGTTTCCTGTTTCCATTTTCTGTTTCCTGTTTCCTGAAATTTTACAAAGGAAAAACTGGAAATGCTGGAAACAAAATTGTTTCCAGCATTTCCAGTTTTTCCTTTGTAAAATTTCAGAAAATAGGAAACAGAGTAAAAACAGGAAATGGGAACAGGAAATGTTTTCGTAAACCAAACAGGCCCTTAGATTTTCTTGGTGTAGTGTGTTGATAGTTCATTCTTCTTTAGTTTAGGTATGTTTCCTTATAATTATTTTTGGAGGGTCCCCTATCCCCACTCATGTAGTGTGTTGATGGCATCATGTTTGACCTTTCTCCAATTAAGAATAAACCACCAAAGGATAATGGTAATTAGCATTGTCCCTTGAAGAAAACAAGCATAATATAGTAAAAATGACTAAAGCAAGCAAAAGACTGTTAACAAGTTAGTCAAGAAAAGAAGGATTATCAATTAAGACAAACAAACAAACAAACAAACAGAGGGCAAGACCTGGTTGAAGCTGAGAATATACTATCAAAATTCAAAACCCCACATCTCAAAACAGTGCTACCATTCAAGCACAATACAGTAAGAGTAACTAAAGCAAGCAAAAGGCCATTAACAATTTCAGTAAATCAAGAAAAGATTGATTCCAAATTAAGAAAAACAAATAAACAAACAAGAGAGGGTAAGACCTGTTTGAAACTGACAATAAAGGATATTGTCAAAACTCAAAAGACCCCCACTAAGTTGTAACTGGTGACAGTGCTACCATCAAGCTATTTGAAACAAAAAGCATGAATTTTTACTAAAATCCTGTTGGTCCTGGCAGCAAAAGTAGAGGGGACTCTCACTGATATATAAAGAAGGATTCCAAAGGGTGAGTGGGGTCTGACTTGAGAAAATAATGCAGGAGAGTGAGAAATAGAGAAATGAATGTGCTGACCAAGTAAAGTAGACAAGAGTTTGAAGAAGCAGTGGTGTGAACATAGGAAGAAAAACATGAACTGAACTTGATTGGCCGTGAGAAGCATTGTGTTTGTGTGTGACTTTCGCAGACAATTTCTTGTTTGGCCCCTTCAACAAGTTGGCACCTACCTTTGCATACGTTCTTCTTCTCTTTCTTTTTCTTCAATAAATTTTCTCACGGTCTAACCTTTTAAGACACAAAAATATTAAGGACTGCTATGATGAAATAAAATAAGGGAAATTTTAAGGTATCCTATAGTGACAGACGGTTTTGGTATCTTTTTTTACCATTTAATTTATTTCTCTTAGCTTTTTTATGGTCCGTTTGGTTTACAGTTGAGTAGAATTGATTCTAGAAATGAATGGTTGAGAGGGATGATGCACGCTTTACGAAGTACGTTGGATGGAAGTGATTTAAAATCAATTCTGCAGAATTGATTCTGAATAGCTCAAAAGTTAAACCAAACGGGCACTTAAATGATCTTAGTATTTTTACAATTGTGGACATGTTTTAACTATTAGAATTTGTATTTTTAATTTTGAAAAGACTTTCTGGCCCCTTATAACAATTATCCTGTATTTTTTATTGTGTTCCCTCATTTTTTCATATTTCTTTTGCAATACATGTGTTTCTTATTCAAAATCCATTTTATGTCTTTGAAATGATTTAACAGTACATGACTTGTTCTTATATAATTTTGACCTTTATACCTTCATTCAATAAAACAAAATAGATAAGAAGGTACCAAAACCTTCTTTTAGGAGAGGGTTGACCTTTATACCTCCATTCAATAAAACAAAATAGATAAGAAGGTACCAAAACCTTCTGTTAGGAGAGGGTACAGGATTGCGACCCGTAAAATAAATTGCAATGGAAAATTTAACAATCTAGAGAATCCCACACTGCATACACTCACTTTTTTTTCTTTTTTTTAATATGTGAACAATGAATTTTTTTAAATTTTTTTTTTCAAAAAAGTCTGATTTTTTTTCCTAAAAAAAAATATTTCTGTTTAACCAAATTAATAACCTAGTTAACCACCAACTTAAATAGTATTAACCACATGCTTGAACAATATTTTTTTTAAATGTGACCGGTACCTACTTTTTTTTAAAAAAAAATATTGTCGGTTAACCAGATTAATAACATAGTTAACCACTAACTTATATGGTATTAATCACTTGTTCACTTGAAAACAAAGTTAAAGGTTAGTCATTTTGAACAGTTATATGAACTTATATCAATATTAACCACTTGAGCAACTTATTTAACCACATAATAACTCACAGTTAACCATTTTTTGCCTCAGTTATAATTATTAACTAGATTAATAACACAGTTAACCACCAACTCATATGGTATTAACCACATGTTCACTTGAAAACAAATTATTCACCGGATTAATAACACAGTTAACCACCAACTTATATGGTATTAACCACTTGTTCACTTGAAAACAAAGTTAAAGGTTTGTCATTTGAAGTTATTTGAACTGATATTAATATTAACCACTTGAGTAACTTATTTAACCACATATTAACACACAGTTAACCACCTTTTGTCTCACTTATAATTATTCGAAGTGATTAAATGTTAACCCCTTGAGCAACTCATTTACTCACATATTATCTCACATTTAACAATTTTTGTCTACTAACTCACACTTAACCACCTTTTTGCCTCACTTGTAATTATGGTTAATGCTATATAATTTGGTGGTTATCTATGTTGTCAATATGGTTAATTATAGATAGATTATATTTTAAAAAAAAACAGTTTGTTTGTAAAAAAAACATGTCACTTTTCACAAAAAAAAAATTGGTCAAAAAAAAAATATATGCTTGGGTGTGTCGTGGGTGGTCAATGTGCGGGTGTGGAAATTTTTTTTTCCAAAATTTAACTGTATTTGGCACTATTACACTAATTTAATTTAATTCATATACATATCAATATTAAAAACCTTTAATTTGTTATCTGATAATATGTTAATTTAATATAATACTTTTTTTATAATCAAAATTTAGGGTAAAAAATGTCTACTGAAGAGGAATGTGTCCAAGTTCAAAAACTCACTTTAAAGGAGATGAGTAGGGTGAAAAATTTTTTTATTTAATTTAATTACTAGTTGTTTATAATAAAACTTTTTCATCAATAATTATATTATTTAAAATGAGATAAATTACACTATAGTATTGCATGAAAAGAGAGAAAAATAGGCATCATGAAGAAAGAGAAAAATAAAAAAAAAGTGAACATTTTCTTTATAACTAAATATTTTATAAATAACTAAATATTACAAATTATTTTTAGGGTATCATTTTTTATTTTAGCTGGTGAATTTTTCATTTAAAATTCTTATAAGTCATATCGGTTATGCTAATTTAAATTCTTTTTAAATAAAATATATTAATTAAAATATCAAATTTCATTGAAAATAAGAAAAGATCATAAATTTTAAATAAAAAATAATATAATAAATTATTTCTTATAATTTAAAAAAATATTAAAGGATGCAAATTATAAGCTAATTGAAAAGTCAAAATAGAATTATTATATTATTAACTTAATATTTTACAATAAAGCAAAATGAAGTTTTTTGTCTTATTAAACAAGAAGCAAAGGCAGGGTGGGAAAGACAAGGACAGGAGTGAATGGAATGGTGGACAACTTCAAAGATTACTTAAACAATTCGAATACTTTTGATTAGAACCTGCAGCCATTGGTGTGTTCTACGTTGCTTTGCTTTTGTTTCAATGACCACAACTAAAATAAATGCAGGCTTTGACTTTCATGTTTACATTAGTAGTAGTACTATACATTTTAGAAAATACTATTATGGTCAATACGTCGATGGGTGCTTCCCCCACAAAGAAACCATTCCTCAATTTTCCTTTCTGCTTATAAAATTTAAGTCAATTCATCGTGATTTTTACAAGAAATTATTAGATGATCCTGGACCACCACGTTATCTATGGTCCCGACCAATTAGCAATTAACACATAAGAAAAATTGGTTGGGATTAAAAATAAATTCATGGTTAGACCATGAATTTTGCTTATGTGTCAACTGTTAATTGGTCGGGACCAAAAATTACGCGGTGGTTCGGGACTATCTAATAATTTTTCGATTTTTACAGTGTTTTTTATACTAATTAAGGTATAACAATGTCGCAATCAATACCAATAATACTATATTACATGTGTTTTAATAAAATAAATAGGTTTTTCTAAATATAGCATACAAAATCATTGAACCAAATTATAAGTTCTTGATAAACAACTTATTTTAGTAATTTATAATATCTTTTCAAATAGCATTTATGCTTATAACTTATAAATTTTTATATTTTTTTATCCTTAATATTTTAATAAATATTTATTTGTATCCCTCTTAATTTTTTAAAACTCTCCTTAACATTTTTCAATTTATACGCACTCTATGAAAAATAACTTTAGGCTTAATCTGCAAAATAAAATAATTGAAACTAAAAATAGTGTAATTAAAATAATTCATCTTTAATAAATCTAAAATTATAATTACCCAAAAATATTTTTTATATATTAAATAAAATTAAAATTTATATAAAAATATCACATAAATATGTCATTTTATATTTATCAGTTACTTAAATAACTAATTTTAATAAATAATAAACTCGACTAAAAATTAATATTTTCACTCACAAATTAACTTTTCCCCAGTTTAGTGACTATGGAAAAGGGGGGAAGTGGAGTTGGGTCGGTTGAATTGAAGTGGGTAGAAATGCATCTCCTGCACTTGTTTGGTGAGCCTGTGGAAAATGAGAAAAATAGCAAAATCTAGTGGGCCCCATACAAATCACATTTCTCTACTCTTTGCTAGAGAAAAAGGAGAGAAATAGCTGCTTTCATATTTCTCTTCTATTTCTCACCTATTTCACTCACACCAAACAACCTACTTTCACATTTCTCTTCTATTTCTCACCTATTTCACTTACACTAAACAACATTTATTTCTCCTCTATTTCTCTTCTTCCCACTTCTCTTCTACTCATTTCTTTTCTCTCCATTTCTCTACTCCCACCAAACATAGCATTCATCTTTAGCTTATCAACTATTTTTTTCATGCTATTTTTCTAAATATAGCCTCTATATCTAAATCTAAAGTGTAATATTAATATAAGGTTGATCATAAACATAATATTTAAATAGATAAATTTATCCATAATAGAACAAGTTTTGTAGAATAACTTTAAAAATTATTTGAGAATAATATAAAAAAAACTTATAATTGACTGTTAAAATATAAATAATTTTTTAACTTTGATCTTTTCACACTATATTTTCTCATATTTCCCTCCAAATTTTATTTTTCTCCCTTTCTCTTTTTATTTCTCATCATATCAGTTATCACATATTTCATTTTCTCTATATTTTCTTTCTTCTTTTTATTTTTCTCCCTCTCTACATCTCTCACACCTATTTTTTTGGAGTAAACTAGCAAATCGTTTCTTGACTCTGCGGGGACCATGCAGTTTCGTCCCCGACTTTGCTAAAATAGCATTTTAGTCCGTAGTTTGTTAAAAACACATGCATTTTAGTCCTTCACTTTATTAAAAAATATACATTTTAGGGACTAAAGTACATGTGTTTTTGACAAGTACGGACTAAAGTGCTATTTTAGCAAAGTCAGGGACGAAACTGCATAGTCCTCGCAAAGTTAGGGACCGATTTGCTAGTTTACTCTATTTTTTTGAAAGTCAATTTATTTTTATCCATAATTTATAATAATTATATAAATATGTATGTATAAAAAATTATTTTAAAAAAACTTGGGAGAGCCATGTCATAAGCAAGGTCCGCCACTGCATATACACACCAGATATCAAGTAGTAAGCTTTTCAAAAATTAAGCATTAATTTAGTCATTCGATACTTTAAATGAAAAGTACTTTGGTCCTTTCATATATTTTTATAGTAATTTTATTTAATCTAATCTAATATAATATATTCTTATATCAAAGAAAAAATTCTGTTTGCTAGTTTAATGTCTTACTATCTTGAATCTTATTTTTTTTTCTTCCGAAATATCAGTTTTTCACAAGATATATAAACTATAACTATCATACATCTTTATACAGCTAAAATGTAAGTATCTCTGTCAAAGAACCCAGAGGCTTTCCACGTGCTCGGTTAAGTTGGAACAGCCCCTTACCAGCTGATCCACGTGCTCGGTGGTTATATCCATATTAATTTATTATGTTATATTAATTTTTAAATATTAGGCAAAGCTCAAAAACTTATAATTGTCTCATTCAGTTATATTTGAAGATTTAAAAGTTTCTTTATACGTGATATATGAGTTATAACAATCCACACAATAGGGAAGGAAACAGTTATAAGTTTTTATGAGTTTCAGAGAAAAGGGGGACTAACCACAATAGTCCAAGTTGACCAGGAACCCTAATTGTCCACTTGACATCCAAAAGAGGAGAAACATGTGTGCATAGCGAGGGAGAAATTAAGCTAGTCAACCATAGGGGTGACAATTAATCCAAATAGAAATTAGAATGAAACATTCAAAGAAGAAAACAAAAATATAAGGCAAAAGAAAAACTGATTATGGTAGTGTACTAGTGTTGATTCTCAAACCTACACCTACATCAAACAACTACCAGCAATCACATAAGGTTGTCAGAAATGAAGTTTTTTTTTACGGTGTTGTCAGAAATGAAGTTGACTGCTACCAAAAGAAGAATTATAATGAATTTTTTTACATGAATTTATAAATTAAAATCTATTGTAATCTAACTTTAACCTTAATATGCATAAATGCATGTTTAGATGCACGTTAGTAATCACTCAAACATCCATCAAACCTGAAGTAATTCCATGAAGAAAACGTGAGTTCAGACTGACCAAAATATAAATCTGAACACATATTAATGGCATATTTGATTTCAGACAAAATCACAATGTTAATCTCAATATCGTTCGACTAAATCAACATTTGTAATGTGATTTTACTGTGATCCAAACATGCTATAAGTCATTTATTATTGTAATTTATATACGGGATTTGATAAATTAACTTACATAATATAGACTATAGGATAGGATAAAATTATCATATACCGTCTCTTATCTTGTGCACCAAATGAGTCCTTATTAGTTTATTATATCATGCTTAATATGATATGTCACACAAACCCTCGACCCATTAACACATTTAGACTTCATTTGTTTTGATCTTGCGTGAACGAATAACCAAGTTTACACGCATCTCAGCACGTGTTTAATAGACACAATTTTTTTTTTCTGTATAATTGATTTTCATTGTGCTCAAATAGACAATTAACTACATGTTAGTATTTAATAATCTCAACCTTTAATATGCATGTTTACACATGTCCCACTTATTTTAAGTTTTAAAATTTAAATTTTAAACTATTGCATATCTTATCATTTTTTTTTCCTTGTTTGAATACCGTTTACTTCTCTAAAGAATAATGTAAACAATTTCTAATTTGTTATACTAACAAGTTTTTATTCATTTTATATCCCAATGAACAAATATTAATCCAGTTAAAACATACAATGCAGAGAGAGATAGAAATAGATGAGAGAGAAATACGTGAGATGATAAGTGATGTGATGAAGAGAGATAGAAAAAAAAAAGTATTATGAGACAGGTTGGATATGAATCCCTACAAATCTTCTCAGATTGATCTCTATCTTTGATTTATATTATAAAATGATTAAGAAGATTACAGCTAATGATGGGGTATTATCTCCTGCTGCACATCTATTTTTCCTAATGCAGACCCTTTTATTTCTTGGGCAGTTGGGCCCAATAAATAATGTAACCTCAAAGATAATTAATTTTGCATTGTGTAACACCATCTAATTGCCAGACCCATATGTCATAACACAACAGTTGAAACATTAGGCATCTTAAAACAAGTCTCTGATGCTTCTAGTCCCACTTGGACTCACTAAGATGATTCTCTCCATGCTGAATCTTCAACAAGTTGGGAGTAGTGGTGTACTGTTACTAATGAACTCCACAATGAAGGAATCAATGCCCAAAAATCAGAGCAGCCAAGCAAGTGAAGTAATTCAGTAGCAAATGAACAATATCTCTAAAAACTGGCTATGAATGTTTTTCCAATTGGAAAACCCCTAAATTCACAATGTCATACGGCAGAAGCAAAAGAACCAGGTTTCCAAAATCCACAAGACATCTGCAAACAGTGCCTTCATACCCACATGAATTCACAGTTAAAGAAGTTAAGTTTATAATTGTAAAATTTCTATTCCCATTTGACAAAAAATGTAAACAGTATGAAACACATGCTCTGCTCCAGAGAGAAAAAGAAAATACTGGAAGGTTTTGAAGCTGTGAAGACTCAACTTATGAGTAGAAGTATCTCAAATTAACATGTCTTGAATTTATTGACTGATGTTAAATCAAGTATCTACCACTACCCTTGTAAAAGAAAATCTACCTTACCCAAAAAAAAAAAACATCCTGGGTAATCTGTTAGCTACAAATAATTGTTGGAAAGAGCCAGAAAAGACTTTTCTTGGAATTTTTCCTCAAACCCGGTTCCTCAACCATGCTGATCAAAGCATATCAGGCCTTGAAAAGGACAGGGAAGAGCCCATGTCAAAGGAACAGAACCAACAACATTAATATTTCAACAACTTCTCAGATACCCAAGTTTACTCTCATGTCTCAATAAAAAGCTTCAAATCACAATACCTTTATACTAGAAAATGCTCCATATCAATCCTAAAGAAAATAATAGAATTAGGCAAGTAATAAATGTCAAAGTTCCTCAATCTTCTGCTTGAATATCCAGACCTGCAAGTTGTCTCCCCTTCATATATTGTAAATCAGGCTGCTATAAATCTTCATTACAAGAACAAATAAGAGTGAAGAAAAAGGTTTACCAAACCAAAAACCACTGGGGCTTCTGAGAACTACTTAGCTGCCAGTCACCAAAAGATAAGTACATATATCTTTGTCTCAAGATGATTAATTCCATGGCATCAAATTATTGTTAACCCAAATAATCTTGATTAATGAATTATTTGTTTTCTGATCTACTCAAAGGACCCATGGCAGAGAATTGACTCCTCTTGAAGATAAGTCTCCAAACAACTATGAGCAATTTACCAAAAATCTCCACAAGAGCAAACACCGTCTTTGAAATGGTGAAAACGATTTGTGTCTCTTACAAAAATTTCTCTTCCTTCCAATCTGCTTATAACTTTTATAACAGCATGACAATCATCACATATTCTGAGGTTCTTAATCACTTGAAGAGGTTGTCCTGGACTTGTGTTGAGTAGTCCTAATACTACTGCCAACTTCTCACTGTGCCCACACAATATCTGCTCCTTATCTTGTTCCTCCACATCTTGCAGCGCAAAGTCAGTCTTGGGAAGGTAACCAGACTTCTTCATCTCGATGCTCAATTTTTCCAACTTCTCCAAAACCTCTTTCATTTGTGGATGTGATTTGTCACCAGCAAGAAGCATGTGTACTTTGCGTCCAATCTCAATCCAACTACAGCCAGGGTTTTTCCTCAACCCCTTACTCTTCATCACATCACGTATTCTATTTACTTCATCCCACATACCCTTTGAAGCATAGATATTGGACAGAAGAATGTAGTTCCCAGGGTTGTCTGGTTCTAGGAAGAAAAGCTTCTCTGCAGCAATCTCACCTAAACTCAAATTATGGTGAACTCTGCAAGAACTTAGCAAGGCTCCCCATATACAAGCATCAGGTTCAAATGGCATTTCCTTGATGATAGAATAAGCTTCATCAAGCTTTCCTACACGACTGAGAAGTGTCACCATGCAAGCATAATGTTCCATTTTAGGTTCAATGCCATGTTCTTTGGACATGCTATTAAAATAATGCCATCCCTCTTCTGTTAAGCCGTTTTGAGTGCACGCAGATAACACACATGTGAAAGTAATCAAGTCAGGCTTTTGGCCACTTTGCAGCATCATATGAAACACCTCAATTGTTTCTTTAGCCTTTCCATGCATTGCATATCCACTCATAACTGCATTCCAAGAGACCAAATTTGGGGCTGACATTTTATCAAAACAACGCTGAGCTAACTGGATTCTTCCACACTTTGCATACATATCTATTAATGCACTACCTACATAAACATCATAAAAAATTCCCTTCCTGAGAGAAAAGCAATGGATTTCCTTTCCATGCGTTAATGCTGAAATATTTCCACAAGCAGGAATCAAGCTTGGGATTGTTACAGCATTAGGCTCCACCCCATCAGCCTGCATATCTCTGAAAAGCTCCAAAGCTTCAAGATCTTTCCCATTCTGGGAGCAGCTGGCTATTATCGACGTCCATGTCACAACATTCAACTCCATTTCTTGGGCCTTGAACTTCCTGAACACCTCCAATGCAGTGTCAACCAGACCATTACGTGACAAACCAGTAAGAAAAGCATTCAAAGAACCTATTTCAATTTGATCAACTTCATCAAACACACGAGACATCTCTGATGCACATCCACATTTTCCATACATGTCAAGAAGTGCACTTACCACAAATTTGTCTATCTCCAACCCCTGCTTGATCACATACCCATGAACCTGAGCACCCATTACCACGTCCTCCAAGTTCCCTGTAGCAGGAAGAACACAAGAAACAGTAGACCCATCAGGCAAAAACCCTTCTGATAGCATCATTGAAACAACATCACTGCCTCAACATATGACCCAGCATTACTGAAACCAGCAATCATCCCATTCCATGACACCAAATTCGGTTCCACACCCTCATTTCTCATCTCAGAAAAGAGTTCTTTTGCCTTATCAACAAGCCCATAGCGCGAGTAACCAGCGATCATGGCACTCCAAACAACCACATCCCTCTCAGGCATTGATTCAAACAGCTTCTGTGCATCCTCAATTTGGTCACATTTCAAGTACATATGCACCAAAGAAGACATCACAATAGAATCAGAAGCAATCCCAGATACAGAAGCAAAGCCATGAACCTGTCTCCCAGGTTTCAAGGCATGCAACGCAGCACAAGCCTTAATAGCACTGGGAAGAAGAAACTCATCTGGGACAATACCACGAGGACCCATTTGAGAGAAGGCACCCAGGACGTGATGGAAGTGATGGGATCTTGCAAAAGCGCGGATGATGGCAGAGAAAGAGAAGAGGGTCTGTTGAGGGAGAGAAGCGAGTACGAGGTTGACTTTGGGGAAGCATAGGTTGTTGGCGTAAAGAGAAAGGAGCCCTGAGATGAGGTGGGTGTCGCCAAAGAGGCCAAATTTGAGGATATGAGCGTGGGCTTGTCGTGCATGGAACAGAGTGGCAGTGGTTGAGTTGAGGCATTGGGAGATGCTGTGGTATATGGCGTTGATCATAGGGATGGGGAGAGGGAAAGGTTTTGTCTTTCAATGCTGACTGTTACTGCTGAAATGTGGTACAATGGACTGGGGATTGAAACACCAGAAAGAATTTCCAAGGGAGGTGTTATCTGTGCTTTGCTTTGGGTCTTTTGTTTTGGAACATAATCGCTGGTTTCTTCTGCTACTCACTTGGAGCCTGATTGACACTCTCTATCACGATTTGGATCCTCGCAATTTCAGACCAACTGCATTGTTATGACTTTGAGTAATGAAAAATCATGGAGTAATCCCAAATATTATTACTTCACTTTATTACCTTCATACACTTTAGTATTGAGATTTTAAAATGTATCCGTTAATCCTTTATATTTATATTTATCGTTCATTTTAGTCTAAAATGATTGACAGTGTTAACTCGATATTGACATGTCGTGTTATGATAATGTGAATTCAAATTAGTCCATGTGATATTAAAAATCATCTTTTAGTCTCTAAAACGGTCTTGTGTATGTAAAGACAAGTTCATAGTGATATTATGGAGAATAGAAAGTTTTGACTCCTATTAATTGTATCCAACATATAAATATTTATTTATAAGTTGATTATTTACTAATATTCCTTGAGAATTAGTTGAAATCATCCTTACCAAATCCAATGTTATATGTGACATATATATCCATGTGATGTGAAGCTCAATTAGTAAGATTAAATGGGTCCACTCATTAGTTTGGGCCTACACATGGGCAAATATCACTAAATCTTAATGCTCATTGTGAGGGTTAGCCACCGCAATATATGGAATGTATTGATGGTAGCTAATAAATTATTACTCTAAGAGTAAACTAGCAAATATGTCCCTGACTTTTTTGGGTCATGCAGTTTAGTCCCTAAGAAATAGAAAACTCCAATATAGTCCCCGACTTCTTGCTTTTTCTGTCAATATAGTCCAACTATGTGTTTCTCGTTAATTTTTATGATGTGTTACGTTTACGTGACACTATGTCACATTATTTGTCATCGAGGCATAAAAATAACGTCATTGAGAGTTGAGACCTTCCAATGAAGAAGGGGAAGAAGACATGCAAAAGGACTCTGTAAACTTTCCTTAAGAAGACATGTTGCAGAAGACATTGACACTTTTAAGTCTTGAGCAGAAGGCCTTTTGACTTCAGACATAGAGCCTGTTTGGGTGGAAGTTCTGCAGAAGTACTTCTGGGTGAAAAAAATAGCATAAATCAAAGAGGTCAAATGCATTTAACTTCTCCATAAGTTAAAATTAGTTACTTTTAAAAAAGTTAGATGAGAGAGCTTTTGGAGGAGATGGTCTACAAAGACTAATTTTAACTTACGGAGAAGTTAAATCCATTTGACCTCTTTAATTCATGCTATTTTTTCACCTAAAAGTACTTTCGTAGAAGTTCCACCCAACAGGCTCATAATGCCACGTTGGATGTCTTCAGCAGGTCTTCATGTTTCAGATAGTACATCACTTCAGAGGGTTGCTTTGCTTCGGAGGGTTGCTGAAAACACAGAAAATTACTTTAAGAGGATTTGCACTATCTTTCAGAATACTTTAACCAAAGTTGTTATACATAAAAACTCAGGATTTTGAGATTTAAACATTATTAATTTCTTAATAACATTTTTAGACTCAACAAAACCGTCATCTGATAGTTTCAATTTTGGGAGCTTTGAATTGGTGGATCCCTTTTCTTCTTGCAAACCTCAAAATTGATGTAGGAATGGACGAGATCAATGATCTCCGCAACGACCTGGACGCACATGGAGGCTCCCTCATCGTCTCTCTGCCACCAAGCGCAAGAAGAAGCGCCTGAGGATCGAGTCCCGGCAACAACAATGCGACTTTGTTCAGCTCGGATCGGTTGCTCCCATGTGCTTGGTTGCCCCACATCGGTTGCTCCATCTTATTCTGCTCTGCTTCTCACATCAGTTGCCTCACATCCACACCGACTGCCCACATCGGTTGCCTTATCCACATCGATTTCCTCATTCACACCTCATCTTGGAGGTTGAATTGTTTTGATTCGTTGTGTGATTACTCAGATCGAATTGTTCAGATCGGATAATTCAAAACTGTTCATATTAGAATGTTCTGGTGCATTCTGATCAGATCAGTTGTGTGATTAAAGAAGGAGGTCGGATTGTTCAGAGCATTCGGAGCGAAACGGGTGCCAAGCACTTTCCGAGAATGTTCCAAGAACTTTCTAAGCACGTTCTGATCACGTTCCATTTAATTTCTTTCCTTTTGTGTTCGCTGTGTTTTGTTCCTTCACTCAATGTAGTTATTTTCTTGTACTTTCCTCATTATTCATTTGTTGATTTTAATTTCTCGGTTTCAAGTTGGTATTGGTTGATACCAAATATCATCTTGCGGGAGGGTATTATAATTGTTATTTTGTTTAGGGAATCAATTTTATTGGAATTTCTACCATAGTTAGTTTATCTTTAGTTAGAATAGTTCTATAAATAATTGTTCTATCCTTTCATTCGGTATCTTTTAAAACAATATCAAATGAGTTTTCTCAACTCTCTATCTGGTTACTATTGGGATGATCTATGGGAGAACCCATGATATTCTTTGTCAACTCCTCTATATTATCAATCTCCTGTTTTCTGCTCCTCCATCTTATTTTCATAAGAATATTGATGATTCCTTGTCATTTAATAACCACAAGATGAACGAGTAAACTTGCATGAAATATTGAGACTTCTACTTTGAGAATAAACATCAAGAAAATTCTTTAGGAGCAAACACCACACATGGATACATTTTGGAACTTGTACTTTATCTCCATTGCTCAAATGGATAAAAAAAACTCAGTATTTTTCGTGTGTGCTTAATTTACTGTAAAATATGTTATTTCAAACATGGATCCGGGTCAACACTATAGCCAATGCTACTTTCTGTAGTGTTAGCCCAGATCCATGTTTGAAACGTGATTTTGTAGTAAACAAACACACACTACAACACACCTGTGTTTGGTTTGGCGTTAAAAATGACCAAAGTTTAGATTCTCCAACGCAATTATTTTTAGCGTTGGAAACGTGAGTTTAGCACGTTTAAACGCTAAACCAAACATATGCGCTCTTAGTTTCTATCAAAATCATGTTATAAATGTGACATAAGCCAATAACATTGATCTGGTTCCATATTTATACTCTCCTCTGTTTATTTTTATCGTTTTAGGCAGGGACAGATCCGGGATTGTTCGAAGGGGGGCCGAATTTTTTTTAATGCTAGATATTAAATATTAATCAAATTCATCATATCTTTTATTTAAGTTATATATATAGTACATTTATGTTATAAAAATTAAATGTATCACACTCATTTACTTAATTTTTTTTCATTTATTACATATATATTAATAATATTTTATTTTTGTATGTAATATGTAGTATAATAGAATGGGGGAGGGGGCCAAGACCCATGCTTGCCCCCCCCTTGAATCTGTCCCTGGTTTAGGGTCTTAAATTTGTTTCTAAATAAGTGTCGATTTTAGATACCCAGACAACAATAAATGCTACTTTCCACGTTACCCCTTTCGTAATCAGATTCTTTCTTATTTTAAATTATTTATTATAAAGTGATATCATAAATGTTCAACAAGTTCAAAGTCTTGATAAATATATTCTTATATTTCCAACAAAAATTTATGATAGAGGTAAAACATTTAAAAAGGGAATTCATTTCATTGTAAAAGTAGAGATATTAAGAGTGTGTTTGACTTGCCATTTCAGCTAGCTGCAAGTTGAAAATAGTAGCTGAAACTATTTCAGCAGTGTTTGGGAACGTAACTTTTTTGGTAGCTACAAGCTTTTTTACAAAGCTACTTGGGGTAGCTTTTTTAAAAAAAGTTTTAATTTTCAGCTACTAGCTGAAAATTAATTACAAGTCAACCACCCCCACTTATCATTATTTAATACTCCCTCCCGGTCCTATTTATAAGAACCTTTTAACTATATCACACGGATTAGGAAGTTGGTTAATTTAGTTGATTGCAATAAATTTGTCAAGAATGTGTATGATATTTCCTAAACTACCCTTGAATTTATTGAGATCCATTATCTTTCTCTTTCCACTTAACTACTCAATTGTGTCGTACTCTCTCTACTAATTAATTACACACCTACCTCCACTATGGGGTATTTTGTCAAAAAATAATTAATGCATGGGACAATCTAAAAAAGGTTCTTATAAAAAGGACCAAGACCCACCCTAAAAAAGTTCTTATAAATAGGACCGGAGGGAGTAATTAATGTTGACCTTAAATGTCATTTACCATTTTCAACTAGTTTTACCAAACACATTCAATAACTTTTCAGCTTTCCGCTAACTTTAAGCTTTCAGCGAGCTTTTCAGCTTCAGCTAGCTTTAAGCTTTCATCTAACTTTTCAGCTTTTACCAAACACACTCTAAATGTATTAATAAGAAAAATAGAAGTGACATATTTGGGCAAAAAAAAAAAAAGCTAAAAGTACATAGTTATTATTGGAATTAACTTTTCAGTTTTCGAGTTTTCATATTTTAAAAAACTTTGAATTAAATTTTTACAAACTCAAAATCAAAGATTGAAAACCACTTTTCGTGGTTTCAACATGTTTGTTTGAAAACCACAAAAATAAGTTTTTAGTTTTTTATTTTGAGTTGTAAAACTAAAAACTTGATTAAAATTTTAAAAATCAAAAACTGAAAACTCACAAACACCATATTAAAAATATGAAAAAAATATGAAGGAGTAATGTTGTTTTAATAGAAACCAAAAAAATAGACTAAAATACCCTACTATGCTGCACTATTCAAAGAGTTTGTTACCATTTGTAATCATATGCCTTGCTTGATTGTTCACGTATGAATGTTTATGATCGAAAGAGGAATGAACAACTTGACATTCATTACTTGTCTCTGCTTGGGAATCTGAATATGAATGAATAACATGACCTTCCTTACATAACAGGCCAGCTACACTTGATGCAAGGCCAACAAGTCTCCACATCATCTCAGCTTGAAAAATCCTCTGAAATCTCTGCAACAAAAGTTCAAGAACAATATGAGAAGTCTGCAAAAGTTCAGGAACTCTCTGTGAAATCTGCATGTAACAAAAACCAGGAATGATAGGTTAGGGATTGAAAGAGATGTAATGTAAGTAACCGTGTTTGTGTGGAAGATGCTTTGCGAGAATTGCATGGAAAGATTGGGAAAAGAAAAATACAAAGTACTAAGCACATCATGCCGATTTTCTCTGTAGTTTTCTTTTCTATACCATTGTTTTTAGTCTTGCAGACAGCTTGCAAAAGCAAAACACTTAACAATTAATTCCGAGTACATCATGCTAATACTAGTATATATATATTACTTTAAGCATTGTAAATATCCAATATACTATTGCTAATGTTATAATTTATAATGATTAAACATTGCATCTTGTAACCCTAAAATGCTTCCATCCTTTGTAACCCTAAATGCTTCCATATTAGTGTTACCAAGAAGTGGTCTCTACTTCAAGAGAAGCATAAAATGCTTCCATATTAGTGTTACCAATTTACTACCTTGCCCTTCCCTAACGAATTGTGTGTATTGTCTTTCTGTCGTTCGCCATAGAGATTGTCAAAGGTCAGGCAGGCACCAGAAAGTTTGGGAAGAGGAAGAGAGAGAACTTGAAGCCTGAAGTGATCACTTGCCTACTCTGTTCTGTTATAAAAGTTCTTTGAAAAGTCACGAAGAAAACTATTTGGTTTCCATAAAATCACAATTATTACGGGTTGTTTCTACAAGCCACTAAAACAAAAGTTATTATATTTGTAAAGGCTTAAATAACTTTTTAGTTCCTGTAAAATATATGATTTTTATTTTGGTCCTTATAAAATTATTTTTATTCTTTTGGTCCTCATAAAATTCAGAAACTTTGAAAAAGGTCCTTATTTGCCACTTGTCATGCATCCAACCATGCCACATAAGTAATCAAGTTGAGATGGCATATGATGTGGCGTGTCTAGATGCATGACATGTCATTGAAAAATGATAATAAGGACCATTTTCGAAATTTTCAAATTTATGAGGACCAAAGAATAAAAAAAATTTATAAAGACCAAAATAAAAACAGAATATTTTGCAAGGACCAAAAAGTTATTTAAGCCATTTGTAAAACAAATCTATGTACAACAATATACAACAAAAACATATCATGTACTTTGCTGAACTCTTTTTAAAAAGAGTATTGTTATTCATACAACAATAACATCAATACAATATAGTAAACAAAAATAGAAATGAGAGAGAAGAGAGAAATGTGGGATGTGATGGGTAATATAATGGAAAGAGATAGAGAGTAAAAAAATGTTTGCATGAGTTGTTGTATGAATTTCTTTTCTCTTTTAAAAAATAAAAATAAGAAATGAAAGGTAGTTGAAAGGGAAACGGATTGAGTACTTTGGGGTGCCAAAGTCACGGTAACTTTATTGATTTTATAAGCCATTGGATCAATTAAATGCTCTAGATTTTGCCATCTGTTCTTAAAAATGCTTTAATGCTTTTTTTAAGAAAATCATTTGTGTGTATTGTACTTACTACTCAATAAGATTGAAATGCATCGTCTCGTTCCAACTTTTTCAAGGAACAAAAGTGTTCCACTTTTTTAATTATATCTCCCGCTCCGATCTATTATAAACGTGTATTCGAAACGCAACCATAATTTGCTACTCCCTTTGATCCTTTTATAAGACACTTCTTACAAATTTTTTTGATCATTTTATAAAACACTTTACAATTTTAAGAAAGCATTTATTATTAGTTACTTTTGAAGTGTCTTACCAAACACTTTTGTGTTGGTCAGACTAACTTATAAAACTAGTCACATACGCTAATAACTAGTTTATGGGCATTGCCAAACCACTCAAAATCAATAGTTACTGTGACAAAAATGAATGTTTTAAAAAAAGAGCTTTTAAGAATAGATAGCAAAATCTAAACATTTAATTGATCCAATAGCTATAAAATCAATAAAGTTACCGTGACTTTGGCACTCCAAAGTCACTGAATCCGTTCCAATTGAAAGGATCACATCAAACAATCTACGGGTCACATCAAGATCATAAAAAGGCTGTTTCTAAATTAAAAAATAATAAATAAAAGTAAAAAATAAAAGGAAAAGTGGGAGAAATTTGAAAATTTCACTGTTTAATTCTTCCCCGGCAAAACGTCCAATTTTGAAACATATGCAGCAGAGTTTATAAGCTATAACATGCAGTTAGTAACAAATTCACTTAGGTTTATAACTAATTAACAATCAGTTTATAACTCGGTTAAAAAAGGTATATAATTTCTTCAACACTTTTAAACCAACTGAGATAATCAGCATAATTTGTTCATATTCATTTATAAACAAGTAAAAAAGTGATTCATAAATTCCTCATGACCAATTTCGAAACAAGTGCAGCAGAGTTTATAACCTATAAACGTGTCATTTGTAACATATTCACAAAAGGTTATAACTATTGACAATCAAATTTATAACTCGGTTTATGGAGGGACATGCACAGAAACACAGATAGTCTCTCTAAAGTGTTTCTCTCACTCCTCTTTTTTTAAATTTCAATTTCATTTTTTTTTGAAAAATACAAATCCGTCGTTAAAGTTTTTGCTTTCATTTCTTTCGTGCAAGACGCCCATGTAACATCCTAAATTCTATTAGGATAAATATAATTAAATTAAATAGATTACTTAAGGAGATAAGTATTAATGGGAAATAATACTAGGGTTATTATTATTATTAGTTTATTTCGTAAAAGATAGTTTTATTTGAAAATAAAATAAAGGGGAGTGAGAATGGGCCAAGCCCAATTAGTTATTCTGTAAGGAGGATAACAGAGCACCCTGATCCTTATTCGTATCATTTGTCAGTAAGCGAAAGGCTTAAGGAGGGGAGAACCAGAGTCTCAAGAGAGAGCTGGCTGAGGAGTGAAAGTCAAGATCCAAGAAAGGACTTCCTTGCTGTGATCAAAGTTTCGCATTAAGGTACGGTGGGGGAGAGGGTATTGCTTGTATATGCATATAGGGATGTGTGGGTAGTGAGGGCAACCATAAGACCCTCTAAAGGG
Organism: Sesbania bispinosa; assembly: GCA_026901365.1. Lineage (NCBI taxonomy): Eukaryota > Viridiplantae > Streptophyta > Magnoliopsida > Fabales > Fabaceae > Sesbania > Sesbania bispinosa. The sequence goes on from QLOH01000206.1 coordinate 855,088, forward strand.
CTTCTAAATTCGTAATGGATGTATGTTGTAACTAAGAATAAATGAGATAATCGTTGATTGATGATTGATTGGGTAATATTGATGATTGATTAGGTGAAATTGAAGATGATATTCGAATAACGAAAAATGGGTGATTAGGAATTTAAAGATTGGAGGTTTGATGAATGGTTGTATAATCTGTAAAAGATTGTTATTTACTGAGCTTTGGATGATATTAATGATTATGAATGATGTTTAGACGAAAAATATTGATTAGAGATTGATTTGATGAGTTTAGAAAGGTTAGGAAATCGTGAAATCGCGATCTGCGTCGCAGGGTAATCGATTACCAGGTGTGGTAATCGATTACCAGGGCTTTCTGGGCATCGTTGAGTGAGTTTGGGTTCTGGTAATCGATTACAAGAGGCCTGTAATCGATTACCAGAGAGTTGAGTTGCTGGTAATCGATTACATCTGTGTGGTAATCGATTACCAGGTTTGACAACTTTCTCGCCTGAGAAAGAATGCGTCTGTTAAGGGTGCAAATGAACTCGGAATACTATCATATAATATATCAAACTGAAGCCCAGGATGCTGTTTAATGATGAGTGTTTTGATGCATGATGATGATGTCGGTGTATATCACCTTATTATGATGATGTTTGATGATGATATGATGATGATGTTAATGATGATAAGTGTATATCACTTTACTTTAATGATGTTTGATGATGAGCATGATGATGATGTTAATGATGATAAGTGTATATCACTTTACTATAATGATGTTTAATGATGAGCATGATGATGTATGATAATAATGATGATGACGATGGTGTATATCACCTTTGATGATGATGTTACCTAAGTTGTGCGAGCCCATAGAGGGGGTACAACTTAGGAGAGATGCCTTGTGCATATGTGATGTTACTTGAGTTGTGCGGGCCCATAGAGGGGGTACAACTTAGGAGAGATGCTTTGTGCATATGTGATGTTACCTAAGTTGTGCGGGCCCATAGAGGGGGTACAACTTAGGAGAGATGCCTTGAGCATATGTGATGAGACCTGGATTGTGCGGGCCCATAGAGGGTGTACAATTCGGGAGGTGAACTGAGTTGTTCGGACCCATAGAGGGGGTACAGCTCGAGAGATTAAGAAGGGGCGTTGAGCAACACTATCGACCTGTGTGGTGATTAACGGTAGTGTTGTGTGTGAAACTTACCGGCCTGTGTGGTGATTAACGGTAATGTTATGTGTGAAGCTTACCGGCCTGTGTGGTGATTAACGGTAGGTGGACCATGATGGGGGACATTCTTGCACAAGCCTAGAGTGGGGTGAGGTGAAACTTACCGGCCTGTGTGGTGTATAACGGTAGGGCTATTCTTTGTGGGGCGAATGTCTCTGTAAAAGATTGTTGATTTACTGAGCTTTGGATGATATTAATGATTATGAATGATGTTTAGACGAAAAATATTGATTAGAGATTGATTTGATGAGTTTAAAAAGGTTAGAAATCGTGAAATCTGCGATCTGCGTCGCGGGTGGTAATCGATTACCAGGGCTTTCTGGGCATCGTTGAGTGAGTTTGGGTTGCTGGTAATCGATTACAAGAGGCCTGTAATCGATTACCAAAGAGTTGAGTTGCTGGTAATCGATTACATCTGTGTGGTAATCGATTACCAGGTTTTGACAGCTTTCTCACCTGATAAAGAATGCTTCTGTTAAGGGTGCAAATGAACTCGGAATACTATCATATAATATACAAACGGAAGCCCATGATCTTACATTTCTAATAGAAGTGGAATACACTTTAATTGGACACCTAGAACTCTAGATATTTCCAAATTAGTGAACAAGGTCATTAAGCTTAAAGCTTGAGGACTCCAAAATTGAGTAACGGTCCTCTGGTAATCGATTACAACTGTGTGGTAATCGATTACCAGGTTATATGCGTATGAGAATGTTATTTATACGATGGTTGATGATGATTATGATGATAATGATGTCGGTGTATATCACCTTATTATGACGATGTTAATGATGAGTGTTTTGATGCATGATAATGAGTCGGTGTATATCACCTTATTATGACGATGTTTAATGATGAGTGTTTTGATGCATGATGATGTCGGTGTATATCACCTTATTATGATGCTGTTTAATGATGAGTTTTTTGATGCATGATTATGTTGGTTGTATACACCTTATTATGATGAGTTTGATGAGAGTATGATGATGATGTTAATGATGATAAGTGTATATCACTTTACTTTAATGATGTTTGATGATGAGCATGATGATGATGTTAATGATGATAAGTGGTATATCACTTTACTATAATGATGAGCATGATGATGTATGATAATAATGATGATGACGATGGTTGTAGTATCAACCTTTGATGATGATGTTTACCTAAGTGTGCGACGCCCATAGAGAGGGGGTACAACTTAGGAGAGATGCCTTGTTCATATGTGATGTTACTTGAGTTGTGCGGGCCCATAGAGGGGTACAACTTAGGAGAGATGCTTTGTGCATATGTGATGTTACCTAAGTTGTGCGGGCCCATAGAGGGGGTACAATTCGGGAGGTGAACTGAGTTGTTCGGACCCATAGAGGGGGTACAGCTCGAGAGATTAAGAAGGGGCGTGAGCAACACTATCGACCTGTGTGGTGATTAACGGTAGTGTTGTGTGTGAAACTTACCGGCCTGTGTGGTGATTAACGTAATGTTGTGTGAAGCTTACCGTCCTGTGTGGTGATTAATAGGTGGACCATGATGGGGGACATTCTTGCACAAGCCTAGAGTGGGGTGAGGTGCAACTTACCGGCCTGTGTGGTGTATAACGGTAGGGCTATTCTTTGTGGGGCGAATGTCTCTGTACAAGTCTAGAGTGGGGCGATGTACAACTTACCGGCCTGTGTGGTTATAACGGTAGGACCATCATCGGTAACAACTAGAGAGATTGACGAGGTGCGCACATTGTGGTCGGAGTTCCAAGTCATGATCTTTGGGTAGATGATGAGAGGAGTATTGATGTATAATGATCAACGAGTATGATGATATGAATGATGTTATGATGATAGATGCCTGCTGTTTCCTTCTCCCGCGTCTGATGCTCTCTGATGCTGTTATGATGTTATGCTCTGATGCTCGATGCTGCTGTTATCATGCTCCCAGTCTGCTGATACTGCCTGCTGTTCTGTTCCTGCGTCTTCTCTCGCTGCCTGCTGTTCTCCTGCTCCCGGTCTGCTGCTCGCTGCTGCTGTTCTCACTGTTCCTGCGTCTGCTGCTCGCTGCCTGCTGTTCTCCTGCTCCGCGTCTGCTGCTCGCTGCCTGCTCTCTGCTGCCCTGCGTTCTGCCTGCTGTTCTGCCCCTCTGCTCTGCTCCTCGCCCCTGCTCTTCTGCTGCTCCTGCGTCTGCTGCTCGCTGCCTGCTGTTCTGCTGCTCCTGCGTCTGATGCTCTATGACCTGCTGATGATGTTGACTTGGTGAATGTCTGATCTATTTTTGTGTTAAAATACGAATGAGGTCTGCATTAATGTTGATATAGATATGAATATATGTCGTTTAGATGAATGTTACTATTGATGATTAATGTAATTGATGACATGATGATGATGTTTGTGGTGAGTGAGCATTCTCTGTGTATGTATAAGTAGTATTCCTTTCCTCACCGTATTCTGTGGATATATTTTTACAGGTGTTGATGAGGACACGATTGGTGTCGACTATGAATTAAAGGGTTGTGCTCTGATATATGTGACATCAGGGTGTATTTGGGAGTTTTATTATGTTTCTAGATTAGGAGTATTTATATGAACCTTTGGATGCCTTGTATGGAGTAGGTTATTAGTTGTCTTTATATTTTGAGGATTTCGCTGCAGTTATGTTGAGTTTCTTCGGAGTTTAATTCCTTTGAATAAAGTCGTTTTCGAACCATGAGATTTAATAAGAGTGGTGTGAACCTTTTTACCCATCGTGGGACTTTACCGTTTTCCAAACTACAATTTATTAAACATATAAGAGTATGTGGTAGAAGGGTGTCACATTAGTTGCAACCCAAAGTGTCTGCTTGATTTTTTTATTTTAAAAAAGTAGTTTTTTATGAGGTATAGAAAGTGATGTCCCCTGCAGTTTTCTGCAAATCGAATGACAATTTTCAATTGTTTATTTTCTATTTATTTTTCAAATGAACTCATAGTGACACATGGCTGTTGTACATCGTTGTATATTAGCTTAACTGTAGAATACAATTACTCCTAAAACAATATTCCAAAACCTTTATTTTGGTTTCTAGAAACTTTTTTTTTTATATTTTATCCTTATAAAATATTTATGATATTTTTTAGTCTCTACTGTTAATTCTACTGTTATTGTGGATGTTTCGAACAAAGTGTTTTTTATGGCACTTTATTGTGACAAATAAAGTGTTTTTTTATGATTGTAGTCAACGAAAAATTATTTCTGATTATACAAAAATCTCTAAAATAAAATCATTTTTTAAACAATTTAAAAAAGTGTTTTTTTAAGCACAAACAAACTGGCCCTTAATCAAATCAAAGTTGCTTCTTGAAAAAAATAATTAAAATAAAAAAGAGAGAAGACCCTTTAACAATGTGAAAACATTTATTTAACAATGTGAAAGCATTTATTGTTGCAAATAAAATACTTTTATGATGTAGCCAAACGAAAATATATTTCTGATTATAAAAGAAACTCTAAAATAAAATTATTTTTTCAAACAATTTAAAAAAATAATTTTCTTAAGCACAAACAAACTGGCTCATTATTTTTAAAAAGAATCACTTCTTTTTTTAAATAATCACTTATAAGAATTTTAAGATATTTGTCTAAATTTTTTTAAGAAGCAGAATAAAAAAAATAATCAGTTTTCTGTTTTTTAAGAAGCAACTCAAAGTTGCTTCTTGAAAAAAAAAAAACAGTTAAAATAGAAGAGAGAGGAAACTTTTAACAATGTGAAAGCATTTATTGTGGCAAATAAAGTGTTTTTTTATAATTGTACCGAATGAAAATTTATTTATGAATATCATGAATCTCTAAAATAAAATCAATTTTTTAAACAATTTAAAAAAGTATTTTTTTAACACAAACAAACTATAAGCCTAAAAATGGATAAAGTTAATTATTTTTATTGGAGTTTTAAAAGGTAGTTTAACTTTTTAGTTTAATCCGAGTTAATATTATTGACTAACTCCACTCTCATTTGATAGTTAGAAAAAATTAAAATTAATAAGGGTAAATGAAAAAAAAGTATAATGGTTACCTTGAAATTGTAAAGTTACTTATAAAAAGTACCACAAAAACTTGTAATAAATGTTTTATAAAAATGACAAGAGGGAGTAAAATACACCGTAATTCACCTCGAATTGAAACTTGGTGATGCAAACCAAACACACTATTAATTTAAAATAGGACTAAATTAGTAAATTTTTATTGGATTGTACGACATTTAATACTGTACGTAGTTTATAAATGTAATCAGTGTCGTGATTTCCAATAAAGATTTATTATAGATAATTCCTTAACCAATTCCCTTAAACCAATGGTTAGCATCACCCTTTAAAATATACTTCCCGTATTTACAAGACTAACTTTAGAATTTTTTTAGATAAACCAAACAAATTTTAAATAATATAATATTATTCTCATAATCATGAAAGGCTTTTGACATAATTATCATGTATAAAGTGGAGTTTAATTTTAAATAATGATAAACTTAAATATTATAAAGTAATTTTTTAAAAGTTAAAGCATTAATGCCGTTTTTTTAATGTGTGTTATTTGATTTGAACTGTGTTATAAATTGAACTATAGTACTACTTTCTTTTTATTTAATTATCCATTTTGAGATAAAAAAAATTGTTCCTAATTAACCGTGTATTTACAAATATAATACAATAATAATTATATTTTTCTCTCTTTACCTTTATATTCAATAAATGATTTACTATTGAAAATTAATAAAAATCCATATTACTAAAAGATATAAAATATAAAATAAAAGATTAAAATTTATTTCATAAAAAATAGGAATAATAATATTTTTTATTGGATAATTAAATAATATCGTAGTAGGTACCTAGTAATAAACCAAAACGGTGCACAATTATCAAAATGAAAAAGGATTAAAGATATAAAAAATTGGCTTAAATACATTTTTGGTCCCTATACTTTTGGTAAATGGGTGATTTTGGTCCCCCTAATTTTAATTGCTCATTTTGAATCCCTATACTTTTGTAATGGGGTGATTTTGGTCCTCCTAGTTTTAATTGCTCAATTTTAGTTCCTCTTCTTTAAAAATTGAACAAATTTAATCCTAATCCGTTAGCCTCCCATTAAATATTTAGCAGAGTCTACTGATGTGGGGTTTAATTTATTATGACGTGTAAACTATCACATGACAAAGATTATTGTTTAATTTATCTCTTAATTTTTTTTAAACGAAATATCAGAGCTTGCAGATTTCAGTTCGCTTTCGATTTCATTTTAAATTTCATTTCACATGCCCGAATGAGATTTCATTCGCTTGGTTGATGGCTTGAAGCAGACCTGCAATTGTTTTAGTTTTGAGACTTGTATTTGCTTTATTGTTTTGAGGAAATTGTAGTGTAGTAGTGGGATTTTGTTTTTTGATTTTGTTTTCTTATTGAATTAAATTATGCCGAATCTGATTTTATTTTCTGATTTTCATTTAAAAAAATTAAAAGATAAAATTAAAATAATAATCTTTGTCATATGATAGTTTACACGTCACAAATTAAACCCTGTCAGCAAATTTTGCTAATATTTAACGGGAAGTTAACGGTAGGATTAAATTTGGTTCATTTTTTAAAGAAGAGTGACCAAAATTGAGCAATTAAAACTAGGGGGACCAAAATCACCTCACTTACAAAGTATAGGGACCAAAATTGAGGCAATTAAAATTAGGGGGCCAAAATCACCCATTTACTAAATATAGGGATCAAAAATGTATTTAAGCCTAGAAAAGTTGAAAACAGACACCAAGAGGCTATGAAGAAGAACCGTTAGCAGGTTTTATTTACTGCGGCGTTTGAAATCCATTGAAAATGCAAAAAAAAAAACGTGGTTTATTTATTGGACAGTTATAAGGGTGCACAATTACAAAAGAAACTTGGAAAGTCATGGAGGGAAACTAAAACGACATTAAAAATTACAGAAATTTACAAAAAAAAATAATAAAAAGTAAAACAATTATAAAGAAAAAACATTAAGAGACCTTATTTGGAAAATCAAAAGGTGCACAATTATAAAACAATAATAAATTATGCACATTTATAAAGAAAACACATTCAAGGGCTTTATTTGGAAATTGGAAAATCAAACTCACATAAGCAATAAAGGATGAATTAGTGGAAGATAAGTTAGCACTATTAAGGCCTGTTTGGTTTGCATTTTCACTTCTTGTTTTATTTTCTGTTTTCATTCTGATTCTTATTTTCTGAAATTTTATAAAGGAAAAACTGAAAAATGCTAAAAACAACAATTTCTATAAAATTTCAAAAAACAGTAAACATATGAAAACAGAAAAACATGAAATTAAAATGCAAACCAGATAGGCCCTTAGTTTGTGTTTGGTTTAAATAAAATCATATTTTAAAAATGGACACGAGCAAACGCCAATAAAAGTAACGTTAGTCTAGATTCAGTTTAAAATGTGATTATAGACTAAATCAAACATATTAGTATTATTTAAAAAAAAATGAATTTTGAAATGTCACTATTACATACAATATTTCAATTATTATAAATCGACAAATTTATAAGAGAATAATATATATACTATGAAATCCAATCAAAGTTTAGTTTACTATCACGTCAGTTTTAATTTTTTAAAATAATTAATTAAATTAAAATTAATGAAATATACCAAATCAAATACCAGTATTTCGAATTTTTTTAGCACTTCTCATTTGAACACTGTGAGCGCCGTCCTCATAAGCCATATTCCACAGCAACAACGACTTCCTTGTCCACAATCTCGTACACTTTGTTTGTTAGAGCAAAAAGTGGGAAGAGATAGGGAGACGAATTGGGTCCTCCTAAACACATTTTAGAGATATGCGGGAAATCTTAACTGTGAGATTAAGCTCCGAATAAGATTATCTTTGGTAATAAATACATGTGGCTAATACCAAAAAAATAAGATCTTTTAAAGTTGTTCTAACAAAACCTATTCTATATGGATAATTTATCTATTTAAATATTATGTTTATGATAAACTTTATGTTAATATGGCACTTTAGATTCATAACACACACATATACACTACGCCAATTATTTAGGATATAAGAGCACTGACTTTAGGGTGCTCTCGTGTTGTTTAGGGTGCTCAAAATGAACATTTTAATGTTAGGGAGCTTAAAAATTGGACGGGAGCCATTAGATGTTAGGGCGCTCATAGTGAGTGCCCTATACTTTTTTTTTCTGAATAAGAGGGCCTCCAAGAGAGCGCCCTAATAATGAGCCCTTTTTTTTAAATTGGTTGTTTAGGGCATTTCCTGGAAGCGCCCTCCAATTAGGTACTTTAGGGCGCTTCCAGGAAGCGCCTAATGGGCCTGGTTTTTTTATGGTGGACTGTTTAGGGGCGCTCATGAAGCGCTCTATTGGGTCCAGTTTTTAATTTATTTTGACAATTATTTTGAGCGCTCCAAGGAAGCACCCTCTTTTTTTTTTTCCTTTAGGGCGCTCCATGTGAGTGCCCTCCCTAATACTTAAAAAAACCATTTTTGTTTTATTTTTTCACTCCCCCGCATCTAAAGCTCCCTCTCTCTGTCTCTCTAAACCCATATACCTCCTCCTCTCTTTCTCTAAACCCTTCCCTTCCGTGAGCTTTCTCCTTCTCCTTCCCTTCTGTTAGCATTAGCTTCTTCTCTCCTCTCCTCATCTCGTACTGTGAGTATCTCCTTCCCTTCCGTGAGCTTCTTCTCCTTCTCTTTCCCTTCTCCTCTCTCCTTCTGTGAGTTGCAGCGTCTCCCTTCCCCACGTTGAGCAACAACGTCCTTCTTCCATGATCTTCCGTGAGCGCAACACAAACGTCCTTGGCAGCGCATTTTTCTGCAACAGCAGCATCCACGTCGTCCATGAAGGAGGCTAGGGGTAAAACCCCTGAACCCTAGCTTCAACATTTTTACAACATTTTTTCTATATTTTTTTCTTATACACAAACCCTATATTTTTTGCTGCACCATGGTTCTGCAATTGTGTTTTTATTTTCTGCTAATGTACACTTTTTGCTACCTGCACCATGTTTCTTCTGCACTTGTAGTTTTTTATTCTTTGCAATTAATTAGATTATGATTATTAATATTTGAAAATGATTAGGATTATTATGTTAGTACTTTTATGATATGGTTAATATTTGAACAATTGAAACGTGTATGTGTAATTAGTGATTATTTGAGATTAAAAACTATTTTATTAGAATTTGAAATGTTATATAAATATATATTATTCATAGTTGATCTCTTTTGGACTGGTAGCTGGTGGTTTAGAGTTAAAAAATGTTTTTCAAAATTTGGGAAAGTTAAAGAAATAGATGAAATGCTGCTCAAATTCTTAGTATTAGTAAATTTTTTAACTTGTCTTTTTTTTTCAGGTATTGTTTTCTATTTGCTTATACTTCATCAACACTGTTTATTGGTGTTTGACTTTAATCAGGTATATCATTTATCATATTATCCTTTTTCTTTCAAACTATATTTATTAGGTTATTTGTATGTGCATGCATTAACCTTAGTTTCCCGTTTAAGAAGAAATTGTATATTATATGTTGGCATAATATACCTTATACATTTTATTCTTAAATTGTCCATGGTTGGACAATTTGGATTTGTAAATCGTATTAAATATATTACTTTATGATTTGTTTCTGGTCTAGATTGATTCAGTACGTATTTCCTCTTGTTCTCTCGAGTTCATACATAATCTTTGTGAATTATAACTCATAGGTATTGTCGTGTGCTTGGAGAACTAAGGGGAAATGCTGCTGAAATTTTTATAGACCAGGAACATAGTCATACAATAATATGACATGAATTTGAAAAATCTAAATAGGATAGGAACCTCACCTTTTGTAGTTAGTATGATTTAGGGTGTTAAGGCATGTAGTTAGTCATTATATATAAAGAATGTCATATATACTTTTTGAGTTAATTATAATGATTTGATGTTATATTGGTAGAATATGGATCGTTCTTGATGTTTGCAAACCGTTTGACAAATGAGTATAAGTAAGGAGTGGAAATGTTTATAAAGTTTATCGTTGACCATGCAACAAATCCTAGTAGATTGTGTGTCCTTGTATGAAATATTTTTGTTCTAAGCGAGTAAGTGAAGCAGAGTTGAGGAACCATCTTTTTTGTTTTGGAATTGATCAAAGTTACACATGTTGGACATTTCATGGTGAGACTAGAAGTGAACATAGTGGTATGGGAGAGAATAATGCCAATGTACAACCTAGTGATGATGAATTTGAGACCGGATGGGAGGATTATACAAAATTGATGAGATTCGAAATGTGGTTGAAGAGGACCTTAGAGATTGTCCCCAAATGTTTCATACCCTAGCTAGTGATGCTGAAAACCACTGTACAACGGGTGCACCAAGTACACGAGGTTGTCCGCTGTGTTGAAGTTGTATAATTTAAAAGCAAAAAATGAATGGTCTGACAAGAGTTTCACAAAGTTACTCACATTGTTGAAGGGGATGTTGCCGGAGGACAATGTGCTACCTAACAGAACTTATGAGGCAAAGAAGATGTTATGTTCTATTGGGATGACCTATGAGAAGATACATGTTTGTCCCAATGATTGCATTTTGTTCAGAAATGAGCATGCATCATTAAGTGTGTGTCCTAAATGCAATGTGTCTCGTTATAAGAAAGAGACTACACCAGTATTTTCCCATAATTCCAGGTTCGAAGGATGTATCGTAGTGTCATCGATGCAAAAGCACTTAACATGGCATGCAAACGAATGAGTCAAGGATGGCATGTTAAGGCATCCTGCTGATTCTCTGCAATGGAAGAAGATAGATGACGAGTACCCCTCTTTTGGGGAGGAAGCAAGAATATTCGACTTGCATTATCAACAGATGGAATGAATTCGCATGGTGTCCAATCTAGTACCCATAGCACATGTCGGTGGTATTGATGATATATAATCTACCTCCATGGCTTTGTATGAAGCACAAATACATGATGTTGTCTATGTTGATATCGGGGCCCAGAAATCGGGTAATGATATAGATGTGTACTTGGCACCATTGATTGAAGACTTAAAGCTATTGTGGGATACTGGAGTAGAGGTCTGCGATGGCTACAGAGAAGAATCTTTTCAGTTGAGGGCGATGTTGTTGGAACGATTTCCCGGCCTATGGTAATTTTTCTTGCTATAGTGTAAAGGGTAAGGTGCATGTCCTGTTTGTGATGAAAGTACTTCTTGGATGCGCTTGGCACATTGTAAGAAGAATGTATTCTAGGATAATCGTAAGTTTTTGCCTTTCTCCCATCGTTATAGGGGATGGAAGAAAGAATTCAATGGCAACACCGAAGAGGGCAGGCCTCCTTCTCTATTGATGGGTGATAAGTTGTGGGAAAGGTGGGTAACCTGACCAACAACTTCGGCAAACCTTTGCTGGACAACTTGTTATTGGAGGGTGGACAAAGAAGTCTATTTTTTGAGTTTCCATATTGGAAGTCATTGTATGTTAGACATTTCCTTGATGTGATGTATATAGAAAAAAATGTGTGCGAGAGTGGTTATCGGCACGTTACTGAATGTCAAAGGCAAGAGCAAGGATGGGTAAAATGCGAGATTGGACTTGTTGGCAATGGGTATAAGGAAAGAATTGGTCCCAGAAAAAAGGGGTTCACGTACATATCTTCCCCCGCCGGCTTATACTCTTAGCAAAAAGAAAAAGTTATTTTTTGCAAGTTCCTGCAAGGAGTCAAAGTTCCAGAAGGATTTTCCTCTAACATTAGAAATATAGTATCACTAAAAGAGAAAAGATTGAAAGGTGTGAAGCCTCATGATATGTTCTTATGGGTCATTTGCTTCTGGTTGCAATACGCTCCATTCTTCCAAATAAAGTGCGTGTTACAATAACTAAACTGTGTCATTTCTTCAGAGCTATTTGTAATAAAGTGATTGACCCTGAGAAGTTGCCCATTTTTTCAAAGACAGATAGTGGTCACACTGTGCGAGCTTGAAATGTATTTCCCCCCCCTCTTTTTTTGACATAATGATTCATCTCACGGTTCACCTGGTTCGGGAGACTCAATTGTGTGGACCAGCTTACATGAGATGGATGTACCCGGTTGAGCGATACATGAAGATATAAAAGGGTATGTTAAGAATAGTAGTCGACCTGAGGGTTGTATGGTTGAAAGGTACATTGTTGAAGAAGTGATGGCAACTGCCAGTGGAACTATGAGCTGGCAGCGGAGCTGAAGGGAATCCTGGGCCTAACTTGGGCGCATGGAGCTGGACCAAGCCTTGGTCAACCATGTTTTGGTCAACCTTTCCATGGTCAACCTTTCACCTTTGACCAATCTTGACCAAGTCAACAATAAGACTTCATCATAATTAGAATTAATTTTAGTTAATTTTCATTGTAATTAGGATTTCCTTGTAATTTTTCTAATTAGGATTAGCTTAAGTGGGGGCGCTACTTTAGTGGATTTAATGCTTAGAGGAGATAGTTTAGGTATATGCCTAGGAGGTCATGGGTTCAAGACTCATTTAGGATAGTTTTCACTCATCTTGTATTTTCCTTCGCACTACCTAGCCACCTCATTTTCCTATAAATAGGAGGCCACCCTCCTTGTATTTCAAGCTTGATTTTGAGTAAAGGCATTATGCCAAAATTATTCCTTATTGTGAGTCGAGAAGGCTTGGTGGTTCTTGCTTAAACCAACCAGAGACTTATCTGATTCTCCTGAATCAGTGGCGTCTAGCACTGGGACTTATCTGCTGTGGGGGTTGCCTGCTTCAGTGGCGTCCATTCCTCTCCTTTCTTCTTCCACTTTTTTATTTCATTTTCTCTCATTTTCTTTCATTTTCTTATGCTATATTAGTTTTCTGCCCAGCCGTGTAATTGCTTGAATTTTCAATTCTAACCTGGTTGTTTTTGTTCAATTCTAGATCCGTACACTTCCTGCTATCAAGAAGCTGTTGAGTTTTGCACAGAATACCTTAGTGGTGTAAACTCCATAGGGCTTACGACCTCTAGACACAACAGAAGATTAGAATCAGGAGGGATTGGTGCAAGTGATGCCATAAGCATTCAAGAGAGGAATGGGTTCAAGCACACCTTTATGTCTTGCATAATGATGATGAGGTAGAGTCGTATGTTGAAATTCACAAGGAGAAACTTCGACACTCGAATCCTAAACCGAGGAAACAATTGGATCACAAGGGAACCAATCGAGCTTTATCACATGGTTTAAGTCTAGGACTTTTTATGACATGAACCTCAATCCTACTTCAGTCTCTACTAGACTAAGATTTTTAGCATATGGCCCAAGTTTGAAGGTAATATCTTACAAGGCTTACATGATTAATGGCTACACTTTCTACACAAAGGGCCATGATGATAGAACAACAGTTCAAAATAGTGGTGTGACGACTTTAATTGCCCAAGCATTGCACATGTCAAGTGCAAAAGATAGAAATTCGATTTATGAAAATATGTCAATATTTTGGGGTGATTTCGCATATGGGAATTGGATTATACTCATTTTTCGGTTGCCTGTGTTTGGTTGTAAGTGGGTTGACAACATATTACTGTTTGGGTTGATAACCTCGGCTTCATGCAAGTTAATTTTAGCAAGGAAGGTTACAAATATGATCCATTTATCCTAGCATCCCAAACTCAGCAAGTTTTCTATGTTACTGTTCCCGCAGACGTGAACTGCTCCATAGTGATGTTAAGTAACAAATTCAATGACGACCCAAATGTGGATGATGACCAAGAGAGGATGTTAAAGATGATCCTTTTATTACGACATCACAATTATTACAGGGTGACTCCACAACATGTGATGGGTTGTACATGAGAGCGGACCATAACGAGGGTTTTTGATCAACCCATAAATTCGTCTTAGAAATGGACCCACTAGGGGAAATAGGGAGACGTATATCTGTTGAGTCTCAAAATATTATTAAGGGATTAATAATGTTTAAGTCTTATAACCCTAAGTTTTAATTAATAACAAATTTGGTTAAAATATTATGAGAAATAGTACAAATTCTCTTAAGGGTATTTTCCTATGTTTCAGCAACTCTATGAAGGAGCAACCCTCTGAAGTGGTGCAACCTTCTAAAGGAGTAGAACTTGCTGAAGTACATCAACCCTCTGAAGAGATGTACTATCTGAAGCAAGAAGACCTGCTGAAGAATTTCTATGTGGCATTTGTCTAAAGTCAGAAGGATTTCTTCTCAAGACTTAAATGCATCCTCAACGTCTTCTGCAAGCTTGTCTCTTTTAAGGAAAGATTACAGAGACCCTTTTGAGCGTTTTGAATCATCTTACCTGAAAGGGAAACATCTGTATCATAGTACCTGCAAACGTTTCAGAACTGAATCAAAGTCTGCACACCTGCACTGCTCAAGTTAGAAGCTATTAGAAGATTGTCTCACAATGGTTCTCACAGCATTTAATGCTATCTCTCAACGGTGGTTCTAGCCATCTTCAACGACTTAATTCTGTTCCTATATATAGCTTCGTGAAGGACTTCAAAAAGAGAGAAGACTCTGTATCAAGCCAAAACGCTGCAAAAATATATATGCTGCATACTCTCTGATTCATTATACAACAAATTTTATTTATCCTGAGTTATACTTAGTTACCTTGTACAAGTTTATTCCAGTTTAAGTTAGGAACTTGTTTTGGTTCTGTAACTTAAACAAAACTCTTTTGTAAACACTTTCAAGTGTCCTGAGAGCCTGAAGAGGCTTGGTGGAAGAAAGAATACTTGTTGTTGAGTCTGAAGAGGCTTGTGGTTAAATAATACTTGGTTTACAGGCTAGAAAGCTTGACTGTAAAAGAATACTTGGTGTTGTAGAGCCTGGCGAGGCTTGATATAAAAGAATACTTGTAATCTCTGAGATTAGTGGAAAATCCATTGCTAGTTGGCTTTGGGACTGGACGTAGCTCACAGTGGAAGTGAGTGAACCAGTATAAATCTGTGGCTAAGTCTTCTCTTACCCTTATCTCTTTATTTTTGGTTTATACTAACTTGGAGGGTTCTGAGTATACCGTTTTGTAACGTTGAAACTGAAAACAACTCAGATGTATTGAAAATCAAGTTTATAAAACAGTTTTATTAAACTTGCTGAAGTAACTTCATCAAGTACCTTATTCTCAGTTTCAACAAGTTGCTAAAATATCTTTGTGAAAAGTTCTTCTTGTTAAAGGTTTTCCTAAAATTAGTTTGAAATTATAAAACACTATTCAACCCCCTTCTAGTGTTTCCTGTGGTTTCTACAGTTGGTATCAGAGCTCAACCTTGGGTTGAGTATCTAACAGTGCTGAGGAAGAAGATCCTAGATGGAAACCTCAACAAGCTATGGTCTCTACATCTCTGAAGGAGCATATGTAACCAGACCTCTAATGTTAAACAAAAATGATTATCTTTACTGGAGAGAACACATGAAGTTGTTCATTGAAAGCTACAATCTGGATCTCTGGGATATAATTACTGATGGTGATTATGTTCCTATGAGAAATGGAGTATCCATTTCTAAAGCTGAGTGGTCTTATGAGCAAAAAATTAAGGTTCAACTCAATGCTCAAGCCAAACTCTACTTGATCTGTTCTCTGAACAAGAGTGAGTATGAGAAGGTTCAAGGATGCAACTCTGTCAAGGAAATATGGGACTTGTTTGCTTCATCTATCCATGAAGAAGATGTGGATGTCTAGTCCGTACAATCAGATCTAGAAAACTCTACCTCAGAAGATGGAGAGGACTCAACTGAAAAGACAAATTTGTGCTTATGGCAAATCAACTCTCTTCAGAAGGTACAGAATCCAAGATAACATCCTAACTCTTCAAGATGAATAAGATGATTTGGTGGATAGTTCCAAGGAACTTTTCAGAAAGTATAAGAAACTCTCCAATGCATACACTGTTATGTGCAATAAAAACAAAGATCTTGAAAACGAATTAAAGAAAAGATTCAGGAACATAAGAATAGTAATTCCAAGAGTCTATTTGAAGAAGATCAAAATCTTCAAAGACAGATTAAGGAACTTACTATAGACCTAGCCAAATTTGTATAAGGAACTAATAATCTTAATAGATTATTAGGAACTCAAAGAAGTTTCAAAGACAAAAGAGGCTTGGGTTTCTCTAGCAAATCATCAAAATCATCAAAGTCCATTTTCCTAAAAAGGTTAAAAAGTAGGTAGATGGGTGCATTTACTATGATAAACTTGGACAACATGTGTCTGTGTGTAAACAGAAAGAAAAATCCACACCCAAAACTAACCCAAGTGGACCCAAGAATGTATGAGTACCAAATATTTCCATTGTTTCACTGATAAGTCCTAAATTAATGATAATTTCTATATAATTACAACACTTATCAAGGGTAAAATGTTAGATTTATTCCCCAAATTACCTCTTTGTAGTAATAAATCCAGAATTTGTGATTATTTGATTTAAATTTGAATTTGATGCTATTTTGATAAGAAATCCGTTGATTTTGCAGATAAAGAGGAAAGTTTTAAATGAAGATACAAGATAGCATTTATTTGAAGAAAGAATCTGCAGATAAGATTCTAAATGGAAGCAGATCAAGATAAAATCAGCAGTTATTTGGATAAAGATTTTGCAAATAAAATTCTCAATTCAAATTGAAGATAGAATCAGCATAAGATCAAGCTAAAAGGAGGGAAATAAGGAAGCGTAGCAGACAAAGATAAGATCAGGAAGAGATCAAGATGAAAAAGAGGAAACCAGGAAAGCAGAAACGGTGAGTTGCGCTCCACCTGCGCTGAGCGCAGGAATACGGAAACAGATTTCCAACAAGATTCCTTCCAGATTTCAGATAGCTTTCCAACTTCTATTTAAAGGACCTTTTGCAAAGATCAGAGGAGGTGGCGAAGCAGAGCTGGAGCTAGAGAAAAGTGTGACAGTTTCTCTACTGGTTTGTAATGGTTACCATGAGTAGCTAAACTCTCCCATAGGATTGAATGTAGTCGATTTAATCCCCAATTGTATTTGAATTCTCTTTGTTATTTATGAATCCCTGTTTTTATAATATCG
Organism: Sesbania bispinosa; assembly: GCA_026901365.1. Lineage (NCBI taxonomy): Eukaryota > Viridiplantae > Streptophyta > Magnoliopsida > Fabales > Fabaceae > Sesbania > Sesbania bispinosa. The sequence goes on from QLOH01000206.1 coordinate 872,382, forward strand.
ATGTTTTTATTCTGTTCTTAATGCTTAGCTTCCGCCTATGTGCTAGAGTTATGGATTGGTTTTATGGAGCGCACTGGAAAGTGTTTTATAAAATCATGAGCGAGTTTGGGGGAACCTAGGAATATGAAACTTGAATTGTGATTGGTGAAAACACTCAAGTTGTCACTGTGGGAACCAGGATGGCTTGATAGCTTTTACAACTTTTCTTCAACCGGGGTAATTTATCACTGTGGGAACTAGGGTGAATTATTTCTGAATATTCATATCTGTGGGAACCTCTTATGAAATAATATTTATTTGTGCTAAGATATTATACTTTCATATTCATAAATATCATTGGTTTTCAAATACGAAAGGGGTGTGATAGACGAAGTTCAATCCTAGTTCAAGTAACCTGCTCAACCATCTCAATTTACTGTTTTTCTTTATTTACTATTTCAAACTACAAAATCAACAACCATATTCCCTTACTTGATAAGTGTGACCACTAGGATTTATAATTGAACTGTTCCCTGTGGATACGACAAACCCTTTAACTTACTATTATACTATTGGATTTTTTGTACACTTGCCAGAATTTCAACAAAGTGATTGTTACTAAAGTCACTGAGCCTACCTTAACCCCTAAGGGACAGGCTGTGATGGTTAATACCCCTAGTGGAAGTTCATCTGAGAAGCCACTGATTGTGATGCCTCTAGCAGCTAGTCAACCTAATCCTCGGCTACAAGAGGTTGCTGCTTTGGCAAATGCCCTAGAAGAAGAGGCTAGAAAAGCCAAGGAGCAGGAAGACAATGACAGGGAAATTTCTATTGCTGCACAACAAACAATACAATAGCAGGCACGTGGAAAGCATCTAATGAAGTGAAGACACTTGTTCAACCACAAATTAGGCAATTACGATTTTATCTTACGTGTTTGTTGTAAATTAGTTGACTGTTAGGGTCAAAATACTATAACTAGGGCAAAGTAGCAAGTTCTAGGGACGAATCTTTCTCCATTCTATATACTTAAGACTTACTCGAAAAAAACATATTGTCTATCATTATCACGACTACTTGCTCATCCGAGAATATTCGAAAAGTATGTCAGTTTGAGAATTTGTCAAACCTTTTCAATACATTTTCTTAAACTTAAGAGAGAGGAAAATTGGTTAGACTCCAAGAGTGTAAGGGAAATTTAGAAGGGAAACCAAGTGTTGAGCCAACATAACTGTAGACTGAAGAGAAAGGAATGTAGTTAGAGAATTAATAGTAATGATGGAAGAAGTTTAGATTAAATAAACTAAATTAGAAAGGTACTTGTGGAAAGAATTAGGAAAAGAGGTTTAAGTCCTGACGTTCTCGCTCAAGCGAGAGGAGCTCGCTTTAGCGAGAATATCAGTAAAAGTGGGGAAATTGAGATATGATATTCTCGCTAGAGCGAGAGGGCTCTTGCCCAAGCGAGAATCAGGGGTGAGAATGGTTGCTCTCTAGAAGATTTTAGTTTGAGCGGGGAGGTGAAGGGAATCAAGCATGTGGTCAGGGTGCAGCGGAAATAAATGGATTCCCTCCCTTGTTATAATCGTTTTGCGAAAACACGAATCAAGGCATAAAAGGTATTGAAACAAAAGGTCGTACCTTATTAGGATTATAAACGAGGCAAGTGTAGCCACGTCTCTATTGGTATCCACGCCAACAGCCGAACTAGGATACCTTCCTCAGCTCTGCTAGTAGCCTTAGAAAGTAAGAAGCGATTGCTCATGTGTCTCTGGGGTAGTGCATCTTATGCTCTATTTATAGAGTGGTGGCTAGGGGTTTACCCCCTCACTCACTTAACCCTCACACTTATGGGCCTGGTGATGGGTTTCCTGGAAAGTTTACCAGTAGTCCAGTAGTTTTAGAGTAAGTAAGATATCGTATCCACAGGGAGCGATTTTAACTTGTAAAGTTAAAGCAATTGTATTTTCAATAAAACGTTTCAAAAAAGGTTGATTTTAATACTGAATAATAAAATACTGAAATAAACACAAATAACACGAGATGAATAATAATAGAACTAGGATTTGATTTCGTTCATCTCCCCCCTTGTGCATTCGAATCCCTTTTCCCTTATTTATGATCGTACTTGTAGTTACCTTAGCATTGTTTAATTACAATAATTATAAGGCATGCCTGGTAATTCTTTGGACCCGCAAATTCCCCTATAACATTGTAATTAAACACCAAAAGCTATTCTCTACAGGCATTCAAAGTGGCATTTGGCGACCCCGAACATTCCCCGTATTTTGCAATCAGTGCTATCGATTTAGCCATACTTTCATATAAGGCACCTATGGAGGGGTGTGTCAATCACCGAACCTCCAATCGTTAGAATAGAATCCTTATACTACGATATGACTAAACCGAGTACCTTTAGCAATCCGAGAATAAGCTTCATGAACAGCTCCATGCTCACCTACCTCTGATACTAGCCGGAGTTCCACTTTTGTATCCAGAGCACTAGCCTACCACCCCGGCGCACGCGCGGAGGTGATGCATTACAAACAACATAAAGATACCAATAAATTACAAGCATAGAATCATAAATAAAAAAGGAAAGAGAATTCTTATACACAAGGGGATTGAATCTACTACATCAAATCCTACTCGAGAGCTTAGCTACTCATGGTAGCCATTACAAACCACTGAGAAATCTGTCACCTTTCTCAATCCTATACTACTCTCTCTCTATGTGTATCAGTGTTTGTGACCTTTGCCAAGGGCTCTATTTATAGACTTGGAAACCTTCAAGGGATCAGGTTGTGATGTCACTGGTGAGTGTTTAATCCAATCAGAGGCTGCATTTTCATTAATTGACGTCACTGTTGTGAAGCTTGACCAATCAGGAGCTTCCCCTTCATTAAATGATGTCACATGCGCGCGGCTTCATTAATCAGGATACGCGCTTCATGTGCGCTTAGCGCACATGAAGCCTGGCCATTCTGTTCATGCGCTCCACGCGCGCTAGGCGCATGTGGAGCGTGTGACACGCTGCAACTTTCCTTGATTCGTGGATCTAACCTCTTGATTCCTTTATGATCTTATCTGGTTTTCCTTTATCCCTTTATCCGAATTATTATTGTATTTATCTGCTTGTATTTGAATTTAAAAAGATTCTTTGCAGGATTCTTTGATTTTCTTCTATTTATTTAATTTCTGAATCTGCAATATCCTCCATTCTGATACTTTTTCCACTCTTGTCCCAAATCTGCTATAATTCTGCATAAAATAGCAAATTTCTATTTAAAATAGCATCATATTCAAATTTGTATCAAATAAATACAATTATTATAAATATTAACAAAAAGGGATATTTTGGGGCATAAATTACTATTTAATCCTTGATAAGTGTAATAAAAACTATATGAAATTAACGCTAATTTTACACTTATCACCTGGCCCATTATGTAATAATTCTAATTTAATTTAATTAGAATTATTATCCTTTCCTAGTGGCATGTTGTATGCGTGTGACCCAATAGGATTTTAATATTTGGTTATAATATTAAAATAAAACCTTTTTATATTTAATATCATAAATAGTGAGCGGTATCTAGCAACACATCACTATCCAAATATTGAGATTATCAATAACTTTGATAAATCCTATTTTATTATAATAATAGATATGCTCTGTCCCTTTGTCCAAATATCTAATTGAACACAAGGGCATGGATTGTGTCAACCTTGTATAGTTCAATTTATATTTTCTTGATCCCCAAGTAGACTGTACAGAAAATAAATATCTCATATTTATCCCCCTGAGCACGACCATGCATTTTGTAGTCTCACTTTATCAAGAGGCCTAAAGATATAACTCCTGTTACATAGGAGGGACAAATCCCATCTAGGGCACTCACATTCCACCACATAATTTATTATATGTCCAAAAACCAACTTTATGATTACCCTGTTACAGGTAACGTTTGATGATAATTAAAACATATAATTCCTTATGTAGGAATCGTAGTGATTTCAGGTCGAAGGACTTCATATAACATTTATTAATTTAAGAAACGTTCATGACACTTATGTAACAATCCATGCAACGTTCTTAAGGTGGGTCTGTCCAGTACACCATTACTCTTAATGTGTACCTATGTGAGCACATGATATCTCATATCCATGATCCGCGAGATGTGATCATCAATGAATTCACATACTAGTCTAAATGCATCTTTGTCCTAAGATGATACTTGACTAGGGACTATTTAAAAATAGTTCTTCATAAGCTCTCACGATCAAGTCATCTACTTGATTCCTTATGAAGTTTAAGCTTACTATTCTAAGGACAATAATTATATTCTAAAAGAATAAATTTGCCTTTATAAAATAACATGATACAAGTGATCGATATGTGAAGTCTATAAATCTGTTTAAGTAATTAAACATGATTATAAGACTTAACATCCGTTAGTTTTAATGATTAACAAATAAGATTATATAAACAACCAATTAGATTATATAAACATGTTTTACTGAGAAAGGTATTTGTTTGTTAATTATGTTTCAAGATAAATTACTCTTTAGAAGAAGAAGAAGATTTTGTGAACAGAATCAGAAGATTAGAATCAGAAGATCAGAATCAGAAGATCAGAATCAGAAGAATAAAAATGAAGACTTGAAGACTGACTGAAGAAGTGAAGACTTGAAGACTGTCTGAAGAAGCGAAGACTTGAAGACCATCTGAAGAAGTGAAGACCAAGAATACTATCTGAAGAACTGAAGGCAAAAGATATGAAGAAGTACAGATTCAAGTATACGTCTGTCTAAAGAACAACAATGAACTAAAGAAACCAAGAAGAAGAAGATACGAAGAAGAACGAAGCTACAATTCTAAGGAAGAAGGCCGCTGAAGTTTCAACCAATATGAAGAATTGAAGTTGTCTGAAGGAAGCAACTCGGCTGAAGTAGTGAAGCTGTCTAAAGCAAGAAGCTGTCTGAAAGACTTGAGCTATCTGAAGTCATCAACCTGTCTTAAGTAATGAAGCTGTCTGAAGAGCCAAGTCCGTCTGAAGACTCGAATTCGTCTGAAGACTGGAACCCGTCTGAAGGTTGGAAGCTGTCTGAAGCTTTAGTAATGACGTGGCATCTTTGCTGAAACCTTGCGTGAAGACTTCTCTAAGTCTCTGCTGCCCGTACGTTTTGAAACACATTTGTGGCAACAAACACAGAGACCTTTCCCAGTGCTTTTGAACTTCATACACCACTGAGGAAATCTCTGCAATGCAGTAGTCGCAGCAACAACAGTAGCAGCCTTACTGCAGCACCAACGTTGTACTATGTCAGAACTCTCAAGAAGCGTGTCTCACAACGGATTAAAAGAAGACTATTTGTTGTCTCTAAACGATAGCATTTCAACGAGACATTTCTTCATTTGTGCAAACTGGAACAAAGCAGAAGAAAAGCTAAGGAGACTAAGCAAAAGCAACAAGGAAGATGTTTGAATAAAATATATTCAATTCAATATCTTTATCTAAATATCAAAAGAGGAATCTGCAAACAACGACTACTGATCAAGACATCTCATTCAAAGAAGTAATGGTGTCAGAAGCAAGCGAAAAAGGAGTATTTGCAGAATAAGCAAAAAGGGCAAATTCAACGGATACATATCCTCAAGAGAATCAGAAGAAATCCGAAAGCAAGCAGATGCAAGACGATGCAAGCTGGATAAAGCAGATGCAAGCAGATGCAAGATAATAGAAGCTAGAGCAAGCAGATGCAAGCTGGATAAAACAGATACAAGAAAGCAAAAGAATTTAAGAGAGAGAATACACATGCTCATCATATCTCTCAAAACAGAGCTCGTCAACAGAAGTGTCAGAACGGGAGTATTCTGAACACTCAATATGCTTAAGGAGAAGCAACCGTCTGAGAAGCTATTACACAACGGCTATATGAGCCACATCATCAGAAGCTCAACGGTATTATGAATTATCTTCAACGGCTATACTCAAGAAGAACATATAAATAGCCTCAAGATTGAAGTTGAAGTTGTTGTTGTTGTTGAAAAAGTACACAACCAGGTTGTTGCGGTGCACAACCAAGTTGCTATTGAAAACACACAACCAAGTTGGTTGGTCCAACAAGTTGTTGGCATGCAGAGCATATTAACCATGTTGCCGAGGTGCAGTTGTTATGCTATACAACCAGAGTGTTAGTTAGATTGTACAGTTGGTCTGTTGATCAAGTGAGTTGGTTGTCGGGAAGACAATCATGCTGTACAAATGACTATCAAACCAGGTACGGTTTGGAGCTTTGAAGATACCTTGGCATTCCAATGATACGGGTGAGAATGTAGCCCATGGAAACCAATGGTAGGAGAATAAGGCTGGAGCTTAATTTCACATTTTAGTTAGCCTACTCTCAGAGGATGTATTCCTCATAGAAAAGACAGGGATTGTACTTAAATTCAAACACTTGTATCACTGTCTATCCTTGTATGTAGTTTGTAATGACTGTATCCTGAGTATGTACTCAGTAATCACTATGTACAAGAAGAATCTAAGTTGAGAGGTTCTAGCGAACATCTAGCTTAGGTTGAGTAGTAAAATACTCTACACTTGGTTAAGTGTCTGAGAGCCTGGAGAGGCTTGGGGGAAGAAAGAATACTCTTAGAGCTTGGAGAGGCTTAATAGAAAAGACTACTTTGCTGGGTCGGTGTGACCTAGTGTGTTCAGGGTCTGTGTGATCCTGGATGTTGATGTTCTGAGAGACTGTACTCGTGTATGTATGGAGAGACTGTACTTGTGTATGTCTGGAGAGACTGTACTCGTGTATGTCTGGAGAGACTGTACTCGTGTTTGTCTGAAGAGACGGTACTTAGTGAAAAATCCAGTGGTGGTTTGCCTCTGGGACTGGATGTAGCTCACGGGGTTTGTGGGTGAACCGGGATAAATTCTGTGTCTAAGTTTTCTTTCCCTTAATCTCTTTTATTTTACAGTCTTTATATTTACGTTGGGGATTGAAAAGTACTTTTCATAATAATCTTAACTCAAGGATTTCAATAAAACAAGTTTTCATACAAACATAATGGTAAAACGTCTCTAGTGTAGGTTGAAGTATTATAAAAGAATATATTCAGAGGGTTGTCTGAAATACCTGTCTGAAGTGAGCCGAACTGGAACTCAGTTCAGACACATGATATGGATGGTCTCTGATCATCTGAAGTATTTCAGAAACAGTTCTGAAGGTACTCTTAATAATATCCTTCAGAAGACACTAAGATAAGTTTGTTTAAAATCAAAACAATCTTAAGTGTAAGAAAAAGTTTTTAATCTAAATCTTTCATATATTCCACATGTTCTTAAAATAACTCTGAACTTAAGATTGGTTTGTACAATGATCGCTTAGCGTGATTGTTTATTTTAAAGATTTCCAAAATTGTCTTAAAATATCTAAAACACTATTCAACCCCCCTTCTAGTGTTGCCTGTGGTTCTAACAATTGGTATCAGAGCTCACCTTCGGGTTGAGCATCTAACAAATGTAAAAGGAGTAGATCCTCAGAAGATGGAAATCTCACCAGGCTGAAGCAACTCTGAAGAACGATAATGAGAATAGGAAAATCATTTTTCCAATACTCATTATTCATAAAGCTAAAGCACAGGACGCAACAGAAAAGGAAAGTGAATCTATCTCTAGATCACAAAGTGGTAACACCTTTCCTTTCTATATTTAAGTTATAATGTAGCTGTTAATCTGTTGCATGACTTGTTTTATTGAAATTGTGAAAAATATGATTACATGATATAATTGTTTCATATTTTCTAAATTGTGTTAAAATAAATCACTGCATGCTATGTGTGTTTAACTATGTTTACTGTGTGAAATGAATGATTCATTTTATTTATGCTTTACTTATTTAAATGTATGTATTGAAGAGTCACACATGTTTAGTAAAGTAATAACTGCGTGTTTAAATTAAGTAAATGAAGAGTCGTGTGTGTTAGTCATAACTGTTTTTGAAAATATGAAACGGCGCGATGTGAATCATTGAATCATCAACTGGTTTTTCTCAATGGACACAATGCACTACTCCCCACACTGGTTCAGCACACATAACCGTCTCTCATCAATGCTTGAAGCATGCTTGGCTATCTATTTAAAGGGATTGGATGATCAACATGGAAATCACACTTTACTCAATCCTTTCTCAAAAAGATCAAATCTCCTCAAGTATTTTCATCTCAGAAAGATCATTTGATTCATAGAAATCAATGGCAAACGCGTCTGCATCATCAAGCAACTCAAACACTTCCGTGTTTGATGACAGGATCATACCCTGTAAGGCGGTTAATCTTTCTGACTTTGATAAAGCAGACTACAAGGTATCTGAGTACTTCAATGCCGTTGGATGGACTCCATACTTCAACAACATTTCCTCCTCCTGGCATAAGAAGAGCGTAACGGATTTTTGGGACAACATCCAGATCATATCTGAACCCAGTAGAACCAGGATTGAGACAAAGGTGATGGGAAAATCACTGTCTGTGGACACCAAACTTATTGCTGAAGTTATAGGTGTTCCTGACAGAGGAGAACAATACTTCCAAAGATGGGAATCTCTTCATGGAGGAACATTCGTTCTTGACCAACATCTTTTTGGAAGACGAAGGATTGCTCCTTTCAGACCGTCTCAACTTCTGAGCACACCCAGAGCCCTCCTTGCTGTATTAAACTGCTGCATTCTTCCCAGAGGGAGAAATAATTTGACCTTAAGTATGATGGAGAGGTTCGTATTGGGACTCTTGATGACAAAGAAGAAAATCAATCTCCCATGGGTACTGTTGTATCAGATGATATTCAGAAATGAGATGGGAAATGAGGACCTCTATCTTCACAACACCTTGATTATGAAAATTCTTTTGCACAAGGGATTTCCTATGGAAAGTCTCCTTGACCAACCGTCTCCTGACTTCTTCACTCTGGCTGAATATGCTGAGTTAGACCGGACTCTCATAGAAAGAGAAGAAGCTCCTGAGAATCAAGTGGTCATTCCTCCTCTTTTTGCTCCACGTATTAAAGAAGGAACCAAAGATACAAACTTGAAATCTCGGAAAAGGAGAATGACGGCATTGGATGCAAGTAATCTGAAGAAGGCGAATGATAGGGTAATTCGGCTGACAAAGAAATTGAAAGTTGCAGAAGAAGAGCTTCAAAATCTTAGGGCTGAACAGGAAAAGACTGATGAGAATCAATCTAATGATCAATGATATACATGTGTCCTGTTCCTTGAAGTATTTATTTCTATGTCTTTGTGATTATATTTTTAATGATATTGAAATTCTAGTTTGTTTGAAGTCTCTATGTTTTGATTTCTTTGTGTTAATACCTGTGCATAATTAGGAACATAATCCTTTCTTAAATTAACAAACTGTATTACTAAAAGATAAATTTAATTAACCTAATAAGATAATTTTTTTAAAAAACTTGATGAAATGTTATCTGTAATTCTAAAATGCTAAATTTAAATAATTAGACAAATTACAATCAGGTGCTACTGAAAGGTACTTCTAGTTTGAATGTTTCAGGAAACAGGTTTTAAGAAGGTCATCTAAGAAACATCATCTAAAAGGACATAATGTGATAACATCTTTATTATCTAAACCTACTCAGGAAGTTCAAAATGAACTCTCTGAAAGCGTGGGTTACCAATATTAAAGATGGTTAACACTCTATGCACCAAACCCAACTCAACCTCTGAGTGGATTATACTAACTTAGTAATATCTCTATTCATCTAACCCGTTCAGAAGGCTCCTTATGGACTTTCTGAAATTGTGGGTCTGTAATGTTAAGGGATAGTTACTCAAGTCATTAGAATCCAACTCAATTGTAAAAGGGGTAGGTTAAGATGACTGTTCAAAGATTCTCTGGGAGCACAAAAGACAAAAGCATACTGAAACGTGCAGACATTAAGCAACCTCAGATAAAGAAAAAGTCTTTCAAGCAAGAAGTAATGTTAGAAGGGATTTCTTTATCCAGTAGACAATAACCAAATTCATGGTAACATCACTTCATCTTAAAACTTTTACAGCTTTGAATACCTGTCTCCATAAATACTCTTTAAAAGCCTTTAAGAAACCTTTAATAAGTACAAATGTAAAAGACTTATAAAAAGTTATCAGATACTTGTCTTTACAAAATTTTTTTCTTTCTTCTCTCTCTCTCTCTCAAAATATTTTCCGAAAAGTTTTTCAAACATAAATTTATAAAACCTTCCTCTCTCTGTCTTTAAATTTTTTTTGTTTTCAAAAAAAATTATGTTTGGCATTTTTTTTTCCCAAAAATTTTAAAAGTTTTTCAGTCAGTAATAATATTCATAATATCCTTTGCTCTGATACCCCTTTCTCACACTTTCCCTTCTATTTTTTTTAAGAACGTATTTTCAAAAATACTTTCAAATATTTTTCTAAAAGTTTCTTCTTAATTATCTTTCAAAAACGTTTTCCGAAACTTACTTTAACCATGCTAATGACCCAGTTTCCTATGGTACTTCATCTATGACCAATCAATGATGTACGTTTCAAGACTCCTAAAGTTTGAAACCGTCATCATCAAAGCTATCTGAGCCCATACACATCGCGTGAACAACAATCCAATGGATTCATTCTCCTTACTTCTCTATTTTACCCCTGCTTTAAAAGTCCTATAAATTCACAAGAGCTCTTCACACAAACTCACATCTTCAAAGCTCTTCCATAGCTTTGTCTAAGGTTCTGAGTTAGTGGCTCTCAATAGGATGACAAAGAGGCAAAGGAAAATAGCAGAAAGTATCTTGGAACATGTTGAGGCAAAGATCAAGTCATCTTTGATGATGTATGGAATGAAGAGTAAGGGAAAGGGTTCATCTGAAAACCCGTTTCTCTATACTTGGACCATGGTGATCTTGTTGCATCATAGGGGGACTGGAAGACCACTGGGAGATCCCAGAATAGTCAATATTATGAAGAGAACTACTGCCAAAGTAGTTCTTGGAATTAAGGTGCTGACTGTTGGTCGAAATACAGTCTTAAACGATGCACCTCCATTGTCTGAGATGTCACAAGGAGATTGCGTGCAGCAAAGCACGGTTGGGATGAAGTCTGGGGCTCTGAGGCAACTCCTGAAGCTCTTGCAGCAAAAGGAGTGGGGATGGCTTTGAAAGAGATGAAGTCTGATAAGGCTATGCCTCAGGCCTTGGAAGGAATCCCCGGAGTTAGCAATGGATGGATGCATTCTATTTTTGGAATGTAACCTTTTTTCCTTTTTGTGAAAACCTGCTTTTGTAAATATCAAATGTTTTGTTTAAGTTTATCTTTTGAGTTTTCTTTTCAAAACCTGTATCTGAGCAACTGTAAAGACTTAATAAAAATCTTCTTTGTTTAGTTTCATTTATGCTTCATAACTTCTTGACAATTGCTTAACAAAATCTTAACTGAAACGAGAAATTCTTAAAAGACTGTAGAAAACTAATCAACTTAGGGGGAGAAATCCAAGTATTGAGAAGCAGATCTTTAAGCGTAACAAATCTTAACAGGAGAAATATATTTGTCAAAACGATACATTATTTAACATTTGGTATAGGATTACATTAAACCTTTTTAATTAATGACAAAAGGGGGAGAAATATAAACTAACAAAATACTAAAAAGAGTGTAACAAAGAGGGAAATATACAGGGAGATAATAGGAAGTAGAAATAAATAGCAAAGAAATATAACATACAGTAAGCGAAAAGATAACAAACTAAGAGTTCTAATAACAAGTAAGAATAACAATAAGTCATAACAATCGGTGTCTGAAATCTTAACAAGAACATTTTAACAATAGGTTTTATTTTAACAATAGACATCTGAAATTTCAGAAGTATCATATAACAATAGGTATCTGAAGGATTCTAATAACCATAGGTGTCTGAAATTTTAACAAGAAAAATAACAATAGGTATCTGAAATCTTAACAAGAAAAAGCTTAACAATCAGTTATCTAAAATATCTGAAATATTAACAATAAACTTGTAACAGTTGGTTAATAAAAGATTTAACAATTGGAATTGATTAATTGTTTCAGAAGATATCTAAAAGAATCAATACCTGTCTCAGGGGGAGTAATATAGATAGGGGGAGTAATAAAATCTATTATCTTATTTTATTATCTCTCATTTCTTTTTATATCCATTTTGTCAGTAATATATAATTTATTTTTCGTTATTAAAAAGGGGGAGATTGTGAAGTCTATAAATCTGTTTAAGTAATTAAACATGATTATAAGACTTAACATCCGTTAGTTTTAATGATTAACAAATAAGATTATATAAACAACCAATTAGATTATATAAACAGGTTTTACTGAGAAAGGTATTTGTTTGTTAATTATGTTTCAGGATAAATTACTCTTTAGAAGAAGAAGAAGATTTTGTGAACAGAATCAGAAGATTAGAATCAGAAGATCAGAATCAGAAGAATAAAAGTGAAGACTTAAAGACTGACTGAAGAAGTGAAGACTTGAAGACTGTCAGAAGAAGCGAAGACTTGAAGACCATCTGAAGAAGTGAAGACCAAGAATACTATCTGAAGAACTGAAGGCAAAAGATATGAAGAAGTACAGATTCAAGTATACGTCTATCTAAAGAACAACAATGAACTAAAGAAACCAAGAAGAAGAAGATACGAAGAAGAACGAAGCTACAATTCTAAGGAAGAAGGCCGCTGAAGTTTCAACCAATATGAAGAATTGAAGTTGTCTGAAGGAAGCAACTCGGCTGAAGTAGTGAAGCTGTCTAAAGCAACGAAGCTGTCTGAAAGACTTGAGCTATCTGAAGTCATCAACCTGTCTTAAGTAATGAAGCTGTCTGAAGAGCCAAGTCCATCTGAAGACTCGAATTCGTCTGAAGACTGGAACCCGTCTGAAGGTTGGAAGCTGTCTGAAGCTTTAGTAATGACGTGAATCTTTGCTGAAACCTTGCGTGAAGACTTCTCTAAGTCTCTGCTGCCCGTACGTTTTGAAACACATTTGTGGCAACAAACACAGAGACTTTTCCCGGTGCTTTTGAACTTCATACACCACTGAGGAAATCTATGCAACGCAGTAGTCGCAGCAACAACAGTAGCAGCCTTACTGCAGCACCAACGTTGTACTATGTCAGAACTCTCAAGAAGCGTGTCTCACAACGGATTAAAAGAAGACTATTTGCTCTCTCTAAACGATAGCATTTCAACGAGACATTTCTTCATTTGTGCAAACTGGAACAAAGCAGAAGAAAAGCTAAGGAGACTAAGCAAAAGCAACAAGGAAGATGTTTGAATAAAATATATTCAATTCAACATCTTTATCTAAATATCAAAAGAGGAATCTGCAAACAATGACTACTGATCAAGACATCTCATTCAAAGAAGTAATGGTGTCAGAAGCAAGCGAAAAAGGAGTATTTGCAGAATAAGCAAAAAGGGCAAATTCAACGGATACATATCCTCAAGAGAATCAGAAAAAATCCGAAAGCAAGCAGATGCAAGACGATGCAAGCTGGATAAAGCAGATGCAAGATAATACAAGCTAGAGCAAGCAGATGCAAGCTGGATAAAACAGATACAAGAAAGCAAAAGAATTTAAGAGAGAGAATACACATGATCATCACATCTCTCAAAACAGAGCTCGTCAACAGAAGTGTCAGAACGGGAGTATTCTGAACACTCAATATGCTTAAGGAGAAGCAACCGTCTGAGAAGCTATTACACAACGGCTATATGAGCCACATCATCAGAAGCTCAACGGTATTATGGATTATCTTCAATGGCTATACTCAAGAAGAACATATAAATAGCCTAAAGATTGAAGTTGAAGTTGTTGTTGTTGTTGAAAAAGTACACAACCAGGTTGTTGCGGTGCACAACCAAGTTGCTATTGAAAACACACAACCAAGTTGGTCGGTCCAACAAGTTGTTGGCATGCAGAGCATATTAACCATGTTGCCGAGGTGCAGTTGTTATGCTATACAACCAGAGTGAATTAACAATCAGGCTACTGATCAGCTGGTCATTTAGTTAGATTGTACAGTTGGTCTGTTGATCAAGTGAGTTGGTTGTCGGGAAGGCAATCATGCTGTAAAAATGACTATCAAACCAGGTACGGTTTGGAGCTTTGAAGATACCTTGGCATTCCAATGATACAGGTGAGAATGTAGCCCATGGAAACCAATGGTAGGAGAATAAGATTGGAGCTTAATTTCACATCTTAGTTAGCCTACTTTCAGAGGATGTATTCCTCATAGAAAAGACAGGGATTGTACTTAAATTCAAACACTTGTATCACTGTCTATCCTTGTATTTAGTTTGTAATGACTGTATCCTGAGTATGTACTCAGTAATCACTATGTACAAGAAGAATCTAAGTTGAGAGGTTCTAGCGAACATCTAGCTTAGGTTGAGTAGTAAAATACTCTACACTTGGTTAAGTGTCTGAGAGCCTGGAGAGGCTTGGGGGAAGAAAGAATACTCTTAGAGCTTGGAGAGGCTTAATAGAAAAGACTACTTTGCTGGGTCGGTGTGACCTAGTGTGTTCAGGGTCTGTGTGATCCTGGATGTTGATGTCTGGAGAGACTGTACTCGTGTATGTCTGGAGAGACTGTACTTGTGTATGTCTGGAGAGACTATACTCGTGTATGTCTGGAGAGACTGTACTCGTGTTTGTCTGAAGAGACGGTACTTAGTGAAAAATCCAGTGGTGGTTTGCCTCTGGGACTGGATGTAGCTCACGGGGTTTGTGGGTGAACCAGGATAAATTCTGTGTCTAAGTTTTCTTTCCCTTAATCTCTTTTATTTTACAGTCTTTATATTTACGTTGGGGATTGAAAAGTACTTTTCATAATAATCTTAACTCAAGGATTTCAATAAAACAAGTTTTCATACAAACATAATGGTAAAACGTCTCTAGTGTAGGTTGAAGTATTATAGAAGAATATATTCAGAGGGTTGTCTGAAATACCTGTCTGAAGTGACCCCAACTGGAACTCAGTTCAGACACATGATATGGATGGTCTCTGATCATCTGAAGTATTTCAGAAACAGTTCTGAAGGTACTCTTAATAATATCCTTCAGAAGACACTAAGATAAGTTTGTTTAAAATCAAAACAATCTTAAGTGTAAGAAAAAGTTTTTAATCTAAATCTTTCATATATTCCGCATGTTCTTAAAATAACTCTGAACTTAAGATTGGTTTGTACAATGATCGCTTAGCGTGATTGTTTATTTTAAACATTTCCAAAATTGTCTTAAAATATCTAAAACACTATTCAACCCCCCTTCTAGTGTTGCCTGTGGTTCTAACACGATATTCATAAATATATGTCTCTAGTGCATATTTCTAACAGGAGGGTCTCGCTCAAGCTAGAATCATCTAGAGAAGGGGTCCTTTCTGGACGTTTCTCGCTCAAGCGAGAAATCCTCGCTTGAGCGAGAATACGCAAATCAGTTTTTTTAAAATAGAGCGCTGTGGGCTTTGCCCTCATTCTTTCATCATTTCCTCCTTTTAGAGAGATAAGTTAGAAAGAGAGGCTGTGCTCGGGTTTGGGCTTGAAGGAGGAGGAGGAGATGGGAGCTCCACCGCCGCCCTCCGGGAGTCCTTCCTTTCCGCTTGCTCGGTTGTGGGTGAGTGTTAACCCACACACTCACTCTCATTTAGGTTAAAGCTCATGTATGACCCCTCCTCTGTATCTTTCCCATTCCATATTACTTTATGATAGATGTATGATCATGTGTCATGTTTGCCCTAACCCTAGGTGTAGTGATTGTCTTTGATTGTTTGAAAATGGTTTTACCCTAGGGTTAGGGTTTGGTGCCTTTTGGAATTAGGAGTATTTTATGTAATGTGGATCATGAAGAGTTAAGCATTTCCCTATGTATGATGAACATGTGCATTGATCACGGTAACCTAGGTTTTGCACAAAAATTGGATTAGCCTTTATGTGAGACATTATATGCAGTAGGCAAGGTTCATATTTCAAGAATAAATTCAGATATCATGTCATTAACAAATTATCATGTTCATATCCACTTCTTGTTGCACGAAATTCAAGTAATCATATAATAATTGATCATGTTCGACTTCGGCCATCAGGGGTCTTCGGACCATCATGTTCAAGTAAGTAAGATAGGATTCGGCCACCGTGAGTCTATGATCATTACGTCTCATGTGAATCCAAGACCGAGTCCCAAAAGTAGTAATTACCATGACAGAAGTCACTTTTCATTTTAGGAAAAATCAAGACTAAGTGATATTACCATGGCTCAACCAGAATTAGAATACAAACATCAATTTGAATTTTCTCATGAGTAGTAATTAAAGCAATAAACAAATACCAAGGAACTTCACTCATGCTCACGGGTATTCTTTCCCTCAATATTTTCACCACTGCTGAACAACTAATATTGATAGTCGTTTCTAGTTCCTAAGCTTGTTTATGATTGATATGGGTCAAAAGGTCTTTTCAAGGTTGTAATGAGGCTGGGTTATTAAGAATTTATGGTTTTTCTTGGATAAACAATAAACATCTAGAATAGAGAGCATCTTTGGATGTTGCTTTTGATTTTCTCTCCTTCCACCATTTTTTTCTTGATTTATTTCTTTTCTTTGCAGGCCTCTTTCCTTGATTGAAGATGCACTCCCCCCAACTTATTCAATTTATTCACTTTTTCTTTTTGATTTTAGGGGGAGTGCTCTTCTTTGTCTTTTTGTTTTTCTATACCTGCTCCTTGGAATTTCAACCTTTTCTTCCCATTCGTTTTCTACTTGCCACCTTGCTCTCCATCCCAAATGTGTGAGGGACAGGATATGTATTTCTTTTGGCTTGGGTGAACAAGAATAAACAATTTAGGCTCAAAATGGGTATTCAAAAATTGGAAAATTGTATCAAGGTTGGCTTTTTGGCTCTGGGCAGATATATTAAAAGCAAATTTTTGCCTTTCTCATTTCCATATTTACCAAAAATAGCAAAAGATCTAAAAACTCAACCAATAAAAATTGACAGACAGCGGTGAAAAACTCTCAATTTACTGTTTGGGCTCTCAACTCACCGGTTACTTGGCTAAATTCCTTGATAAAATATTTATTGGTTTTAATTAACTACCGTGATTGATTCTTATGTGAAGCATTCTAATCTTAATTGATTGTGGGATTAATCACAAGACCTTTTTTTTTCCTAATCTGGTTAGTTAAACTGCCTAATTTCAGAGATTTTTCAAAAATTTTCCTAAATCCTAATACTAAAAAAATAAAAAATAAAAAAAATAAGAAAAACTAAAAAGAAAATATAAAAGAAAAAGAAAACACCTAGTTTTAGTCTTCATCTTCTTAATTTCCTCTCCTCCTGTAAAAATTAGGCCTATCCCCAGGCCATTCTATTTCCTCTTAGAAGCGTTCTGGAGTTATGCCTGGATGTGGTCCTCGAACATTGTAAAAATTCTTGAAGATGCATCATAATTTTATTTTCTTTTTTTTAAAAAAAATTTACTCCTTTACTAAAAAATAAAATACAAGAAAAATATTCTGGGTTGCCTCCCAGAAAGCACTTGTTTAACGTCTGATAGCTCGACGCCTGATTCATTATGTGTCCATTAGCTGAATGACAGATTTGGATCTGTCAATTTCTCCTCCTAGATATGGCTTCAGTCTCTGGCCATTCACCACCCAACAATTTCCTGTATCAGGATCCTCTAATTCCACTGCTCCATATGATCTTACTTCCTTGATAAGGAAGGGTCCTGTCCATTTGGATCTCAATTTTCCAGGAAAGAATTTTAATCTGGAGTTGAATAAAAACACTGGTTGTCCTGGGAAGAATTTTCTGTTTAAGAGCTTCTTATCATGATATGCCTTTGTCTTTTCTTTATAGATCTTAGAAGACTCATAAGCATTTAGACGCATTTCTTCCAGTTCATTTAGCTGTAGAATCCTCTTTTGACCAGTTGCTTTTTCATCCATGTTCAGAACTTTGAGGGCCCAGTAAGCCTTATGCTCCAATTCAACTGGTAGATGAAAAGCCTTTCCATATACCATCTTGAAAGGATAAAGCCCTGTAGCTGTCTTGAATGCTGTTCTGTATGCCCACAGAGCATCATCGAGCTTATAAGACCAGTCCCTTCTTGATGAATTTACTGTTTTTTCAAGTATCTTCTTCAACTATCTATTAGACACTTCAGCTTGTCCATTTGTTTGAGGATGATAAGGGGATGATACTTTGTGCTTCATCCCATAACTCCTCAAAACATTCTGCAAATGTTGATTGCAAAAATGGGAACCACCATCACTGATCAATACTCTTGGTGTGCCAAACCTGGAGAATATATTTTTCTTCAAGAATTTTTCCACCGTTCTTGAGTCAGCCTTCACTGTAGCTTCTGCCTCTACCCATTTAAAGACAGCCAAACATTTATCATCAAATTTAAAGGATACATCCTTGTTCAATAGGTTGCTAAGAGGTTTGGCTATCTTTGAGAAGTCCTTGATGAAACGCCTATAGAATCCTGCATGTCCAAGGAAACTCCTGATGCCTTTCACATTCACTGGGGGAGGTAGCTTTTCAATAACTTCAATCTTTGCTTTATCCACCTCGATCCCTTTTGTTGAAATTTTATGCCCAAGGACTACTCTCTCTGTTACCATAAATTGGCATTTTTCCCAGTTTAGCACAAGGTTAGTTTCTACACACCGCTTTAGTACAATGTCTAAATTTTTCAGGCAGTGATCAAAGGAACTCCCAAATACTGAGAAGTCGTCCATAAAAACCTCTATGCATTTCTCCACTAGATCTGAGAATATTGACAGCATGCATCTTTGAAAAGTTGCAGGAGCATTGCATAGTCCAAACGACATTTTCCTGTATGCAAAAACACCAGAAGGACAAGTGAAAGCAGTCTTTTCCTGATCTTCTGGCTTTACCGCTATTTGGTTATAGCCAGAATATCCGTCTAAGAAACAATAAAAAGCTTGTCCTGCTAATCTTTCCAACATTTGATCCATGAAGGGCAAAGGAAAATGATCTTTCCTAGTTGCTTGGTTTAATTTTCTATAATCAATGCACATTCTCCATCCTGTCATTGTCCTAGTGGGTATTAATTCATTTTTCTCATTTCTTATAACAGTCATACCCCCTTCTTAGGTACTACTTGAACAGGACTTACCCAAGCACTATCAGAAATAGGATAGATCATACCTGCCTCAAGAAGTTTCATCACCTCTTTTTTTACTACCTCTTTCATGACTGGATTTAATCTTCTTTGAGGTTGGGTAACAGGTTTGAAATCTTCCTCCATGTGGATTTTATGCATGCAATATGAAGGTAATATTTGAGATGAGAAGGTAATACCTTAAGTTCCAGCTTCTGACTTTCAGTATTTTCCTCTTGCTTCAATGTTTCATTGCCTTCTTCTCCTGGTGGAACGATTCCTGCCGAGTTAAGTTCCTTGAGGTAATCCTTCCTTTCCTATTTATCGAAGATGTCTCCCACTCCTGTTAAGACTTTTTCCAGAGGGTCTGCTTTTAACAATCTCTGATCAAGAGAGACTTCTTCCATTACATCCACTTGAAGACATTGTTGTTTCTCTTCTGGATGTTTCATTGCTTCAAACACATTAAAATTCACCTCATCATCTTGCATTCTTACCGTTAGGTTGCCATCATCCACATTAATGATTACTCTTGCTGTCTTCATGAATGGCCTTCCAAGAATGAGAGGTACCTCTGCATCTTCCTCTATGTCCATGATGACAAAATCCACTAGGAATATGAACTTATTTACTCGTACTAATACATCTTCTGAAACTCCACTTGGAAACTTTATTGATCTGTCAGCTAGTTGTAGAGTCATCCTTGTGGGCTTAATTTCTATATTCCCAATTTTTTTCATCATTGACAGGGGCATTAGGTTGATGTTGGCTCCTAGATCAAGCAATGCTTTGCCTACTGGATGAGAACCAATAGTTACAGGAATGGTGAAGCTTCCAGGATCTTTCATCTTTTGTAGTAAAGACTTTTGTATGATTGTACTGCATCTGGCTTCCAATCCTACTGTCTCTATTGTGAAGCTCCTCTTTCTGGTCATTACTTCCTTCATGAATTTGGAATAGGTAGGCATTTGCTCAAGAGCCTCCATTAAAGGAATATTGATCTGCACATTCTTCATTAGTGCCATGAAGTTCTCGAACTCCCTATCTGTATCCTTCTTTGAGGGTTTCTTTGGGTATGGTAGACGCTTGTCTTGTGATGCGGATGAGAAGACTTCAATCTTTTCTTGCGTCACCTCCTTTTCTGGCTCAATATCTTCTTCCTGATCTTTCTGGCACTCAGCTTGTTGTTCTCTTCTTTCTAGAACTTCCCTCTCAACAGCCAAATTTTCTCCTATGCCTCTTCCTATCTGATGGGTTTCTGGCAAGCGAACCAAAAATCCAGCAGTATAATAGTTAGAAAGAGTATCGTATCCACAGGGAACGGTTATTTATGTAGACCGAAATCGTATTTATCAAGAGAAAGCACAGTTTAGAGAGTATGATTGCAGAATGGTAAAAAGAGTAGATAATTAATTGGAATTAGAAAGGTAGAGTTAGAGACACTTTACTTGGATCAGGATTGGATTTCATCTCATCACGCCCATTGTGCATATAAAGGCTACTTATTATTTTGGTATACTCTATAAAATATGTAGACAAACTTTATTGCTAAAGCCCCTACCCAGCGACCTTAACACTCGAGGATAAATTGTGCGGGCACTCCCAGGCGACAGATTTATCTCGGCTTATTTTGCTCTCTTTTGTTCAGTTTGTAAGAGTTAGATGATAAACGAGGCCTATTGGTAGACGCATCCTTCGCTCCAGTACTGTCACTACCTTATGCTCGTTAGAATACGCCCATGTTCGAACTCCTGGAATTACAACCCCCTAACTCTTTGCTATCGGCTATCAAGTCCTATTTGGCAACTGCTCCTTCACTTAGAGTACTCACACTACCCCTCACTCATTAACAACAGTCCCTTTCAGCCGTCAGTAATAACCGAGTAATCTTATTCAATCAGAGGTTGAGTTTTCTATGACTAGGCTCCCCCAAACTCAATCCTAGTCGTAACGTTAATTACAAACTAGCCTATAACTCTAGACGCAAGCGTGGGAATTAGGAATAAGCACAGAATAAGACTACCACCATTATAGATAGGGACCTTATTGAAATAATAATGTAGCATTTATATACACTCAAGGATAGAATCGATTACATCAAATCCTACTGGAGAGTTAACTACATGAAGTAGCCATACAAACCATTGAAGACGCTGTCACCATCTTCAATCCTCGTGAAGCGCTCCTCCTCTCCTACTCTAAACTTAGCTCTGGTACATAATCAATGAATTACAATGACTATCTACTCGCTAACCAACTAAATCCTTTGGACTGACGCAAGAGGTTCCTATTTATAGATTAGGAAAGACAAAGCAAATTTGGGAAGAGATCCTCTTAAAAACGGCAACAGGGACGTGATCTGCGTGTTCTGCGCTTCAAGCTGCGCTACAGCGCAGGCTGTAGCGCAGGTTCCAGAGAGTTGCGCTTCACCTGCGCTATAGCGCGGGGTGAAGCGCAGCTAACGTCTGCAGCTTCAACTTTCCTCTTTTAACTAGTTGATCTCTCCCCGAGACTGGTTTTTGCTCGTTTGTCCTTCCTTGTTTCCCTTTATTTTCTGATATCTTTGTATTCATTGTGCAATCCTTGTTTATTTGGGAAGCTTGTCTGCAATATCTTTGATTGATTGACTCTATCTCCTCATTAATGATTCAAATCTTCTTCAAATCTTTAATTAATTGTCCTTAATCAATCTCCAGTCTTGCATGAATCCTCCACATTTAATGCCATTTAATCTCTGAATTGAATCTTTGCAAGAATCCTGCAAAATTCAGCAATAAATCTATTAAAATAGCATCAAATCCACAACTAGGATTAATAAATACAAACTATTAAATATTAAATAAAAAGGGATAAAAATGGGGCAAAATTACCATTTTGTCCTTGATAAGTGAAATAAAATATATACTAATTTATCAACTATTTTTCACTTATCACTATCTCCTTGCCACTTCTAGTGGAAATGGATCTGCAGAACTATTGGTGCTCAACAAGCTATTTGCGGATGGTCTCTACTTGGTCTGCTAAACTTTGAAGTGCCATCTTTACTGCTTGCTGATTGCTGTTCATGTCTCGCATGAGATTGTTGAGTTTCTCTTCAATTCTGAAATAGATGTCTGGCATTGCTGAATCTTTGACTGGTTCTGGAGATGACTCGCACTTTGTCTGCAATCCTTCTAAGAAGTTGACTTGCTCTATTTGCAGTGTAGGGAGAGAGCAATGACCATTTGGATGATTTCCCTTGCAAAAATCACAAATCAATGTGACGGTTGGCTTTGGTGTTGCCTCTTGGTTCTGCACTAGGAGCTTGATTTCATCCAACAATATGTCCACTGGCTTGGTTGAATCTTCCTTTGTCTCTGGTTGTCCCCATAGCTGAGCTGTTTGACAACTGAGTGCAGAATCCTCGAGTATCTCAATTGATCTTTCTGCGCTTATTGATAGGATGGTTCCTCCTACTGCTGCATTAATGAAAGTCTTGGAGTCCGATCTGAGTCCATTGCAGAAGATGTTCACCTGGGTCGAGTCATCATAACCATGATTTGGACAATTGTGCAGCAATAACTTGTATCTTTCCCAAGCTTGTTGAAGTGATTCATTGGTTCCTTGCTCGAATGTAGATATCTTCCTTTGAGCCTTCAAGAATCGTGAAACCGAGTAGAATCTTCTGAGAAACCTTTCTTCTAATTTCTTCCAGCTGCTTAGACTTTGACTGGGATTTGTCTTCAACCATTCTTTTGCTTTTCCTGTCAAAGAGAAAGGAAAAAGGCGTAACTATATAGTTTCTAAGTCTCCTTCTTCGAATCCCATAATGCTTATCAATTCATAGAAGTTAGAAAGATGGTTGTTTGGATCCTCATGATCCAATCCTACGAATTGATTTGCACTTATTTGGTTGAGATGATCAGCTTTCAACTTCAAGGTCCTTGCAGTTGTAGGTGACACAATGCTTGAGTGATAGCGGGGGCCTTGATTTCTGACATAATCCCCTAAAGTCCTTCTGTGTTGTATTCCTGTCATATCTTGAGGCTCATCTGTTATTCTTCTTCTTTGGCTTCTTTTCTTCCTAGTTGTCCTCTCAATTTCTGGATCAAAAATTAATTGCTTTGGAGACACCTGGCTTCTTAAAAGAATAAACAAAGAAGCTAGAGATTGGGTAAGATAACAACCGAATAACATTTTTTTTTAAATATGAAAAATAAAAGAAAAAAGAAATTAAAAATACGAAAAAAAAGAAGAAAAAAAAAGAAATTAAAATTAAAAACTTAAAAAATTAAATTTAAAATACACTTTTCGAAAAAGTTTTGGAACAATTGAAAATTCAATCTTCTAAAACTTTACAAATTGATACACCGCTCCTCGACAACGGCGCCAAAAACTTGATGGGTTTCCTGGCAAGTTTACCAGTAGTCCAGTAGTTTTAGAGTAAGTAAGATATCGTATCCACAAGGAGCGGTTTTAACTTGTAAAGTTAAAGCAATTGTATTTTCAATAAAACGTTTCAAAAAAGGTTGGTTTTAATACTGAATAATAAAATACTGAAATAAACACAAATAACACGAGATGAATAGTAATTAGGACTAGGATTTGATTTCGTTTCATCTCCCCCCTTGTGCATTCGAATCCCTTTTCCCTTATTTATGATCGTACTTGTAGTTACCTTAGCATTGTTTAATTACAATAATTATAAGGCATGCCTAGTAATTCTTCGGACCCGCAAATTCCCTTATAACATTGTAATTAAACACCAAAAGCTATTCTCTACAGGCATTCAAAGTGGCATTTGGTGACACCGAACATTCCCCGTATTTTGCAATCAACGCTATCGATTTAGCCATACTTTCATATAAGGCACCTATGGAGGGGTGTGTCACTCACTGAACCTCCAATCGTTAGAATACAATCCTTATACTACGATATGACTAAACCGAGTATCTTTAGCAATCCGAGAATAAGCTTCATGAACAGCTCCATGCTCACCTACCTCTGATACTAGCTGGAGTTCCACTTTTTGTATCCAGAGCACTAGCCTACCACCCCGGTGCACGCGCGGAGGTGATGCATTACAAATAGCATAAAGATACCGATAAATTACAAGCATAGAATCATAGATAAAAAAGGAAAGAGAGTTCTTATACACAAGGGGATTGAATCTACTACATCAAATCCTACTGGAGAGCTTAGCTACTCATGGTAGCCATTACAAACCACTGAGAAATCTGTCACCTTTCTCAATCCTATACTACTCTCTCTCTATGTGTATCAGTGTTTGTGACCTTTGCCAAGGGCTCTATTTATAGACTTGGAAAACCTTCAAGGGATCAGGTTGTGATGTCACTGGTGAGTGTTTAATCCAATCAGAGGCTGCATTTTCATTAATTGACGTCACTGTTGTGAAGCTTGACCAATCAGGAGCTTCCCTTTCATTAAATGACGTCACATGCGCGCGGCTTCATTAATCAGGATACGCGCTTCATGTGTGCTTAGCGCACATGAAGCCTGGCCACTCTGTTCATGCGCTCCACACGCACTAGGCGCATGTGGAGCGTGTGACATGCTGCAGCTTTCCTTGATTCGTGGATCTAACCTCTTGATTCCTTTCTGATCTTATCTGGTTTTCCTTTATCCCTTTTATCCGAATTATTATTGTATTTATCTGCTTGTATTTGAATTTGAAAAGATTCTTTGCAGGATTCTCTGATTTTCTTTTTTATTTAATTTCTGAATCTGCAATATCCTCTATTCTGATACTTTTTCCACTCTTGTCCCAAATCTGCTATAATTCTGCATAAAATAGAAAATTTCTATTTAAAATAGCATCATATTCAAATTTGTATCAAATAAATACAATTATTATAAATATTAACAAAAAGGGATATTTTGGGGCATAAATTACTATTTAATCCTTGATAAGTGTAATAAAAACTATGAAATTAACGCTAATTTTACACTTATCACCTGGCCCATTATGTAATAATTCTAATTTAATTTAATTAGAATTATTATCCTTTCCTAGTGGCATGTTGTATGCGTGTGACCCAATAGGATTTTAATATTTGGTTATAATATTAAAATAAAACCCTTTTATATTTAATATCATAAATAGTGAGCGGTATCTAGAAACACATCACTATCCAAATATTGAGATTATCAATAACTTTGATAAATCCTATTTTATTATAATAATTTATATGCTCTGTCCCTTTGTCCAAATATCTAATTGAACACAGGGGCATGGATTGCGTCAACCTTGTATAGTTCAATTTATATTTTCTTGATCCCCAAGTAGACTGTACAGAAAATAAATATCTCATATTTATCCTCCTGAGCACGGCCATGCATTTTGTAGTCTCACTTTATCAAGAGGCCTAAAGATATAACTCATGTTACATAGGAGGGACAAATCCCATCTAGGGCACTCACATTCCACCACATAATTTATTATATGTCCAAAAACCAACTTTATGATTACCCTGTTACAGGTAACGTTTGATGATAATTAAAACATATAATTCCTTATGTAGGAATCGTAGTGATTTCAGGTCGAAGGACTTCATATAACATTTATTAATTTAAGAAACGTTCATGACACTTATGTAACAATCCATGCAACGTTCTTAAGGTGGGTCTGTCCAGTACACCATTACTCTTAATGTGTACCTATGTGAGCACATGATATCTCATATCCATGATCCGCGAGATGTGATCATCAATGAATTCACATACTAGTCTAAATGCATCTTTGTCCTAAGATGATACTTGACTAGGGACTATTTAAAAATAGTTCCTCATAAGCTCTCACGATCAAGTCATCTACTTGATTCCTTATGAAGTTTAAGCTTACTATTCTAAGGATAATAATTATATTCTAAAAGAATAAGTTTGCCTTTATAAAATAACATGATACAAGTGATCGATATTCATAAATATAAAAGTCTCTAGTGCATATTTCTAACAGGAGGGTCTCACTCAAGCTAGAATCATCTAGAGAAGGGGTCCTTTCTGGACGTTTCTCGCTCAAGCGAGAAATCCTCACTTGAGCGAGAATACGCAAATCAGTTTTTTTAAAATAGAGCGCTGAGGGCTTTGCCCTCATTCTTTCATCATTTCCTCCTTTTAGAGAGACAAGTTAGAAAGAGAGGTTGTGCTAGGGTTTTGGCTTGAAGGAGGAGGAGGAGATGGGAGCTCCATCGCCGCCCTCCGGGAGTCCTTCCTTTCCGCTTGCTCGGTTGTGGGTGAGTGTTAACCCACACACTCACTCTCATTTAGGTTAAAGCTCATGTATGACCCCTCCTCTATATCTTTCCCCTTCCATATTACTTTATGATAGATGTACGATCATGTGTCATGTTTGCCCTAACCCTAGGTGTAGTGATTGTCTTTGATTGTTTGAAAATGGTTTTACCCTAGGGTTAGGGTTTGGTGCCTTTTGGAATTAGGAGTAGTTTATGTAATGTGGATCATGATAGAGTTAAGCATTTCCCTATGTATGATGAACATGTGCATTGATCATGGTAACCTAGGTTTTGAACAAAAATTGGATTAGCCTTTATGTGAGACATTGTATGCAGTAGGCAAGGTTCATATTTCAAGAATAAATTCAGATATCATGTCATTAACAAATTATCATGTTCATATCCACTTCTTGTTGCACGAAATTCAAGTAATCATATAATAATTGATCATGTTCGACTTCGGCCATCAGGGGTCTTCGGACCATCATGTTCAAGTAAGTAAGATAGGCTTCGGCCACCATGAGTCTATGATCATTACGTCTCATGTGAATCCAAGACCGAGTCCCAGAAGTAGTAATTACCATGGCAGAAGTCACTTTTCATTTTAGGAAAAATCAGGACTAAGTGATATTACCATGACTCAACCAGAATTAGAATACAAACATCAATTTGAATTTTCTCATGAGTAGTAATTAAAGCAATAAACAAATACCAAGGAGCTTCACTCATGCTACTGGGTACTATTTCCCTCAATATTTTCACCATTGCTGAACAACTAATATTGATAGTCGTTTCTAGTTCCTAAGCTTGTTTATGATTGATATGGGTCAAAAGGTCTTTTCAAGGTTGTAATGAGGCTGGGTTATTAAGAATTTATGGTTTTTCTTGGATAAACAATAAACATCTAGAATAGAGAGCATCTTTGGATGTTGCTTTTGATTTTCTCTCCTTCCACCATTTTTTTCTTGATTTATTTCTTTTCTTTGCAGGCCTCTTTCCTTGATTGAAGATGCACTCCCCCTAACTTATTCAATTTATTCACTTTTTCTTTTTAATTTTAGGGGGAGTGCTCTTCTTTGTCTTTTTGTTTTTCTATACCTGCTCCTTGGAATTTCAACCTTTTCTTCCCATTCTTTTTCTACTTGCCACCTTGCTCTCTATCCCAAATGTGTGAGGGACAAGATATGTATTTCTTTTGGCTTGGGTGAACAAGAATAAACAATTTAGGCTCAAAATAGGTATTCAAAAATTGGAAAAATTGTATCAAGGTTGGCTTTTTGTCTCTGGGCAGATATATTAAAAACAAATTTTTGCCTTTCTCATTTCCATATTTACCAAAAATAGCAAAAGAGCTAAAAACTCAACCAATAAAAATTGACAGACAGCAGTGAAAAACTCTCAATTTACTGTTTGGGCTCTCAACTTACCGGTTACTTGGCTAAATTCCTTGATAAAATATTTATTGGTTTTAATTAACTACCCTGATTGATTCTTATGTGAAGCATTCAAATCTTAATTGATTGTGGGATTAATCACAAGACCTTTTTTTTCCTAATTTGGTTAGTTAAACTGCCTAATTTCAGAGATTTTTCAAAAGTTTTCCTAAATCCTAATACTAAAAAAATAAAAAAAAATAAGAAAAACAAAAAAGAAAATATAAAAGAAAAAGAAAACACCTAGTTTTAGTCTTCATCTTCTGAATTTCCTCTCCTCCTGTAAAAATTAGGCCTGTCCCCAGGCCATTCTATTTCCTCTTGGAAGCGTTCTGGAGTTATGCCTGGATGTGGTCCTCGAACATTGTTAAAATTCCTGAAGATGCATCATAATTTTATTTTCTTTTTTTTTAAAAAAATTTACTCCTATACTAAAAAATAAAATACAAGAAAAATATTCTGGGTTGCCTCCCAGAAAGCGCTTGTTTAACATCTGATAGCTTGACGCCTGATTCATTATGTGTCCATTAGCTGAATGACAGATTTGGATCTGTCAATTTCTCCTCCTAGATATGGCTTCAGTCTCTGGCCATTCACCACCCAACAATTTCTTGTATCAGGATCCTCTAATTCCACTGCTCCATATGATCTTACTTCCTTGATAAGGAAGGGTCCTATCCATTTGGATCTCAATTTTCCAGGAAAGAATTTTAATATGGAGTTGAATAAAAACACTGGTTGTCCTGGGAAGAATTTTCTGTTTAAGAGCTTCTTATCATGATATGCCTTTGTCTTTTCTTTATAGATCTTAGAAGACTCATAAGCATTTAGACGCATTTCTTCCAGTTCATTTAGCTGTAGAATCCTCTTTTGTCCAGCTGCTTTTTCATCCATGTTCAGAACTTTGAGGGCCCAGTAAGCCTTATGCTCCAATTCAACTGGTAGATGACAAGCCTTTCCATATACCATCTTGAAAGGAGAAAGCCCTGTAGCTGTCTTGAATGTTGTTCTGTATACCCACAGAGCATCATCGAGCTTATAAGACCAGTCCCTTCTTGATGAATTTACTGTTTTTTCAAGTATCTTCTTCAACTCTCTATTAGACACTTAAGCTCTTCTATTTGTTTGAGGATGATAAGGTGATGCTACTTTGTGCTTTAGCCCATAACTCCTCAAAACATTCTGCAGATGTTGATTGCAAAAATGGGAACCACCATCACTGATCAATACTCTTGGTGTGCCAAACCTGGAGAATATATTTTTCTTCAAGAATTGTTCCACCGTTCTTGAGTCAGCCTTCACTGTAGCTTCTGCCTCTACCCATTTTGAAACATAATCTACAGCTACCAGAATGTATTCTTTTCCATTTGAAGGGGAAAAGGTCCCACAAAGTCTATTCCCCAACAGTCAAACACCTCAACTTCTAGAATATAATTCCAGGGCATCTCATTCCTCTTTGATATTCCCCCAGTTCTTTGGCAATTATCATAGTGTAGGACATACTCATGCGCATCCTTGAACAGGGTTGGCCAATAAAATCCTGACTGTAATACCTTTGCAGCAGTTCTATCCTTGTTGTAGTGCCCTCCATATGGTGAACCATGACAATGCCACAGAATGTTCTGAATTTCTTCTTTTGCCACACATCTTCTCAACAACCCATCAGTTCCTATCTTGAAGAGATGTGGATCGTCCCACATGTATTCCTTTGCAGAGTGTAAGAATTGTTTCTTTTCATTCCATATCATCTCTTCTGGAAGTACTCCTGCTGCCTTAAAATTTGCAATGTCAGCAAACCATGGCCTTTCCTTGATCATCATGAGTTGCTCATCTGGGAAAGTTTCCTGTACTTCCATTTTGTTGTCAGTCACTTCCTTATTCACCAATCTTGACAGGTGGTCTGCTATGACATTCTCACTCCCCTTTTTATCTTTTATGACTAAATCAAATTCCTGCAAAAGCAAAATCCACCTTATTAGTCTTGGCTTAGAATCTGGTTTAGTTAAAAGCTATTTTATTGCTGCATGGTCAGTATAAACAGTAACCGTGGAGCCTATCAAATATGGTCTAAATTTTTCTAATGCATACACTAGGCTAGCAATTCTTTTTCTGTGGTAGCATAATTTATTTGTTCCTCATTTAAAACCTTACTAGCATAATGTATAACATGGAAAACATTAGATTTTCTTTGTCCTAACACTGCTCCTACAACATAATCACTTGCATCACACATTAATTCAAAATCATGGTTCCAATCAGGAGCAACAAGAACAGGTGCGGATACAAGTTTATTTTTCAACAAATTAAAGACAGCCAAACATTTATCATCAAATTTAAAGGATACATCCTTGTTCAATAGGTTGCTAAGAGGTTTGGCTATCTTTGAGAAGTCCTTGATGAAACGCCTATAGAATCCTGCATGTCCAAGGAAACTCCTGATGCCTTTCACATTCACTGGGGGAGGTAGCTTTTCAATAACCTCAATCTTTGCTTTATCCACCTCGATCCCTTTTGTTGAAATTTTATGCCCAAGGACTACTCCCTATGTTACCATAAATTGGCATTTTTCCCAGTTTAGCACAAGGTTAGTTTCTACACACCACTTTAGTACAGTGTCTAAATTTTTCAGGCAGTGATCAAAGGAACTCCCAAATACTGAGAAGTCGTCCATAAAAACCTCTATGCATTTCTCCACTAGATCTGAGAATATTGACAGCATGCATCTTTGAAAAGTTGCAGGAGCATTACATAGTCCAAACGACATTTTCCTGCATGCAAAAACACCAAAAGGACAAGTGAAAGCAGTCTTTTCCTGATCTTCTGGCTTTACCGCTATTTGGTTATAGCCAAAATATCCGTCTAAGAAACAATAAAAAGCTTGTCCTGCTAATCTTTCCAACATTTGATCCATGAAGAGCAAAGGAAAATGATCTTTCCTAGTTGCTTGGTTTAATTTTCTATAATCAATGCACATTCTCCATCCTGTCATTGTCCTAGTGGGTATTAATTCATTTTTCTCATTTCTTATAACAGTCATACCCCCTTCTTAGGTACTACTTGAACAGGACTTGCCCAAGCACTATCAGAAATAGGATAGATCATACCTGCCTCAAGAAGTTTCATCACCTCTTTTTTTACTACCTCTTTCATGACTGGATTTAATCTTCTTTGAGGTTGGGTAACAGGTTTGAAATCTTCCTCCATGTGGATTTTATGCTTGCAATATGAAGGACTGATACCTTTGAGATATGATAAAGACCATCCTAAAGCTCTTGCATTTTCTCTTAGAACAACGAGAAGCTTTTCCTCCTCTAGGGGAGTTAAAGCTTTGCTTATAACAACAGGTTTAGTCATGTCTTTATCTAAAAAGGCATATTTGAGATGAGAAGGTAATACCTTAAGTTCCAGATTCTGACTTTCAGTATTTTCCTCTTGCTTCAATGTTTCATTGCCTTCTTCTCCTGGTGGAACGATTCCTGCTGAGTTAAGTTCCTTGAGGTAATCCTTCCTTTCCTCTTTATCGAAGATGTCTCCCACTCCTGTCAAGACTTTTTCCAGAGGGTCTGCTTTTAACAATCTCTGACCAAGAGAGACTTCTTCCATTACATCCACTTGAAGACATTGTTGTTTCTCTTCTGGATGTTTCATTGCTTCAAACACATTAAAAGTCACCTCATCATCTTGCATTCTTACCGTTAGGTTGCCATCATCCACATTAATGATTACTCTTGCTGTCTTCATGAATGGCCTGCCAAGAATGAGAGGTACCTCTGCATCTTCCTCTATGTCCATGATGACAAAATCCACTAGGAATATGAACTTATTTACTCGTACTAATACATCTTCTGCAACTCCACTTGGAAACTTTATTGATCTGTCAGCTAGTTGTAGAGTCATCCTTGTGGGCTTAATTTCTATATTCCCAATTTTTTTCATCATTGACAGGGGCATTAGGTTGATGTTGGCTCCTAGATCAAGCAATGCTTTGCCTACTGGATGAGAACCAATAGTTACATGAATGGTGAAGCTTCCAGGATCTTTCATCTTTTGTGGTAAAGACTTTTGTATGATTGCACTGCATCTGGCTTCCAATCCTACTGTCTCTATTGTGAAGCTCCTCTTTCTGGTCATTACTTCCTTCATGAATTTGGAATAGGTAGGCATTTTCTCAAGAGCCTCCATTAAAGGAATATTGATCTGCACATTCTTCATTAGTGCCATGAAGTTCTCGAACTCCCTATCTGTATCCTTCTTTGAGGGTTTCTTTGGGTATGGTAGACGCTTGTCTTGTGATGCGGATGAGAAGACTTCAATCTTTTCTTGCGTCACCTCCTTTTCTGGCTCAATATCTTCTTCCTGATCTTTCTGGCACTCAGCTTGTTGTTCTCTTCTTTCTAGAACTTCCCTCTCAACAGCCAAATTTTCTCCTATGCCTCTTCCTATCTGATGGGTTTCTGACAAGCGAACCAAAAATCCAGCAGTATAATAGTAAGAAAGAGTATCGTATCCACAGGGAACGGTTATTTATGTAGACCGAAATCGTATTTATCAAGAGAAAGCACAGTTTAGAGAGTATGATTGCAGAATGGTAAAATGAGTAGATAATTAATTGGAATTAGAAAGGTAGAGTTAGAGACACTTTACTTGGATCAGGATTGGATTTCATCTCATCACGCCCATTGTGCATATAAAGACTACTTATTATTTTGGTATACTCTATAAAATATGTAGACAAACTTTATTGCTAAAGCCCCTACCCAGCGACCTTAACACTTGAGGATAAATTGTGCGGGCTCTCCCACGTGACAGATTTATCTCGGCTTATTTTGCTCTCTTTTGTTCAGTTTGTAAGAGTTAGACGATAAACGAGGCCTATTGGTAGACGCATCCTTCGCTCCAGTACTGTCACTACCTTATGCTCATTAGAATACGCCCATGTTCGAACTCTTGGAATTACAACCCCCTAACTCTTTGCTATCGGCTATCAAGTCCTATTTGGCAACTGCTCCTTCACTTAGAGTACTCACACTATCCCTCACTCATTAACAACAGCCCCTTTCAGCCGTCAGTAATAACCGAGTAATCTTATTCAATCAGAGGTTGAGTTTTCTATGTCTAGGCTCCCCCAAACTCAATCCTAGTCGTAACGTTAATTACAAACTAGCCTATAACTCCAGACGCAAGCGTGGGAATTAGGAATAAGCACAGAATAAGACTACCACCATTATAGATAGGGACCTTATTGAAATAATAATGTAGCATTTATATACACTCAAGGATAGAATCGATTACATCCAATCCTACTGGAGTGTTAACTACATGAAGTAGCCATACAAACCATTGAAGACGCTGTCACCATCTTCAATCCTCGTGAAGCGCTCCTCCTCTCCTACTCTAAACTTAGCTCTTGTACATAATCAATGAATTACAATGACTATCTACTCGCTAACCAACTAACTCCTTTGGACTAACGCAAGAGGTTCCTATTTTTAGATTAGGAAAGACAAAGCAAATTTGGGAAGAGATCCTCTTAAAAACGGCAACAGGGACGTGATCTGCGTGTTCTGCGCTTCAAGATGCGCTACAGCGCAGGCTGTAGCGCAGGTTCCAGAGAGTTGCGCTTCACCTGCGCTATAGCGCGGGGTGAAGCGCAGCTAACGTCTGCAGCTTCAACTTTCCTCTTTTAACTAGTTGATCTCTCCCCGAGACTGATTTTTGCTCGTTTGTCCTTCCTTGTTTCCCTTTATTTTCTGATAACTTTGTATTCATTGTGCAATCCTTGTTTATTTGGGAAGCTTGTCTGCAATATCTTTGATTGATTGGCTCTATCTCCTCATTAATAATTCAAATCTTCTTCAAATCTTTAATTAATTGTCCTCAATCAATCTCCAATCTTGCATGAATCCTCCACATTTAATGCCATTTAATCTCTGAATTGAATCTTTGCAAGAATCCTGCAAAATTCAGCAATAAATCTATTAAAATAGCATCAAATTCACAACTAGGATTAATAAATACAAACTATTAAATATTAAATAAAAAGGGATAAAAATGGGGCAAAATTACCATTTTGTCCTTGATAAGTGAAATAAAATATATACTAATTTATCAACTATTTTTCACTTATCACTATCTCCTTGCCACTTCTAGTGGAAATGGATCTGCAGAACTATTGGTGCTCAACAAGCTATTTGCGGATGGTCTCTACTTGGTCTGCTAAACTTTGAAGTGCCATCTTTACTGCTTGCTGATTGCTGTTCATGTCTCGCATGAGATTGTTGAGTTTCTCTTCAATTCTGAAATAGATGTCTGGCATTGCTGAATCTTTGACTGGTTCTGGAGATGACTCGCACTTTGTCTGCAATCCTTCTAAGAAGTTGACTTGCTCTATTTGCAGTGTAGGGAGAGAGCAATGACCATTTGGATGATTTCCCTTGCAAAAATCACAAATCAATGTGACGGTTGGCTTTGGTGTTGCCTCTTGGTTCTGCACTAGGAGCTTGATTTCATCCAACAATATGTCCACTGGCTTGGTTGAATCTTCCTTTGTCTCTGGTTGTCCCCATAGCTGAGCTGTTTGACAACTGAGTGCAGAATCCTCGAGTATCTCAATTGATCTTTCTGCGCTTATTGCTAGGATGGTTCCTCCTGCTGCTGCATTAATGAAAGTCTTGGAGTCCGATCTGAGTCCATTGCAGAAGATGTTCACCTGGGTCGAGTCATCATAACCATGATTTGGACAATTGTGCAGCAATAACTTGTATCTTTCCCAAGCTTGTTGAAGTGATTCATTGGTTCCTTGCTCGAATGTAGATATCTTCCTTTGAGCCTTCAAGAATCGTGAAACCGAGTAGAATCTTCTGAGAAACCTTTCTTCTAATTTCTTCCAGCTGCTTAGACTTTGACTGGGATTTGTCTTCAACCATTCTTTCGCTTTTCCTGTCAAAGAGAAAGGAAAAAGGCGTAAGTATATAGTTTCTAAGTCTCCTTCTTCGAATCCCATAATGCTTATCAATTCATAGAAGTTAGAAAGATGGTTGTTTGGATCCTCATGATCCAATCCTGCGAATTGATTTGCACTTATTTGGTTGAGATGATCAGCTTTCAACTTCAAGGTCCTTGCAGTTGTAGGTGACACTATGCTTGAGTGATAGCGGGGGCCTTGATTTCTGACATAATCCCCTAAAGTCCTTCTGTGTTGTATTCCTGTCATATCTTGAGGCTCGTCTGTTATTCTTCTTCTTTGGCTTCTTTTCTTCCTAGTTGTCCTCTCAATTTCTGGATCAAAAATTAATTGCTTTGGAGACACCTGGCTTCTTAAAAGCATAAACAAAGAAGCTAGAGATTGGGTAAGATAACAGTCGAATAACATTTTTTTTAAATATGAAAAATAAAAGAAAAAAGAAAATAAAAATACGAAAAAGAAGAAGAAAAAAAAGAAATTAAAATTAAAAAATTAAAAAATTAAATTTAAAATACACTTTTCGAAAAAGTTTTGGAACAATTGAAAATTCAATCTTCTAAAACTTTACAAATTGATACACCGCTCCTCAACAACGGCGCCAAAAACTTGATGAGTTTCCTGGCAAGTTTACCAATAGTCCAGTAGTTTTAGAGTAAGTAAGATATCGTATCCACAAGGAGCGGTTTTAACTTGTAAAGTTAAAGCAATTGTATTTTCAATAAAACGTTTCAAAAAAGGTTGGTTTTAATACTGAATAATAAAATACTGAAATAAACACAAATAACACGAGATGAATAATAATTAGGACTAAGATTTGATTTCATTTCATCTCCCCCCTTGTGCATTCGAATCCCTTTTCCCTTATTTATGATCGTACTTGTAGTTACCTTAGCATTGTTTAATTACAATAATTATAAGGCATGCCTAGTAATTCTTCGGACCCGCAAATTCCCCTATAACATTGTAATTAAACACCAAAAGCTATTCTCTACAGGCATTCAAAGTGGCATTTGGTGACCCCGAACATTCCCTGTATTTTGCAATCAACGCTATCGATTTAGCCATACTTTCATATAAGGCACCTATGAAGGGGTGTGCCACTCATTGAACCTCCAATCGTTAGAATACAATTCTTATACTACGATATGACTAAACCGAGTATCTTTAGCAATCCGAGAATAAGCTTCATGAACAGCTCCATGCTCACCTACCTCTGATACTAGCCGGAGTTCCACTTTTTGTATCCAGAGCACTAGCCTACCACCCCGGTGCACGCGCGGAGGTGATGCATTACAAACAACATAAAGATACCGATAAATTACAAGCATAGAATCATAAATAAAAAAGGAAAGAGAATTCTTATACACAAGGGGATTGAATCTACTACATCAAATCCTACTGGAGAGCTTAGCTACTCATGGTAGCCATTACAAACCACTGAGAAATCTGTCACCTTTCTCAATCCTATACTACTCTCTCTCTATGTGTATCAGTGTTTGTGACCTTTGCCAAGGGCTCTATTTATAGACTTGGAAAACCTTCAAGGGATCAGGTTGTGATGTCACTGGTGAGTGTTTAATCCAATTAGAGGCTGCATTTTCATTAATTGACGTTACTGTTGTGAAGCTTGACCAATCAGGAGCTTCCCCTTCATTAAATGATGTCACATGCCCGCGGCTTCATTAATCAGGATACGCGCTTCATGTGCGCTAAGCGCACATGAAGCCTGGCCACTCTGTTCATGCGCTCCACGCGCGCTAGGCGCATGTGGAGCGTGTGACACGCTGCAACTTTCCTTGATTCGTGGATCTAACCTCTTGATTCCTTTCTGATCTTATCTGGTTTTCCTTTATCCCTTTATCCGAATTATTATTGTATTTATCTGCTTGTATTTGAATTTGAATTTGAAAAGATTCTTTGCAGGATTCTCTGATTTTCTTTTATTTATTTAATTTCTGAATCTGCAATATCCTCCATTCTGATACTTTTTCCACTCTTGTCCCAAATCTGCTATAATTCTGCATAAAATAGCAAATTTCTATTTAAAATAGCATCATATTCAAATTTGTATCAAATAAATAGAATTATTATAAATATTAACAAAAAGGGATATTTTGGGGCATAAATTACTATTTAATCCTTGATAAGTGTAATAAAAACTATATGAAATTAACGCTAATTTTACACTTATCACCTGACCCATTATGTAATAATTCTAATTTAATTTAATTAGAATTATTATCCTTTCCTAGTGGCATGTTGTATGCGTGTGACCCAATAGGATTTTAATATTTGGTTATAATATTAAAATAAAACCCTTTTATATTTAATATCATAAATAGTGAGCGGTGTCTAACAACACATCACTATCCAAATATTGAGATTATCAATAACTTTGATAAATCCTATTTTATTATAATAATTTATATGCTCTGTCCCTTTGTCCAAATATCTAATTGAACACAGAGGCATGGATTGTGTCAACCTTGTATAGTTCAATTTATATTTTCTTGATCCCCAAGTAGACTATACAGAAAATAAATATCTCATATTTATCCTCCTGAGCACGGCCATGCATTTTGTAGTCTCACTTTATCAAGAGGCCTAAAGATATAACTCCTGTTACATAGGAGGGACAAATCCCATCTAGGGCACTCACATTCCACCACATAATTTATTATATGTCCAAAAATCAACTTTATGATTACCCTGTTACAGGTAATGTTTGATGATAATTAAAACATATAATTCCTTATGTAGGAATCATAGTGATTTCAGGTCGAAGGACTTCATATAACATTTATTAATTTAAGAAACGTTCATGACACTTATGTAACAATCCATGCAACGCTCTTAAGGTGGGTTTGTCCAGTACACCATTACTCTTAATGTGTACCTATGTGAGCACATGATATCTCATATCCATGATCCGCGAGATGTGATCATCAATGAATTCACATACTAGTCTAAATGCATCTTTGTCCTAAGATTATACTTCACTAGGGACTATTTAAGAATAGTTCTTCATAAGCTCTCACGATCAAGTCATCTACTTGATTCCTTATGAAGTTTAAGCTTACTATTCTAAGGACAATAATTATATTCTAAAAGAATAAGTTTGCCTTTATAAAATAACATGATACAAGTGATCGATATTCATAAATATATAAGTCTCTACTGCATATTTCTAACAGGAGGGTCTCGCTCAAGCTAGAATCATCTAGAGAAGGGGTCCTTTCTGGACGTTTCTCGCTCAAGCGAGAAATCCTCGCTTGAGCGAGAATACGCAAATAAGTTTTTTTAAAATAGAGCGTTGTGGGCTTTGCCCTCATTCTTTCATCATTTCCTCCTTTTAGAGAGATAAGTTAGAAAGAGAGGTTGTGCTAGGGTTTGGGCTTGAAGGAGGAGGAGGAGATGGGAGCTCCACCGTTGCCCTCCAGGAGTCCTTCCTTTCCGCTTGCTCGGTTGTGGGTGAGTGTTAACCCACATACTCACTCTCATTTAGGTTAAAGCTCATGTATGACCCCTCCTCTGTATCTTTCCCCTTCCATATTACTTTATGATAGATGTATGATCATGTGTCATGTTTGCCCTAACCCTAGGTGTAGTGATTGTCTTTGATTGTTTGATAATGGTTTTACCCTAGGGTTAGGGTTTGGTGCCTTTTGGAATTAGGAGTAGTTTATGTAATGTGGATCATGATAGAGTTAAGCATTTCCCTATGTATGATGAACATGTGCATTGATCATGGTAACCTAGGTTTTGCACAAAAATTGGATTAGCCTTTATGTGAGACATTATATGCAGTAGGCAAGGTTCATATTTCAAGAATAAATTCAGATATCATGTCATTAACAAATTATCATGTTCATATCCACTTCTTGTTGCACGAAATTCAAGTAATCATATAATAATTGATCATGTTCGACTTCGGCCATCAGGGGTCTTCGAACCATCATGTTCAAGTAAGTAAGATAGGCTTCAGCCACCATGAGTCTATGATCATTACGTCTCATGTGAATCCAAGACCGAGTCCCAAAAGGTCTTGGGTTCGGGCCACAGAAAATAACTTTCGGGGAATAATCCACCTTAGGGGGGTGGAGAAGCTCATGTGGTTAACGCCCCAGATCCGGTCACGGGCCAAGAGTTAAGGGTTGTAGTCGGGGTTGGGGCGTTACACACAATGACACCTTTTAAGGCATCATGTTAAATGTTTTAAAACATGGCTTCGGCCTTCAGGTAATGGCGGCGACTTTATGTCCCCAAGGGAGATATCCCTTGTAGTCTGAGCTCAGATCTAGCTTTAGGAAAGTGATACGACCCCATCGTGTTGGGTAATGCACCTCAGGAAAAACAAGATTTATCATGTTTCGTTCATGTTTTAATTGGAATAATCACTTTGCATTAAAGTCATGTTTAAATCAAGGTGTTACGTTGTTCACTATTGATGTGGTTAATGTTGCATTTCATTTTCTTGTTATTCCTACACTGCATGTTTGGTGGCATTCACTGGGACGTTAGTCTCACCACATGTTGTGGAAACACCTTCAGCTTTGTAGGGTCCCTTTTTGCTTGAGACTCCCGGTAAAGGATTTAGAAGCATGAGGAAGTTTATTGTCATGTTTAGAATGTAATAGA
The DNA here is from genome assembly GCA_026901365.1 of Sesbania bispinosa. Lineage (NCBI taxonomy): Eukaryota > Viridiplantae > Streptophyta > Magnoliopsida > Fabales > Fabaceae > Sesbania > Sesbania bispinosa. The sequence continues at coordinate 911,807 of QLOH01000206.1, forward strand.
ATGATTTCGCGAGTCTGTTATGTATTATTATAGTTTAAGGTGTTTTTGTGTAGTTGTAAATGTTCATTGAGTCGTTGTCTTTCTCTATTTAGACTTAATTTATGTTTATGTGTTAAGCTTAAGTAATTTTGGATTACCTAAGCGTCTCTAAATTATGAATGTAAAGATATTGGTAATAGCACGAAATAATTTCAGGAATTTGGGAATAGTGTCTCCAACGGACATTATTCGTGAATTTAGAAATTATGACATTGCAGAAGTAGAAAGAGAGTTCAGGGGTTTAAGGGTAATTTAAGAGAAGAGGTAGGGAATCTATTGAGAGCCATGAGTTTTAAGGGAAACCAGAAGGGAAACCAAGTAATAAGCCTAACATAGTGGTAGATTTAACAGAGTAGGTATCACACCCTAAAGTTGAGAGGTTAACAAGACAACGAGGTGACGAAGAAGGCCGAGGTGTTGAATTGGGGAAGTAGATCGGGATGGAAAGAATTACGTTTAGAGAGTTGATGAAATTGAGCGGGGAAAGGGTTAGATCACAGGAAAAAAGGTTCAGAAAGTATTTGTGTAAGAAGGACCTAGGCAAAGATGTTGTATAAGAGAAAATGGAAATTTAGGATTCTAATATTCTCGCTCAAGCGAGAAGGTCTCGCTTGAGCGATCATATCGGTAAAAGGGGGAAAATTGTATTCTGTCATCCTCGCTCAAGCGAGAAGGTCTTGCTTGAGCGAGGGACAGGGTTGTTTTGGGAGGGTCTCTATAATGGAATTGCGCTCAAGCACAATTCCATCTAGAATTAGCGGTTGCTCCCTGACTTTCTCTTGCTCAAGCGAGAAGACTCTCGCTTGAGCGAGACAAGATGAAAGAGAATGAGTAGTGTTTCCTACGCAATTGCGCTCAAGCGAGAAGTCTCTCGCTTGAGCGAGAACGCCAATTCTGCGGCGCATTATTTCACTCGCTCAAGCGAGGATTTCTCGCTTGAGCGAAAATGCGCAGATCTAGTTTTTAAAAATAGATTCGTGAGGGATTTACCCTCATTCTTCTTTTTTTTCTTCACTTGTAGAGGGAGGAACTAGATGGATAAAGGGAGATCGAAGGAGAGGAGCTTGGATTGAAGCCTCAAATCTCTAGAGGAGCCTTGGATTATCATACCCCACCTCTCTATCATCCTATTTCTCCTACTCTTGAGGTGAGTGTGGTCACCCACTCACTTTCATTTTGATTGGTCTCTAGTATGTCCCGTATTCTTCTTCCCCTTGCTTTTTTACCTTGTTTGTGTATGTTATTGGTTAATTCTATTGCTAGTGAATGTTTATTGAATGGTATGTGTTAATGCCCTTGAACCATAGGTTGTGCTTAGTGTTTTAGGTTCTAAATGGAATATTTATTTGTGCATTACCATGCCATTCATGCTCATTGATGTATATACTTATAATACCTCCAAGCATTCATGGGCCTATGGCCAAGCAAGGAAATGTCACAGGGTATTCTGACAGTCACAGGGTTTCTGGACCATCATAGGCCCTTATGTAACATCCCAAAAATTTGAATCTAGAAAATTTAGGGGAAACTTTAGACTGTGAATCCTATCGAGAGAAGAGAGTTAGAAGTAAAGTGAGGATTTAGGGGTTTGAGTGTGAATTAAGACAAGAATTAGGGAATGTAATAGGAGCTAGGAGTTTTAAGAGAATTAAGAAGGGAGAAACCAAGGATTAAGCCAAACATGACCGTAGAGTCAACTTAGGAGGAGTCACGCCCGATGATGGAAAGGGTAGCATGGTGAAGAGGTGGGGAAGGAAGTAGAGACATTGGAACTAGGGAATTAGATTGAGACGGAAGAAACTAAGCTTAAACGAATTGGCGGGAACGAAGAGGAGTGGCGTAGACTCAAGAAACCTGGGTAGGAAGGTGATTTTATGGAAAGGAACAAGGGAATAGAGGAGCATAGTCCCATGGACACTTGGAACCCTTAACCGTAGCCTTATTGAATTGAATTGATGAGTTACATCATGGTTCACGTGAAATTGTGCCTCGTTGGGCTTCAACCAAGATTGTTGCTTAATTTTGGGTTTTAAGCCTAATGACCTTGGTGCACGAATTTGAAAATATTTAGAGTTGTAGTTGTCCAATTGAGGTGATTCCACTTGCATTAGAAAGCTAAGATCGGGGGCTTCACTTTGATATGCAATACAATAGTATTCCGATCTCACTTGAACCTCAAAACAGGCATATTCTTGCTCAAGCGAGAAAGTTGTCGCTTGAGCGAGAATAGCAGAAATAGGGGGAATTTTTCTGGTTTTCTCGCTCAAGCGAGAAGACTCTCGTGTGCGACCAGTAAGCATTGTAAAGGCTCGCTCAAGCGAGATATCCTCGCTTGAGCGAGAGAGTACGGATCCAGCTTTATAAAATCAAATTTTTAGGGTTTCTCCCTCATTTTGTTTTCCTTCCACTTCATTATAGAGAGAGAGGGAGAGGATTCTAGAGAGAGGATCTCCATTGAAGCTTGAAGAAGGGCTTCAAGGTCAAGAACTCCATCTTCCAACCTTCCCCAACCTTCACCTTCTTCCCTTTGAGCTCCCTCTAGGTGAGTAGAGCTCACACACTTCACTCTTCTTTGTATGATACTCATTTATGTGTCCTAATCCTCCTTGCCCCTTTCTATTTGTGTGTGTGGGATGATTAGTATGATTATCACTTGTGAACACTTAGATTGTTAGGTATTTGCTATTGATGGAAAACCCTAGGTTAGAGGATTTGTTTAGAACCTATGTTCATGTTTATGGTTGCAAGTTTGTTTCTCTCATGATTCAAGTATAAATTGAGGTTATCTTTGTTTAGATTTCATCGTAAGATTGGAAACTTAGGCTATGGTTTATTGTTCATGTTCATGTTCATTGTTAATAGAAAATGTTTTTATAAACTATGTTCAAGTTAAAGGAAGACTGCTCATGTATTCAAGTTATCAAATAACCCAAGTGAAAACAAAATCATGTTAGGTTTCGACCATCACGAGTCTTGGACCAATTATGTTCATATAAATACTAGGCTTCGGCCATCACAGGTCTTGGACCAATTGCGTTCATGTTAAAACTAGGCTTCGTTCGTCAAGTAACGGTGGCGACTTTATGTCCCCAAGGGAGATATCCCTTGTAGTCCGAGCTCAGTCTAACTGCAGGAAAGTGATAAGACCCCTACTGTTGGGTTAGCGATTCATGTTAAATTTAATTTCAAGCTATCATGGCTATTGGAGTCAATCGTTGTATCATGTCGATTTCAATACTTTACCATTATTGTTATTGGATTTAAATTGCTAGTTCAGGTCATCATTGTTCTGTTATGTACCGTTCGTTAAATGTCGTACATGTATGCAATGCTTTGCTCATTAAGGCATTAGTCTCACTCCGTTGTGGGTTTACATTTTAGATTCCCAGACAGGTCATTGAGGCCCTTGTTGCAGATGGAGCACGAAGTTTATTTGGCCATTGAGCCACCTTTTTGTTTGTATTCTTTTAATATGGAAGATGTATGTATACATAACATATTCTTTTGGATGGATAATTAGTACACGTGTAATTCATTATGCTTCCGCTTTGATCGGGCACATGTATTGTAATATCCATGAAGTCGTTGTGTGTAAGAATTCTCAGGTCATGTTTAATTAAATGTTGGATTTAGTTGAGCATGTTTGTATCCTTGTTATTGATATCATTAATATCGCGAAAAATAATTCCCTTAATTTGGGACTTATGCTTCCAATGGGCTAAATTTCTAAATTCTGGGGATTAGGACGTTACACCTTTGGCATCAATTTAAAGAAGAATGAGGTACCCACATTGAACTCTCGACCAAGAGGGAGATGAGGGTCCTCAAGCTAAAAATGACAACATGCATTATGTATTCATTGATAATAACTGTTGATTAACTAATTTATTTTGAATTGATTATTCTAATCCACCAGTAGCAATTTTAACTAATTCATGTTCTGGTATTTGCATGAAACACCTAACCTTCATCAGTCTAAACCTATTCAAATAATCGTCAACAGTTTCCACGTGTTGTCTTTTGACATTTATTAAGTCCATTAGACTGACTTTGGTTTCCCTTCGAAAGAATTGTTCATGGAAATTTCTTCCGAGTTGATTCTAAGTAGGGATCGAAACAAGCCAGGCTTTGGCAGGCCTAAACTTGGCATGTCTCCTAATTCTTAAGCCTGAGCCTGGGCCTGCTACCTGTTACAAGCGTTTTTAAGGCTTGGCCTGGTCTGCGTAAAAGTATGGCATGTTGGACTTAAGCTTCATTGGAAGATACAAGTGGTAGCCATGTCTCTCAGATATTAAAGTGTCTTGGTTTTGTTGTAGGAAGTAGAAATTTAATATTCATTTTGCAATGCCAAACAAGTTTCAATAGATGTGGCACTTGTATTGTTTGTTTTTAGTATTAGGCAAGTCCTACGTGTTTGTTAATTGTTTTTATTTGGATTGTAATCATGTAGGATGAACTCATGTTTTGGTTTTCAAGTTTGAATGGCTTGGAAGCTAATTTACTCAACTAAGTATTGATTTGCCTCTGGTATAATCGATTACTTTAGTTGGTAATTGACCCCAAGTTGATTCGAAGCTGAAAATGGCATGATTTCTAGTACAGAAACGAAAATAATCGATTACCTGATAAGGTTAATCCATTACCACTGCACCTCATAAAAAAATTCAAATACTGGTGCTCATTGCTTTAATCGATTACCACATATAGTAATCGATTACCCCTGTTTCCTGTGAATGAGTTCTGGAACTAAAACGTTCTGGAGTAATCGATTAGCTAATAAGCTAATCGATTACCCCTAAATCTGCAGAAACTCTGGACAATTCTCAACCGTTTTTAAACTGATTTCTAACCAACTTTTGAAACTCTAAACCTATATAAATATGAGAATTTCGAAGAAAGAATGGAGATACAGACATAGAGAGAAAAGAAGAGTGAAAAGTGAGCTAAATTTTGTAGAAAAACAAATACTCTTTTTAGAAAAAAGATTCTTCAAGAAGCCATCATGTCCAAAAGGTTTGCAAGTTTTTGAAGAACTCTTAACTCAATAAGATCGGATGATTTGAGAAGAAGATTGACACACGCTCATGAAGTCTACCTACACATTCAAGGTGTTATCATTCTAAACTTAGTTTTTACATGAATTGTTTTGATTTGTATTGTCTCTTGAATAGGGATTCATAGAGAAGTACAGTGTGTGATATCTCAAGAACGGGGTGTTCTTAGAGATTGTTTGTGAAATCTTGTGACGGGGTGTCATAAGTAAGGTTGTTGTCCGAGTGGCGGGGTGTCATGGATGAACATGCTCTTGTGGGGTGCAAGAGAGAAACCTTTTGTTTGCTAGAAAGTCTTTCTTTAGGATTGTATGTGCAAGGTGTTTGTAATCAATTCTATAGTGAAAGCTGATTTAATGGTGTGCTAGATCAAAACTGGATGTGGGCCCCTTTTTAGTGGCTGAACCAGTATAAATCACTGTGTCATCTTCTCTATCCCTATACTATCTTGAATTATAATTCTTGGTAATATAAAATAGGTTCTTGGTTGATAAAATAACAGAAACTAAATAGAAAAATTGATTTATTTCTGAAAGTTTGATTTGAATACTGTTTGAAGAATTATTAATCTTGAGGAATCAATCTTGATAATCAATTACTTTCTGTTTCACAAATTGGGAATCAATTACGTATTGAATTGGTAATCAATTACCCTCTGCAATATATTTGATCCGTTGCATACTTATATATTTTGATTTCAAACTCTGAAAATTTGATAAAATTAATCTTTGAAGACATATTTGAAATAATTCCAAAGGCAAAATTTCTAAAGGGAAAAACGAATTTTGAAAGTTAACTAAATAAATTTTTTATCATGAATCTATTCAACCCCCCTTCTAGATTCCCTCCGGGACCGACAATCGGCATCAGAGCTGGAATCTTGAAATTTTTTCAAGATTTTAGCAAATTGATTTTGCGAAAATGCCAGGGAATCAATTGCCTTTTGCAGAAGGTGCTTCAATTAACAGACCTCCTCTTTTTGGAAAGTTAGAATGGAAATTTTTATGGAGTATGTTAATAGAGGTATTTGGAAAGCAGTAGTAACTAATTACAAGATTCCTACTCACATGATTAATGATTAAATTTGTGAAAAACCCTTTGATTTGTGGAATCATGATGAAATTAAGCGTGCTGAAAATGATTCAAAAGCCTTGAATATCATTCATTCTGCTTTAAATAGTGATGAATTTTTTAGGATATTTGCATGTAAAACAGTTAAAGAAGCATGGGATCTTATTCAAGTAACTCATGAGGGGACACCTGAAGTTAGAAGAGCGAAAAAGAACACCTTGATCCAAGAGTACGAGATGTTCAGAATGACATAAGGAGAAACGATCATGGATGTGCAAAAGAGACTAACACATATTGTCAATCATCTTAAAGGACTTGGGAAGATCTTTGATAAAGAGGAGCTGAATATAAAAATCCTCAAGTCACTAAATAGAAAGTGCCAGCCAACTGTAATAGCAATTACCGAATCAAAGAACTTGGCCACAATTACAAGTGTAGAACTATTTGGAAAACTGAGGGAATATGAAATGGACATGAATAGGATGGCGGAATAATAATAGAAGGATAAGAAGGTTAAAGGATTAGCTCTAAAAACTGATGAGCAATTAAGTACAGATGATAGCACTGATAATGAAGCCTCTGAAAGAGAAGATCTAAATTTGATGGTAAGAAAATTCAGAAAATTCTTGAAGAAGAAAAACAGCCAGGGTAAACAATTTCCATCTAGGAAACAGTCAATAAAAACAGAATCTTCCTCACAAAATTCACTTGCTTCGAATGTGGAAAGATTGGTAACATTAAAGCGGACTGTCCAACCTTAACTCAGAAGCAAAGCAATGATGAGTCAAAAACAAAGTTCAAAAACCACCTCAGGTGAGAGTGATAGTGATCAAGAAGCAAATCTTTGCCTTATGACAAAGAATAATTCAGAAAGTGAGGTAAGTGATTCTGATTACTCTATTGATACAAATTATGATCAATTACAAGATGCTTTTATTGAATTGCATGAAGAAGCTAAAAAATTAAGTTTCTTCAATAGTGCTTACAAAAAGAAAATCAAGCTGTATGAAGCTAAAATGGAAGATTTACAAAAGGAAATGGATTCCTTAAAAAGTGAAAATGAAAAGCTGAAAAACATTTCCTCTTGTAATATAGCTTAATCTTCTAGTTGTGAAACTTGTTTAGTGCTCGAATCAAAAGTGAACTATCTTACCAAAGCACTATCTAGATTCACAATGGGAAGTACAAACCTTGATGCTCTTTTGTGTAAACAAAGATGTTTATTTGATAAAACTGGAATTGGTTATAATTGTAATATAAAACAAAAAGCTATTAAAAACATCTTCAGTTTTAGAAAAGCTTCAAGTACACCTTACATTTTCTGCAATTACTGTCTTTATAAAGTACATACTTCTTATAATTGTCTAATCAATAAATTTGGAGTTCCTAGCGGGAGGTACATATGGATTCCCAAGGGAACTACAGGTGTTACTAATCCAAATGGACCCAACTCCATTTGGGTACCAAAATAAACCATTATTTGTTTTGTAGGTGTGCCTAAAATCAAAGCAGTCTCTATGGTACTTAGGTAGTGGATCTCTAGGCACATGACGGAGACAAGAGCAAATTTGTCTCACTACAAGCAAAAGAAGGAGGCTATGTAACTTATGGTGACAATAACAAAGGTCGCATTCTCAGTATCGGAAGTATTGGTAACAATTATTCAATTACAATTGATGATGTGCTATATGTTGATGATTTGAGATTTAATTTGTTGATCATAAGTCAACTGTCTGATAAAAATTATAAGATTTCCTTCAATCATGAATGTTATACAATATGTGATGCATCTGAAAATGTCGTGTTTGTTGGTAAAAGACTAAACGACATATATGTGCTTGACATTGATCATACCTCATCAAATATTGCACGTTTAACATCTAGGGATGACATGTCTTGGATTTGGCATAGCCGTATTGCACATATAAATCTTGAACAATTGAATAGGCTTGCATCTAAGAAACTAATTAGAGGCCTACCAAATATTAGGTTCTCTAAGGAAAGATTATGTGATGCATGTCAAAAGGGAAAGCAGTCTAGAACTTCTTTTAAATCAACAAGTTTTATTTCTACTTCTAGACCTCTTGAGCTTTTGCATATGGATTTGTTTGGTCCTTCTAGAACTATAAGTATTGGTGGAAGCATATATGCATTAGTAATAATTGATGATTATTCTAGATTTACTTGGATTGCATTTTTATATGCTAAAAACAATGCTTTCAAAGCTTTCATCAAAATTGCCAAAAGGATTCAAAATGAAAAGAATTTGAAAATAAAATCTTTGAGAAGTGATCATGAAGGAGAATTTAAAAATGAAGATTTTGAAAAATTTTGTGATGAAAATGGGATTGATCACAATTTTTCTGCTCCAAGAACTCATCAACAAAATGGAGTTATGGAAAGGAAAAATAGATCACTAATTGAACTAGCTAGATCAATGCTCAATGAAAATGATTTACCTAAATATTTTTGGGTTGATGTTGTAAGTACTGCATGTTATGTTCTAAATAGAATTCTATCGTCCTTTTCTCAAGAAAAATCCTTATGAACTTTTCAAAGGCAAGAAATCTAACATATCACATCTGAAAGTATTTGGTTGTAAATGCTTTATACTAAACAATGGAAAAGATGACATTGACAAACTTGATGCTAAAGCTGATGAAGGAGTGTTTTTAGGATATTTTGCAATAAGTAAAGCATATAGAATCTTTAATAAAAGGTCATTAACTGTTGAAGAGTCTATCTATGTTGTTTTCGATGAAACTAACCCCCATAAAAAGGGAAAGTCTTTTTATGATGAAGAAGAAACAGGTTCTTTAAATACGCCACCAACTAATGATGAAGCAAGCATCATTGATGAGCAAATCAAAGTTCCCAAAGAAGTACAATCATTACCTGAAGACCACCGTGTATTAATGATGATGTGTTTGTGTCTCCAGCTTCAACCTAACATATTGACAATGAAAATTGGCAATGACTTCCTGAAATAAGAGAATCCTATTTAATAAATGTCATAAATTTGCAAACATGTATTTACGTAAAAATAAAACAAATAGTAACTTCTCCAAATAAACTTTTGAAATAAAACAAATATTATTAATATTTAATGTAATAACATTATTATTTTGAAACAAAGATCATATGATATAAATGGAAAAACTTACAATCATTAGTTCCTGGATATAGATAAAGCAGTAAGGTACTCAACAAGTTCTTCATCATTAAGGTCCAATGAAGTTATAAGAGATAACCAAATTAACAAATAATTAGATAAGCAATAATTAAATAACAAATCAAGAAGGTAACAATAGCAAGTTGGTAGACACTAACTTGGAGTTTTGCAAAGCTGATCATTTGTACATAACAGTGCTTCAACAATTTCAGGAAAAAGAGAACTCTGGTATTTGTCAAGTATACGTCCCCAACGCTAAATGTTGACTCTGATGCAATTTTTGTGATTGGTATACTCAAAACATCTCGTGCCATTCAAGAAAGTCCAGGCAATTTATCTTTATTTAATTTTCAAAACTCCAAAACATCTAATTCAACCTGTTGTTCATGATCAAGACTTTCCTTATGTAAATCAGATTCCAAATCAGTTTTCTTTTTTGATAATCCACACAATTTACTTTTAAACCTTCCAAAATCCTTTAAATTAGTTATAGAGGAAATATTTGGGTCACCCCCAACGGATCACTGTGAGCTTGAAGGATTCACATCAGTTGAAGAGGATATAAGGTATTCTTTATAAAAAAAACTTTCAGTTTATCATGAATCTCCATTGCCAAATTTCATTGTCAATATGTTGGGTTGAAGCTGGCAACACAAACACAACATCATCAATACCTGGTGGTCTTCCTGTGAATGTTAGTGCAAGTGCAAGTGCAAGGCCACTAGTCTCTGGAGCTGAACAAACACAAAACTACTTTCAAGATGCAGATCCAGAACCACAATCTACTTTTGTGCCAACGCCAACGTTTGTGAGATATGATCCTCATCAGATTCATCTTCCGTTCTCCAACCAACCACCTGCTTCTCCACCTTGTTTGGTTTACTTAGTGGTTCCTGTAGAACATGTCCTCCTTTTATCAAGTTCAGTAGGGTTACCCTTGGTCTAGTAGCACGTTGAGGCTAGTCAATGCTCCTCCTGTAACTATACCTGCTCCTATTCAACTACAAAGGGATTCAGAACTGAACCTATGTCACATAATTTCCTTAACTCGAGAAGCGTTCCTAATCGTCTGTGTGGTTACTCCCCTTCTCCTCCTCAATTTGGAATGCGCATTGGAAATACTACTCCTAGGCCTAGTACTAATTGTCCATTGCAAGTACCTTTTTGTGTCATTGTAAGACACGTTGTCTAAAGTGATGGTGGAAAATTTTCTATCAATACCCACTCCTTTACCAAACTCAATAATTTCTCGGCTAAATTAGCCTCATTGGAAAACAAAACAAAGCCAATACTCTCTTTTGTAACTCCCAATTCTTAGTAATATAGTGTGCAGTTATCACAATACATTGATTGGTGGTGATGGATGACCAAAGATCAGAAGTTAGACAGATTTTTCTAGGAATAGACCTTAAGTAGGATTTGAGGTCTTCTTTTTCTCTCCTATACAACTTCAAGACATCATACTTAGCAATGTTTCTAGATATTGATTTTGCATGTGGATTTAAGAAACAATGCAAGTTTGATATTCCCTCATGTTGTACAAAAGAAAAAGGATAATTATTTTTAATGATTACCTCTGATATCTTCTCCCGGATTTTTTTTTATCAAGGGGCGGATATAAGGAAATCTCCCATTTTGAAGCACATTTCTTCACATGGTCTCTCATATTTGAAGTCCCACCACCATCTCTCGCCATGTAGACTTTCCCAGAGCTTTTACATTTCACTTTCAGAAGCCCTTTATCATCCTCAAACTTCTCGAAAAAATCCCATTCTTTCTGAACTCAGAGATGAACTTTCTTCAATCTCATCCTCAATACGAAATTCTTCACCTGACATATTGGCCACAAACAAGAGATACACACTTGAATAAATAAGGATTGTATAGAAACACATAATATATCACAACAATTTTCAGAACAAAAGCGCATAATATATAACAACAATTTGGTTATTGCAATTTTATTACAACATATGTCAATAGTCATCTCAACATAATATATCACAACAGTTTGGTTATTACAATTTTATCCAAAGAAATTAACACTAAAAGACTACATGAGAAAAGCACACAATAATTAAAGACTAAACTAAAATATTTAATTTAATTTGCAATTTTATTTCACGCGATTTAACCAAAATATCCAAACTCCGTGTACTTATATTTGGTTGGGTTCTAGATGGAAACATGAAGAGATAAGGAAATGTATAACAAGATGAAACTAATTGGGATGAGGAAGACCCTTGTTTAAATTGATTGAATTATGCATGATTAGTTTTAAATTACCCCTTTCTTCCTTTTCACACACACAAAAAAGAAAAGAAAAATTGTCCTATGTACATACACAAAAGCACAGAGAACTTGTCCATGGGACTAAAATTACCAAAATCAAATAGTTTTAAATAGCAGCAAAGAAAATCGTAGGTGCCCATAGAAAACTATCTAAACAATTAAGTGACAACTTAATAATTATACAATTAAGTAAGAATTTTGAGAAAACAAACCACAACAATCCACTGAATTCTACTTCTATCAAAACAAAAAGTGCAATTGAGAATATAAAATAAATCATGATGCTTACCTTTTGTGAAAGTTCCGTTTCAAAGCGATACTTCAGAATTGACAGAAGCACAACCATAAGGCATTGTAGTAAGATGAATAACTCTCATTAAAGTGAAAAGAGAAAGCTAAAATATGCAAAAAAAAAGACACACGTAGTTGGGTAGGGATGTTTTGAAATGAGTTTTGGTAGAAAAGTAGACCCAGGGCTGTGGGTGGAAATAGAAATGCTAAGTACTGCGAAAGACACATATAGAGGCAGAAATGGAAATGGAAATGCTCAACACTAAAAACGCAGAAGTGCAAACTTACCTCTACAATATAAAATTAATTATAAAAATTATAAATGAAATCATTATAAAATTAATAATGAGTCATTTATTCACTTTTATTATTTGATAAAAGAAGTTTAAAAATGAAAAATAATTAAAGAAGAGTGGCAATAAACAAATAATAAACAGAGGATAACAAATATTCTCATTGATTAATAACGATTATCTCGATTAAATCAAACTAATTAATATCAATTTTATCTTTTACCAAAAGAAAATCCAATTAACTCTTTTTAATATTATTAACTTTACTAAGTGTATGAATACAATTATTAATATAATAATTATACAAATTGAATGAATGATTTAGGAAAGTATTTAGGAATACCTATACAACATCAAAGAACTAGTAGAAATTTATTCCAGTCTATTCTTCACCGAACAAAGTGAAGATTGTCCATGTGGAAAGCAAAGACGTTATCATTTGCAGGAAGACTTGCATTACCCCAGTCTGTCCTAAATTCAATCCCATCTTATATGATGCAACTACATATTTTCCAATAGCAACTTGTGAGGAATGATACAAGAATTGCAGGAGTTTCCTTTGGGGAGATTTAGAGGATAAAGAGAAGATTCATTTAGTCAATTGGGATAGTATATGCAGTCCTAAATTGACTGGAGGTTTGGGGCTTAGAAATGCTAAGGATGTTAATAGTGCATATATGATGAAAATTGGGTGGGATGTTATTAAACAACCTGATGCTCTTTGGGTGCAAGTTCTTAGAGGTAAATATGGGTGTGGGGATTCTGATATTCCTATGGTGCAATGTAGATCGGGAGACTCAAATTTATGGAAGGGAGTAGGGGTAAATTGGAATAATTTAATTTCCAATGGTATTTGGAGGATGCATAATGGAGAGGTGGTTAGATTTTGGCAAGACAAATGGGTCCCTGGGTTGGATCCTCTTATGACATATGCTATCGCAATAATTGAAGAGGCTGAATTAAATCTGCCTATTGTACAAATTACAAATGTATCAAGAGATTGGGAATTACCTCTATTTCAACACTTGCTTCCAACTGACTGTTGCAATAAAATTCTTCATATTGCTCCTCCAATTGTTGGCAGCGACAGTGATGTCCTTGCTTGGGAAGGAACCTCTGATGGTTGTTTACAGTCAAATCAGCCCATGATTGTATAACTAAGAACTCCATTGGGAAAAGAAATCCCCTGTTTAACAGGATTCAGAGCTGGCAAGGTTCACAGAGAGTTTGTCTGCTCCTGTGGAAAATTTCTTCTTATGCTATCCTCACCAATGTTTAAAGGTATAAGAGGAAAATTGCCCCTAATGATCTGCGCACATTCTGTGGAATCGAATCAATGTCATCACTTCATTTATTTAGAGACTGTATTGAAATCAAACATTTGTGGTAGGAGATAATTACCTCACAAGAATATCGAAGATTTTTCAGACTCATAATCTCCATCATTGGCTACTTGACAATTTTTACCAATCTCGGTCGCAGGAACCCAAACTAAGACATAACCTCCTATTTGGTTTAACCTTGGAGGCAATCTGGAGACATAGAAACGATATTATTTTCAATAATGTTAGGGTTTCTACAGAGATCCTTCATAATCAAGTTTTGGGGCAGGTGCAAGTGGCGATTGATGCTAAAAAATCAACTCAGTGTATCTTGATCACAAACCAAATATTTAATACTCACCTTCTTTGTTGGTTGCCCCTACCAAGTCAATGGATGAAGTTCAACTGTGATAGTCTGTTCTCTGCTGGGAGTTGTGTAGCAGCTTGCAGTGGAATTGCTCGCGATGAGTGGGGAGCTTTTCTGGTGGGATTTAGCGAAAATCTAGGGTTTTGCTCAATTGTGGAAGCGGAGTTACGGGGCATGCTTAGAGTTGCGCGACTAGCTAAACAAAAGGGATTTAAGAATGTTATAATGGAATCTGATTCCTTCTTACCTATTAAATTTCTAAATGAGCATTGTTCTTCATATCACCCTCATTTCAGGTTAATGGCTCAGGTTAAGGAAGCTGCAAAGTTTTTTGATGAGATTATTTGAAAGCATACACTCAGAGAAGGGAATTCAGTGGCAGATAGCTTTGCAAAAGCTGGTTTAGATGCGGCTTGTACTTATAGGATTTTTAGCACGCTTCCTAGTCGCGTTGCTGTTTCGTTTCTTTTTTTTTCTAGGTCTCTCTATGAGAGAGTAGGTTAGGTTTCTTTTGGTCTTTTTGACCCTGTACTATATAAAAAAATAAATGTTATATTAATTTAATGAATACAATTATTATTAATATTTTTCTAATAAGTATGACTTGTTTAAGTTTGTAACTTTGTATTAAATGTTACCATAATAGATGGAGCACTACTAGTGACAGTTCGATGGGGAGTCAGTGTGTATTTTGTTTACTCCAAAATTATGTTTTAAACATGGATCTAGGGAGACGCTATTAAGAGTAGCGTTGATCCGGATCCACGGTTTGAAATGTGATTTTGGGTTAAACCAAACACACTAATTGTCAAAATCGAGATCAAGCATAAAACAGAGACCGCTACTAAGACTTTTATTCACAAGTGCTCATTTGTTACCACCACGTGTCCCTTCCCTTTTCTACGTGTTGAGAAAATGTCTCAGCCTTCACAGTGCCCACAACTTCTTTATTGTTGGAAGAATATGTAACTGTCATGAGTTACCTAGAGGCCAGAGCATTTTCTTTTGGGTAAATATAGATAACCTCCATCTAGGCAATCTTTTGATTCTATTTGAGTAAAGAACATTTATATTACAGTGGATCAGTGAAAAAAAATTATCCACCACATGAAACATGAAATATATAACATTTTAACCTACATGATTATTATGAATGAATATTAATAGAAATATTAATTAAAGTGAGATACATTGAAAATGGTAAACATAGAAAATTTTCTTCCTATGGTAGCAACAAATTTCTCCTTCTGGATTTTTCCCAAAGTGAAAATTCTTCTCACTTCTCACGTAGATACTGCTACTTTTATGATATTTGTAGGAACACAGAGGAGAACACTATAAGGGGGTTGAATAGTGTTTTTATAAACTTAAGGGCCTGTTTGGTTTGCATTTCCATTTTCTGTTTCCTGTTTTCTGAAATTTTACAAAAGAAAAACTGGAAATGCTGAAAACAGAAAAATTTTGTTTCCAGCGTTTCCAGTTTTTCCTCTGTAAAATTTCAGAAAACAGGAAACAGAATGAAAACAGAAAATGAAATCAGGAAATGGAAACTCAAACCAAATAGGCCCTAAGCGTTTTTATGGAAACGTTTTCATAAACTAAGTTTTGAAACCTTTCGGACCTAAACCCTAAACCTTTTTTTTTTCGCAAGATCAGCTCTTAAAAACATTAATAATGACTTAGTTCAAGATCCCTCTTCTTGTTAGTATAAACTGAATGTAAAGAGATAAGGTTAAGAGAAAATTACTCAGCCAATTTATTCTGGTTCACCCACAACCTTGGGCTACATCCGGTCGTCACACACTGTGAGATTTTCCACTAACTTATCAAAGTTACAAGTATTCTTTGATATCAACAGCCTCTTCAACCAAGTCACCAAGTATTCTTCTTTCAGAGCCTCTCCAGACTTCTAAGTATTCTTTTCTATCAAGCCTCTCCAAGCTCTACAACAAGTATTCTTTTCTCTCAAGCATCTTCAAGCTCTTATAACAAAGTGATTACAAATAAAAGAAAATATTTTGAACTTAGAACACATGTTATTCGTTCTGGGTGTACAAAGAGAATAACAATGATGTAACACTGGATGTAAGTTTGATCTTGTACATTATAATCAGTTTGACCTCTGACATCTTGAAGCTTCATTCTTCTTTTCTTCATTGATACTTCAAGCTTGTCATTCTTGATGCTTGCTTCTGCACTCATTCTCTTCTTATGCTTTATGCAGACAGATGAGGATACTTGCATCTGTCCCTTCTTAATATAAGCATTCATTGCGTTCTTCAAAATCCTTCACTATGTAGATTCTTTTTAGCTGCTCAATGCTTGTGCATATTTCTTATTTAGAAACAAGTAGCTTTCCAGTTCTTCAATTTTGTAGCATTTGGCATACCCATGTGTTTGCACATTTTCTCTTCACCATCAACAATATATATAGGCCTGAGTTTGAGAAATCCGTTTAAGAAGACGTTTAAAGATGACATTTTCCCGTTGTGAAACCTTTTTGACGGAAGTACGAGATTGCAACGTTTTTCCTGGCTTTTGCAACTCTTGCATATCAGGCTTTCCTCTTTTGTGCTTGTATTTTGAATCTCAGCCAAAAGGTTGTCTGTTTGTCTTGCCTTTCTGGTGTATTGAGGTTGCGTGTGGTTCTAGTATAAGCTTTGACTTGCCTTGTTAGATGTCTTTGTATTTCAGATAGATTTTGTCTTCAAATGAGAACCAACGTCTGAACCATTCACTATTAAGACAATTTCCTGGTCTTCAAAACTTTGACCAACTTCAGATCATGACATAACTTCATACAAACTTTCTTTAGATCCTTGACATATTTCAGATGGTTCTTGAATATGAGATGTTTTGAATATTTGAAATATCAAACCATTTATCAGTATCAAACCATTTCAGGTTAGTATTCATCAAAAAGTGAGATTTAAAAAAAATTGCACCTCAAAATTTGGTATTTTTTACGGAAACTTCTTGTCAATTTATTTATTGTAATTAAAAAAAGTCAGTGTTCTGTATCTGAAGTATACTACTAGTAGAATTGAAGACTTTGATATTAGATGTGGATAATTTTTTGTAGTTTCCATTAAAATTTGAAAACTGATAGAGTGACTAGATTCACTTGTTCAATTATGCAGAATCGGTGTGTTAATATAATAGGCGAATTGGCGAAGATGAGACTGCAGTGGGTGTGGGAACGGTGGGGGTCATCAGAGGCAATAATGTTAGTAGGTCTGGCTTTTAAAAGGAAATGGCAGACAAAAAGGAAATCGGAAGGCAAACAATATGACAAGCCCAATATAGTTACTGATGGCTAATGTGCAGGTGGGTCTCACATTGTGTTTAATTCTATTAAGTTTTAAACAACTTTTAATTTGTGTGAAAACTGCATGCTCATATAATGGAAATAGGTACCTGTAATCCTGTATATTGTTTTAAAATATAGTAGAATAAAAAAAGCTTTAAGTGATTGATGTGCTAGATTTTAGGCCCTTTAGATCTGATGAGAAAAATCGGCAAGTGTACCGAATCTAACAAGTAATATAATGAAAGTAGAGTATCGTCCCACAAAGATTGAAGTTCAAGTACCAATTACAAGGAGTTATCTAGTTGGAAAGAGAATTATGAGTGTGAATGAGGAATTCTAAACTATGCAGAAAATTATAACTCAAAATTGAATTATGTGGTTGAACAAAACAAGAACACAATATTGATGAAGAACAATATCAACAAATGGTTAGGACTTGGTTCCTTTTAGTTCTCACTCCATGTAAAAGATTAATCAACTCAATTGTTATGATTTAATTCATGATCCAATTCACTTAGATAGTTAAATCCCAATTCCTTGGTGAATTAACCCTATATCTACAATCAAGAACCTTAATTCCTTAGGTGAATTCAATTGTGACATGCATTAGCAGTAAGAATTGATACAGATCACACAAGAATTAATTCCTATTCCTAGGTAATTAATTACTCATGTTATTTACTTTATATCCAAGTTTTCTCCAATTTTCCAATTGTGAGAATCACTCTCAAATCATGCATTGATTGATCAAGTCAATGAAGCATTAAGATTGGAAGTAAACAATGCAATTGCATCATACCAATCTGAATTGAATTCAAAACGAAATTACATGAAGTTTGAACTAAAATTCCCCAATTCCTAACCTAAGAAATTTAGAAATCCATTACAAAAGAGAAGAGAAAAGAGAAGGAAGATGCAAACTCAAGGACGAATTCCATGGAGATGAACCCTAGGCTCCACCTTTAAGTTGAATCTTGAGAGAGAGATGGGAGAAAAAGAGAAAAAATTCGAGTGAAAGAAGTAAGAAATCTGAAAAATGAAAGGATTCCCGCTAAAAAAACTAACAACAACTATTTATAATGTTTCTGCAGCAATCGTGTCCCCACACAAGCCTTGCCATGTTCCCACACGAACATGGCAGAGAGAAAACTTCAATTCTGTAGCCTCTGGAGGTATCGTGTCCTCATACGCTGCTGGTCTGTCCCCACACGATTCTGGCAGAGAGTAAATTTCCTCATATGCATCTCCTTTGCTTCAATTTCACTGTTTAACTCTTCCAAAACTTTCAAAAATGCTTTTATTCAAACTCTTTTTCTTCTTTTTCAAACAATACCTATAGAAATAACAAATCAATGAAAAATTAGACTAAAATTACTATTATTTACTACAATCACCTAAAACACAAACAAACTCAATTATGTACAATTTTAACTACAAATTTACGAAATTATCAAACTAAACAACTAAAAACTCCCTAAAATTACTCTATAAATCTACTATTAAAATGGATTTATCACAACCCCAAACTTAGAATTTTGCTTGTCCCCAAGCAAACAATTAAAGCTCAATCAAGAATATTTCTAGACAAAACAAGGGTTAAAATCCACAAGTGAACATCCCAATTCTTCACAATTTTCCACAACTAATCATTCAATTCTAATCTATTCCTCAAACAATTATCATAAGTGCTATCACAAATCAAACAAGTGCAGTACCTAGTATCATGATATCTCAGTCCAACTTGAAACAATGCAAGATAAAATATGCAAAGAGTTTCACAAAGAAAAGTATGAATTGCATTCACAACCCTCACAAGGTAGTATTTCCCTCATCACTCTTAGTGTTTAAAGGTTACTGTTTCTCTCATAATTGCTACCCAATCAAGATTCATTACCATAGGCTTGACAATGTTCTAAAACTTCCATTGCAAACACAAGTGCAACCACAAATCATGAGGACTTTTAAATGGGTTGTAATGGGGCTTGGGACAAGGTAGGAAAATTTAGGATCTAGTTATCCCAAAAGAATTAAAGGATATATGTGATGAGCTCAAGAGTTAAGTATGAAGTTAACTCATCCTTCCTTTGATTTCATTTCATTGCGCCCCTTTTTTTATTTCAGAACTTTTTTTTTCATCAATCTCTTTTTTTATTTGATTTTTCTCTACTGTAGCTCTGTTTTTTTTTCAATGTACTTGCTCTCTCTTTTTTTTTATATTTCTTTGTATCTTTCTTTGTTGTTTTTTTTTCAGTGCAATTTTTTTCTTTTTTTTCTCTTTTTTTTTGACATAAAGCAAATTTGCTTTCCCACCCCAAACTTAAGGCATTTGCTTGCCCTCAAGCAAAAATAGAAAGTAACCCCAAACTTAATTTCAAAAACTCATTCTTGAATGTACCATATATCCTTTAATCCTAAAGATGAGGGACATTAATGGTTTTTCATTTGAGGCTTATAATGAGCTTAGAAAGAAAAAATGGGAAAAAGGGTCAAAGGGGTATAGCAAAGGGAAATATTTTTCAGGGGTGGTCTATTTAGCCCAATAGCTAACAAAAGAATGCCTCAATCATGCATGTGGATACAAATGAGAAACAATTTCAATTAAGAACAAGGTCAAGTTCTAGAATGAAATCTCAAGGAGTAGCCAATCACACAACAAGGAATTAGAGTGTATGGCCCAAAATCCTCACAGGGTAATGTTGTGACTATAATCCAACTAATTCAATGATCTACTCCCACATAATTATCAAGCAAATATCAAGAATTTCCAATCAATCAAGATGTTCAGATTTTGCAATTGATTAGTAAGGAACACTTATGGAAATTGCCCAGGAATAAGATTATTATCAAATAGATTAGAATGGAATTAAAAAGGAGGAGTCATGGGATGCTTCAGAAGGAATTCGGCAAAGAAATCAAGCTTTCCTAAACAAAGAAAACAAACTAAGAAAACAAACTAAAATAGAACAAAAAAAACTATTATTTACATCCTAATCTATACAATGACTAGCAAAAATCACATCCTAAAAATATGTACATAACACCTATATGAAGCCATATGAAAATTAAGTGTCAAACAGTGAATCATGGTGTGTGAGCCTCTGAATGTGGTGGAAAATATCTCTATCCTCAAAGTCTTAATGTGATGCTCTCAAAAATTAACATTCAACATGCAGAAAATTTTTTTGCACAACGTGTGAAGTATAAGAAAGCATAATGTTCATTGAAATTTTGCAGAAAAATTTGAATAATTCTCACAAACATTTTATCAAGCATCTATCAAGCATTTAAAACACAATTGCAACTCAATTTCATTCCAAGAATAATACCTCACAGTGAAGACACAATCAATATCTCGCACAACTCCAACAACTCACAGTGAAAAATTGGTTCAAACAAAGCCAATCACACTCTTAATTTCTAAAATGAAAAAGGGAGAAGAATGTACATACCTGTGAAGCCCTAAAAATGTTAACTCACTGAAAGCCCGTGAATCACCCCTTGTAAAAAGTATCAGCCGTGAAAGAAATAGGAATTAAAAGAAAAACAAAGATGATGAGTAGGGAAAAGGGACAGAGGGAATGAAAGGAACAATGAATTGAGATTGGAAATAAAGAAGGAAGAACAACGCGCAGAAGAATGGTGAGCAACGCACAAAGGAATGAAACGGAAATTTCGAAAGAGAGAGGAACTACGGGTCAAATGTGCGCAGAAAGAAGGAAACAATGATTTGGATAGAAAAAGGGGTACAATGGAATGGTTGTTGGGTAGAAAGTAGAAAGAATAATGATTTGGGCTGCACGTAGAAAAAAAAAGACGAAGAAAGAAAAGATTGATGAAATAAGAAGGGGATACGAGGTATCAGGTAAAACAAAAAAGATTTTTTATTTATAAAAAGAAAATCAGCAAAGTAATAAAATGAAAAGAAAAAAAATTACAAAATAATAGATTTTTTTTATGTATATGTGAGAGGTGATGGCTTTTGAAATTGAATCAGAAATCGTGTCCATACATGAGCAAAAGAGTGTCCTCACCAAAATCAGCCAGAGAGCACCTACGGTCACAATTCCCTTCTTTTTTTTCTTTTTCATTTTCGTGTCCCCACATGAGTCAAGGCTTGTGAGGACACGATTCTGGCAAGGCTAATTTGAGCATCAGACTTGTTCAAAAATTGCTTTTTAATTGTCGTGCCCCCACATGAGTCAAAGCCTGAGAGAACACGAGTCTGGCAGAGACAATTCAAGGCTTCTGCATAATTTTTTTTTCACTTTCCTGCAACATAAGGGCACTTGTTATTTATGCAAATACACTCAAACAAGTAGCACAATATCCCAGTACTCATAATTTTCAAAAATTAAACTATTCCTAACAAAACAAAACCTATGAACTAATGTTGAACAACATGCAAAAAAAATATATATATATCAAACAAAAGCTTTTGAGTTATGGGTTGCCTCCCATATAGCGCTTCTTTAATGTCATTAGCTTGACACAAAATTCTCCTTCAAGGTGGCTGAAAGCATGATGAGAATTTTACTCCTTTTCCTTTACTGCATTGTATCTTAATCCACCATCAAAGATCTTCAAAAGCCTCCTTTGGTGCTTTTCTCCAATTAGCCATGACAGTTCAAGCACAACTTGAGGGATGGCAAACTTTGGACTTTCATCCTTTTCAACTTCAACTTTCAAAATAGAAATGGTTAATCCAACTGTTGCTTTGTGATCTTCAATCACTCTTAACACTTTCTCTTCATTTGTTTTTGATAAACCATTACACTTTTCTCCAATCTCCTTTTCTATTTTTATGAAGTCATCACTGATGATTTTTATATTTGCATCTCCCTCTTCAAGAAAAACATATTGCATATGTGAGGGTAGAGGCTCAATTTCAATCTCTAGCTTCTCTTGTTTTTCCTCCTCTTTTTGCAGCTCTTCTTTCATCAAATTTATAGATGAGTCATTTTGTGCTTCTTGGTTTGGGAAACACTCTTCTGTTTCCAAGTCTTCCTTAGAACAATTATCATTAATATCAAGGAATTTGGCAAATTGCTCATTCTTTTCTTTCTTCTTGGTCACAATAGGATAAGGTAGCTTGACATAATAGGGTATTTTCTGCTCCTTTTCTGAATCTCTCAACAATTGCTTCATTGTCTTCTTCCAAGGTGAATTTTCATCAACCAATTTCAGTTTAGGACTCTCTTCTTTTTCTTCCTCAACTTGCTCTATTTCTTCTTCACAATCAACGTTTTCTGCAGAAACTTCTTCTAACTTGTATTGTCTCTTCACTTGAGTCTCCTTAATTTGAGGTTCAGTCACCTTGCCACTCCTTGTAGTTATTACCATGCATTGTTCCTTTGGATTGACAATGGGATTTCCAGAAAATCCTCCTTGTGAGAGTTCAGCCATCTGTTTGGAAAGCTGTCCAATTTGATTTTCTAGATTCTTGGTGGAGGAATCTTGATTCTCGATGAAAGACTCTTGATTCTTGAGACTTGTATTCGTGTCCTGCATAAAAGAAAAAGTTTGTTGAGTGGAAGAAATTCTTTGTTCTGTTAGTTTAAGGAGAGCATTTTCTAATTCAGAAAGTCTGGAAATCTCTTGCTCGTCATTTTGCACATATGATTCTTCTTGTTGGTATTGCATGTTAATTGGTTGAAGAGGTTGTTGCCACAATACACTGATTATATTCACAATCTTCTTGGTAGAATGGATAAGGATCCAGAATTTGCTGCCTTCTTTCATTCTCAAAGAAGTTTACAACGTCATCTATATCACAATCCCCATTCAAGTGGTCTCCTTGGCAAAAATCACAAACCATTACAGTTTTCTTTCTACCTCCTGATTGTAGATTGTCCAATCGTTGATGCAGTGCATCTAGCTGCTGTAAAAAGAGTTCATTCTGAGCAAATATTGCTTCAAATTTGTACCGATCCATGATCAAACAGTAACTAATACAACTTTCTATTTAATTTTTCCTTACACAAAGAGAAAAACATTTTCATAATCAAGTCAGTAGCAAACAAATGGAAACAAAAGAATCAAAATAGTTAGTGTATCTAATCTAATCTAAAACAAAAACATAATCCAATCTAGCAAATCCACTACACTATTGATATTGAAACTATCAATCCCCGGCAACGGCGCCAAAAACTTGATGAGAAAAATCGGCAAGTGTACCGAATCTAACAAGTAATATAATGAAAGTAGAGTATCGTCCCACAGAGATTGAAGTTCAAGTACCAATTACAAGGAGTTATCTAGTTGGAAAGAGAATTATGAGTGTGAATGAGGAATTCTAAACTATGCAGAAATTATAACTCAAAACTGAATTATGTGGTTGAACAAAACAAGAACACAATATTGATGAAGAACAATATCAACAAATGGTTAGGACTTGGTTCCTTTTATTTCTCACTCCATGTAAAAGATTAATCAACTCAATTGTTATGATTTAATCATGATCCAATTCACTTAGATAGTTAAATCCCAATTCCTTGGTGAATTAACCCTATATCTACAATCAAGAACCCTAATTCCTTAGGTGAATTCAATTGTGCCATGCATTAGCAGTAAGAATTGATACAGATCACACAAGAATTAATTCCTATTCCTAGGTAATTAATTACTCATGTTATTTACTTCAGATCCAAGTTTTCTCCAATTTTCCAATTGTGAGAATCACTCTGAAATCATGCATTGGTTGATCAAGTCAATGAAGCATTAAGATTGGAAGTAAACAATGCAATTGTATCATAACAATCTGAATTGAATTCAAAACGAAATTACATGAAGTTTGAACTAAAATTCCCCAATTCCTAACCTAAGAAATTTAGAATCCATTACAAAAGAGAAGAGAAAAGAGAAGGAAGATGCAAACTCAAGGACGAATTCCATGGAGATGAACCCTAGGCTCCACCTTTGAGTTGAATCTTGAGAGAGAGATGGGAGAAAAAGAGAGAAAATTCGAGTGAAAAGAAGTAAGAAATCTGAAAAATGAAAGGATTCCCGCTAAAAAAACTAACAGCAACTATTTATAATGTTTCTGCAACAATCGTGTCCCCACACAAGCCTTGCCATGTTCCCACACGAACATGGCAGAGAGCAAACTTCAATTCTGTAGCCTCTGGAGGTATCGTGTCCTTACACGCTGCTGGTCTGTCCCCACACGATTCTGGCAGAGAGTAAATTTCCTCATATGCATCTCCTTTGCTTCAATTTCACTGTTTGACTCTTCCAAAACTTTCAAAAATGCTTTTATTCAAACTCTTTTTCTTCTTTTTCAAACAATACCTATAGAAACACCAAATCAATGAAAAGTTAGACTAAAATTACTATTATTTACTACAATCACCTAAAACACACACAAACTCAATTATTTACAATTTTAACTACAAATTTACGAAATTATCAAACTAAACAACTAAAAACTCCCTAAAATTACTCTATAAATCTACTATTAAAATGGATTTATCAAGATCTCAATGTTTAATGTTCTTTAAATATGCTACACAGGTTTGTTGGGAAAATTTTGCAAGGTAGTTTGAGGTTGAGCTCAAGGAAGTGAAACTCACAGAGGGATGCTATGTGATGGACCCTGTGAAAGCATTGGAATTGGTAGATGAGAAAACCATATGTGTTGCAGTCAGACGTGGCACTACTTGCTGAACACTATGAAGACTTTTGCTCTCTGAAGATTGCTGAGAAAAGGAATTCTCTGCTACACGTTTCCTTCTCAAGCATATTTATGGAAATGAACACAGAGACCTTTCCTGGTGCTTTTGAATTTCATACACCACTGAGGAAATCTCTGCAACGAAGCATTCGCAGCAACAACGGTGGCAGCTTTATAGCAGCACCTACGTTGTACTATGTCAGACATGTCAGAGCCCTCAGAGGCGTGTCTCACAACAGATTAAAGAGGATTCAATGCTATCTCTAACGATAGTATTTCAACGGATATTTCCTCATTTATACAATGCAAAAGAAAGCAGGAGAAAGCTGAAGGAGAAAGCAAAAGCAGAAGAAATTCAATAGAGAGAATATGCAGATTAATATCAAGAAATATCTCTCACAAAGAAGCACATAACAAGTGTCAAAACGGGATCGTCTGTACACCTATTTGCTTAAGGAGAAGCAACCGTTTGAGAAGCTATTACACAACGGCTATATGAGCCACATCATCATCAGCTCAACGGTATTATGAATCATCTTCAACGGCTATATTCATCAGAACATATAAATAGCCTCAAGATTGAATTTGAAGATGCCGCTAACCTGTTGGTTAGTGAGTCGGTTGATCGAGAGATCAATCAAGTTGGTCGGTCCAACCAATGGTTGTTGTTGTTAATACAACCAAGTTGGCATGATTGCCCAATCAGTTGTGGGAGTTAGATTAACTGCCCAACCAAATGGAGTTAACTAGGCTGAGTGCCAAATGGTTAACAAGAGTTGACTTGAGCTAAAGTGGATCATCAATATGTCAACAAAGTTTGATCAGAGAGTTGGTTCTCGAATCAATCAGGCTACTGACCAGCTGGTCAGTTAGTCATGTTGTTCAGTTGATATGTTTGATCAATTAAGTTGGTTGTTGGTCTGAAGACAACCATGCTGAGCAAATGACTATCAAACTGGGTATGGTTTGAAGCTTTGAAGATACCTTGGTGTTCCAATGATACGGGTGAGAATGTAGCCCATGGAAACCAATGGTTGGAGGATAAGGCTAGAGCTTAATCTCATATCTTAGTTAGCCTACTCTCAGAGGATGTATTCCTCATAGAAAAGACAAGGATTGTACTTAATTCAAATACTTGTATCACTGTCTATCCTTGTATTTAGTTTGTAATGACTGTATCCTGAGTAAGTACTCAGTAATCTCTATGTACAAGAAGAATCTGAGTTGAGAGGTTCTAGCGAACATCTAACTTAGGTTGAGTAGTAATACTCTACACTTGAATGAGTGTCTGAGAGCCTGGAGAGGCTTGGTGAAAGAAAGTGCACTTGGTCTAGAGCTTGGAGAGGCTCGGTAGAAAAGACTACTGCATAGGTTGCCTGGAGAGGTAGTTGAAAACAAAGAAATACTCGGTTGGTCTGGAGAGGCCGTGAAGAATACTTGGTCGGTCTGGAGAGACCGTGAGGAATACTCGATAGACCATGTGTGCCTTAGAATACTAGGTTGGCCTGAAGAGGCTGTGAAGAATACTTGCATCTGTGGTTTCAGATAGTGGAAAATCCAGTGGTGGTTTGCCACTGGGACTGGATGTAACTCACGGGGATGTGGGTGAACCAGGATAATTTTTGTGTCTCAGTTTTCCTTCCCTTAATCTCTTTTACTTTCAGTTTTGAATTTACCCTTGGGGATTGAAAAGTATTTTCATATTCACCTTAACAAAACAATTTCAAACAAACAAATTTTTCGAAGATAATTAAACCTCAAGTCTCTCTCATATCGTTTGAGATATTACAGAGAATGTACCTTAAATAACTTCTAAAGTAAGTGTCTGAAGTGAGTCTAAAATGAACTTAGTTCAGAAAACAGAATTAGACTTCAGACAGTCTTCAGTCTGCTGAAGTACTTTAGAAACTGTGCTTAAGATACTCTGTGTAACAATCTTCAGAAGATATTTTGAGAAGCCTTTCGATCAAAACAATCTTAAGTTAAGAGAAAGATTTTCTATCTTTATCTCTCTTATCTTCCGCATGTTTTGAAACTAACTCTGATCTTAAGATTGGTTTTGTACTTTGATCGTTTCATACGATTGTTTTATCTAAGATTTCCAAAATTATTATGAAAGTTTTAAAACACTATTCAACCCCCTTTCTAGTGTTTCCTGTGGTTCTAACACTATCCACTAATGAGACTGACACAGGGAAAGATTTGGCTGCAAATGAGACCACCCATGTTGTAGTGGAGACCCCATCTGAAACCATTCCTTCCAAACCACAAGCAACCGAGCCCAATAACCATGGCCCACAATCCCTTAGCCAAGCCAAAATCCTAGCCCGCTCATCAGCTCCCTCATCTAGGCCCAGTACATCCCAGCCCAAACAGATTCCTCCCCAGCCCCAACCTTTTATTGTTGTGAAACCAACCATGAATATGACTCACAAAGAAAAGTTCTGATTTGGACCTGGACAACCATATTGACCCCACCCCAGCCCTAAACCATTCTCAAGCTAATCCCATTTTCACCCAAAAGATGAGATCAGTGGGGGAAATTTATCTCTTGGGGATGGTTTGGCTAGTGAAGGCCCCCTGATCCCACGGCTAAGCCTCTTATACATTTTGGATCAATCCCTTCTCAGTGATTGGAGACTAATGACGATGATGTCATCATGGATGTTGGCCCAGCTTCTTTGGAGCCCAGATCGTAACTCTCTGTCGAGTCTGGTTTGTCACTATCTCCCCACTTGTTTTTATGAATCTTTTTTCTTGGAATTGTAGAGGGGCTGGCTCCCCCAAACTTTTCGCGTCTTATCAAAGATATGAAATTAAGATATAAAATCAATGTTCTTGCCCTTTATGAAACTATAGTCAGTGGCCCTAGAGCTGATTCTATTATTGCTTCCTTCGGGTTCCAATCTTCTTTTAAAGTTGATGCGGTTGGCTTCTCTGGTGGTCTTTGGCTTTGTTGGAACGATGCTTTTGGAAAACTAAATATAATTAGTTCTCACCCACAGTTTATTCATTCTGAAATAATTTCTCCTAGTGGTAGCAAATGGTTCCTAACTGTGGTCTATGGTAGTCTAGAAGGATTGATAGATTGGACCTCTGGCACCACTTGTCTATTATTGCTGCCTCTATGCATGATCCTTGGGTCATCATTGGTGACTTCAACTCCTACCTTCTTCCCTCTGAGAAGGCTGGAGGAGCTGGTCGTAATTATCCTTCAATCCGGGATTTTAAGGATTGTTTGGAGTCTTGCCACCTTTATGATTGTGGGTATAAGGGTCCTCTCTTTACTTTTTCTTGGCATGGTGTGAAGGAGAGGTTGGATAGAGCAGTGGTGAACAGTTTGTGGACAATTCAATTCCCTGAAGCATTTGTAATCCATCTCCTGGTTCTGAAATCAAACCATTCTCCACTTCTGTTAACTACTACTAATTACAATAGTCATGGTCTTGCCCCAAAACCTTTCCGGTTTCTAGCTTGTTGGGCTACTCATAAATCTTTCTCCTCAAGTTGTGAATTCTGCTTGGGCAATAGGGAAGAACTGGTGTGAGGTTGTTCAAAGAGTTTCAACATCTTGCTATAGAGTGGAATCAAATGTGTTTGGGAATATTTTCCAACACAAAAGAGATTACTAGCAAGATTGGAGGGGATCAATTCTAAACTAACCATGGGGGACAACAGAGGCCTAGAGAGACTCCAAAAGAGACTTTGGGGTGAGTATTTTGAAATTTTCGCTCATGAGGAGATGTTGTGGAAACAAAAATCTAGGTGCGATTGGATCAATTTTGGTGATCAGAACACGAGATTCTTCCACCTGGCCACTTTGATTCGTCGAAAGAGAAATAGATTGAGGTCTTATTATCAGATGAGGGGGATTCTATAACTGATCAGGTGGAGCTTAGAGGCATAGCAGTGACTTATTTTCACAATCTTTTCTCTGTTGATACGCTTGTTACTGATTGGCATTTCCCCAATTACTTTCCCCAATTGGATAGATCAATATTAGACTCTATTCAGGCTCCTTTTAGTCAGGTGGAAATTAAAGATGTAATCTTCTCAATGGGTTCTTTTAAGGCCCCAGGCCCAGATGGCCTACATCCTTACTTCTTCCAAAACTATTGGGACCTTTTCAATTCATCAGTATGTAATATGGTTCAGAATTGCTTCCATGACCCTTCTTTGATTAGGAATATAAACGAGACTATGATCGTTTTAATCCCAAAAAATGAAGCTCCAACGACTATGAAGCATTTTCGTCCAATATCTCTCTGTAATGTCATTTACAAGACTATTACAAAGAAAATCACTGCTAGATTGAAGGCTCATATGGATTTTCATATTCATCCCAACCAGGCCAGCTTTATTCCAGGGAGACAAACAAGTGATAACATCATAGTAGCTCAGGAAATTTTCCATACCATGAGGACAAAGAAAGGTAAAACTGGTTTCATGGCCTTGAAGATCGATCTGGAGAAAGCTTATGATCGTATTAGTTGGAACTTCATCTCTCAAACCCTCCAAGCCGTGGGTTTTTATGATCATTTCAGAGAGATTATCATGACTTGTATCTCCTCCCCCTCTATGAGTATTATGTTTAATGGTATTCCCACTGACAGTTTCAAACCTTCAAGGGGCATTAGGCAAGGTGACCCTCTCTCACCTTACATCTTTGTTTTATGTTTGGAAAGGCATGCTCATTTAATTGAGGACAGAGTGGCGTTGGGGGATTGGAAACCAGTGTCTCTGTCTAGGGGAGGTCCTAAAATTTCCCACTTGTTTTTGCTGATGACCTCCTATTCTTTGCGGAGGCTAGTTCTTCTCAAATGAATGTTATCTTGGAGTGTTTGAATCTTTTCTGTAACTCTTCTGGAGAAACAATTAATGTTGAGAAATCCAATTTGATGGTCTCTGTGACACCTTCTACCCCATACTCTTATGTGTTTAAGAAATCAAAAGCTTAGAAAAGGGGAAAGCCCCCACGATAGGTAAAAAGGTTCACAATCGTTCTTATAAAATCTCATAGTTCGAAAACGACTTTATTAAAAGAAATTAAACTCTCAGATATAAGTCAAACATAAAGCAGCGGAATCACCAATACATAAAAACCATTAATAACCTACTCTGCCATACAAGGCATCCCAAAAGGTTCATAAACATACTCCTAGTCTAGAAACATGATAAACTCCCAAATACACCCTGATGTCACATCTATCAGAGCATACCCTTTTAATCATAATCGACACCAGTCGTGTCCTCATCAATACCTGTAAAATATATCCACAGAATACGGTGAGGAAAAGGAATACTACATATACATACACATAGAGAATGCCTGTCCTCACCCACAACATCATTACAATCATGCCATCAATACATCAATCACCAATAATAACATTCATCTAAAACTCAACATATAATTGATCATCTATATCGACATGTAGATATGTCACACATTAGCCCAAACTCATCATCATAGCATCTTTCATATATCATCATATTCACTAACATTATAACATCATTTATATAACATCACACTCATTATCATCATGCATCATTCATCTATCATCATACTCATTCTCATCATTACATCATGCATATAGCATCATACTCATTATCATCATACATCATGCATCTATCATCATATTCATTATCATCATTACATCATTCATCTATCATCATATTCATTATCGTCATTACATCATTCATCTATCATCATCTGCCCAAAGATCCTGACTTGGAACTCCACACATGGGTGCACCTCGTCAGTCACTCTAGTTAGTACCAAGACAGTTTATCGGTGTTACCATACACTATCTGATAGGTTGTACCCCCTCTATGGGCCCGCACAACGACATTCGACCCTAGGTTGTACCCCCCCCTCTATGGGCCCGTACAATCACTCCTAGGTTGCACCCCCTCTATGGGTCCATGCATCGAACGCCCCCATCTTGATCCCCTGAGTTGTACCCCTCTCTATGGGCCCGCACAACTCAGTTCACCTCTCGAATTGTACCCCCTCTATGGGCCCGTACAATTCAGGTCTCATCACATGTGCTCATGGCACCTCTCCCAAGTTGTACCCCCTCTATGGGCCCGCACAACTTAGGTAACATCGTCATAAAAAAGGTGATATACACCATCATCAACATCATCGTCAAAAAGGTGATATACACCAACATCGTTATCATCAACATCATCATACATCAATATACTCATCATTAAACATCATCATAATAAGGTGATATACACCGACATCATTATCATCATCATCATCATGCATCAATACACTCATCATCAAACATCATTAAGTGATAAACACTTGTCACCATCATCATGTATCAATATGCTCATCATCAACATCATTATAAGTGATAAACACTATTAACATCAATCATCATCATTATACATCATCATAATCATCACAAACATCATTAATCATCAATATCAAACACTCAGGATCTCAAAATCCACTCTGGTAATCGATTACCAACCTCTGGTAATCGATTACCCACAGAAAAGCTCTCTGGTAATCGATTACAGCACCCCTGTAATCGATTACCCACAGGCAGACTCTCTGGTAATCGATTACAGCACCCCTGTAATCGATTACCAGCCATCAAAAGGTAGTTCTGGGTTGCCCAGACACTCTGGTAATCGATTACCACACCTGGTAATCGATTACCCGCGACGCAGATCGCAGATTTCACGATTTCAAACATCTCTACTCTCATCCAATCAATCCTAATCAATCTTTTTCATCTAAACATCATCCATACTCATTAATAACATCCACTACACAGTAAATCATCAATCAATTACAGATTTTACCATCAATTCATCAAAATCCCCAATTTCTCAATCCTAATCATCCCTCTTTCATTATTCTCAATAAGATCATTAATCCCATCCAATACTCATCAATTTACATACAATCAATCATAATCAACAGATTATATCATTCATTCCTATTTACACATACATCCATACGAATTTAGAGTCTTTAGATGGTCTTATGGTTTCCCTCACTACCCAACATCCCTACATGCATATACAGGCAATAACCCTCTCCCCCACCGTACCTTAAGCGAAGCTTTGATCACAGCGATGAAGTCCTTTCTTGGATCTTGACTTTCACTCCTCAGCAGCTCTCTCTTGAGACTCAGGTTCTCCCCTCCTTAGCCTTTCGCTTACTGACGAATGATACGAATAAGGATTAGGGTGCTCTGTTACCCCCTCCTTACAGAATAACTAATTGGGCTTGGGCCCATTCTCACCCCCTTTATTTTATTTCAAATAAAACTGTCTTTACGAAATAAAACTAATAATAATAATAACCCTATTATTTATTTCCCATTAAATTAATTATTTATTTAATTAATCTATTTCATTTAATTAATATTTATCCTAATAAAATTAGGATGTTACAGTCTCCAAAAATGTCTCTCACATTAGAGCATCAGAATTGGCTCAGATTTCTGGTTTTAATATCACCTGCGGACATTGGCAAATACCTGGGAGTACCTATTCTCCATGTCCGAAAAGTTGCTGCTAATTATAACTATCTGCTGGAGAAAACTGAGAAGAGGTTGGCTAATTGGAGAGTAAACTCTCTCTCCATGGCAGGTAGGGTAACTCTAACTCAAGCTGTTATAGCAGCATTGCCGACTTATACAATGCAAACAGTGCTCCTCCCTAAAGTTGTGTGTAATAATTTGGAAAGGATGGCTAGGAATTTTGTGTGGGGATCTAATTCTGATCAGAGGAAGTTGCATACAGTCTCTTGGGAGCAGGTTTGTGTTCCCAAGAAGGAAGGTGGTTTAGGCCTGCGAAACCTTCACAGTTTCAACAAGGCTCTTTTAATGAAAATTGGTTGGGGCCTCATTAATAAACCTGATGCGTTGTGGGTCAAAGTTCTTAAAGCTAAATATAACATTGGTAATGACATTATCCCTACATTAGAAGAAACAATTCTTCATCCTCGGTTTGGCAGGGAGTTTGCTCTACTTGGAACTTTGTTCAGCAGGGGCTTAGATGGAACATCCGGAATGGGAGGACTGCTTTTGTTTTGGTATGACCCTTGGCTTAATGCAGGGCTGATTCTCAAGGACCATGCTACTTGATCATATCCCTCCTAACCAATTATTTATCACAGTTATGGATATGAGTGATGGTAGTGGAAACTGGAATTTTCATGAGTTTGACCATCTCCTTCCCAGGGATCTTATCCAGCTGATTAAAGGTTCCCTTCCCCCTAGGGATTCTCTGGGAAACGATGTAGTTGCTTGGGCTTATACTTCTAATGGTCAGTTCACCACAAAATCTGCTTATCATTTGATTTCTAATTGCAATTCCCCTTCTAACTCGCTGTGGAAAGATATTTGGTCGTGGAAAGGGCCATATCGCATTAAATGCTTCTTGTGGTTGTTTGCCAAATGGGGTCTAAAGACAAAAACCATGTTGAAACACATAAAGGTAGTTGACAATGACATGTGCCCCAGATGTAATTTGCAGTCTGAGTCTTCCTTACATGCTCTCCGGGATTGTCCCTTAATTTCTAGAATCTGGACTGTGCTTAAAGCTACAGATATTAATCCAGATTTCTTCAATCAAGATGCACCTACCTGGATATCCACCAATCTCAATTGCTGTCAGGATATGCATGATAATAGTCCTTGGTCCCTTACCTTTGCAGTAGCGGTTTGGTCAATATGGAAATTCAGAAATGACATTGTTTTCAACCAGCAATCTCAACATACTGATGTCCATCAAATGCTGCGTAGAATCCAGATTCAAAGCCAGGAATTCAATCATTGCCTTCTTCTTCTGAAGATAAGTTTATGTCCAGCCCAATCACCATAATGTTCTGGTCCGATGGCGGCCACCTTCTTTGGATGTAATTAAGTGTAACGTGGATGCATCGGTTCATTTATCATATGGCAAAGTTGCTTGTGGAGGTTGTTTAGAAATAGCCAGCGAGGTTGGCTGCATGGTTTTGTCCGAAACCTTGGCATGTGTTCTATAAATTTAGCTGAGCTTTGGGCCATTTTTTCTGCTTTAAACAGTGGCTGCAGAGTTGAATATTGATAAAATCTGGGTTGAATCTGACTCTCTCATGGATGTGTCTTTTCTAAACCAGGATTGTCCTGAGGTTCATCCTTGCTTTTCTCTAGTTACTGCTATTAAACAACTAGCTAGTCAGTTCTCTGTCTGTATTTTCACCCATGCCTACCGAGAGGCTAACAGAGTCACAGACTTCCTAGCTGACCATGGTTTCAAATTTCAATTTGGCCTGCATCAACTACATCACCCTCCCCCTGGCATTCACTTTCTTATGGTAGATGATAATAGTGCTGTTTTTTTCCCTCGTAATGTTCTTTCGTAGTTTTGGGTTTTGGGCTTTCAGCCCTCCTTGTAACCAAAAAAAAAAAGAAAGACAAGGCAAAAGACAAAATCTGATAGGAGGCTTCTATGAAGAATCTACATTTGTATATTTGTTATGCAATCCATTAGTTAGGCAAATCACTTGATCCAATTGTTTACTAATGAATAACATGAACATTATGACAAGAATGAATGGAATCATAGTTCCATAGGCCAGAACTCAAAGGTAACCAACATTAATATTCTTACATTAATATACTGATTGATCAATTTTCTTGGTTGTTCTCCACTTCCTAAAAGTCCTAATGAAGACAGTAGCCAACACACAGTGTTTGAGGATAGCAAACATCTGAGAAAATTTGGGTGGATAGTTCCAGCCTATACAATGCCACAGATGCACAACACATTGCAGTCCTCCGAGTGGTGATTAGGGAGGATTTCCAGCCGCAGCTTGGCTGAAAGACTTGTTTCTGACATGGGAAAGTCCTGAAGCTCTTGGATGAAGTTGGTTGAACGTCTCTAGAAGGGGGGTTGAATAGAGACTTCAAAATATTTTCCTGAAAGAGCACACTTAATTTCAAGTTGAGACGTGATCTCAAGTTTACAAACTTGGAGTCTCAGATTAGATGAGACGTTGTCTCAACAATAATATTGTAATCAGATGAAGATTGATTAGTTAATGTTTATCAACTTGGTTGTCTCTAACTAGCTTGAGTTTTTAAACAGATTTTAACTTGAGATGAGATTTGAGATGAGACTCACTTATGAGCTGTTATAAAAAGATGTTCTTTCAAGTTCTTAGTTTATTTTAACAGGCAGATTTAAGATGTGCAGTGTAAGTAAGAGATAAGGGAGAAGAGATGCACACTCAGAATTATACTGGTTCACCCACAACCTTGGGCTATGTCCAGTCCTCACCACCTGTGAGATTTTCACTATTGACAACCTGTCAATACAAGTATTCTTACAGCCTCTTCAGGACGCCCCTCACACCAAGCCTAGGCACCACCTATCTTGGCTGAGTTACAAGTATTCTTACAGCCTCTTCAGGACGCCCACTCTCAATCTAAGACTAGGCTTTCTCCTATCTCAGATGAGACTCAAGTACAATGATTGATAGTTTTTGAAGATGTTCTAGCTTTAACACACACAGTGTGGGTAGACAATGATTATGAGCTAGAGTAACTCTCTTCTCAAAAAGATATACAAATGAGTACTGTAGGAGAAGAGAGGTGATGAGACTACAAGATCTTCTTTCTTAAGATCTGTTCTGTTCTTTAAGCTCTAGAGATGAGACGTGAGCTCTGTGTAAGATGAGATGATAGATAATTCAGCAAAAGAGTCTCACAGGATCAATGTAGCATTCAACATTTTATCTTGATGGCAGAAGTAGCCGTTATTTGGTCGTTGAGATTGCTTGGATCCGTTGGAAGTAGCTGTTAGAGAGAGGACCTCTTTTTTTTTCTGGACAAGTGACAGCTTCTAGATGATGTAATCAAGTGACAGCATGCAGTGTACTTCCTTGTCCTTGTGTTGACTTGGCTTTTTGCTTTTGCATAGGTTGACTTTTTATGAGACTCATCTTCTGGTCTTATCTTTAAGCTTGCATCTCCTTATGAGCTTGCATCTCTCTTGTTGAGCTTGCATCTCTTTTGTTGAGCTTGCGTCTCTTTTGTTGAGCTTACGCGTCTCAAGCTGATCTTGGATCTCTTCATGAGTTCTTGCATCTTTTCTTACATTTCTGAATACTTCATATTCTGAATCCTTTTCTAACGCATGATATGTTCTTTTATATTTCATGATCAGGCATTCTCTTTATGAAGTGACCTTGAGCTTGCATGTGTTCATGAGCTGTCGTCTCAAGCTGTTCCAGGATCTCTTTACTTGATGCTTGATAGGACTATAAGTCTTAGCTTTGTTTGCAAAGGCTTATGTTCTGGTCTTTAACTTGATCATCTTCTTTTAAATGAATCTGCAGTGTTAGCTCTAAAGAAATCTGCCAAAGACTTGAACAGCTGGTTAGCAAATAACAAGATGTAGTACTTATCCTTTTAGCTCATGATTTACTTTAATGGTTTGGCATATTAAAAACCTTATAGGAGTAAGTTTGTTTCAACAATCTCCCCCTTTTTTTATGATGGCAAACCATTGAAATGTATTTATTTAAAGAGAACTGTTCTCCTCTCCTTTTTTAAAATAACATACTCCCCCTGAATTAAACAGAATAAATGAGCTCTTTTACATATGCAGAGGAGATGAGAAAAGATAGGCTTCTTTCATTTAAAAAAGATAAGATGTAACTACAAAATATTGTCAAAGCAAAAGATGCCCTGCATCTCATCATACATCAAAAAAGATGCTATTACATCTATCACATCTAACCTTAATCAACAAAAATAATAAGTTCAACAAAAGTCAGCACAGAATATATCCTAAACTGAGACTCTTAATCAGATGAGGCTAACCATCTAACCAACTCTCCCCCTTTTGCCATTATCAAAACGAATTCAAGCACATTTGGAGAAGGAGAAGAGGATGAGTCTGAGTTAGAGGCAGGTGGACGTCTGACAGATTGTGGAATTTTCAGTCATGGGAGGAAGATTTGAGAGATGAAGATTCATCATCCTATGAAAATCATTTGAAGTATGCAAAGCCTGAAGAATTAGTGTCAAAGCCATCAAATAGAGCTTCTTGCCTCTTCTAGTGATGATCAAGCTTCTTGAGAATTTCTGCTAGAGTCTTTTCAATCTTGGAGAATTGAGTCTGCTGGGATTGCTTGTTGTTCGTCATGAAGTTGATTGATGAAAGTGTTGATGGAGTCAGAAAGATGAGTTGGAATAGATGGATTGCAGGATGGAGCTTGAGGGCGTTCAGGTTGTGGAGCTGATTGATCATACTTTGGCTGAGGGGAATTGAGAAGGATGGTGTCCATAAAAGACTTGCCAGGAGTAGGAAATGGAGTTTGATCAGAGTGGGAAGCTGCATACCTCACCGGAGACTGATGTTGTAATTGATGAATCTCTTCTGTTTCTTTAGCAGCAGGTTCATTCTCAACATTCTCAGGGGTCGTCTCTTGAGCAAATCTCTTGAGCAGAGGAAGAGATCCTTGAGGGTTTCAATAACTATCTTGGTAATGGGTGAGACTTCAGATTGAGGAGCTTCTTGTTGCTGAGGTGGTGGTGAAGATGGAGGTTCATTTCAGTCTCAGTGACTGGCAAGGGCTCTTGAAGGTTATCAGTTGGTGTACCACATCTGATGCTGGTTCTTGTAGTACAGGAGCCTCAGTATCAGTCTGTTGAGGATCAGCCTGGGTCTTGACAGAGGGACAGGTTCAGACCTTGTCTGCTTCTTCTTCTTCTTTTTGTGTTCAGTCTCAGTAACCTCTGAAGGTTGATTCTTCCTTTTCTTATGCTCTCCAGGGATCTCTTGCCCTTCTTGAGATCCCTCAGTTGGTTCTTCAACAGCCTTCTTCTTTTTCTTTTTCTTGTGAGTCTCAGAGAGCTTGGATGATGGAGAAGCTTGAGTAGTGGGAGGAATGGGGCAGGATTTTCAAGGGGAAAGGTGGGAGAAGGTATTGCCTTATCATCCAATCCTAAGGACTTGAGGTTTGATCTTCCAATCGTCCCAGGTCTCTCAGGAGTTTGCTCACATCCACTAAGGTCAACTTTGAAATGTTTCATGATTTTTGTGGTGAGCATTGCAAAAGGTAGAGATGAGGTGATCTTTGGGTTGTGAAATGCATGCTCCATGTGTTTCAGAATTAGGAAAGAAAGGTTCAGTGGAATACCATGTTTGAGGTGATACATCACCACTAAGTCTTGAGTGTAGATTTTGTTGAAGGTGCCTGCCCTAGGCATAATGCACTTAGCCACAAGATGAAACAAGAACTTGCCAAAATAGTTGAGTGAGGAGGAGGAGTCTGTCACTTTGGCATCCTTGAACAGAGAGGATCCTACGCTTTCTCTGGTGATGCCTATCTGCTTCCACCAGTCTTCTTGATTGTAGAGTCTGTTGCCTGATACAGGGGCTTGGATGATGGCTCCCAGCACTTCTTCAGTGAGTTCCATATGAGCTCCTTTGAGATTGACAATTACATGGGGTAGCCCCTGAGAGGCGCCCTTGGCTTTTGAACAGGCAGCATAGAATGCTCTTGTCATCCTAGGATAGACAGGCTCTTTGATGGTCAAGTATTCTTCCCAACCTTGTTTCTTGAGATAGGGAGCAATGTCCCAGTTCTCTTCCTTCAGACCCCTAAAGTCTATCATCCTCCCTATCACTACCTTCTTGTCTATGAATTTCGAAACAAACTTGTCCTCAATAAGTTTGTTCTCGAAGAGGTCTGCTCTGAAGGAAAGCTTCTTTCCTTTTGTCTCTGCCGGAGCAGGCCTTTTCCTTTGTTCTGGGGAGCAGATTTGGTGAGGTCAATGTGGATGGGGGATTTTGGAGCGGAGGTTTGGACAACATTTGAGGCTATTCTTTGGGATTTTGGTCTTCGAGGAAGTGGGGTGCTTTTCTTTGAGGAAGTTGATTTTGATGAGGGAGATGGCTTTGAGGGTTGAGATGGTTGAGATTGGGGCTCAGAGGGTTCAGACTCAGTGCTTGGTTGAGGAGAGGGGGAGCGACTGAGGCGCTCTTGACTTGAGGTGACTTCCATGGAGTTTGATTTTTCAGAGGCAGAAGACATGATTGCTTCAGGTGATGAAGATGAGGACGATTTGTCTGAGTAGGGTAGTTTTAACCCAATAACCTTGATGCGCATGAGGGATGAGAAAAGAGATGAAAGAAGAGTTTTTGATTTTGGTATAAATAGAGTGTGAACAGTGAGAGAAGGATCAGAGAGAGAAAGAGAGAGAGAACGTGAGGGCTGGTGAGTGGGCAGTTAATGTAACTGAAAAATGGTTGGCACACCCTTTTATATTGTAACGGCTAGTGAGCCATTTAGTGGGGGGTTACTAGCCGTTATTTAACGACATTTTCTTTCCCTCCTTTTTATATGGGTCACGTGGAGGCACCTGAGATTACGTCTCATGATACTATTTTATGAGACGTTGTCTCTTCTCAAGACCCGTCTCTTAATGAGAGACTTAGAGCTGATCTCATCTTTCTTTCACCTTTGTTTGCCAAAACACAGAATATTTTCAAGGATAATTAGCTAAGAGCACACATATTCAGCATTTTTAAATTATCAATGAATCTTTCTTCTATTAAAGGCTTAGTAAAAATGTCAGCTATTTGTTTCTTAGTATCCACAAAGATAATCTCAATATTCCCTTTCTGCACATGATCTCTAATAAAATGGTGCTTAATATCAATATGCTTTGATCTGGAGTGATGAATAGGATTCTTAGCTAGATTTATTGCACTAGTGTTATCACAGAAAATAGGGATTTTGGAGTACCTTAGTGCATAATCCATCATTTGAGATTTTATCCACAGGATCTGTGTGCAGCAAGCTGCAGCTGAGACATATTCAGCTTCTGTTGTGGATAGGGCTATGGTATTTTGTTTTTTGCATGACCAAGAGACAAGGCATTTTCCCAAGAATTGACAAGTACCACTCGTGCTTTTTCTATCCATCTTATCTCCAGCAAAATCGGCATCACTATATCCTATCAGATCAAAACTAGAACCTTTCTCATACCATAGCCAAGATTAGTGGTTCCAATTAAATACCTAAA
Source organism: Sesbania bispinosa (assembly GCA_026901365.1). Classification (NCBI taxonomy): domain Eukaryota; kingdom Viridiplantae; phylum Streptophyta; class Magnoliopsida; order Fabales; family Fabaceae; genus Sesbania; species Sesbania bispinosa. The sequence continues at coordinate 951,740 of QLOH01000206.1, forward strand.
GATTCTTTTAACAGCAGTTAGATGAGACTCTTAGGATCAGATTGATACCTTGCACAAATACCTACAGCATACTGAATATCAGGTCTGCTTGCAGTTAGGTACATGAGAGATCCAATCATTCCTCTGTAAAGTTTTTCTGATACAGTTTTTCCAGTCTCATCTTGTCAAGTTGAGAAGAGGGATGCATAGGGGTCTTCATTGATCTTGCTTCACTCATGTTGAATTTTATTAGCAGGTCTTTTGCATACTTTTCTTGGCTGATAAAGATTCCATCTACTTGCTGTTTTATTTGCAACCCAAGGAAGAAACCTCAGCTCACCCATCATACTCATCTCAAATTCACCCTGCATGAGATTTGAGAAATATTGACAGAGAGATTGATTAGTGGAACCAAAAATTATATCATCTACATAAATTTGAACAATCAATAAGTCATGTTAAACTCTCCCTTTTGAATAGTGTGGTGTCAATCTTTCCTCTGATGAATCCATTTTCTGTTAGGAATGAGCTTAGCCTATCATACCAGGCCCTTGGCGCCTGCTTGAGACCATACAGAGCTTTCTTGAGTCTGAGCACATATTCTGGATGATGAGGGATCTTCAAAACCAGGAGGTTGTCTCACGTAGACTTCTTCTTCAATGATCCCATTGAGAAAAGCACTTTTTACATCCATTTGATAAAGTTTGAAGTCTCTTGTGAGCAGCAAATGCTAGAAGAAATTTCTGATAGCTTCAAGTCTGGCCACTGGTAGCAAAGGTCTCATCATAATCTATTCCCTCTTGTTGGTTATATCCTTGAGCTACCAGTCTTTGCCTTATTTCTCATGACTTTTCCCTTCTCATGAGTTTGTTTCTGAAGACCCATCTAGTGCCAATTACTGACTGATGAGAATTGGAGGGGGAACTAGATCCCAGACTTTGCTTTGTCAAATTGGTTGAGGTCTTCTTCCATTGGCTTTTATCCAGAACTCATCATTGAAGAGCTTCATAGATGTATTTAGGCCCTATTTCAGACAGTAGAGCCATCAGATTCTCAGCATCTCTGAAGGAGGATCTTGTCCTCTACTCTTTCTGAAGTCTCTCCCAATTATCTGATCTTTGGGATGAGATCTCACCAGCCTCCAGCTTCTGGGTAGTTGAGATGCATGCTCATTGTGAGTTCAGAAGCTCCCTGCACTGCTTTTGTCCTCTCATCTTGTTCTTCAGCCTTGTTTTCCTTTGGAGACGAACTATAAAGCTTCAGGAAGAGTCTCTTGATGTGAATTTTCTATTTGAGAAGGTTTCATAGTTTTTTGCTCAGAAGTAAGTCTCTCCTTAGCTTCCTGAGTGAGATTTTTAAATCTCTCATCATTATCAATCAATTTCTTCATCCAGGTTTTTCTCAGGGTTATCCTGCATCTCATTGAAACTACATGCACAGATTCTTCAGTAGTTTTAGTTTTCAAGTTATATACTCTATATGCTTTAAAGGTAGAGAGTAACCAGAAAGATTCCTTTGTCAAATTTTCTATCAAACTTGCCAAGTTGATCTTTAGTGTTTAGAATAAAACAGTCACACCCAAATATATGGAAATAAGATATTGAAGGTTTTCTTCCTTTCCACAGCTCATATGGGGTTTTATTCAAGATCTTCTGATAGAGACTCTGTTTAATATATAGCAAGAGCTGTTACAGCCTCTGCCTCAAAAAGACTTTTCAACACCAGAATCACATAACAAAGTTCTTGCCATCTCTTGTAGATTCTATTCTTTCTTTTCAACTACTCCATTTTGTTGAGAGTCCTTGGGCAGGAGAAATTGTGAGTAATGCCATTTTTATCAAAGAATTTTTTAAATTTGCCATTCTCAAACTCTCCCCCATGATCACTTCTCACAGCACCAATTCCATATCCCTTTTCAGATTGAATCTTTTTACAAAAGGTTTTAAAGGATTCATAGGATTCATCCTTTTGGGACAGAAACAGTACCCAGGTAAATCTTGAGTAGTCATCCACGATTACAAAACCATATTTCTTGCCACTAAGGCTTGAAGTCTTAGTTGGGCCAAAAGATCAATATGGAGAATCTCAAGAGGTCTGGTGGTGGATACATGAGACTTAGGTTTGAAGCTTGACTTGCTGTGTTTGCTTTTACACAGATTCACATATCATGTCTTTGTCAAATTTTACCTTTGGTAGTCCTTTGACAAGAGACTGATTTGCAAGTTGACTAATAGTTCTCATGTTAATGTGTCCAACCCTTTTGTGCCATAACCATTTTTCATAGTCATGAGACATGAGACAAGTGAGATCAGATAGGCTCTCAAGTGAGACTGAGTAGAGATTCTTATTTCTTTCACCAGAAAAGGCAGTTTTTCCAGTCTTTGAGTCTATGATCTCACAGTAGGTGGGTTGAAAATTAACATAATAACCATTGTCACATAATTGGCTAATACTCAGCAAGTTATGTTTCAATCCCTCAACAAAATAGACATTTTCAATTTGAGCTGAGTCCGCCTTACCAATCTTACCTATGACCTTAATTTGGGCCTTGCTGTTGTCTCCAAAAGAGACAACTCCACAACTCTTTCTTTAAGTGATAGGAACTTGCTTTTGTCCCCAGTCATGTGTCTTGAACATCCACTGTCCAGCACCCACATTCTTTTTGATTTGGTTGCTGCTAGGCACACCTGTTACATCGAGAGATTTAGCTTTAGGTACCCACTTATATTTGGGTCCTTCATGGTTAGTTACCTTTCTGTTAGATGCTACTTGTCTCATGTACCAATCTGTGGTCTTGTGGCCATATTTACTACAGCAAGAGCATCTCTTCTTTCTTCCTTTTTCTGGCAGGAATAAAGAAGTCTTATACCAGATCTCACTAGAAGATTTTTCATAGCCTAATCCAGCTTTGTCAAAAATTCCCTTTTGAGACCCAATGAGTCTCTCAAGATTTTTGTTCCATTTACAAATTTTGCTAGATCATCTATTAGAATTCTGTTTTTCCTTTTGAGTTTTCTGGTTTTCATCAGACACTTTCTTCAGCTCTTGCTCATTATGGACTTGAGCCTTAGCTTTAACCATTTCAGACAATTTCATGTGAGACAACATGAGACTGTTGTTTTTATGATTCAGACCTTCAATTTTCTTTTTCAAGAAATTTTATTTTTTCAAGAGCTGTATTTAATTCTGACTTTAGCAAGGAGCTCTTAGAGCCCAGAAGATTTGAATCATATAAGAGGTTTTCAAAAGCAGACTTAAGTTCATCAATTGAATATTCATAATCAAATTCATATACCTCTTCATCAGATGATTCTCCATTAGCCATAAGACATATATTTGCTGATTGTTCATCTTGGCTTTCATCTCCATCAGTGTCATCCCAGGTAGCCATCATTTCCTTCTTTTTTGGGCTTTTCTTTAGATCTTTTCTGAGTTATGGACACTCAGATCTCATGTGTCCAGGTTTTCTACATTCAAACAGATGAACTGTCCTTTCTTATCAGTCTTGATTTCTTTTCTTCTTGATGGGAAGTTTCTTCTTCCACTTCCTCTAGCTCTCCACATACGTCTGATCTTCCTTGAGATGTAAGCCAGCTCATCATCCACGTCACTCTCATCTTCATCATCATCTTCATCTTCTGTTTCTGTGTCATGAGATGAGGTGAGAGAAGTCTGTTGAGATGAACTTACCTTTTTACCTTTAGTGTTACTGGATGATGCTTTTAACGCAATTGTTTTTGGTCGTCTGATGTGGTCTTCCTCCATCAGCTCTTGTTCATTGCACTTTTAATGATCCAAGAAGTTCATCTAGTCTGAGGATGCTCAGATCCTTGGCTTCTTGGATAGCTGTTAACTTTAGGTCTCCAAGGTTTGGACAGGCTCCTTAGGATTTTTCTTACCATGTCTTGATTTGAGTAGGTCCTTCCTAAAGACTTGAGGTCATTTGTAATGATAGTGAATCGTCTCACCATGTCCTCAATGCCTTCATCTTCATTCATCTTGAAGAGCTCATACTGTCTAACCAGTATGTTGATTTTGGCTTCTTTCACCTTGATTTGTCCCTTCATGTTATATTTCAAGAGCATCCCAAATTTCTTGGTTGTTGTACATCCTGCTACCTTATCATATTCACTGCGACTAAGAGCACAGGTTAGCAGATACTTAGCTCTTGAGTTTAGAACATACCTTGCTTTTTTCAGCATCAGTCCATCTATCTCTGGGCTTAACTATTCTCTGATCAAGCTCATCAGTGGTGAAGGGTATGTAGGGTCCATTTTCTATGATTTCCCATAGATCAACATGTTGAGATTCAATGAACAATCTCATCCTATCCTTCCAGTAGTAGTAGTCAGTTCCATCAAAGGCGGGTGGCCTGATGGTGGATGCTACTCTCAGGTATGAACAAACTTGCACTAGGTCCAGCCATGGATCTTTTCCTCTTCACACGTAGGTGTGCTCAACCCCTTGAGAGGTCCGAGCTCTGATACCAACTGAAGTTGCTGAACGTCTCTAGAAAGGGGAGTTGAATAGAGACTTAAAAATATTTTTCCTTAAAGAGCACACTTAATTTCAAGTTGAGACGTGATCTCAAGTTTACAACTTGGAGTCTCAGATTCATGAGACGTTGTCTCAACAATAATATTGTAATCAGATGAAGATTGATTAGTTAATGTTTATCAACTTGGTTAGTCTCTAAGTAGCTTGAGTTTTTAAACAGATTTTAACTTGAGAGAGATTTGAGATGAGACTCACTTAATGAGCTGTTACAAAAAGATTTTCTTTCAAGTTCTTAGTTTATTTTAACAAGCAGATTTAAGATGTGCAGTGTAAGTAAGAGATAAGGGAGAAGAGATGCACACACAGGATTATAATGGTTCACCCACAACCTTGGGCTACGTCCAGTCCTCACCACCTGTGAGATTTTCACTATTGACAATCTGTCAATACAAGTATTTTTACAGCCTCTTCAGGACGCCCCTCACACCAAGCCTAGGCACCACCTATCTTGGCTGAGTTACAAGTATTCCTTACAGCCTCTTCAGGACGGCCCACTCTCAATCTAAGACTAGGCTTTCTCCTATCTCAGATGAGACTCAAGTACAAGATTGATAGTTTTGAAGATGTTCTAGCTTTAACACACACAGTGTGGGTAGACAATGATTCTTGAGCTAGAGTAACTCTCTTCTCACAAAGATATACAAATGAGTACTGTAAGGGAAGAGAGGTGATGAGACTACAAGAGCTTCTTTCTTAAGATCTGTTCTGTTCTTTAAGCTCTAGAGATGAGACGTGAGCTCTGTGTAAGATGAGATGAGATGAGATGCATAGATAATTCAGCAAAAGAGTCTCATATGAATCACTGTAGCATTCAACATTTATCTTGATGCAGAAGTAGCCGTTATTGGTCGTTGTGAGATTGCTTTGGATCCGTTGGACAGTAGCTGTAGAGAGAGGACCTCTTTTTTTCTGGACAAGTGACAGCTTCAAGATGATGTAATCACGTGACAGCATGCAGTGTACTTCCTTGTCCTTGTGTTGACTGGCTTTTGCTTTGCATAGGTTGACTTTTTATGAGACCTCATCTTTTGGTCTTATCTTTAACTTGCATCTCTCTTGTGAGCTTGCATCTCTTTTGTTGAGCTTGCGTCTCAAGCTGATCTGGATCTCTTCATGAGCTTCTTGCATCTCTTTCTTACATTTCTGAATACTTCATATTCTGAAGTCCTTTCTAACGCATGATTGATGTTCTTTATATTTCATGATCAAGCATTCTCTTTATGAAGTGACCTTGAGCTTGCATCTGTTCATGAGCTGTCGTCTCAAGCTGTTCCAGGATCTCTTTACTTGATGCTTGATAGGACTATAAGTCTTAGCTTGTTTGCAATAGGCTTATGTTCTGGTCTTTAACTTGATCATCTTCTTTAAATGAATCTGCAAAGTGTTAGCTCTAAAAGAAATCTGGCCAAAGACTTGAACAGCTTGGTTAGCAAATAACAAGATGTAGTACTTATCCTTTTTAGCTCATGATTTACTTTAATGGTTTGGCATATTAAAAAACCTTATAGGAGTAAGGTTTTTTCAACATTGGACACACTTCCAAGCCCTCTTTCCACCAAAGGTGCCCTGTCACACAGCTATCATCACCAGTGAGACAAATGAGAAGGTTAAAAAGAGTGTAGTAGAGACTCAAGCAGAGATGCCAAGTACTGGAAGACTTGTTGATGGCAAGAGGTTGAGCATACTAGGTTACCAAATCTTTTTCCTTTTTGGCTTCCTTGTTGTGAGTTACTATCTGTGGTGCATCACCTAATGTATGTAAGGATTGTTTATATTGTTATCTTCATGCCTGAGCATATATATAATGTTGTATATCTAATAAATGTCAACTATGACAAATTCTAATTGTCATTGTTGTTCTTTCAAGCGAAAGGGAGGGAGATTTGTTCGTAAAACTAACTAAAAAAGTTAACTATAAGTTTGAAAGTTTTTGATTGAATGTGTTTAGTAAAACTAGATGAAATGGTAAAATGCCATCTAAAGATATTATTAATTATTAATCAATGATGAGTAGAGGTGGTTGAGGGATAAATTTGTAATAAATTTTTTAGCCTAGCTGAAAATGGAGCTTTTTTAAAAAAGTTACATCAAGTAGCTTTTTAAAAAGTGTTGGTAGCTACCCAAACAAAATTACATTTTCAAATAACCACTGAAGTGGTTTTAAGTTTTTAACTACTAATTTTAGCTTTCACCTTACTAAAATGGCTGTATAAGCACATATTAAGATGATTTATCTAAAAGCTGCAATTGAAAAAAAATTAATAGTCTCCTTAATTGAAGAAATAATTTTGCTATCAAAAGAAATTTATCTAAAATATGTAATGAAAAAAAATTAATAAATTCTCCTTAATCGAGAAGAAATAATTTTTCTATCAATTTGATTTTGATACGCTTTCCTGTTGATTTAACTTGATTCTGATTGAAATTATTATGTACTAAAGGTGGTGCACTTTTAAGTTCTACAAGTTTTTTTTAAAAGCAAAATCAGTTTCTAGTTTTAAAATTATTTTAATTTTAGGTTTTGTTTCTAGAAAGTTGTTGATAAACTATCAAGTGTGTTATATCCGCTAACCTTTTCTATCAATAAACAAACTTTTGTTGAGTTAAGATCCTACTTGGCTAATGGTTACTTTGTTAGTTATAACTAGAGTGTGTTTTTTAACCACATGTCTCCTTCACGGGAGGTAATAAACATCTATATCATGCTGGGGTTCGGTTAGCTCTCCCAATGGGAATTTTTTCTATCCGCCCAAAAAATCGAACTCAAAACCTTACTTAAGGGGAATCAAGAATGTACCACTTGAATTAACCCTCATTTGGTATAACGGAGAGTGTTATGTACCATTCAATTCAGTGTAATTTAAATTGAATCGAAAAACTGGAAATCGAATACAAGTTGAAACCAAAAATCAATAACTGTAAAAATGAATTTTTTTTTATTAGATTGGATTGGTCTTCGAATCATGTATTGAAAAGCGATCCAAATTAAATTTATATACGCATATATATTTTACTATAAAATAATTATATATTTATACTGGTATATATATATATATAAATATTTATGAAATTACTTATATTATATACTTTTTATGATTTTATTATGTAAGATCGTGGTTAATATCTTATAAATACATAAATTTAAAATAGTTGTACAATTGATTTTCATGTTTCATAGTGTTTTATTAATTTATTTTATATTAATAAATATAAGTTTCAATTAATAAAAAACATCTACTATTATTTCATTAATTTTATCAATTTTATTGTCTTTTAAAAATCGAAAATTGATTCAATCCAATCTAATTTAAATTAGATCGGATTTGAATTGGATTTGAAAAATAATCAAAATCGATCTCATGATGAAAAGATAAAATTGCAATAATTAAATCAATGATTTGATTACCTTAAATCGACCCAAACTAAGACGTAACACCCCTAGTTGTGAGTGATGTGGGCTCCCTCCAAATATGAGTAAGTTTCGAGGCTTGGGGCCAATATTTTTCTCACCCCCAAATGTTTTTTAAAAGTCATTCCCTAACTACCCTCACCCCTTCTCATTCCCCTTCACGTTTGTCCTTAACCAGACGTGTAACGTCCTAATTTCTACATTCGAGAGTAAAGCTTGTTGGAAGCCAAATCCCAAATTTCTGAAATTATTTCGCGCCATTTTTAATATCACATACAATAACCATACAATTGTTTAAGCGTCCAATGATAACTTGAACAATATATGGAATTTAAGAACCGAATACATAAACGCCTCAAGGGCTCAAACATACATAATCTGTAAACATCCATTGTGATACACCCATACATATGCCCTAACAAAATAGAAAGGCCCAGAGGTTGCACATGTACAGTCATATCCCCAAATAATACAAATACAATTCTAGTCATAGAATGGTCCACTGAATACATAAATATCTAAATACATAACAAAACTAAAGCTCATGCAAGCCCTCCAGTTTACTGCCCTGGGGCGGGGTGGAACCTGTGCATCTATAATGTAATCACAAAACGTGTTTGTGAGACTAGAGTCTCAGTGAGTAAAGCATGCAGTAAGCAGTGTAGGTAAACAGGCAGATGTAATGCAACAACACAAGATAAAACATATATATACCCAAGCTCTAGCATATAACCCTCGATAGACTCTTATGAAATATGCATGTTCTACATTTCCCGGCAGGACATGGTCTTATCTCTATCTCCGAGGCTAGACTTGAGCTCAGACTATAAGGAACGTCTCCCTTAGGGTGTTACTCGCCATTATTTTGGGTACCGAAGTCCAAGTTTTACTCTAGGAACCGAAGTACGTTATCTCTTTATTAATCTCTGGGGGCTAAAGCCCAAGTGTTTTATGTATTATCAATATATGCACTACATAAACCATAATATACATGAATATTACAATTAGGTCTATGATCAGGAAAAACCCCCAACTCAAACCCTAATTACAATCTTCTAAGCATACACCCAATCAAAATCTCATACATTAGATATATATAAACAAAATCAATCACATAAACAATTACATATAAGCTCTAGAAAGTGAAAACAAGAGGTAGGGTTCATTGGGGAGAGCATACACAAGTTGGAGTGAGGGTTGTTGATGAAATTCTGGCAAGCGTACCAAAAGTTCAAGCAGTATAATAGTAAGTATAAAGTCTCGTATCCACAGGAGAGCGGTTCACTTCGTAAATTTTCAGGTGATCGAATTGTCAAGTGAGAAACTTTTTGTGAATGATTGATGTGCAGAATTTAAATGACAAGAAGAAAAATAAGCAATAAAATAAGGGAAGATAGATTTACTTGATTAGGATTGGACTTCGTTTCATCGCACCCCTTATGTATGTGAATTCCTTCTTTAATTATAATATATTTTACAATACCTTAGCCAACTCTATTGTTTTACCCCGGGGGTCTCTAGTAGTTAAAACACTCGACGGTTAGCCCATGCGGGTTCTCCCAGGCCGACAAACTACCACGACTTGATCGTTCTATTAGTCCATTGTTAAAACTATCAATTAATTATATATTCCTATAGATGCCTCCTATGAACGGGCTGTCACTCACCAAAACATTTCAATCATCAGACTCCCACCTATATTTCCATATAACTAACGAGTACCTTTAGCAATCGGAGGTTATGTTTCCTTGGGTCGAGGTTTCCCCCAAACTCTAATACTAGCCGAAATTTCTCATTCTCGTTGTATCCTGATCACTTAGCCTACAACTTCGGCGCACGCGCGGAATTAATGCATTAAGAACAGCATAAAAGTACCGATAAATATAAAAACAGGGATTTATAATTAAATAAGAGAATTCACATACATTTGGGGATTGACTCCACTACATCCAATCCTACTGAAGAGCTTAGCCTACTCATGGTAGCCATTACAAACCACTGAAGAATTTGTCACCTTCTTCAATCTTGTGCGTCTATCTTCTATTCTATACCTCTCTCTCCGTTGTTTTTGTGATCTGTACAAAAGGTCCCTATTTATAGACTGGGAAAACCTAATCTAAATCTGGAAGAGATCAATCTGTAATTGCATTTTTAAAAAGCTGGTTCGCGTGATGTGCTTCACCTGCGCTAAACGCAGGTGAAGCGTGTCTCTTTGGAAGCTGCGCTTTACCTGCGCTAAGCGCAGGGTGAAGCGTGAAACACGCTGCAAACTTTCTTTAATTCCTCATTTATCCACTTGATCTCTTTCTGATCTTGCCTCTGCTTGATTGACTTTCCTTGTTTCCCTTTTCTGACTTGATCTTGTGTTTATTTGAACTTGAATTTAAATTGGGAAAGTTATCCACAGGATCATTTGTTTTAAATGGCTGTTGATCTTATCTTTATTTTGTCCTCATTAAAACTTCAAATCTGCAAATAATCTCCCCATTTAATGCTATCTTCTTTCCAAATTCAAATCTACCATAAATCTGCACAAATTAACAGATTTCTAATTAAAATAGCATCAAATTCAAATTCAAACCAAATAATCACAATTATTTACAAAAAGGGATTATTTTGGGGCATAAATTACTATTTTGTCCTTGATAAGTGTAATAAAAACATAGGAAAATATCACATAATTTACACTTATCAGGTGTGTGAGCTTTACTCACCTCAAAAGAGCTCCATAGAAAGGGAAATGATCGTAGGGGAAAGGTGGAGTTGAAGATCCTTGGTCGCCTCAAGCTTCCTCTAGCTCCCAAGGTGCGTTTCTCTCTAGAATCTCTCTTTCTCACTCTAGAATGAAAATGGAAGAAAGAAAGAAATAGATGATCTGGTGCCCTAATTAATGTTTTTAACCTGTTACGCGTATTCTCACTTAAGCGAGAGAGATTATCGCTTGAGCGAGAGGGCTGGGAAATTCCTCTCTTCGCATTCTCTCTCAAGCGAGAATCTTCTCGCTTGAGCGAGATTCTGCTTGCTCAAGCGAAAAACGTCTAGAGAGCCCCCAATTCTGGTTGAATTTCGCTTGAGCGAGACCATTTTCGCTCAAGCAAAATTCTTCCAGAGAGCACTCCAAATGCTCCCCTGTTTCTTGCTTGAGAGAGAGCCTTCCCGCTCAAGCGAGAAAACCAGAAAGGATTTTGCAACTTTTACTGATATACTCGCTCAAGCGAGCCATTCTCGCTTGAGCGAAAATATGGATGTCAACAGGGAGAGGCGGGTAGTGCACTACCCGCATCCATAGCCGCTAAAATTAATGGGTACCCATGTGGTAGCGGATATCCACGGGTACCCATTAATATTTGAAAATTCAAAATTTATAGAAAGAAATAATGAAAATATCATATAATATATCATAATATCATATGATATTAATATTATATAATATAAATTAACATTATATAATATCATTACATGTTAATATATTAAACTTATCATTATAAAATAGTAAAAAATAATTTTTATATCATCATAAAATAATAAAAAATATAATATTTTAATATAATTAATAGAAATATATATTTTAGTGAATAAACGGGTACCCGCAGGACGGGTAGTGATAATATTGTCCCCACCCATTTAATAAATATGTGGGTACCGTTGCGGGCATATCCGCGGGGTACGAGTTTTTTTTACATCCCTAAGCGAGAATATCAAAACTCAATTTTCTGATTTCTCTTCTTTTCTTATTCTAACTCAATCATCTCCACCCAATCCTTATTTCTTTTTACCAAACTATTATATTACACACTTAATTCACAAAAAAGATTAAAATCCTTGGGATGTTACAAGACGTGGGTGGGAGAAGAAGGGAAGGGGGGAGGGTTGTAGTGGGTGGGGGGTAAGGGTGGTTGTAGGTGAGGATAGGGGGTGGTGGTGAAGGGAAGCAGAAGAGGTGATTGTAGATAGGGAATGAATTTTTATAAAAACAAAATTTTAGGGGTGTAAATAGCAAAAGGAGGGTGGGAAAAGCAAACGATGAGGTTTGACTCAACCATCTTTACACACTATGAGCCATTAGCATGGGACATGGGTCTAGAACAATGAGTGAACAGAAAAACAAAAAGTATACAAGTTGAGAATTATTTTTAGCACGCTCTTTTTTCACTTTTCACACCCCTCCTCTGTTTTACAATTTTTTCCCTACATTGTAGCTTCATGAAATTTGTTTTCGGAAGTCACTTTCAATTTGCCTTCCGGAAACTATTTTTGTTGCAAATTACAAAATGACTCCGGGAATAATTTTTGGAAGCCAACCTTTTAATTTGGCTTCTGGAAATAACATTATGGAAACACACAATTTTTCAAATTCCCATTTACTTCTTCTTATAGCGCACCTATTGCTTTCCATTTACACACATATTCTCTCGTAGTTATTTTCAGTCATGAGTCAAATTATTTTTAAAAGAGATTGGGAATGTTAAGGGAGGAGGTGGTGGCACGGGTTGAGAAGGGAAGGAGAGGCTAGGAGGAGGAAGACATGATGGGAAAGGAGTGCAGTAGTAAAGAAGGGTGGAGGAAAGAGAAGGCAGGGAGAGAGGGAGTCGCGGGGTTGGGGGACGTGGAGGTGGGGTGGGGGAGGCGTCTGGATCCTCTCCAGTGTAACTAGTGGTCCAGTTTTCATCTCACGGTGACCAATGCTTTACTTTTTTTTTTTTTTCTGTTTATGTAAACAATTTTTTTGCGGTTAAGATTTTCTCCCGTTAAAAAATAACGGGAGAGGATCGCGATCCGGTGGGGGAGGGGGTGATAACAGTGGGATAATTAGGAAAATTAAGAAAAAGGGGGGAATGGGTGGAAATAGCAAATAGAGGTGCCAAAAGCAATTCTCATACAAGTTTAGTTTTACATTACAAGCTAAGTTATGTAAATTTAAGTCTAGAAATAAATATCTTTCCCAATTTAATTACAATCCCAATCTAGAGCCATTGTCTCATTGGTGTGATGGAAATAACCCTCAATAATATGTATTTCACTGGTATTGTTGAAATGTTGTCATTTCACACATTATATAGTAAAGAAGCATATATAAAACAAAAGTTTTCCATATTACTAGAATTGTGTCAAATTAAATAACTCAACTCATCATATTATTTTATATTCATATACTTTTAAAGATTCAAATTTAGGAGTCTTCCCCATTTTGTACGTCTTTTGAGATTTGTTAAACCATCTAACTTCAATGGCATGGAATGACAAGTTGTTGCGCACCAACTAGTCTATGATGATCTTGTGTTCCTTGTTCTCATTATCGGACCATCTAACTTCATCTTTAATTGTATGGAAAGACAAGTTGTTGAGCACTAACTGGTTCAATGGTCTTTTTTCATGCTCTTTAAATACTCCTCTTGATCTAAGACCCCTCTTGAAAATTTTGTTAAAAGACCTCTTACAAAATTCTAGAAGCATTTATTAGTTTTACCATATTTACCCTTCACAATTAATGAACCCGTATAATTTTGAAGAGTTTGTTAAAGTGGGAAATTAAATAAAATTTAATTTTAAATACAAGTAAAATTAAGCATATAATATTATATATTTATTTATGAATTAAAATCTTATTTCGGCTTAACCAAATATTTTGGTCAAGCCCTCAAAGAAGGAATTTAGTGGCTCATAGCTTTGCAAAAGTTGATTTAGATGCACCTTGTACTTATAGGATTTTTAGCGCTCTTCCTGGTTTTGCTGATGTTCCTTTTCTGTTTTATCCTTTTAGGTCTCCGTTTGAGAGAGTAGATTAGATTTCTTTTAGTATTTTTGACCCTATACTACATAAAAAAATTAAATGCTATATTAATTTAATGAATATAATTATTATTAATATTTATTCAATAAATATGACTTATTTAAATTAATAACTTTGTATTAAACGTTTCTATAATAGAAAGAGCACTACTAGTGACACTTTGATGGGAAGTCATATTCAAAGTTGAGATCAATCACCAATGGGTTGGTTCAGGTGGTACTGATTCTTTTTAAATAAAGTTTCGGTTTGAATCTTGTGAATGAAAAAAATACTCGTTGGGAGAGCTAACTCTACCATGATATAGATGTTCCAGCTTGAACAGGATTGCCTCCCGATAGGATACCCATGCTTAACAAAAAAAAAGATTAGATCGACCATAAAGCAGAGAATGACCGCTACAAACTTTTATCCAATTGCTCACTTCACTTGTTATCACCACCTGTCGCTTCCCTTTTCTACGTGTTGAGAGATGCCTCAGCCTTCACAGTGCAGTGTAACTGTCATGAGTTACGCATAGAAATGAATAAGAACATTAATTAAAGTGGGAAACATTGGAGCCCACAGAGATAAAATGGTACACATAGAAATTTTTATTACTATGATAGCAGCGAATTTCTCCTTCTGGATTTTTTCCTAAGTGAAAGTTCTTCTAACTTTTCACGTATATATGTCATATATGAAAAGAAAATTGCCTTCTGTATTCTCTCTCTTCTTCAGAGTTTAGTGTTTCACTTTGTCTTCTCTCATAGTTGGCTAAGAAGAAACCACCCAAAATGGTGATCACATCCACTGTCTCACACCCAGAAGAACAAGGACAGAGCTTATGCTCTACTTTTGCTTCCAGATATGTGCGTGAACCTGTTCCAAAGTAAGTCCCTTTTTCTCAAACTCACACTTAGTTTATGGTTGATTCTTCTGAAGAAAGCATGCAGACCCAGCACGGAAAAAGAGAAAAGGTTTGGTTTTTTAGTTTTTTGTGAAATGGGGTTTCTGTGTTGTGATGGGGTTGTGGTGGGAATGTTGATACAGGTTCAAGATGCCAGAGAGGTCTATACCAAAGGATGCTGCTTATCAGATAATAAACGATGAGTTGATGCTGGATGGGTTACCAAGGCTTAACTTGGCCTCGTTTGTGACCACTTGGATGGAGCCTGAGTGTGACAAGCTCATCATGGCTTCACTTAACAAGAACTACGTTGACATGGATGAGTACCCTGTCACCACTGAGCTCCAGGTCTGTCACATCACATCTTTGAGTAATTGGGTGGGGTGGTGTCTTTCTATGATCATGAATTTTTGGTCTTTGGAGCTCTGCTTGATAAAATTAGATAAATAAATAAACTTGTTTGAAGTATGTTTAATTTTTTTAAATTATTGCATTATTGTGTGAAAGGGCTTGATACTTTGATTTTTCATTGGTTTTATTATGTTGGATTTAGTTTGTTCTATGAAAAATATTTCTTTTTTCCTTCCTTTCTTCCTGAGACCATCATTCACTGATCAAATTGCCTTTGGGAGAAAAAGGAAACTCCAAAGAAAGGGTAGAGATATTCTAAAAGAAAAATACTTTACTTCAGATACTGCTGATTTTTATGACATTTTCACCTCAAATTTTGGTATTTTTTATGGTAACTTCTTGTCAATTTTTTTTATTGTAATTAAAAAAAATCAGTGTTCTGTATCTGAAGTACACTAGTAAAATTGAAGACTGTGATATTAGATGTGGATAATTTTTAATAGTTTCCATTAAAATTTCAAAACTGATGGAGTGACTAGATTCACTTGTTCAATTCTGCAGAATCGGTGTGTTAATATAATAGCACATCTATACCATGCTCCAATTGGTGAAGATGAGACTGCAGTGGGTGTGGGAACGGTGGGATCATCAGAGGCAATAATGTTAGCAGGTCTGGCTTTTAAAAGGAAATGGCAGACAAAAAGGAAATCAGAAGGCAAACCATATGACAAGCCCAACATAGTTACTGGGGCTAATGTGCAGGTGGGTCTCAAATTGTGTTTAATTCTATGAAGTTTTAAACAACTTTTAATTTGTGTGGAAACTGCATGAGTCATATCATGGAAATAGGTACCTGAATCATATGCTCTAAGTGATTGATGTGCCAGATTTTAGGCCCTTTAGATCTCCATGTTTAATGTTCTTTAATATGCTACACAGGTTTGTTGGGAAAAATTTGCAAGGTACTTTGAGGTTGAGCTCAAGGAAGTGAAACTCACAGAGGGATGCTATGTGATGGACCCTGTGAAAGCAGTGGACTTGGTAGATGAGAACACCATCTGTGTTGCAGCCATTTTGGGGTCAACTCTGACTGGAGAGTTTGAGGATGTGAAGCTTCTCAATGAACTTCTTACTAAAAAGAACAAGGAGACAGGGTGGGATACCCCAATTCATGTAGATGCTGCCAGTGGGGGGTTTATTGCCCCATTTCTCTACCCTGATCTAGAGTGGGATTTCCGTTTGCCATTGGTGAAGAGCATCAATGTTAGTGGTCACAAGTATGGTCTTGTCTACCCTGGTGTTGGTTGGGTTGTCTGGAGGAGTAAAGATGACTTGGCAGAGGACCTTGTTTTCCATATAAATTATCTTGGATCTGATCAGCCTACTTTCACATTGAATTTCTCCAAAGGTAATATATGAATTGACACATGTCTTTGATTTCTTAATGAAATCAACATCTTTGCATCTTCTGTAAGCTGTTTAAATGTTGTTAGAATATGTCTCACTTCAAAGTTTTCAGCTCAAAATGTAAATAAAAATTATTTCAATATTGAGTCTTTATCTCACCGCCTCTGTCCGTATAGAATTCATCAAATCTTTTTTTAAGTGAGCAGCAGCTCTCTTTATCTCACAGCTTAGAGTGTTATGTGTCTGATTGAATAAGGTCCTCATATCATGTCTGACTGAATAATGTCTCCTGTCTGAAAAAAGAATTATGTTTTGGTGATAATTGTAGTAGCACATTATACATTTGAATCTGCTTAAGTGCTACCTGAAATGTATAGATTTTATGCGACCTCTGCAATTAATGCTAGATTTCAAACACATTCATTTGGGTGCAGCTGGTTGCAATTTGTGAGGAAAACTGTTTCGGAGAGTCATGCTGTCAATTGAATGTTGTTTTTGAACTCATTAGTCTCTCATATATTTCCAGTCTTCTTTAAGATTGTTGCTAATAGCAATGAAACATCCATCACAGTAGTACAGACTTGGAATTCGTCAAGTTGTTTTTCTAGGCCTATGGAAATCCCTCAGGTTATATATTGACTGTACTAAACATACTACTCTGGTCTCGAATATAAGCAAAAAAGAACTAATTCACGCTAATTAAGAATATTTGTTGAGTTCATTAAATTTTCTCAAACTCACATAAAAAGTGAACAACATTTACTAAACTATCCTTGTTAATATTTATTGTAAAGTGGATCATTGGAAAGGAAATGTATATTAAATAAGGGTATTGTAGGGATACTAACATTTAATAGGGTAGAGGTAGTTTGCTTTTGCTTATATTTGAGACCAACGAAATTGAATTTTGAGTTGCTTATATTTGAGACCGGAGTGGTATGTCTTGCAAACGAAATTGTGCTTAACCCTATCACATTTGTCCAGATCATACATGTGATAAATGATTGAGAGAATTAATTGAATTCTTAAGTATGTAGATCAGATACATGTAATAAGCATTGGAAAATCAACAAGTGAGAATTTTCCTAACAATAAAAATGATGATAAATTATTGTAGTGCAATTTGATTTATATTGCAATCATCTGAATCTTAGCATAATATTCTTTCCTTTGTCCTTTCTGTTTCTCTTGACAGGATCTAGTCAAATTATTGCTCAGTATTACCAATTCATACGGCTTGGCTTTGAGGTAAGCAAGTTTTCATCTTGATGCTGAATCTTCTTTGTAAGCATGATAAGTTTGTACATGCTTCCTTGGTTTATTTTAGGTTAATGACGGTAGAGAAAATTAAATCCCCAAGAAAAATAGATTACTTATATATGTTTCCTTTTTTCATTATTCATTTTTGTTCATATAGAATTTACTTAATAATATAACTAAAATATTTCAGATATGGATATAGGATGTATGGGATTTGATTTCTCACACTCTAATAAAAGAAAGACAAGGCAAAAGACAAAGCCTGATAGGAGGAGGCTTCTATGCAGAATCTACATTAATGTAGATTTGTTACGCAGTCCATTAGCTAGGAATATCACTTGATCCAATTGTTTACTAATGAATAACATGAACATTATGACAAGAATGACTTTCATACAACCATCAAAATGAATGAAATCATAGTTCAATAGGCCAGAACTCAAGTAAACCAACAATAATATTCTTAGATTAATATACTGAATGATCAATTTTCTTGGTTGTTTCTCCACTTCCTGAAAATCCTAATGAAGATAACCTATAAGACAGCACTTGATTAGTTTCAATGTTCATCAAATAGTCATCAATTTAACTGTTAAACCGAAATTTGGCAATAACAACTGCATGATGCATGATATAAGAAATATGCTGGGCAAAACAGCATACATATTTGCTTCATTGTGTATGTGTTAAAAATGGTCACACCTTGAGGTTAAATTGATAATTAACTGCCATTTTATGCAATATCTGTTTTTCTTATACATCTGGTTTTTTCTGTCTTGTAAACATAAGGGCTACAAAAATATCATGGAAAATTGCTTGGAGAATGCAAGAGTTCTGAAGGAAGGAATTGAGAAAACAGGGAGGTTTAACATTCTCTCCAAGGACATAGGAGTGCCACTTGTAGCTTTCTCTTTGATAGACAGCAGCCAACACACAGTGTTTGAGATAGCTGACCATCTGAGAAAATTTGGGTGGATAGTTCCAGCCTACACAATGCCACCAGATGCACAACACATTGCAGTCCTCCGGGTGGTGATTAGGGAGGATTTCAGCCGCAGCTTGGCTGAAAGACTTGTTTCTGACATAGAGAAAGTCCTGAAGCTCTTGGACACACTTCCAAGCCCTCTTTCCACCAAAGGTGCCCATGTCACAGCTATCACCAGTGAGACAAATGAGAAGGTTAAAAAGAGTGTAGTAGAGACTCAAGCAGAGATTGCCAAGTACTGGAAGAGACTTGTGGATGGCAAGAGAGTTGGAGCATGCTAGGCTTACCAAATCTCTGCCTTTTTGGCAGCCTTGTTGTGAGTTACTTTATCTGTGTGTGTGTGCATTCACCTAATGTATTAAGGATTGTTATATTGTTATCTTCTTGCCTGAGCATATGTATAATGCTGTATAGCAATAAGTAGTGTCAACACATGACGAATTAAGGCAGTTTGAATGATTTGGAGAAAGTTTTCACCTTTGTTAAGATTGTTTAATCTTGATATCTAGTTTATTTGTGAAGCATGAGGTATAAAAACTGTGTAAAAATTTTAACTTTGTAACTAAATAATGGAGGTGCTATTTGCTAAAATATCAAAGTGATCAATTAGTGTAAGGTATTTTCTCCATATAAGGGTCCGTTTGATTACAGTTGAGTAGAATTACAGTTGAGTAGAATTGATTCTAGAAATGAATGGTTGAGATAGATGATGCACGCTTTATGAAGTACGTTGGACGAAAGTGATTTAAAATCAATTCTGGTTTTGCACCATTGGAATTTAATTTAAAACAAATAGGCTCTAAATCTAGTTAACCACCAAAGAGCAGGCTACTTCATATCATATTCCAATGGCTCATTCTTTTGCACCATTTCTAAGATATTTAAGCATTCTATAGATGAAAGGTAGATTTGATTTTGTCATAGTACAATAAAAATCTAAAAAACTGAATTTCAATCTACTGGTGAGATTGCCCTTACATATGACCTTATTTTGATATGTGGTTGAGATTAGAATGGCAGAGGACACTATCATAATATCCCAAGTACATGGAAAGTGACCTTATATGTTGCTCAGTCTGCATGTCTTCTGTTTCTGTGTGTTGAGAGGTTGAGGCTCTTTATGGCTCTGCCATCCCTTACCCATTTCTTTGTTGGCTTCTTTGTTTTATTCTCTACATGTGCTTCACGTTGCTCAAAAAATCTTCCAAGATAAAACACAAAATCCTATCCTCTTCCTAGCTATATTATCTCCTAAACACTGTTCACTAGTCTCCTCACTCCTCAGTTCCCAGTTTCCACTTCTCATACAAGCTCTTAGATCTGCAACAGCATTACTAGCTAGGCTCAAAACAAAGCCACCAAAATGGTGCTTTCATCCACATGTGAAGACCCATGTGAGCAACTGCAGTCCACTTTTGCTTCAAGATATGTGCTTGACCCACTACCCAAGTAAGTGTTTTTCCAAACAAGTCCCTTCTTTTGTTCAATGTTATCCATAATTTCTTTAGAAGAAATGACAAAAAAAGAAGGTAAAAAAGGAAACCAAAAACTTGATTTTTATGAAATGGGCTTCTTCTTTTTTGTGTGTGTGTGTTGTGATGGGGTTTTGGTGGAAATGTGGAATGAAGGTATAAGTTACCAGAGAAATCAATTCCAAAGGATGCAGCATATCAGATAATAAACAGTGAGTTGATGCTGGATGGGACACCAAGGCTTAACTTGGCTTCATTTGTGACCACATGGATGGAACCAGAGTGTGACAAGCTCATAGTAGATTCCCTTAACAAGAATTATGTTGACATGGATGAGTATCCTGTCACCACTGATCTCCAGGTATGTGGATCATTGGGGAAAAAACAAAGTCTGCTCTGTTTCACAAAATATGTATGCATGAGAAATTTTGTAATAATTTTGGAAAGAGATGTTTGTCTTCATTCATCATTCACAAATTTCTTATCCCCAACAAATCTCAATCTCTAAATCCAACGGTGACATCTCCATCCATAGGAAACTTTCTTGCACAAAAATGTGTGCAACCAACGTTTCTCATGTTGGAAAAAGGCAAAAAGCTTTGAGAAATGTTATCTCATGTGTGATAGTTGATGTGATAAAAGAAAAAAAAAATGCAACCAAAAGAAAAAGAAAGGAGATAAAAATAAGAAATGTGTTATATGAATTATGAATTATATATGTTTTGTTTACATGACTATTAATGTGGTTAATTTTTATTATGTTATAAACATGAATTTAAGAAGAGTGTTAGTCCGAATTCACTTTATTATTACAAACGTGATTTTGTGTGAAATTAAAAACGCTCCAAATGGTCAGAAAAGCTTTTGCCTCGAAAGTTCCATATACCAATCTCATTGGAATTGTTTTGTGAGAGGAATTGGACAAAAGTGAGTTTAAAATGATACGAAGTAGAGGAATGAATGCATATGGTTGCCACTGTTTGACCCGGTCCACATCTATATCCATAAATAAAGAGATATGTTAGTAATATATGTTTTTTATAATATATATTCTAATCATTAATTGAAAAATAAATAGTTACTATTGTGATAAAAATATATAATAATTTATGAAGTTGATAAAATCTATCATTATTTTTTAAATTAATTATTTTAATTTCAAACTTAAAACTGCACCCGTCATTCTAATATTTTTTTTAAGATTCTCTTTTCTAATAAATTTTGTTTATTATTGGATTAAATTAGAGTTGACTCCACTTATATGTCCAAGATATTCACTGGGTCATAAAAGATTTAGCTCAATAATTCAAAAATATTAAAAAGAGATCGTCAAACATTGTGCTGTAAATATTTATTTAACTACCAAGTATTAGTAGGTGTTTTATGAAAAGAAAATTACTTGAAAGTAATTTTATATATAATAAATAAGAATATCTCAAGTAAAAAATTAGATTTGTAAGACACGAGTACCTTTAATGAAGAAGTATTCTAGCCTTAGATAGACCTGTTAATACAAAATATAACATAATATATATGTTTTATTTTATATTTAAATTTTAAAAATAGAAGAGAATAGGACATTCAAGCTAAAAAAAAGTTACATTTTAATTTCACCAAAATATGAATAACCCAACAATTCTATTACATTTTCTTTCATTTTATGCATATGTCATTTGCTAATTTTATATTTTTCAAAAAGATTAAAATGTGAAATTATAATCTTTGATTGAAAATCAATAGAATATTTTTTCCAATATTCTAACATGGTGCAATATTCTTCTAAGAAAAAACTTATCTATGTTCCTTAAATAATAACCTTCAAAATTCTCCGATTTGAGTGCTATATGTTTGTTTCCCCTTAAGCAAGGTCTCAAATTTGAGTCTTATGGATGGAAAAAATCTCCGCTGGGAGAGTTAGCCCCATTATGATATAGATGTTCCCGGATCGAACAGACCCTACTGTGGATTATACTTGTGGTTAAACCAAAAAAAATTCAAATGATGTGAAATTAATTTATAGAAAAAAAGAATGATTCTCCTGTTATGAACCAACTGTTGGATATAACACTTCACAGAGAGAAAGAATAATGAAGGTAAAAACAGAAATTTTTATTATACATCATAACCACATACAATTGTATACATGTATTTATACTAAAACAGAATAGCCTCACATTTATCACAATTCACACTCATTAGTTACTAACTAATTCTGTTTGACTGTAACTAACTTTTTCTAATCTGAATTACTTATATAACACCAACAACAAAAATGGCAGGATGGCTAGTAACAATTTGATCAATTTTGCAGAACCGGTGCGTGAATATTATAGCACACCTTTTCAATGCTCCTATTGGAGCAGAAGAAACTGCTATGGGAGTGGGAACTGTGGGGTCATCAGAGGCCATAATGTTGGCTGGTCTTGCTTTCAAAAGGAAATGGCAGCTAAAGAGAAAATCACAAGGCAAACCATATGACAAGCCCAACATAGTTACAGGGGCTAATGTGCAGGTACAATAATATTTCATTTGTGTTCAATGATTTAACTTTCTTAGAAATGAAGTTCCAATTTTATCAATATGTGTTCGCGTTGAAACTCGGATTTCCCAATGCAATTTTACCTAGCATTGAAAACGTGAAGTTTACCATGTTTCAACGCTAAACCAAACACGTTATCAGTGTCATTGTTTTTGTCCTCACTTGTTCAAGTGACTATGTATCATTATTTGTTTAGGAAGGTGTAATATAAATTGATTTGATTCCATATTATGCTGGATTACTGAAGTGCTTTAAGTGATTGACATGCAAGGTCTAATATTAATTACATGAACTTTAATTTTTTTTTGGTTTAATATATATTCTACAACAGGTTTGTTGGGAAAAATTTGCTAACTACTTTGAAGTTGAGCTCAAGGAGGTGAAACTCACAGAGAAATGCTTTGTGATGGACCCAGTGAAAGCAGTGGAATTGGTGGATGAGAACACAATATGTGTTGCAGCCATTTTGGGGTCAACTATGACAGGAGAGTTTGAGGATGTCAAGCTTCTCAATGAACTTCTTACAAAGAAGAACAAGGAGACAGGGTGGGATACCCCAATTCATGTTGATGCTGCAAGTGGAGGGTTTATTGCTCCATTTATCTACCCTGATCTTGAGTGGGATTTCCGTTTGCCATTAGTGAAGAGTATCAATGTCAGTGGTCACAAGTATGGCCTTGTATACCCTGGTGTTGGTTGGGTTGTCTGGAGGAACAAAGATGAGTTGCCAGATGAACTTATCTTTCACATCAACTATCTTGGATCAGATCAACCCACTTTCACTCTCAATTTCTCCAAAGGTAACATCACATATCTCTACAAACATATGAGGATCAGTAAATGTTTCAAAATAATCTGAATTTATATTACTAGTTTATTTCAAAACAATTCTAAATCAGTTTTAATAGTTGCCAAATTGTGTCCAATGAATCCTTTTGCTGTCACTTGTATTCAACTTGTGGAAGACCTATTTCTTCTTTTTCTTTACATTTCTGCTTCTTTTGGGCAGGCTCTAGTCAAATCATTGCTCAATATTATCAGTTCTTGAGGCTTGGCTTTGAGGTAATCTTCTCATCTTGAATGATGAATGTTGAGATAAGTTTTTTAGTACTCTAATATTGACACTTAGTCTTGCATACATAGTTTTTCCCTTTTTTATTTTTTTAAATCAAAAAATACTGACCACATTTAAAGCAGTTATTAAGAAAGAAAATATTGAGTGTTTAGTACTGAAGAGCTACTAAAATTTTCCCATCTTACAGGCATGAAAAGTATGTACTTGATTAGCTCAATGAAGAAAATTACTTTGGAAAAATGATTCATTCATGCAATTTCTAGAGCCATATTTTAGTTTGGGGGTGTATTTTGTTTTTTTGAAATTAAATACAAATAACTATTTGTGGTACAATACAAAAGTATATATATGATTATTTTGTTAGAGAGAATTTAAATAACAAAACATTTATAAAATTATTCTTTCCAAGTATTATGTTGTATGAAAGAAAAAATATAAGGACAATCTTTAAAAAATGAATGTTTTACTCTCTTTATTTTATCAAATTTGTTTGTTTGCATTGCACTTGTTGCTTGTGCAGCTACTAAGTTTTAAGTCTAAAGTTAAAATCTCATAGGAAGAATTGCTCCTTTGCAGACCCAATAGCAACATATTATCAAATCCAATTTATCAGAGGAATTGTTGTTGTCTAAAATTCATTCCAAAATCATCAAAATAAAATCCATTAACATGAATGAAAAAAATCTATTCACACAACTAAATGAATTTATTAGGCTAGCATCAAGATATACCAAGATTAATAATTACTATGTCTTGTTAAATTGAAGTTAAAAATAAGAACAGCATAATACAAGATGTAAGTAAAACTCAAGAGTCAAGAGAAAAATGCTTCATATTTACCTACTGCATAATGTAGAGTCTTGATAGATTGCAGCAAACAGTTATACAGTTCAGTTTTACTATTGGCAACTTTGTGCCATCGTGTGCACTTCCACCCATTTGCGGTGATGGTGGGTTTTCAGTATTTTATTTTTTAAAAATTTTAAATTAAATTTTTGCAACTTAAAATAAAAAATTGAAAACTTTTTTTTGTGATTTTCATAACATGCGTCTTGAAATTTTGAAAACAACAAAAAAACATGTTTTCAGTTTTTTATTTTTAATTCTAAAAATTTAATTTAAAATTTTTAAAAATAAAAAATTGAAAATTCACAACACCCAAATAAGACTTTTTAGTCTTATTCTTTGTTTCATTTGGTTATTTTTCTTGCACTTGTAAACACAAGGGTTATAAAAACATCATGAGCAATTGCTGGGAGAATACTAAAGTGCTGATAGAAGGAATAGAGAAAACAGGGCGGTTCAACATTATTTCCAAAGATGTAGGAGTGCCACTGGTAGCTTTCTCTCTGAAAGATAGCAGCAAATACACTGTGTTTCAAATATCAGAAGAGTTAAGAAAATATGGGTGGGTTGTTCCTGCCTACACCATGCCACCTGATGCTGAACACATTGCTGTTCTCCGAGTGGTGATCAGGGAGGATTTCAGTCGTGGCCTAGCAGACAGACTTGTTTCTGACATTGTTGAAGTCTTGAAGGTCTTGGACAAACTTCCAAGTACCAAAGCTGCTCAAGTCACAGTTGTCACTAATGAGAAAGGTGAGAAGCTTAAAAAGAGGGCATTGGAGATCCATCCAGAGATTGTTAGGTACTGGAAGAGGCTTAAGGATAGCAAGGCAGCTGGAGTATGCTAAAGGCTATATAGCTTCTCAAAATCTTTGCTTTATCACAAGCTTTGTTGTTTAAGTAGCTTTAGCTATGTGAACTGATTTTGACATTTTGATGATCAATCTGTACTACTATAATTCTCTATTTCCTGCTCTAATATCCTGAAAAGCAATAAGCATTGAGCAAATTTGGTTCTGTGTTGTGTAACAAGGTGGGTTTGGGACATGCAATGAGAGTAACAAGGTGTGTTTTTCTCATATACGGTAGCTCTGCCATATTTTGAATATGGCCTAGCAAGACTAGCAAAGGATGCTTGTTTTAATGTTGGCTCAATCCCAAAGCCTCTAAACTTAAAAAAAAAAAAAGCAATCATTTGTTGTTTCAGTAAATTAGCATATTGGTCTCTAACTTTTAGGGCACCATGCACTTTAATTTTTTACTTTTAACAAACCTCTTTTTAGTTCCTGACATTACTTTTCATCTAGCACTTTAATTTAAAATCCCAACTTATGTTAAATTGGTGCTAATGTGTCACGCAATATTTTAAAAACCGGATCGGTTATTGAACCGATTAAGGCACTGGTTCAAGGTTTATTGGTTCAACCGTAGTTGAACCGTGGTTGAACCGGTGATAATTAAATATATATATTTAACATTATATAATATATTGAGTTTAAAATTAATTAAGAAAAATTAAATTTTAAATTAACATAAACATATATCTTATATTATGAAAAATTTATATATTTATTTTCACTATGTATATTTTTTAAACATATATATAATATCAGATTAAATTAAAGTGAAACACATATCTAATTATAGATTTTTTCTAGTTTGTATATTTTATATATATATATAACATTACACATATATTACCAAGAGAAGCTTCAGTGGCATGCACACTCCTTAGTATCTTGAGAGCCCGAGTTTGAACCTTGCACGAAGCAATTTCTACTACTTTTTGACACAAATTGAAAATCGGTCAACACTTTGACACGACTAGTTCAGGCCAGTTTTATCGGTTCGAAGCCGGTTTGTTGACGTCATCACCGGTTCTTAACCACTCCGGTTTGATGGGCTGATTGAACCGAACTAGCTGCTGGTTCCCGGTTCAACCGGTCGGACCGGCCGGTCTGGTCCGGTTTTTAGAACAGTGGTGCAACGTTAAGTGATACATAGGCTATTCAGTAGGACAAAAATTACACCATTTTCAACATTTTTTAAGTGTGAGACATCTAACCCTAATAGTCACTTAAAAATGGCGTTGGACAAGATGAATGAAAAACAAGAAAAAGGAAGAAAAATAAGTGACCGTTAGCGCTAGGTTTCTCATACTTAAAAAAATAAAAATAAAAACGACATCATTTTTGTCCTACTAGATGGCCTATGTGTCACTTAATGTGACACATCAACACTGACGTTAGAGAAATTAGGATTTTGGACTAAAATGCTAGATGGAAAGTAATTGCAGAGACTAAAAAGAGATTTATTAAAAATCAGGGACTAAAGCTCAATATGTTAATTTACTTTTTTGTTGTTTTAGATAAATGGTGGTTTTAGTTCACACAAACGCCAAAATAAATATGATATTAATAAGAGAAGTGTTATTTATACAATAAATACATAAAACACAATTTTTTCTCTATCGTTATATCACATTACATTATTCCACATCTCACTCTTCTACATTTCTCTCTGATTTTTATATCATATCATATGTTGTACATTTACAATGTACAAATACATTTTCTCTATTAGAAACCGCATTTCTTAAGGGTATTGTTAGATGAAGTACTTTTTTTACTTAACCTTAATATTTTACCGAGTCAATTTTATAAACTCCATTCATCCATAGATTCTAAAAAAACCCGATAATAAATGGGTCAAGTAGGACTAGAGCTAACTGAACAGGTTGTCTTAATATATACGTTAAATAAAATCATAAAATAATTATATATCACAATAATTGAAAAAATAATTCATATAATTCATAAATATATCACATATATATTAAGAAAAAATGTTTTACTATATTATATCTTCTAAAATTCCTACAATCCTCTAATAAATTTCCAAAACCTGAAAACTATAAAGATTCAATGGTTGTGAAGGGAAAGATAAAAAAATAATATGCTTCTAAATTTTTACAAAGTGTTTTATAAAAGGAACCAAACAAAATTTTAAAAAGCCTAAAAAGGTTCATAAAAAGAATCAAATTATCTTTTGACTCAAATACATTTTAAACAAAAAATTTAAATTATAACAATTCAGTTATTTTTTAAATTACTTTTAACCCGTTCAAATATAAATTATATACTTAATACCACAAGTATTTTTTTTTATAAATCAAATTAAAGCTGTGCTAAACGCTCACTTAATACCACATCAAGTATTTTTTTTATAAGAACCAAAAGGTTGTATCTGTTGTTCGAATTATAAAAAACATAAATTAATTTATAGGTGTATTAATTACTAAATTTCATTTATATCTTAATTTATTATTAATTTATTGCGTAAATGGATGTATTCATTATTAGCAAGATTGTCTATGCCTTTATGAAATAAAATTTAAATTAGTGAAATTAAATATTTCTTTTGGTCCTTACTTGTTTTTTATAGAAAGGATAAGAGGTGGTATTTTAAATAATATGATAATAAACCTTACAAAATACCATATCTTGTTCCTTTAATAGAACCCTTTTTATAAATGCGCAAAAATTAAAATTTTCTGTTAAATTATTTAGTTTTAGTTATATTTTCTATCCTCTAAAATTTTATATTTTTTTATTTGATCCCTTATTTTTAAATTTTTTAAAGTAATCCTCCAAATACGAATTTTTCCTCAAATGGTTCTTTTTTTTTTACAATAAAAGCATTAATGTGATATTTGCGAAAAAATTTTATGTGAGGATTAATTTAAAAATTGTGATATTTTTTATGGGATCATTTAGGAAAAGATAATTAAAAAAATAACAGAGAAATGTGAGAAATTTTTTTAGATGACTAATTTGAAAAAAAATAATAATGAGGAATCGAATAAAAAATTATGATATTTCCAGGGATTAAATACTTAATTAAAATAATTATTTAATAATAATAAATTTTCGATCATGGCAATTTTTAATTTGTCACATTACCAATAAAACTGTTTTATAAAAATTTAGATTTTAGAATGATTTAAATAAAAAGAAAATTTTATAAGAATCACATAAGGATATTTTTATGAAAAATAAAAAATTTAGTGAAAAAAGTAATACTAACGTGTTTGATTTATAGTATTGGATCAACATTTCAAGGCTACTGTTAAGTTGGATTCACACATTTAAAACCTAATTTTTATCATATAACCAAACACACTACAAACTTTTCAAAATCAAAAGTTTCAATAAAAAGATAAAGCCCCATTTAGAAATATAACTTATTTAAGTGCTTATAATATAAACTCTCATTTAATAAGCACTTAATGAATAAGTTCTTGAAAAAATTGATAAAAATTGAAAAGGGTGCAGTGTACTTAAATTGTCCATAAGCTCTTCTATAAGCTATTCTCAGGAGCTTATTGAAATAAGCTGAAAACAGCTTATAAGCATGCCATAAGCTCTTTTCAGAAGTTTACCCAAACAGTTACATAAGTACTTATGTGATAAGATAAGTTCAAATAAGCTCTCCCAAACAACACCAAAAACTAATACATAGTAAAAGAAGACTAAAATAAAGTGTTCCCCTCCAAAAATTCCAGAAAACCCTCTCTTCCCTTCTGTCCACCTGCGATTCTGAGCGCGCTCCTCATCTCTCTCTCTCTCCCTACTTCTCTCGCTCACTCACTCCCCAGTTTTGGTTAGTTCTCCTTTTCTTTTCTTTTTTTTTGCTTGTTTCTACTGGAATCCATTCTGTGTAGAAGCGACAGTACGAAATTAGGGTTAAGCAATTAAATTTATAGGTATTATTCTTGACGCATAGCATATCAGATCGTGAGCAAATTTTTAGTTCTTCTTTTTTTCTTACAAGTGTCTTGAGATTTTAACACTGACATATTCATCTTCTATTCTAACACATGTTCATTTCACATTCTGTTTTCAACTGTTGAAGAGGATAGAGTGGGCCCAAGGGTAGAAGAGCAGCTTAAGTTTCTTTAACTGTTGAAGAGTGAAGACTGAAGTTTAGACATGTAGGAAGTCAAGCAAAAAAACATAATATACTTTTTCTTTTGGGAAGTAAAGAAAGGTACTTATAGTGAGTTTACTTTACACTGCATTTGCGTTTGAAACTTGTATCTGGGTAAATAGAGTAGCGTTAGCTTGAATCCTGAATCCACATTTAAAACGTGATTTTGATGTAAATTAAACACACACTTAATTATATGTACATAAACCGTTTCACGATCACATAATCTGTGTTCTGTACAATGAATTAAAATGTCATTGGTAATGTACCTCCAACTGAATTAAACTTTCAGGTGTC
The DNA here is from genome assembly GCA_026901365.1 of Sesbania bispinosa. NCBI lineage: Eukaryota > Viridiplantae > Streptophyta > Magnoliopsida > Fabales > Fabaceae > Sesbania > Sesbania bispinosa. The sequence goes on from QLOH01000206.1 coordinate 981,583, forward strand.
GATACCGAGTGAAACTAGCTGTGTTTGTCATGTGAGGATGTGCATTGTAGCTGTTTTGTTAACAAACATTTTCTTGAGACAAATCATAGTGTGGCGCTACTGACATGTTTTTATGTCCTCTCCTCTGACATCCAAATTTTCTCAGTCAATCTAAACTTGTGCTGCCTCATTCATGCACTTTGTCAAATAGTGGTTGTCAGTATGGTGTTTATCCTGTGACGCTTACTTGGATGCTCACGTTATTGCACAGCTGTGTTTTGTTTATAAAATGTGACCTTTATATTGACATTTGGTGAGTCTCCACCACTTCTAGCAAATCAACTTTCTTCTTCTGGAGATAATCTAGCTGACGTTTGAAGGTTTATGTAGGAGTTGAGGTTTTGAGTAGTCCATGGGTTATTTGCTTATCTTGTAGTTTTGGTGAGGATCTATAATTCTATACAGTGACTTTGCATCTTTTTAATTCCTACATTTGGATAAGCCATTTTAAGGGAAATGTAATTTTTTAGTGTATTTGAATTAGTGTCTCCTAAAATACTTTGTTTGACATTTGATAGGAGTACTTTGTTCTCTGCCTCTGTTGTTCTTTTTTTATAAGAGAACTCTGGTGTCCACGTTTTGTGGCCTTAGTGTGCTGATCTGAGAACCAGAGTTCAGCTCTTTGGTGTGGGGGGCCTTTCTGTTTTAGAGTTTCTTTAGAGAAACCCACTCAACTAGTTTTGAGTTCATATGAAACCTTTTGGAGGTTCACTTTTAAAATGACTATTACTCTTGTAGTTTATGTATTGAGAGGCCTTAGATTCTGATTTTGTTACATTATATTATTTTATTTCCTCTTTGGGGTCTGGGTTGTAACTACTACTGATGACTTCACAACCTGGTATCATACTCAGAGGGTTAACTAACTATCATGATCATCTATAGAATCTGATATCTTCAAATGCTTTAGGTCTTCTATATCACAATATTGCAAACCATAGAACTTCTGCAAATTGAGGAATACTTATAGTCCCCAATATGAGTAATATGGACCTGGCAGTTTGATCAATGTTGAGAAAATTGCAATGGCAATTAAATGCCATGGAACTTCTGCATCCTGAAAATATAAGAGGAAAATTAAACATGACATAGTGTCCGTTTGGTTTACAGTTGAGTATAATTGATTCTAGAATCAATGGTTGAAAATGAGTGATGCACATTTTACGAAGCATGTTGGACGGAAGTTATTTAAAATAAATTCTGTAGAATTGATTTTGCACTATTACTAATTGGTAACCAAACGGGCTAATAAGCTACTCTACAGCAAATGGGGAGGCAAGGTAGTTAAAATCGCGATTTTATAAAATCGCCGATTTTACGATTTTTTGGGCGTGGAGCGATCTCGTGCACACTAAAGATCAGAGACTCTGCAAAATCGTGAAATCGCCGTGCTGGATCGTAGAATCGGTGGGATCGTGCAATCCCACCGAGCAAGCTTACCCGACATTTTTAAATGACCCGCTTTCTCTGACCCGGTTCTCGACCCCTTTGAGCTGCGATTTGAACCCTAATCCAGCCTTTCTTCATCTGCGAATTGTGATTATTCATTCGCGATTCTTCCTCTCATCCTCTGCATTCCTGCAAGTTGCGTTTCTTCCTCTGTGTCTCTGTGACGGACGGTGCGCGGCGGGGTGGCCCTCTCTCTTTCTCTCTTGCTTCCTCTGCTGGGTGCGAAACTGTCTCTGCTGGAGCTTGTTATTCTGCTGGTGCTGGGTAGGTGCGACTCCAACTGCGAAACTGTTCCTCTGCTGCATTTTGTTCTGCTAGACTACTGCTCTGCGTTTTCTGCTCTGTAAAATGGCCTCAGCTTGTGTTTTCTTTTCTGTTTACATGTTATGTTTATTCATTTGCCACGTACTCATGACTCATATTAATAGGTGGCGCATCTTATATTAGTTGAGGGACTATGATGCCCAATTTAATTTAACTTATTATTAGTCTCCTATATCATATATTTTTTTATTTTAAAATCTAATTTCTTTCATATTTTGTGCTGACAAATTTTAAGTATTTTAAAGATATTTTAATTATTTTGGAATGTCTTTTTCTTTTATAGATATGTTTTTAGAAGTGTCACTACATCATAATAAAGTTTTATCTTATATAAATATGAATTAAGTATTTTTGTAGGATCTTACGATCCGTGTTACGATCCCACGATCTACGATCTTGGGACCCCTTTCCGATCTTGAGTAAGATCTCGATCTTAACTACCTTGTGGGGAGGTGGGAGCATCATATTGTGTTTCTTTCTCTCTCTCTCTCTCTCTCTCCAGAATTCCTAATACAAGTTGGATGCCTGAATTGGAATTTAATAGAGGGAATGGGCTCCAAAGGAACATCTATGGCAATCATAATGGCATTAATCTATTATCAGATAACTGCAAAGTAAATTCAACAAGTGAAGAGAGGTCAACTACTTCAAAAGAAAGATGCTCCATTGTTAGCAACTATGCGATATTGAGTAGAGGCAATGTGGCTGTTCAAATTTTTTTCAAAATACACAAAAGAAAGAATGGACCTACAGAGCTCAAGGATCAAGACTGATTCTTTCTGAATGTGGTAGAGAAGCCCACTCAGCTAGTTTTGAGTTCATATGAAACCTTTTGGAGGTTCGCTTTTAAAATGACTATTACCCTTGTAGCTTATATGGAGGGGCTTTGAAAATGACTATTCCGCATATTCTTTCAGTTTGTTTGACAGGATGAATTATTCATGTAGAGAATGCAATATAGAATTGAGTGCTGGACCTTTTGAGTTCCCCTCAATGAAGTGCATTTTACAGTTAAAAAAATGCCAAAAATGAGTTCTATAGAATTGATGACCTGGGTGAAAGAAACAGCCACCTCAGATTTATGGTATTGTAGATTTTGTTTATATATTACATTGCCATCAATCAATACCTAGGAAGCATTAGTTAATGCTTTAACAAAGAGTTCAAGGTCGGGTCAAACTTTATTGTGTGGTGATTTTATATCACACACAATTTTAGTGTTATAACAATATTAGTAGTGAATAAAGGTCAACTTTTTACATTTTTTAAATTAATATTATTTCACACAAAATAATACTATAATTTATTTTATATGTACCATTATTATTATAATTATTAAGGGTAAACAGGCTATCCTTCCTACTTTTATAAAGCAGTATATTACTTTTGTATAGTTAAATGTTTTTAGGATGCAATACTAACTCTTTCCAATACTTGATCAATTGTCAGGTTTTGCAGTTGCTAAATGAAATCTTGCTGTTTTGGAAGCAGCTATTTTGTGCATTGACATAAGCATGTCATATCTTCTAGTCATTTAATATTGTATATATTGGCTAGAGGACTTAAATTTCAATTCTTAAATTCCAATTATCAAATTTATCATTCTATATCATTCTTAATGTATGACTCTCTCTCCCTCAAATTTTAATTTCTTTGAATTTCATTTTACCCATTTTCTATGCATTTTACATACATAATCTTATTGGTTACATATATAATGTGGGCCAAATGATTTTCTGAGGAAAAGTTCGCAATTCAGGTCTCTCTGACTCTCTCAATTATTGCCATCACCTATCCAACTTAGTCCAGACTTTGCAAAAGGTGAACATCACCTATCATGCTTTTTATTTGCAATGGTGTTTTTTCTTTCTCTTGAATAGTACAGGAATTGCTGTCTTAGGACATGTAAAGCTTTCTTTTATAAGTATGATTTGTGTGTTTGGTTTTCATCAAAATCATGTTTCAAACATGGATCCAAGATGACGCTACTGATAGTAGCGTTGACTCGGATCTACGTTTGAAATGTGGGTTCGATGTAAACCAAAGACGCTAATAATCAGACTTGAGATGGCTGTGAATTTTTTTGAACTTTACCTGTTTTAATATTTGTACACGTGTTCTGCTATGTTATTTTACTTCAACTTAACATGATTATATTGGTATCTCTTGTATATAGATGGCAGGTAGAGGTAGGGGTAGGGGTAGAGGAGGTAAAGGTAGAGGTAGAGGAAGGGCTACCTCTCAACCATCTATAGAGCCAATTGCAACTCCTTTACCTATCCCATCTCTTCTTCCCCAATCTTCACATTCCCAGATTGAGTCTAGACCTTTGCCACCTCCCCGTTCACAAATAGTCCTTACACCTACCCCATCTTCCCATTCCCAAACTGACCCTACACATATTCCATCTCCTAATTCACAAACTGGAGCATCTGCAAATATATTAGGTGACCCGTTCCCTAGTTTATCTACAAATCCACAACCACAAATAGAGGACATCACATGGGGGGAAAAGGATGTGGATGGACGAGTTTGGATCAAGTCTGCGCCTGGAAATAAGTAAGTTCAACCATAAAATTTAATTCATACTAAATATATATATAATTTATATATTCTTTTACATAGTTAATAATTTTTTTTACTTTCAGCTTTTATCCCGAGCATAAAACAAGGGGTGTTATCACAAGGATCTTCAAAAAAAGGTTTGAAGGGGCTTGGTCATGTTGGAGAAATGTAGATGAAGATACCATTGATATGTGGTTTGGTGAATTTAAGGTAATATACATCATCGCTGACATTTGTATATGTATTGTCATAAATATGTGATGTTATGGATTCTGAATTGCATAATTTACTAATACTCTTTAATGCAGACATTTTTCAAATGGTTGGAAAAGGATGAGGACAGCATAAAAAAGTGCTTCCATAAGAAGGGATCCGAGTCACTGAGCAATGCTATGTTCAAGGTGCGTAGTGGTGAAGATAAGGGTAATTGGATTAACCCAGATATATTAAAGCAACTGAGGGTTGAATGGGAGACCGAGGATTGGCAAGAAAAGTCTAGGAAAGCCAAGCAAAATAGGCAATCTAAAGAGGAACACAATGTGCATGGTGGGGGCTCTAGATCTGCGAGAGAGCATGCTAAAAGAATGGTGAGTTAATTCTCTCATTATCATAGCCATATAATTAAATTTATATTCACATAACATTTTCTTGTTAATCTTTCAGAAGATGGAAAAGAACAAGGAACCAACATGTTCTACTGAGCTTTCTGAGCAGCTTCACAGGCCCAACGGGAGCCCAGACGAATTGTGTAATGACAAAGAAAGAAAAATTGCTGTATGTAAAAAGCTAGCCTTCAAGTTACATTGCTTTGTTAACATCAACTTTGTCTGATAACATCAACTTTTGAATATCATCTATCTTGCTTTTTATTTGCAATGTGTTTGTTTTTTCTTTCTCTTGAATAGTACAGGAATTGCTGTCTTAGGCCATGTAAAACTTTCTTTTATAAGTATGATTTATAATCAGACTTGAGATGGCTGTGAATTTTTTGAACTTCACCTGTTTTAATATTTGTACACTTGTTCTGCTATGTTATTTTACTTAAACTTAACATGATTATATTGCTATCCCTTGTGTATAGATGGCAGGTAGGGGTAGGGGTAGAGGTAGAGGAGGTAAAGGTAGAGGTAGAGGAAGGGCTACCTCTCAACCATCTATACAGCCAATCACAACTCCTTTACCTATCCCATCTCTTCGTCCTCGGTCTTCAAATTCCCAGATTGAGTCTAGACCTTTGCTACCTCCCCATTCACAAATCCTTACACCTACCCCATCTTCCCATTCCCAAACTGACCCTACAAATATTCCATCTCCTCATTCACAAACTGGAGCACCTGCAAATATATTAGGTGATCCTTTCCCTAGTGTATCTACAAATCCACAAATAGAGGGCATCGCATGGGGGGAAGAAGATGTGGATGGACGAGTTTGGATCAAGTCTGCACCTGGAAATAAGTAAGTTCAATCATAAAATTTAATTCATACTAAATATATATGTAATTTATATATTCTTTTACATAGTTAATAAAATTTTTTACTTTCAGCTTTTATCCCGACCATAAAACGAGGGGTGTTATCACAAGGATCTTCAAAAAACGGTTTGAAGGGGCTTGGTCATGTTGGGGGAATGTAGATGAAGACACCATTGATATGTGGTTTGGTGAATTTAAGGTAATATGCATCATTGCTGACATTTGTATATGTATTGACTATTGTCATAAATATGTGATGTTATGTGCTTCTGAATTACATTATTTACCAAGACTCTTTAATGCAGACAATTTTCAAATGGTTGGAAAAGGATGAGGACAACATTAAAAAGTGCTTCCATAAGAAGGGATCCGAGTCACTGAGCAATGCTTTGTTCAAGGTGCGTAATGGTGAGGATAAGGGTTATTGGATTAACCCAGATATATTAAAGCAACTGAGGGTTGAATGGGAGACTGAGGATTGGCAAGAAAAGTCGAGGAAAAACAAGCAAAATAGGCAATCTAAAGAGGAACACAATGTGCATGGTGGGGGGTCTATATCTGCAAAAGAGCATGCTAAAAGAATGGTTAGTTAATTCTCTTATAATCATAGCCATATGATTAAGTTTATATTCACTTAACATTTTGTTGTTAATCTTTCAGAAGATGGAAAATAACAAGGAACCAACATGTTTTGAGCTTTATGAGCGGCTGCACAGGCCCAAGGGGAGCCCAAACGAATGGTTTAATGACAAACAAAGAAACATTGCTGTATGTAAAAAAAGCTAGCCTTCAAGTTACATTGTTTTGTTGACATCAACTTTGTCTGATAACTCAATCTTTTCAGGAAATGTACCAAATGCGAATGGCCGAGAGACAGTCTCGCAGTGGTGAGGGGACAAGCCAACAATCTGATAATGACATCTTCTTAGATGTTGTTGGAGGCATTAGTAAAAAAGGACGCATATATGGTTTGGGTTCTGTAGCTGCTAATGTCAAAGCATCTTCTGCTTTATCCTCCATGGGTGTTGTTGGAGCATCATCAGAGGAGGTGGTGGCAATGAAGGCTACGATTGACTCTCTAGTTGCTGAAGTTAAACAGAAGACACTTGAACAACAAATGATGAAGCAAAAGATGGATGAGTGGGAGCGGATGTTTACAAGTCTTGTGCGAGATAACAATTTGAGAATGTCGTCGCATGCATCCATTAAAAAGATAAGAATGGGTACCAATTTGAGAATATCATCGCATGCATCCATAAGTAAGAATAACAATGATGATGTGAACTCAAGTGAAGATGATGCCGATAACTAATCCAGCTGTTGATTAGTTTTACTTGTGTATTTTTGCTAAAGACAAATACTTTGCACTTTATGATATGGACAAATTACTTTATAATATGACTAGATTGCTTTTGTTTTGTATTTTGGTTGGATTATTTTGCACTAGCTATTAATTAAATATATTTTGATTCTAGAATGTGATTATATGAAATATGTGATGCATTGTTATTAACAATTTTATTTAGATTATTTTGGATAGATAGAAGTTAAATGGTGCATAAAGTATATTTGAAAATTTAGAGATGAAAATTGAGAGAATTTGAAAACTAGAGATAGAGACATACTTTTGTCTCCAATCAAGGTCAAACTTAGAGACAGAATTTGAAAGAAAAATACTTACCAAAATCAGAGATGGAACTATAAATCTGTCTCTACTTAGAGACACAACTATCCGTATTTTTCATTTATTTTAGAGATGGAACTATTGATTCTTTTATTAAGATACAAGTGATGAAATCTTAAAATTTTAGAGATGAAATATTTGTCTCTATGTGCTGGTGAATGACAAATTCTGATGAAAAATGTTCAAGGCAAAGTATTGGATCCAACTGGGATGTTTGGGCCGGATGGATGATGTGATGGGCTGAGGTTGAGCTAGTTTGGTACGGATCTTCATTGTGGTGAACGATGGCCGGGTACATGCAAATAACACTCAAACACTCAAGTCAGTACAAATTATGAGAGTTGGAATCTTTAGGGATTAGTGCATACCTGTCTTATCACTGTAGGTGAGGTATTTATAGTGTATTCAACGCGATTGAGCCGCCATTATGAAGGGTCAAATGCAATTGAGGTGCATGTAAGGCTCCCCTCGGAATGCCCTAGTTGTAGGTGAGGTATTTATAGTGTATTCAACGCGATTGAGCCGCCATTATGAAGGGATCAAATGCAATTGAGGTGCATGTAAGGCTCCCCTCGGAATGCCCTAGTTGTACGGTCTAACTTGATTGGGTTGACTACATGATTCCCTTGCTGGGCTGGTGCGTGTGGCTCAATGCCAAATTGGGTTTGGTCAAGAATATTTTTTTTTTGTCAAACTTTATTATTTTTCAATGGAAACAGGGCAGTTTCAAATTCTATTATTAAATTAATTAGAGACGAAAAAAATGCTATTTAGAGATGAATCATCTTTAAATCTAATTTTTCTAGTAATTTTATGAAAAATAATTGTCACATGATAAAAAGCATATGTATTAATTACACAATTGATAATAAGGGTTTTTAAGTTAATAAATTTAGTTTATTTAAAACTAAATACAAGTTATTATTCTCAAAATAATCACAACATTGATTGCATTTATAACATTAAATGTTATATGACCCAATTTTTTTTCTATTTTTTATTCTTTAATCATTGTGTTTAAAACTCTCATTAACATTTCTCTATTATATTTTTGGACATATATATCAATGAATAAAAAGTTAAAAACTTATTGATACTCCCTCCGGTCCTATTTATAAGAACCTTTTAACTATATCACACGGATTAAGGAATTTGGTTAATTTAGTTGATTGCAATAAATTTGTCAAGAATGTGTATGATATTTCCTAAACTACCCTTGAATTTATTGATACCCATTATCTTTCTCTTTCCACTTAACTACTCAATTGTGTCATACTCTCTCTACTAATTAATTACGCACCTACCTCCACTAATGGGGTATTTTTGTCAAAAAATAATTAATGCATAGGACAATCTGAAAAGGTTCTTATAAAAAGGACCAAGACCCACCTAGAAAAAGTTCTTATAAATAGGACCGGAGGGAGTATATTATTATTTGATATATTATTTTAAGTATTTGCCATATATCAAAAAATATATGCAATGTTGGGGGCTTCACCGTCTGTCTAATCGACGCCAATGTTCTTTCCCTACAGTAAGCTTTTCCCCCCTCTCTGCTCTCTCCCTATCTTCCATATTAATCCACACAAAACCCACACATACCCAGATTTCAAAACTGCATCTTTTTTTGTTTTCCGTCTGCTACCTTTATGATTCTCGGTTTCTGAATTTCTTCTCATTCTTTTTTCAATGCCTTCAGTTCCAAAATGCAATATGATATTGGTGGCCATGTTTAACAGGTACATAAATTCTCTGAAAAACCCTTCCTTTTCTTCATGCACCCGTCGTTATTATTATGTGTTCATAAATAAAGCTCTGCCACAAATTGAAACCACACTTCAATCATCAAGGATTTCTGTCTTTCAATACCCTACTTATTGCCCAATGCTATTATCAGATGCTTCTTGTGTGCACTTGATTCAATCTTCGTTGCCCATAAACTCTTTTTTAACATGTCATTTTCCCATGCGCCATTATTGTTCAGAAACTTCCCCCATGAACCAAGATTTTGGTTGTGGTATGAGTGATGTTGTGGAGGGTAATGGTTTAGACAGTGATGTTGATAAGGTGTATAACACTATAATGGATAATTTACTTGGATTTGAGAATTTGGAGAAAGCTCTTGACCAATTGAGTATCCCATTGTCTACCCCATTGGTTACTGGGGTGCTGCATAGGCTTCGATATGATGAAAAGATTGCATTTAGGTTCTTCACATGGGCTGGTCATCAAGAGAATTATTCACATGAACCTTGTGCTTATAATGATATGATGGACATCCTATCTAGTACAAAGTTCAAGGTAAAACAGTTTCGCATAGTTTGCGATGTGTTGGATTATATGAAGAGGAACAACAAGAATAAAGTTCCAGTTGAAGTTCTCTTGACGATTTTGAGAAGATATACTGAGAAGTATCTAACTCATGTGCAGAAGTTTGCAAAGAAGAAGAGGATAAGAGTGAAGACGCAACCGGAAATAAATGCGTTTAACTTGCTGTTGGATGCTCTGTGCAAGTGTTGCTTAGTTGATGATGCTGAAGGTCTATATAAGAAAATGAGAAAGACGATCAACCCTAATGCAGATACGTATAATATATTGATTTTTGGGTGGTGTAGGGTTAGAAACCCAACTAGAGGAATGAAATTGCTGGAAGAAATGATTCAACTTGGTCATAGGCCTGACAATTTCACGTACAACACTGCCCTTGATACCTACTGCAAAGCAGGCATGATAACAGAGGCAGTGGATCTTTTTGAGTTCATGAGAACAAAAGGTTCAACCATATCTTCTCCCACTGCCAAGACTTATTCAATTATAATTGTGGCTCTTGCCCAAAATGATAGAATGGAGGACTGTTATAAGCTTATGGGGCATATGATTAGCAGTGGTTGTCTTCCTGATGTCACAACATACAAAGATATAATTGAAGGAATGTGCTTGTGTGGAAAGATAGATGAAGCTTACAAGTTCTTGGAAGAGATGGGAAACAAAGGTTACCCACCTGATATTGTTACATATAATTGTTTTCTCAAGGTCCTTTGTGACAATAAAAAGTCTGAGGAAGCCCTTAAACTATATGAAAGAATGATTGAATTGAGTTGTATTCCTAGTGTCCAGACTTACAATATGCTGATTTCAATGTTTTTTGACATGGATGAACCTGATGGGGCATTTGAGACTTGGCAGGAAATGGAAAAGAGGGGTTGCAGACCAGACACTGATACATACTGTGTGATGATTGAGGGGTTATTTAACTGCAATAAAACGGAAGATGCTTGTTTTCTTTTGGAAGAAGTGATAAACAAGGGAATAAAATTGCCATATAGAAAGTTTGACTCCTTTTTGATGCAACTTTCAGAGATTGGTGATCTCCATTCCATTCATAAGCTCTCAGATCACATGAGGAAATTCTATAACCATGCCATGGCAAGACGTTATACTCTAAGCCAGAAGCGTAGAAGTATGAGTTTGAGAATGAAGTAATAGTAAAAGAAGTTTCTTGGTTGTGTCTGTGCTACCTGTCAGGAAAACTTGGAGGAGGCCGGATGGATCAGACAAATATTTTCTGGAAGCATGGCAGGATGTAGTATTAAATATTTCATATTCTGCCTTCAAGCTTGCCCCTTCACCACATATTGGATTACTTCATGAAGACAATTAGTTGCATCTTTGGATGTGTTCTATTGGTCTTGCTATCTGCTGCCAATATTTTTGAAAAAAAATTGCAAGTCTTTGGATCTTCTCTGTTCTCATTTTCAGTTCAACAAAAGAAATTTTGGAAGCCGTTATGACATATTTTGATTGAGCAAAAGGTGGAAAGATCCATGCATGTAGTATATGGCCACACATTCGAGAAGAGGTTGTGAACTTTTGCATGGTGCTAAACTTTTGTTATCTGGTTGAGAATTTGTTTATTATTGCGGTGGAAAAATAATGCCAAATATGAGATTTTTTCTAGCATTTTGGGGAGCCACAGTATGATTTGACCTTTTGAAGTATCTAAATTAACTGTATCACAGTAAATGAATGGACTTTCACTTTGATTAATGATTGCATATGCTTTTTCCCTTCTAAATCCTGGACACATTCTATTTTCCTGTTTGCATTTCCCCTTTTGTTTTAATGTTTCTTTTGGTTACTTGTTTGTTTTGTTGGAGATCTAGTGGTAGAAGGGTTGAGTTTCTTAAACATATAAGGCAAGTGACTTGATTTGAGATCATTCTCTTTGAATGCTTTCCATAGCTTATAGACCATACCAATACCACAAAGTTGTTTTCCACATTATGATTTGCTATCTTGTGTTGTAGCCTCATGTTTATCCTGGGGATTTCTTCTTCCTTGGCCAGGTAAATATTTCAAAGCAGCCATGTCAGGTGATAATGATATCCAATTGGGCTACATCGAGTTCACGGTTGTTAAGCTTTGAGAAAATTTAATTACTGCAGTATTGCCACATCTGCACAATAATTTTAAAAGCACTGAAGCTGTTGTATGGGCGTGGAAAAGGGTGCAAAGTAGAAAATATTAAAAATGAAAAGAAAAACATTGAAGATACATATTGGTTGTAGCCTTGTAGGTGGTTGTTATATTCTTTAAACTGGCTTTTGGGGCACATGTTGAAATTTCTCTCAGGCTCTTACTAAGTACCAAGCCTATTGATTAGAATAGGCTACTTGGACAAGCATACACACTGGTGGTTGATGTATACTTTCTTCTGTGCTGGAAAATATGTAATAGCAGTTTCTGTTTTTGGTTGGGTTTAGTTGTTCCTTTGACACCTCAACTAGAATTAAAATGGTTGTCACAAGAGTTTGCCTCTGATTGATGTCATTTTTATGATTTTATGATGCCATTGACATGAGCACCTATGACACAGCTAAGCTGTCTTTTGGATGAGCATGTAGGCCACACCACCCTCACCTTTAGAAGATGCATTAACTCTTAACTTCTACTAGTTCTTATTTTCTTGTTTGTTAACTGGTGTGTAACATGTTCAATTTCCAGGATTTTATCTGCCGTATACATTAAAAAAATTGTACTGACGCAACCAAGTTTTTCATGATAATAGGGATTAAGTTCCTCGGATTTATTAAATCATGCTCACAATTTAATCATTTTAATGTGAATAATTTATCATTTGTCGATAATAGATATAGTCAGTTGGATAAAACTTCGTATTCATAATTAGAGGTGTCAATCGGGCTTGTCTAATTCAATATTTTTTCGATTGTACAAAATGAAAAACACAACCTTATTCAAAGTTTTTTTTAATGAGCTAAACCTTCAATTTGGTCCATGAAATGTTTGAGGTACATTAGTCCCTGAAAGATGAAAATTATATTTCTAACCCGGAAAGATGAAAAAGTCATTTAATTTAGTCCATTTTAGAGATTAAATTGACATTTTAAAAAATCTTTCAAGGACTAAAGTGAACGATTTTTTTATCTTTCAGGACTAAATTAAATAACTTTTCATCTTTTAGGGATGAAAAATGTAATTTCATTCCTTTAAAGACTAATATAACCTACACTAAATTTTTTAAGACCAAAAAGAGAGTTTGCTCTTTTTTTAATTAATGGACCAATTTATTTAATTTCTATAAATAAATACCTTACTTTTCCTACTTCGACTGGAGCTTGTTTGTTCGGGTTAATCATGTTTTATATAATATTTATTCTTAATTTAATATTTATATAAAAAAATTAATTAGGATATATATATATAGACACACTTTTTTTATTAATTTAGTCATCACTATCGGAGTTTCTATTATTTTCACAATACTGTTAATTATAAAATGTAGAGATCAAATTAGAGTGACATATATAGGGATAATAAATAATACATTTATAATGTTTATATATGACAAATAATTTTTAATTTAGTGTTTAAAAATTATATATATATATATATTTGAAACAAAAGTATATTTTAACGTTTTTATTTTAATGTGTCCATAGATTAATTATTGATTAAATTAATTTGATTTTGATTTAATCAATATAGAATATAGAAATAAAATATTTTGGTTGAGTTAAGTAGTTAACCTTGGGTTATCAATATTTTTCCCGTTATTGAGTGAAATGGGCTCATTGGTGAGTGAGAGTTGCATTATGGGCTTTAAAGTATTCATTTTCTTCATTTTCCCGCTGTTTCCATCAAATATAGGATTTTCCCGCCGTAACCCCAACCCTTTAGTTTTGTTCAACAACACTGAGACTTAAACACAGCGCTAGAGAGAGAGAGAGAGAGAGAGAGAGAGAGAGATGAATGCTTCGACAAGGAAAAAGGTTCAGAGGAAGTGCAAGATCAGAGGCTACAATATCAAAGTCGAAGCTCTCGACGAGATCCTCTCCTTCGTTACTCGCTTCGATGGCCCCGACGAAGACGAAGCAATCGATCTCCTCCTCGATCAGCTCGAACACGAATCTCGTAATTTTTTCTCTCTCTAGATTAATCTATTTCTTTGATTTCGATTCAATTTCTCCATGCTGAAACCATGAAAAAAAATTGCAGTGAAATCTACCATAATCGACAAGGAGCCGGTTCACCGCGTGGTGAGCCTGCTATTGGAAGCTGAGGCGGCGGTTGAGGAAAGCTTCGATGCCTCTGCCTCCACTTCCGCCATTCGTGTTGTTGATGCCTTCCTGATTCCTAAGTATAAATATGACCCTATCAGGAAGCAATTCTACGAGTAGGTTTTTCGTTCTGCTAGTTTTCCCTTGTTTGATTTGCTTTTCGGTGATGAAGAGTCCTGCAATTGATCTCTGAATGTTATTGAATTTGAAACTTACTTGATTTTAAACCTATTACAACTTAATTAGTTTAAGTTAGTTTTCTGAATCAGTAATTCTGTTAATCTGTTAAGTCTACTTCTCCGATACACATTTCAATCCTGGTATTAATGAGATGCCCTTTCCATTTTCCCTGTGGATGGAACCTTGTGTGTGGAATTGTTAAAAGCAAAATAGAACTTCAAAGATGTTTAATGGGTCTTCTGGAAATTGATAATTTTTAGGGGAATTTACCACAAAGGAACTCCTGATAAAGTTTGTTACGTATGATTTTGGTCCATTTAATATAACTGAGATTTGCCTTTAGTCCCTATAATTCAAAACCGATGGTTTTAGTTTCTTAGAAATTGAAAATACACCAAATAATAATCCTTATTGTATAGTTTTCATGCAGATTTTCCTATGAATTTTTATTAAAAGGTGAAAATGTCCCTTTTTAGTTCTTATCGATAAGAATTCACAGGAAAATCCATGGGAAAATTATACGATAAGGACTAAGTTGATGTATTTTCAGTTTTTGAGGAACCAAAACCACGATTTTGAATTATATGGAGTAAAAACAAATCTTGACTATATTTCAGGGACTAAAAACATATTTAACACAAATATTTACCATGAAATAACATTTCATCACATTTTGTTCTTCAATATACATATATATATATATATATAATTGCTAACATACTCTCACTTATTTTTCAGAGGGAGTATGTTAGCAAGGCACACCATTAGGTGTGCATAACAAATTTATAGTTATAACTTGCTAACATAGTAATCCCCATATAATGTGTGTGTGGTGACTGGTGAGGAATTCAGTGCTTTGTGATTTTCATAAATTTTACCTTTGACTTGCCTTACAAAGTGTCTAGGTTTTATTGTAATGTTATTCAAAATAAGAGGAAACACCTTATGTATTTTGTGGCTTTGTGTCTGGACGGTAAAGCAGGACAAGTTATAATATGATTGGTTTTACATTTTACGTGAGATACATGTATCCAGTAAGCAATTTTTTGGGTTGGTAGTTGGCTTGCACTTGTTATCAATTTATCATGTGCGAATTTATGTCCATGTTTTTGTGTTGCTATGGAGCACCGACTCTGACACGGACACCGGACACGACACGGACACCGGGACACGGGTGATGTCCAAAATATAGGACACCGGGACACCGCTTAGATATATTAAAAATTAAGATTTGTCCATTCATCTTCTCAAGACAAAATTGTTAGAACTTAGAACTGAAATGTTTTTTACTTTTTTAACCAGTTTAGTTTTATTTTACAAAAGTATAATACAATAGTGTTGGTAAGGTACCCGAGCAGTGTTGAAACTATGTCCAAGCCACAATTTTTTTTATTCTGACGCCTACAGAATGGTGTCCGACGCGTGTCGCACTAGTGTCCGACACTGACGCGTGTCGGACACCCGGATACGCCACTGAAGAGAGGTGTCCGTGCTTCATAGTTGTGTTGTGTTTTTATTCCAGGCACACAGGCAGCTTACCTATTCATGGGGATGCATCATCAAAAGCGGCTCTGTACAGGGATAGGTTTCTCTTGTTGTCCCAGAGGCTCTCTCGTGACCAGCACTTTTCAAAGCCTGCTTTTGATTCTGAATTTTCACATTTTGGGAGCTGTGAGGTACTGCTCTCCAACTGACTGTAAACTTCTATCAATTAGTATGCTACATATTGCCAAATGTAGAGAACTGTGCATTCAATGCATAAATTCAATTGTTGTTTTTGCTGAGGATTAATATGTAATTATATGTTATACTGTGTTTGTCAGATATCTCCTATTCAATCTCTGGTTGGGCAAACAGGTAGAAGATGGGTAATGGGAGTAATATCTCAGCTGGAGGATGGACATTTTTATTTGGAAGACCTCACTGCTTCAGTTGAAATCAATTTATCTAAAGCTATATCCTTTTGTGCGTTGACAAAATTTATTTTATTTTACTGCAAGAGCTCCATAATCTTATTAAGGTTTTAAGTAATCTTTCTTGGGGATAAAACAATAATGGAGTGTTAAAATTGGGCTCGCTTCAGCTAACTAAATATACTCTTTAAATATCAATATAATTTCCTCTCTTGGCATTTCTTGATTGTCTGAAATGTTATTCAATGTCTACATATGATTGCTTGCAAGTTTTTTGGTCAGTCAGCTGTGTTGGGTTGGGTACATCCAAATTATGGGTATAGTTCGTGCCTTGTTTGTTTGATAAAGTGACTGAAGGACTTAGTTCAAAGTGCTTAAAATACATTTCTTCTGTCTTTATGATTTTCATTAATTTGTATGCTATAACTCATGTAACAGTTCAAGTTTCTTGTAAGCATGAATGCACTGTCATTAGTTTCTTTGACTAGAAATACAAGATAACTACAGGATTCTTTTCAGAGAACACCATAGTTGTGGCTGAAGGCGAGATGCTTGTAGAGGGTATTTTTCAGGTTCTTGTTAGCTTGCCCTTCTTGATATGTCCTTCATGTGCTTATTACTTTTTGAAATCAGTATATCAGTTATTTTGATTTGTATATTGTTTTTATTCAGAAAATAAATTTATTAAGGGCGGAGTTTACTAATTTGTAATAAAAGATATAGTCGCAACTTTTAGGACTTCTAATTTGAATTTGTATATGCTTTTGTTCAGAAAGTCAATTCATTCAGAATGAACATCATGCTTGCCCTTTAAAAAGAAAAGTGAACTCAAATGCTAAAGCTGAATTAAACTAATGGTGGAAATACCTTTTCTAGATGCAAGACATTGAAGTTAATTATTGTGTCTGAGATGTGATATACCTTTCCTTTGCGCCTTACCTAAGGTGGTGGAATGATGCTACTTGTACAAGAGCACAAGTGGCTGCATGCATCTAATAGGAAAAATTTTAAATGGTCCTTCTTGAGTTTGGAAGGAACCACTTGTGTTGTGGAGCAAGTTTTGTGTAAAAAAAAAACCACTCGGTGGTATTGCAAAGAGGTAGTTTTAGTTCTTCATTAATCTTTTAGAGTAAAAATTAAAATAGAAGATAAATATATTTGAGATATGAAAGCAATGATTTACAACTTAATGGTTATGGAATTAAAACTCATGATATGTCTCCCTAAATCCTTATCAGGGAGACATGAAACAGGAAAGTTTATAGTTCTTGTACTTGAAAATTGAAATTACATCGAATGTATGACAAAATTAATTGGATAGTCTTTTTGAATTGCTTCTGTTGTCTGTTTCGGATTCATAAATCATATAATATAGCTTTTTGTTTTTCTTTTTGAGTGGGCAATATTTGAGGACTTCATTAACCTTCAGAATACGCAATGCGTTGGGAACATTGATTTTATCTGTGACCTCCGTTTAAGTTTTTACCTTGCTGTTTTGAAAATGTCAATTTGGTTTCCTCTGATATTTTTTTACCAATATTTTCTTTACCTTTGAAAATACATGCCTAATGAAGAATGATTGCATGACACACAGTGGCATTTCTTTTTTATACCTGGCTACCATCCTATCGATGACTTAAAGGATGCTAATTGCTAAGGAGGGAGCAACTTTAACTTTCATTCTCAGATAATTTTTTGCTGTGTACAGAGGCTTAGAAAATTGTTGCCAAATATCTTTGATAAAATTCGTTGAAATTTTAGGACTTGTTGGAGTTGATTTAATCATGACTGCATATTGGTCCATTTTTCTGACTTTTGACATTTTCATTATAATATCTGGATAATTGGTGCATTTTTTCTGCAGGTTTTAACATGTGGGTTTCCTCCATTGGAGGATAGAGATAAGTCACTTAAACAACTTGCAGGGCACGACTTTTTTGGTTGTGGTACTCTTACAAAAGAGGAAACTGTATCCTTACTATTCCCTTCCTCGTATTAGTAGACATGTATTCTTATTACGAAACCTTAAGTTTGTCTCTTACCGTATTTCAATGAAATTTACTTTTCCTATACCTATGCAATAGATCAGACTGATAGACATGGAGAAAAGAGCAGTCAATGACATGTTTGTTATACTATCTGATGTTTGGCTGGACAATGAAGAGGTAATTTGAAATGTCAAATTTTTTTAATCTTTTTTTCCTTCCTCTAGCACCTTGTTATTGGAGTGTAGCTTGATATAATCTTAATGCTGTTTCTCCGTAGAAAAGGCTTTGGGAAAGCTAGAGACTGTTCTGAATGGTTTTGAGAGTGTGGAAGTGGTTCCTTCCTTATTTGTTTTCATGGGAAACTTCTCTTCTCACCCGTGTAACCTTTCATTTCATTCTTATTCAAGCCTCAGGTGAGTCCCACTTCCAATGTTATACTTCATAACTGAAAGTCTGAAACAAGGAAAGCACTGCTGCAATCCAAATCACTGTGTCATTAATTATAATTAGAATATTTAGTTCTAACAAACGACATTGCCATTCTTTATTTCTTGAAAAATGATATTTTATTGTTGTGTAAGGATAATAATTATTAGAAACCTCAATATGCAGGCTGCAATTTGGCAAGCTAGGCCAAATGATCGCTGCCCATCCACGGCTAAAAGAGCACAGCCGATTTCTTTTTATTCCAGGTCCTCATGATGCAGGTATTTGACTACATTGATAATTACTCACGCTTCCCACTTTCTTCCATATGTGTGATATATCACTATCAACATTTTTCCAGGCCCTTCAACAGTTCTTCCTAGGTGTGCACTTCCCAAATATATAACTGAGGAGCTCCAAAAGCATATTCCCAATGCCATATTTTCAAGCAACCCCTGCAGGTTAGCGCTACATTTAAATAGGATTGCATGGGACATCATCAACTATTCATTTGTGTGCTTTCTAGTTGCTAGTTTTCTGATTGATTGTGAATTTTGATTATTCTTACAACATCTTACCTGTTTGGCTACAGGGTCAAATTCTATACCCAAGAAATTGTTTTTTTCCGCCAGGATCTGCTGAATAGAATGCGTCGTTCTTGTTTAATGCCGCCTTCTATGGAAGAAACTGATGATCCTTTTCAGCATGTAATTTTTCCGTCTTATGTGTTTTCTGCTTTATTAACTTATAACTTTTGGTTTTTAGAATAAAAAACTCATGGATTTTGGGTTTAAATTGCAGCTTGTTGCTACCATAACCCATCAGAGTCATCTCTGTCCACTCCCTCTAACTGTACAACCCATCATCTGGAATTATGACCATTGCCTTTATCTTTATCCAACTCCACACACGGTACTACTTACGTTGAATTATGTCTTTTTTCTTTTTGTATCATTTAACAAACTGGAATAGCATTTAACAGTGTTTCGTATCTTCACTTTCCCTTCTGTTTGGCATTTAACATCTCAAAACCTTTAAATAATATGGGCTAACCATGCATGATGTGGTGACAGTAATCAGACCTTGTACGACTCTATATTTCACCACTCGCATGGAAATAATGTTTTGATGCTGATTTCATTGTTGTGATCTTTGGATGCAGATAGTCTTAGGAGACAGAAGTCAGCAGAAGGCATTCAAGTACACAGGAATAACTTGTTTTAATACTGGTTCGTTCTCGATTGACAGCACATTTGTGGCGTACCGTCCTTGCTCCCAGGAAGTTGAACTGTCAGCCTTGTGAGCTGAGGATAATTTCTGTTGGTTTTGTAATCCTCTAACCATCAGCATCTACGACATGCTGGCTTCACTATTCTTTTATCAGATATACAGGGCGATGAATGGAGCTTGAAATCTGGTGGCATTGCTGCCTTTTCCTCTTGGGAGGATTGAAATCACAGCTGTTTGTATTATATAACTTAATTACCTTCTTAAGCTGTGAAAATTGTTGTATAGTAGAAATCTTTAGTCTTGAGGCGTTTATTTCCGATTTGGATAATGTTTGTAAGTGCATAATTCTTTGAATACCCAGGATGGCTTCCTTATCAATTACCATCAGTCATAAACTCAATTATAAATTAGATATCTCAAGCTTGGCAGTCTGCATGTATTATGTTTTGACTTGCAAATTGAAAGTTATGTCCAGTTCAAGATGTGGTAGAATTATAATTCTATTGATTAGTTACTATGGGGAAAGTCTCCACCATATCATGTTATTCAACAACACGAGAATCCAAATCCTTTACTATGAGGTCCCAGTGTTTATTTGCCATGAATTTGGCTTTAGAAGTTACAGTATAAAGTTATAACTGTCAAATAAAATAAGGGAAATTCTATGCTACCCTCTCGTGGGAGAGAGTTTTGGTACCTTCTTTAATTATTTAATTAATTTTTCTCAATTTTTTTAAATGGTTTTAGTATTTTTACAATTAAGGGACAATATTTAACTAATAGAATTTGTATTTTTAATTTTTTAAAAGACTTTTTGACCCCTATAACTATTATCCTGTATTTTTTATTATATTCCCCAATTTTTTTACATTTTCATTTGCAATACACGTGTTTCATTTAAAATCTACTTTATGTCTTTAAAATAATTTAGGACATAGTACAAGGCTTGTTCCTATGTAGTTTTGGCCTTTAAGCCTCCATTCAATAAAAAAATAATAAGAAGGTATCAAAGCCCTATGAGGCGGGAGGGTACTAAATTGCGACCCTTAGAATAATCAGCAACTGACGCACAAGTATAATATATTATAACAGTTAAAATTTACTCCGTTGTTTTTCTAAAAACAATTATAGTGCATTTTAATTTTAAAGTACACCTCATTTAACGGGGAAAAATCCGTTCTTTGTATGTCTATGGTGAATTATCAAACATGTATTAGATGTTACTATCATCACAAGTGTTTTCAACATTTCATCTAGTATAACCAACATACAATATGTTGGACACTTTTTTAGAGAACTGATGTCTTTTTTTTTTGGTAAAGGAGAACCGATGTCTCATACCTATGAAAAATCCGTAGGAACTGAAATAATCCTCGTTTGGGTGTTGCAAGCAGCTATTGATCGAAAAGAGTATTTTAGTCGTTATATCCCCAAGAGTGTTTTCATCTATTTCACATCTCTTATGATTCTATTTTTCTCCTTTTATCATATCACACATCATGTTTATTACTTCTCTTATCTCTCTTTCACCTTGTTTGGTGTAAGAGAAATTAAAGAGGAGGGAAGAGAAATAGAGGGAAGAAAAATAATTTATTAATTTAGTAGAGTAGAAATTGGGAAACATAGAAACTGTCATCAGAGCATGAGACCCATCATTAAAAATTTGTCCGCTAAATTGCGGAGAAATAGCTAAGAAAATACTGTGCGCCTGAGAGAGAATGCACCAAGAGCGTGCTTGAAAACTTTTTATTTTAAACAACTTTATATAGGGGTGTTTCTAGGATATGACACCACATGGGTGACATACCGGTATGACACCTCTTTTTACTAGTAACTCAATTATTTAGAATAAAATAATCAACCAATCAGGACCGTTAATTAAAAAATGAAAGTGATCCAACGACTTTTAATAGGTGTCATACCGGTATGTCACCCACCCTAGACACAACGTCGTAAGAGGAGGAAGTACAGAACATAATACGAGATCTTTGTTGAGAAATTCAAAATTTATTATTTTGAAATTTTACAAACAACAATCTAAATTAAGATAAAGCTATGAATTAATATTCAAACCAATTTAAAGTAAATTGAATTGGATTAGTTTTTAATTTTTTAAAAAGATAATAAAAGTGATAAAATTATAAAATAAAAATAAATATTTTTTATTGAAAATTCTATTTATTAGTATAATTTTATTGATTTTACATAAATTACTTACATATTATAAATAAAGTTAAATATTTTTGTAATATTTTTCTTATTAATACTTAATTAGGGACATTTTGGTCTTTTTATATTATAATCTAATTTTTTCTTCTTTCTATTTCTCTCCTATAAAATAAAAATATCATTTCTCTCCACCCTATTTCATCCCTATTTCTCTCCTACCAAACAACTCAATTTCTTCACTATTTCTCACCTATTTCTCTCCACTCCATTTCTCTCTACTCTATTTCTTTCCACTCTACCAAACGTACCCTTTGGGTGCATTATGTCAGAAACGGTAAATCCCCATTATTGTGCGCCAAAGTTTCAATAGTTTTAACAAGTTGATGCATGACTCTTGTTGCGGTGGATGAAAGGAAATTCAACCAACCAATGAAATGCAACACTCAGGGATAATGGATTGGAAGTTGTCAGGAATGCTATTGTTATAAATACCGACTCATTTCTTAGTTTCTGATTATCCCAAGCATTACACTTCACTACGAATACAAGTGTAATATTCTTAGAGTGTCCGGTGTGAGTTTCTCCTAATTTTATAGAGAGATTGTTTCTCTCATTGTAAGAAAGAGTGTAAGTGTTCTCTCCTTATATTTAGAGAGAAAGATTGTAACCATCTTCCACTTAGTAAAATATTTTTCTAGCCTTCACGTGGTTTTTTCCCTTATCAGTTGAGGGTTTTCCACTTAAAATATTGTGTGTCAGTTCCAACTTTTCCCATCTCTATTTTAGCTTCGAAATATCATTTTATTACTCTCGTACCCAACAGTGGTATTAGATGTAAACTTTCATGATATTTGAATAATCAAATAGAATCTTAGAATTCATAGTTTTCATATATAAGATTAGATAGAAACACTAACATTGATCCATGATAAGATTGATGCCTTTGAATCTTGTAGAATTTGTAAGATGAACCTTTTCTATCTCTTTCCTTTTCTTACTTGTACTCTTCAATTCTTGATGGTAATTTTAAGAGACAAACTTTAATAGACAGAGTTTGGGACTATTCATGTC
This sequence comes from Sesbania bispinosa, assembly GCA_026901365.1. Classification (NCBI taxonomy): domain Eukaryota; kingdom Viridiplantae; phylum Streptophyta; class Magnoliopsida; order Fabales; family Fabaceae; genus Sesbania; species Sesbania bispinosa. Next base: position 1,004,671 of record QLOH01000206.1, read on the forward strand.
CTTTCATTATATATATATATTGTTTCCATCAAACAATATACCCCTTCATTAAAACATAACAACTCATTCCCAAAAGTCATCCTGTTGAGAATGTGCCTTTGAAAGCTGTCAAAGTAGTCTTTAGTTTGAATTTTGAATTAGTCTTTAGTTTGAATTTTGAATAAGTCAAGATAAGAATTTGTCATTTTTGTTGTTAGTGGATAAGTTAGTTTCTGATTTTAATGTTTCAATGTTAGTAGCAATCCCTAAAATCAAGGAGCTTGATCCTTTATTCTGTTATTTTCAATTGTATTTAAATGCAAATTGAATTCAATAAAAAGTAAGTTTAGCAGCAAATTTCTCTGCTTTATCAATTCCTTTATGTTGTTTTTCTTCAATTAAAAACAAAAAAAAACCAACAATATCATTCCTTTATGCTGTTTTTCTTCAATTAAAAACAAAAAACAAACCAACAATTGGTATCTAGAGCCCTTTTCTTACGGGACCTTTAGAATGGATTCTGAAACAAGTTTTTCCCAAGCAACTCTTCAGTTTTCAATGGGGAAAACTATGATCTTTGGGCTGTCAAAATGGAGGCTTACCTAGAGGCTTTGGATCTTTGGGAAGCTGTAGAAGAGGATTATGAAGTCCTTCCGCTGCTGGACAATCCCACCATGGCCCAGATCAAGAACCATAAGGAGAAAAAAAACCCGTAAAGCAAAGGCAAAGTCATGTCCTTTTGCTGGTGTCTCTACAACCATCTTTACTAGAAACATTACTCTCAAATCGGCAAAAACAATTTGGGATTATCTAAAGACGGAATATGCTGGAGATGAAAGAATTTGAAGCATGCAGGTGCTTAACTTAATGAGGGAATTTGAGCTTCAGAGGATGAAAGAGTCTGACACAATCAAGGAATACTCAGACAAATTGTTGGGTATTGCCAACAAGATAAGGTTGTTGGGCAGTGATTTTGCAGATTCAAGAATTGTTGAGAAAATTCTTGTAACGGTGCCGGAGAGGTACGAAGCATCTATTGCTTCGTTGGAGAACACAAAGGATTTGTCTAAAATCACTTTTGCAGAAGTGATACATGCCTTCCAGGCCCAAGAGCAGCAAAGATTGATGAGGGAAGATCATGCTGTTGAAGGTGCTCTTCTAGCCTAGAGCCAACTGTTAGACAAGTGGCCTCAAGTAACTTAAGAGGGGGGTGAATTAAGTTAATCAAAGTTTCCTCTTCTTTTTGTTTACTTACTTCTTTTGTCTTTTACTATACTTAAAACACTTCTTTTAAGATGAAATATGAATGCACACTCCTAATTTCTTAATATATAATAAATTAATAATTGCAATAAATAAGTAAGATTTAAGGGAAGAAGAAATGCAAACTCGATTTATACTGGTTCGACCAACCCTTTGCCTACGTCCAGTCCTCAAGTTACCCACTCGAGATTTCCACTATTTGTAAAATCCTTTACAATCAATGAATACTCCAACACCTTGGAACCCTATCCCTTGTGTTGAGTTTCACTCACAATCTACGAGAGGCACCCTCTCTTTTAACCACATAGTATAAGAAGGAAGTGTTTGTACAAGATGAACTCTCTTTTAGAGTAGATGATACAACTTGAAGATCCTATAAGAATTCTTAATAATTTGCAAGTGTTTGGCCAAATGATTCTTAAAGAAATTTCTCACTTTTGTTATTGCACTTGTATATTCTGCAGATTTTTTGAAATGGTGACACATATTTATAATAAAACAATTGAAGCTTTGTATCTTTTTGATAAGGAATTGTGTCTCTTCATAATTTTCAGAAAAATCTCGCTGGTAATCGATTACAAAGGTCTTGTAATCGATTTCACCTTTGAAAATTCAAATGGTTTTTGAACCGTTGTGTCTGAAATTTGAAATTCGTATTTTCTGCACATTGGTAATCGATTACATCATGTTGGTAATCGATTACCAGTTCAAAAGTTTTCAAATTTAAATTTCATAACTTCTGGTAATCGATTACATACACTTCATGTGGTAATCGATTACCAGTTCAAAAAATTTCTTTTGAACTGATTTTACTTCATAAAAACATTTTCCTTAAATTTTATATATTAAGACCAAGTAACTTGCAAATTCTATAACTCTTTTAACATTTTATCTAACTAGGTTAATACTTATCTAATACACCTTTTTGTCTTTCTTGCTCTCTCTTTTGCCAATTCCTTTTGTCAATCTTGTAATTTGATTTTCTTTCCACTGGCATCATCAAAACCTGCATACAATGCATCTACACCAACAAGCAAAAAACTACAAGAAGAATCATCCAGCCAGCAGTCTAAGCAGTGCAAATAATTACAACAAAGGAAAGGGTGACAAGAAAAGTTACCCACCTTGTCAACATTGTGGAAAAATGGGTCACCCTCCATTCAGATGTTGGAAGAGACCTGATGCTAAATGCATCAAGTTCAATCAAATGGGACATGAAGCAGTCATATGCATGAGCAAAGATCAACAACAAGAGGAAGAAGCTAAGGCTGTTGATCAGGAGGAGGAAGAGGATCACCTATTTGTGGCCACGTGTTTTGCAAGCAGCGAAGAGAGTAAGAGTTGGTTGATTGATAGTGGCTGCACAAATCATATGACCAATGACAAGGAGCTTTTCAAAGATTTAAAGCCAAACAACATCACCAAAGTCAGAATAGGCAATGGTGATTATATTTCAGTCAAAGGAAAAGGGACTATTGCAATAGCAAGTTGCTCAGGTACAAAGTTTATTTCTGATGTCCTTTTTGTACCCGAAAATCAACAAATTTTGTTGAGTGTTGGCCAATTGATTGAAAGAGGCTTCAAAGTTGCTTTTGAAGACAATTTTTGCTTAATTAGAGATGCAACTAGTAAGGATACTTTTAAAGTAAAAATGAAAGGGAAAAGTTTTGCTCTAAATCCATTAGAGGAAGAGCAAGTTGCTTTTCCAATCAGTGAAAACATCACAAAAGTTTGGCACGAGAGGCTCAGGCATTATCACCACCAAGGGCCGCTGCAAATGAAGTCCAAGAAAATGGCAGCTGATCTTCCAGAACTTGATGATCACATACCAACATGCAAGGCTTGTTTATTTGGAAAGAAAAAAAGGAAGCCATTTCCGAAGTCAGCTATTTCAATCTCTTATAATCCTGTGTTTCATGGGAAGACCAAGAACTTTAATGTCAAGTTATTTTACTTAAGAGAAGTTCAAGAAAATGGTGATGTAAGTCTAGTTTACTGCAAAACTGAAGACCAAGCTGCTAATATGTTTACAAAGTCTTTTCCACTTAGCAGGATTGAATTTCTAAAGAAGAAGCTAGGAGTTTGCATCCTCCAAGGCAAGGAGGAGTGTTGAGAATGTGCCTTTGAAAGCTGTCAAAGTAGTCTTTAGTTTGAATTTTGAATAAGTCAAGATAAGAATTTGTCATTTTTGTTGTTAGTGGATAAGTTAGTTTCTGATTTTATTGTTTCAATGTTATTAGCAATCCCTAAAATCAAGGAGCTTGATCCTTTATTCTATTATTTTCAATTGTATTTAAATGCAAGTTGAATTCAATAAAAAGTAAGTTTAGCAGTAAATTCCTCTGCCATATCAATTCATTTATTCTGTTTTTCTTCAATTAAAAACAAAAAAACCAACACATCATTTCATTCAAATGATTGAATAATATATTCTTTTATTTAATTTATTAAACCACATACATTTTGCCACACACACGAGACATTAATTTCTTACATTCTCCCACTTGGCTTATGTGACAAAATATAACTTCATAGTTTAATAAAGTATCAATCATAATCCATATACTACTATATTAGCCTTGTTCCAAACATAAATCAGAAGTACATAATTTGTCTAACAATAATGTCAATTTCAAAGACATAAAGTGTTTTCAATATTAACATTCATACACGTGCACATAAGTTTGAAAACAGAAAATATTCAGAAACTTATTCATTAGTGAGCTCAAATTGTCAAACATACAAGATATTACAATAACTTTCAACATTCGCTAGCTAACATAATGCCCATATTTACAACATGACCAATGAATGTCTTGGGCGGCAACCCTTTAGTTAAAGGGTCTGCAATCATAAGATTAGTGCTAATGTGTTCTATTGACACTCTGTGTTTCTGAACCTCTTCTTTAACAGCAAAGTATTTCAATTCCATATGTTTAGCACCTTTAAAATACTTGTCGTTTCTAGAAAAGAAGAATGCTGCAGAATTGTCACAATAAATTTTTAGCGGCTTGGCAATACTGTCGACTACACCAAGTTCTGAAATAAAATTCCGTAGCCACTTAGCCTGAACCATGGCCTCAAAGCATGCCACAAATTCAGCTTCCATAGTGGATGCAACAATGACCGACTGCTTCGCTCTTTTCCATGAGATAGCTCCTTCAGCTAACATAAACAAATAACTGAATGTAGACTTTCTTGTATCCACACATCCTACAAAGTCTGAATCTAAGTATCCAACCACCTCAAGATGATCAGATCTCCTATAAGTAAGCATGTGATCTTTTGTACCTTGCAAATATCTCATAACTTTCTTTGCAGCTTTCCAATGGTCCATACCAGGATTACTCTGGTATCTTCCCAACATCCCAACTGCAAAGCTAATATCCGGTCTCGTACAAGTCTGAGCATACATTAAGCTCCCAATTATAGATGCATAAGGAATTTTTACCATTTGTTTCCATTCCAAATTATTCTTTGGACATTGCATGAGACTAAATTTGTCTCATTTCTGAATTGGAACAGGATACTCCGAACATTTATCCATTCTGAATCTCTCTAAAATTTTATTAATATATGCTTTCTGAGACTTGCCTAACAATCCTTGTGACCTATCCCAGAATATTTCTATTCCAATCACATAACTTGCCTCACCCATATCTTTCTTTTCAAATTTTTTAGAGAGAAACTTCTTAGTCCCATTTAAAAGACCAAGATTATTAGTTGCAAGCAAGATGTCATCAACATACAAAACTAGAAAAATAAACTTACTCCCAATGACCTTCAGATATATACACAGGTCAATAGTGTTTTCCTTAAATCCAAAGGACACAATGGTATCATTGAACTTGAGATACGATTGTCGGGAAGCTTGCTTAAGTCCGTATATTGATCTCTTAAGTTTACACACCATGTGTTCTTTTCCTTTCTTTATGAATCCCATTGGTTGATCCATATACACATCTTCCTCTAAATCCCCTTTTAGAAAGACGGTTTTCACATCCATTTAACTCCAAATCACAATGACCCACTAATGCCATGATAATTCTGAGAGAATCTTTCTTAGAGACTGGTGAAAATGTCTCCTTATAATCAATGCCATCCTTTTGAGTAAATCCCTTAGCAACTAGTCTGGCCTTGTAACGTTCTAAGTTACCAAGAAGTCACGTTTGGTCTTAAAGACCCACTTGCAACCAACTCTCTTACAACCTTCTGGTAACTCAACAAGGTCCCAAACCCATTTCGTTCCATAGATTTTAACTCATCTTTTATGGAATCTAACCATTTCTCAGCATTATCGCCATTCATGTCCTGTGAAAATGTAACTGGGTCATTTTCAATTCCTAAGTCATTTTCTGACTCTTGTAGATAAACCACATAATCATCAAAAATAGCAGATCATCTTTCTCTTTGTGATATTCTTAATGCTATTTGTTGTGGTTCTTCTACTATAGGTTCATTTACTTCAACCTCATTTTGAGTAATGGGATCATTAATTTGTTGTTCTTCATGGTTATTAATTGGCTCAATAACTTGAGGAACAACAACTTTATTAGAGATACAAGTTAATGGAACTTGCACTCTCATTTCTTGAATCTCCACTTTGCGTGGCGTTTCACTCCCACTAACTTCACCATTTTCAATGAACTTAGCATTCCCGGTTTCAATAATCCTTGTAGTATGGTTTGGACAGTAAAATCTATACCCTTTTGACTTTTCTGGATAACCAATGAAATATCCACTGAATGTCCTAACATCCAATTTCTTTTCTTGTGGATTATAAAATTTAATTTCTACCTGACATCCCCAAACATGTAGGTGCCTTAAACTAGGTTTCCCTCCAGTCCACAGTTCAAAGGGAGTCTTTGGAACTGCCTTACTAGGAACCCTATTCAATAAATACATGGCAGTTTTTAGAGCATAAGTCCACAACGAAATAGGTAAAGAAGAGTTACTTTAACATACTCCTAACCATATCCAACAAGGTTCTATTACGCCTTTCTGATACGCTGTTTTGCTGCGGTGTACCTGGCATTGTGTATTGCGCACATATGCCACGTATTTCAAGGAATTTAACAAAGGGACTAGGATGTTGTCCTCTTTCATCATACCTTCCATAATACTCATCACCCTGATTAGATCTGATAATTTTCACCTTTCTGTCTAATTGTCTTTCTACTTCTTCAATGTAAATCTCTAAGGCGTTTATAACTTGAGATTTATCATGTAGCAAATAGACATGACTATAATGTGAATAATCATCGATGAAGGTGATAAAGTATTTCTCTTTATTGAAAGAGTTCACATCAAAAGGTCCATAAAATATCAGTGTGTATAATTTCAAGAAGCTGACTACTTCTTGTGGCTCCTTTCTTTGTGTGTTTTGTTTGTTTGCCTTTAATACAATCCACACATACATTCAGATCAGTGAAATCTAAATCCGGAAGGATTTCATTCTTCACTAATCTTTGTAATCTTTCCTTGGAAATATGTCCCAAACGTTTATGCCACAAGTAAGCATAACGTTCTTCCTCTAAACCACATTTAGTTCCAATATTATGATGCAAGGTCAAAAGTGTTTCAACAAAAATATTATCAAGATTTAACTTATATAATCCATCACATAAGATACCATTACTAATTAAATGGGTATGTTTATACAAATTGAAACATCCATTACCAAATTTAATAGAGTATCCATTAACATCAAGTTTAGATAAAGAAACTAAATTCCTAGAAATACTAGGTACATAAAGAGTTTCAAACAAATCTAAATGATGTCCAATGTCGAGGTTTAAACGATAAGTCCCGAATGCTTCCACTAGAACTTTCACTCTATTGTCCATAAAGACAAACTTTTCATTTGGCTTTGTGGTTCGGGTCGTAAGGAATCCCTGCATCGTATTAGAAACATGAGTTGTACATCCAGAATCAATCCACCGTGTATTATAAGGAACTTCAGCTAAATTTGATTCGAAACATACATAAGCACTAGGCTTACCTTTCTTTTCGAACCAAGCGTTGCGTTTTGGATAATCCTTTTGGAAATGCCCATTCTTTCTACAAAAATGACATATGTTGGCATGTTGTTCCTTCTTGTGGATTTGAGAAGAAGAGGCCTCATTGATCTTTAGGAGTCCCTTCCCTTTCTTGTCACGTTTCTTGCCGAATTTCTTTCTAGCTCCTTGATGGTTAACATAATTAATGGAATGATTTCCTTGATTCTTAAGTCTGGTTTCCTCTTGAACTAACATACTATGCAATTCATGCACATTCAATTTATCTTCCATGGTATTATAGTTCATTTGGAAAGGACCATACTCACACGGTAATAAATTCAATATGAACTGCACAAGGAAATTTTCATCCACATTCATTCCCAATGACTTAAGTTTTGCTGCAATGTTTACCATTTCGGTAACATGTTCATGCATAGTACAACAACCATCAAATTTCATGGTGGTTAAGGTACTCATTAATGTCCCAACAAGAGGCTTATCAGCAGTTTGGGAGCGCTCTTCCACAAACTTCATCATTTCTTTTACACTTTCAGTTTTAGGAAGAGCATACTTAATGTTATCAGCAATACTCATCCGCATATACATCAGACTCAATCTGTTTGACCTTTCCCAATTTTTAATATAAACATTCTCTTCCTCAGTGCTTAAATTAGTAATAGCACTTGGTTTCTCTTCACGAAGAGCCAAATCCAAATCCATTACCCCAAGGTAAAATTGAATTTGCTCATTCCATTTAGAGAAATTAAGTCCATTAAAAATTGGAATAGATGAGAAATGTGAATGCAAAGCAAAAGGTACTGCAAACAATAAAGATTTTAAAAATATTAATGCTTTGAGTTACATACTAACATGCTAAATAAATTCAGAACATAACTTCGTATAATGCATATTGATGTTCACCTTTGGGCAATCCATCAATATACCATACTTGACATAATGATGCTAAAAAAATGATTTCATAATTTTGGCAATTATGTATGCATTAATTAGAAATACTTATTATCTTTGGATATATAAATACAACTAATAATACATTTACACTACCAACATTTATGCTCATTAATTATAAGAACAAATAATCAACCTTTGGGTGATCCTTAACTGTCTTATAATAATGAACTTCAATATACCCATAAACCAAAAATCATATTTTAGCATCCATTATTTTATGAGTAATTAAAAGAAGTTACTATTAATTTTGGAATTAAACAAACTTAAAGATTTGGCCACTTTGGTGACTAGCAAATCTATCATACAATTAATTCCAAATGTAAAAATAATAATAATTTATTATTATTTTTATTTGAAACTAACTTCTCTCTTAAGAGTTTGGCACTTTGGTGACCATAAACCCCACGTGATATAGTTTCGAAATAAAAAAAATATCCCTAATAAATCTTAAATTAGTGTCCTTTAACCAAATATATATTAACTGTAACTAAGTCCCGAATAAGATTGCCCCTGGTAATAGGGGATACCAATGATTTACAAAAAAAAAAAATAAACTGTTATAATTATATGTTACAATGACATTGTGCTTTAACTATATAATTACACGTCATTTCTTAAACCGATGCAATAGATGATACCGGTTATTTGGATTCCATCACAGGGTTTCTTTGTCCATGGGTTTTGGAAGCCATGACCAAAAAGTAACATACAATTTATTCATTATAGTAATACAACGCATATTGAAATCAATTAATACAGTTCAACAAATGAAATCAATTCATTCATGACCAATGAATAATGGATATTACAATTTGGATTCGAAAATATAGCAAAAATACGTAACAAGTTTCGAAACGTAAACCCAGAAAACGTGATCATAAACAAATAATATATAAATTTGTCTAATAACAATCTTTTCCATGAATCATATGCAGCGGAAATTACTAAATCTATAATCCTTAAAATATTCCATGATATTTTCAAAAACATCATTTAAACACTTAAATCACCATTAATAGAAAACCATGAACTCTTCAACACATGCTCTGATACCATATGTATACTTTCATGATATTTGAATAATCAAATATGATCTTAGAATAATAGTTTTCACATATAAGATTAGATAGAAACACTAACCTTGATCCATGATAAGATTGATGCCTTTGAATCTTGTAGAATTTGTAAGATGAATCTTTTCTGTCTCTTTCTTTTTCTTACTTGTACTCTTCAATTCTTGATGATAATTTTAAGAGACAAACTTTAATAGATTGAGATTGAGACTATTCTTGTCCTTCCATTATATATTGTTTCCATCAAACAATATACCCATTCATTAAACATAAAAACTACTTCCCAAAAGTCATCCTTTCATTCAAATAATTGAATAATATATTCTTTTATTTAATTTATTAAACCACATACATTTTGCCACACATGAGACGTTAATTTCTTACATTAGAGCCACCAATTGTTGATCAGTATTTTTGTTGCAGTACCGTTCACGATTACTATTCACATGTGTGGTTGTCAACTTTTACAATGATTGTTAATGCATACTATATTTATTCTAGTTTACAGAATGCGTATAATATTGTTAAAGTATACGGTATTATTCATGATGGAATTTCGTAATCTGGTTCAATTAAAAGATAATTCGATGCTAAAACCATGGCGACAAAATTTGAGATTAACAACCACACATGTTAAAAGTAAAAGGGGGTGCAAAAGCAAGTTTCAATATGAAGAGATCTTGTGTATATGAAAAAGGCAAGCTTCCGGATGTTAATTTTCAAAACAAGTTATAGGGTATTCCTAGAAAATCACTTTTTACGAGGTATGAAAAGCATAATAGAGTGCAAAAGCAAGTTTCGATACGAAGAGATCTTGTGTATATATATGAAAAAAGGGTGGGGATGAAGTTACTTTACTTAATAACTTTTTGTAGAATAAGAATTTTATAAATCTAATCGTTAAATAATGTGATATTAGTATGAAGATCATGCATATCAAATTTTAGATAAATTAGACATTTACAGGTATGTAATTTTATAGTCAGTATTTACTTTTATTTTGAAAAATATATTATACATTAATTTAAAGTTATTTGATGAAGTATCAAATGGTTTTTAAATTTTATGAAACTTTGTAGACTTGATCTACTTAGTGAGAACTTTCAATTCAACAATTAGATTCATGAAAATTAACATTCATATAAAGCTATTAAGTGGAGTAACTTTACTAAGAATTACTACTGTAGTAACTTAATCCCCATCCATGAAAAAATAGTTTTTAAAAATTATTTAAAAAATTTAAATCAAAATAAAACATATCTTTAATCTTTAAACAAAAATCTAGGGTTCAAAATTAACAAAAAAAAAATTATCCACGAAATAAAAATGAATTTTATACAAAATTCATATAAGCACGTTCTTTTACATTTTGCAGCCGGTTTAATAGCTATGTTTACTAAACATTTCTAATTTAACTACCTAATTTTCAGACATTTAGTTAAAAATTAGTTTTTTAAATCTCGACTCATTAACTATTTGTTCCAAAACAGAAAATTACTTTCTTTGTAATAAAATTTTGAAAATCCACTTATAGTAGAGAGATGTGTCTGCGCATGGCATGTAATATTCCAGAATAGCCCCGGGATATATTTTTTTTTTTTTTATCATGCTAACGAGTGTTTTAAGAATATTGATTAAAAATCCATATATTGAAGATTTTTTAAGAAAATCATGATATTGATTTCATTTTTAGCACTAATAATATCAATACATTTTACAACATTTATATGCAGTCTAACGGCGCTGCATATTGTCGTGAGTGACTTTTAATTTGTCTAGTTTTTAGCAATTTTCTTCCAGAAAGTGATGAAGAATGACAAGAGTGCCAATGTTGAAGCTAAATGTATCACAAAACTTCTACAGTTCTACCATGCACATAAACAGTCTGAATATTAACTAAGCTAAATTTCATTGGTTTAAACATGCCTGAGCAGCCCTTGCCAGTGGCAAAATCAGTAGGCTTGACAGATGCGCAACAATCTGGTTAGGACTTTGAAACCTAATCTTAACCACCATCTAACCCAACCATAGATTTTTTTTTTTTTCTTTTTAGGTGCTCCAAAAAAGCATAGCTGCATATAGTGAAAGAAAGGGTTGGCATAGCCACGGGCTGAAAGCAAGCACTTTATATCTCCAGCAACATGAAGGGCTTAAAGTTGTTCCAGAGAAAAACAGTTCAAACTTTCTTTGATTACTTGTAATGAATGTGACAGGATATAGTTCACCTGACGGAATTGCTGCCTGGTCTCCAATTTACAAATGGCACCCCAGACACAACTTTTTGGGCATATTCCTCATACTGTGGTCCAAAAAACTGTCTCAGAAAGAATTCTTCATAAGGAATTCGCTTGGCAAAGAAATTCCAGACAACAACCGCAAACCCAATAGTTGATATGGGATTGCAGAGCATTATTTGAGTGCCAACTGACCAAAGGAGAAAGCCACAATACCCCGGATGACGAATAAATCCATATATTCCGTGAGTAATCAGCTGGTGACGCTCATCATGATAAACCCTTATGAGATGAGTAAAGGATCGCCCTGCAGTTATAATTGCCACCTTTCTTATAATTTCCCCTATCACAACCAGTGCCAGGCCCGTATCACTGATCACCCAGTGTTCCTTTAGCTCAGGAAATAAAACAACCTCAATATAGTATTCCAGAAATGAAAATATCATTGCCAAAAGGTAGTGTTTGCTAATCAAAAGAGACTTCAGAGTTACACTCGATCTCCCATGAATGACAACTGCTAGAAAATATTCAGAACTGTGAAAGAAGATTATTGCAAGGAACATCTGAGATAACTGTCTCCAAGCAGTGTAGCTAAGGATTTCTGTCATTTTTGCCAAATAATAAAGTCAATAAGTCTCTCTTGTTTTGCAGTCTGGTTAGTTCTAGCGGAATTTGCTATGCCATAGAAAGACTTGGCTGATTAAACTATTTGAGGTATAAGTCAGACCTGAAAAAGATGCTGTGTAATGTAAAATTAGTACTGAGAATTGTATTCCATCACCAAGAAAATGCTTCAAGTACGACATCTGCAAAAATATGCATCGGGGTAGATCAAACAAATGATTTTAAGTCTTCAAAAGAAAAACTTTGGGGCCTGTCTGTTTGTGCTAAGATAATCATAGATTGATTAGATTCTTAATTTCTTATATGTAGTGTAACACAAAAGTATATATACAAGTTCAGAATATTGATATGGCATTTAATATTCTGGAGAATGTTACTGTAATTATCCATAGATTGACAAGCTATGTAGATTGTAACAATAACAACCAAGTCTTATTGCACAGGGAGGGGTTGGCTACATAGAGTCATAGATCACACAATGGCATTGGGTTCTATCGAAAACCAGATTTTCAATAACCCCATTTAGGGCAATTAATACATTTAACTTAGCATATGTCATGCTTTGTTGCCAAATTTTACATAGCCAATTCCAGGCGCAGTTAAAAGAAGAAGCATGTATCAGGCAGTTGGCAGCCAACTTAGAACTTTGTCAAATATCCATGACATGCAAACTAAATTATCTTTCAAATTTTAGTTGCTCTGTCTTCTACTTCTACCTCTACCTCATCTTTCTCAAATGTTAAAACATCTTTTCCATGATAGTAAGCTGGTAAGTAACAGGTAATTTGGCAGAGTAGAATCCTCAACCAGGTCAACTACAAGTTTGGTTTGCCAAGACAACTGAACAATTAAAACCATAACCTACGTGATCTTCTTCCTCTTGGACTGTGACAGCAAAGACTAACAAGACTCTTAGGTCTAGAAAAACTTGACTTGCAATAACTAATCCACCAACTTTAGAAACCAGCTTAAGAAAACCCATATATAACAAAACAACCATGATGATAGCTAAAATCAATTGATCCAATGCACACACCAATTAAGCAGGATAACAGAATTTCCAATTAGGTCAATGAATCAACAAATGGTCATTTATATGATTCCTTTATAGTGAATACCGTAGCTATGAATGGGAATAGGCCAGGCCAAGCTCTGATTAAATAGACTTGGCCTATTTTATAAATTCAAGGCCTAAGTCTGGCTTATTACCTGTGATAGGCTTTTTTTTAGACCTGGCATGTTAGCCTATTTTAAGACCTTTTTTTTTCATACTAAGGCCTTTAAATACGTCTATCGGCCTATTTCTAAGTAGGCCTTTTTCATATCAAGGCCTTTAAAAAGGCCAACAAACATAATTCTAAATAAGCCTCTTCCTTTATATGGTCTTCATTTTATATGGAGCACATTCTAACTCTTATTGAATAAGATTGCTAGTCTAATTACCCGTTCACAAAATTGAAAGTCAATTGCCATTCTTCGTTTGTCATCATTTCCATCTAGTACAAAATTCATTTCTAAATAATCAGATCACTCATTATGGATTCAATGACTTTGTAGATTTCAAGAAACTGATAGAAAATATCTAATGATAACTACACTGAATCAGCATACCGTCTACTTAAATGCTAAGAACTACCAGAGCAGTTGCGGCACTGCAATGATCTTATTGATAAAAACATAGAGCTAATATTTTGTTATCTTAAACAATTGTCAGAATGTGGTGCATTTGAATCCCTAAATTAGACAATGAGGATGTAGTCGATTCGATAGAAAACATGAGGAATCATAGTTAATGAAATCCCTAACAGACACGTATAGATTGCAGTAATAAAAAATCCATGACAGCGCTAATCATTATAGATTGCAAAGAGAAGCTATGGTAGAGATTCGAAACCAAAGAGAAACTAACCGTGTTCTCTCCCAGAAAGCTTTGCCGATGCGGATTCGATCTGGTGGTACGAGTTCGCTCCCGAAAACTTTGTCGGCGGCAGAAGAGCTTGATGGAGGTGGAACCGTGTGGTACGGCGGCTCTGGTGGTGTACGGATTAGCTGTTCGCGGTGGAACCGTGTTTGTCGCGAGTCGTCTCCAATTAGAAGAGCTTGCTAGCAGTGGAAAGGCCTTGCCGGCGGCGAAGAGCTTGAGAGGAAGAGAGCCTCTAGCCCTCTGCAGACTGCGATGCCGGAGGGAAGAGCCTAGATTCAACCGCAGGGAGGGGAAGAAAGAGTGGAAGAACGCTAAGGAGGCGTTTGTTTCGTGAATGTATAACCAGAAATGTAATACCCTTAACTTAGGCTTTAAAACCGTACTGGTGAAAAAAAAAATTAATTACCTAAATAATGTGAAAAAAAATAAATTTACCAAAGTGAGGTGGATTGTGCCACGGTGGAATGAGATGCGCTAACTGGGTTGGCGCTTTACGAGACACCAACTCAGTTAGCGCATCATGTATTGAGTAATATAACATATGATGCGCTAACTCAGTTAGCGTATCATGTGTTATATTACTCAATACATGATGCGCTAACTGAGTTTGTGAGTTAGCGCATCATGTGTTATATTACTCAATGCATGATGCGCTAACTGAGTTGGTGTTTCAAAATAATTTAAAGTTTAAATAAATGTTACGGGAAAATAATTTTAAATAATTATATGTTATATATATAAATGATAGTATTTAATACAAGTTAATTATTTGCGGGGAATGGAGAGAGAATACAATGTCGTCGACGGTTCCTAGCATCCTGAGGTGGGTTTCTTCTTGGTTCCATGTCGTCTTGTTCACCTTCCACTATGAGCTAACTGAGTTAGCTCATCATGATGCGCTAACTCAGTTAGCGCATCATGTGTTATATTACTCAATACATGATGCGCTAACTGAGTTGGTGTCTCATGAGTGAAAAAAAATTGCAAGAAAATAATTTAAAGTTTAAATAAATGTTACGGGAAAATAATTTTAAATAATTATATGTTATATATATAAATGATGATATTTAATACAAGTTGCCATTCTCCGATGATGTCACCAGCATCTGGTGGGTTCACATACCAAGCCGGCACTTCCACACAGCACGACCCACCGGGCCAAGGTTTTAACTTAAATGAAGCATTTGCCCAAGAAGCTAGTGCATCTGGAAACATAGTGGAAGGTGAACAAGACGACATGGAACCAAGAAGAAACTCACCTCGGGATGCTAGGAACCGTCGACGACATTGTATTCTCTCTCCATTCCCCGCAAATAATTAACTTGTATTAAATACCATCATTTATATATATAACATATAATTATTTAAAATTATTTTCCCGTAACATTTATTTAAACTTGAAATTATTTGCGCTAACTCAGTTAGCGCATCATGTGTTATATTACTCAATACATGATGCGCTAACTGAGTTGGTGTCTCATGAAGCGCCAACCCAGTTAGCGCATCTCATTCCACCGTGGCACAATCCACCTCACTTTGGTAAATTTTTTTTTGGCACCAGTACGGTCAAAAAGCCCTTAACTTAATTATAAAGATCTTTTTCGTCAAAAAAATTATAAAGATCTTTGATAAATTGATAAATATTTAGGAATCTTTTTAAAATTTATTCAGTTTTATTTTAAAATAAAAGAAAGTATGATAAAATGAAGTGGAAAGTAATAACTTCCATTTCCATGAAAATGCAATATGTCCACACTCTATGGTGAGAATAAGAAATGAAAAAATCATGAACTTTTGGGAATGAATAATACCGGGAAAGAGTTTTAATTAGGGAAAGAGTTTTAATTAGTCCCTAAACTTTTGGTCAACTTGGGTTTTAGTCCCTGAACTTTAATTCCTTGATTTTATATCCCTGAACTTTTAAAAACCCATAACAGTAGTCTCTGTCGTTATTTTGGCCCGTTAAACCTGTGACGTGACATGCTAGGCAATTAACACGTGGCATGCTAGGTAATTGACACGTTACAGGTTTAACAGACCAAAGTAACGATATGGACTACTGTTACGAGTTTTTGAAAGCTCAGGGATATAAAACCAAGGAATTAAAGTTCAGGGACTAATAACATATTTTCCCTTTTAATTATTATGCACTGTCAATATAAAAAAAAATTACATAGACATCCAATGATATGTTGTTAAATACATCATTTAATGAATATGATACCTTATACATTTTAAATTCATTAAATGATGTGTCAACACATTATTGGATAACTGTATAAAATATTTTTACACTGACAGTGTATAATTATTAAATTCTACCTGAAAATAATTTTTTAAAACTCGAAACAAAGTCCCATAGCATTATGATAGATAATGCTAGTGCCTTAAATTGGTATCTACTTCAATGATATGGTGATTTGAACTCAACACATTTCACTTTAGCCACTCAATAATAATTACAAAAAGTCAGATTATCTCACAAAATAACAATTACTAAGTTTATTTTTAAATAGGCCACTTAGGGAATTTTAACAAATAAAAATGGACTTCCACAATTTTGCCTACACCATAATCTCAGAAGAAAAAAAAACCTTCCCCAATGCCATCCGTCGTCGCGTATCTTACCTTCACTTCTTCAATTTCCGCGAACAAACTACATCAATAGCATTATACTCACTTCGTCCCTTATTATAAGATCACTCCAACAATTTCACTATGTTTAAAAAAAGTTGGTTAATACATTTGTCTTATATAAAAAAAATCATAGCATTTCAAATATAGCCCTATTTAGAGGTCACTATTTTTCAGGGACATTAGTTGTCACATGGTGGAAGACTCCAAAATTCTGTTTCCAATGATTTAGTTGAATATGTGGGTAAAACTTCATTAATCATTCACATTGATCAATATATGCGAATTAAAAAGAGTTAGACATTAACGAAGGGCAAATATAGAAAATGATTAATTCATCTAAAAATTTACAAAAGTCTTTCATTAAGGGACACCCAATTCTTCTAGAAAGAGTGAGATGAAGTATATCAACTTTGTCATCCTTCTACAAACTAGTAGTCTAGCGCAATCTTCCCTCCTTTGTATCAATGGTGTCTCTGCACTTCACTCCTTCAATGACAGGAAGACAACGTGCCAATGAGAGGAATAAACAAAAAATATTTGAACTCCTAATTGGAACAAAGCACTTTTATCAAGACTGATATGTCTGGTAGTTGATGAATCATTTGAACCGTCCATTTTAAAATCAATATATCCAACGATTGGAAGCTTATGAATAACCGGTCATGTACATTTTTGCTAACCCACCTTAGACACCACCTTTTGTTTGAGGAAAAACATTTTCTATTTTCATTTCATATTTTCAGTTTTAATTTTTAAAGATTTAAAAAATATGTTTGTTTTTTACTTTTAGTTTTCTATTTTTAGAAAATAAAAATATTAAAAATATGTTTGCTTTACCATTTTGAATATGTGAGATGATAATAAAGAAACTATTAGTTTAATCTTGATAAATAATGACTAGACTTGATATTCTTTTACATGGATTGTAACTTATAAAATGAATACGGTGGATCATAAATTAAATTAATTTGGCTAAATCTAATAACTAAAAATTAATTTAGCTAAATCTAATATTTTAAATTAATTTAATTTATTTTATAATTATATCAAATGAGTGTGCATATACTTTAAACTTATGGGGCATCATAAATTCAATACCCTTTCATAATTATAACTATCACCCGTGCCGCGTCCAGAACGTCTCCATTTCTTAAAGAAATGGAGATTTTCATTTGTTGCGTATGATAATGACACGTGGCAGACAAAAAATTAGGTGCATGAGCGACGGGGACATGTGGAAATGATTATGAAGGGGATGAGGTCTTCCATTAACGGTGACGTGGTTGTGAAACTGAAACGGGAGGGGTGTTCGCACCCGGGGATTGCACAATGGCGTTGTGGTGCAGGTGGGGAAGTGATGGCGGAGAAAGAGTGACAAAGTGAGGGTTGCCATACGACTTCCACCTCATAACAGTGGCACGAAAATTGATGATGTGGGGGAGGGCGGCGTTTTGCGATGCGTATATCAGCTTGCATGGCTATGGGACGGAGGCGACGATGCGCTGTCGTGGCTTGGCGGGTTCCCTTCTTCTCTTTTCCTCTTTTTTTTTTTGTATTTTTTAGTTCTGTTTTTTATTATTACTTTGGGTATGAAATCCTTGGTTCATGGTTATTGGTATTCTGTCTTTCTCTTTGGATTTAAGGTGATGGCATATTGTGTTTAAAAAAAGTTACAAACATAAAAAATGAGAATGAACTTAAGAGAGGGTATACAGTACACGCGAAACACACCACTGCAGTAATGAAAAGAGAAAAAAAGAATGGATGTGATTAATATTACCAGCCACTGTGTTTTTAGTCTTCTCATATCTTTCTTCTTTAAGATTCAAGTGAAAACACGAAAAACTTCTTTTTTTTTTATCAGTTTTGGGCTATATTCAGAAAATGTTTTTTCCTAACAAAATGTTTTCAAAAAACCAACCAAGCAAATTTTCACAATTGAAAATAGAAAATGCTCAAACCAATTATGATCTTATATTCCCAACCCACTTTCCTAGAAATATTTTTACAAACCTTGAAATAAACACATTTTAAATCCACAACCTTTCTCATTTTTGAATTTTGAGTCTAATTTAATTTTATGATTTTATCTATAAATGAATAAATCATTCTAAATCTAGTCAATAGTCAGAATGTTATATTACTTAAGTATTTTATTTTAATATAATAATACTAAGTCCAAGGCTCCTATACAAAGGCATATACTCAATTACCATAGTTTTGTGAAAAGATAAAAGAGACAAATTCATGGGGTTTTGCAACATTTAGGACTAAAGAAGACTCGAGTTTCCATCCTCTCTTGGTAGGTGGATTCTACCGTGAGTTACTAAAAGAATGCACCACCGGTGGTTCAGTCTTTTTTACCTGCAATAGTCAATCAGTAATCGGTTAATAGGAATTAAATATATTATTATAATAATGGTTCAATTAAATTCTTGAATTTGCACACAACTCATGCTATTCAATAGAAATTATTAGAAATGTGTTTTTCAGTCTTTTCTCAGTCTCCTTGCCACAACCGCCCTCACCGTGCACTGCACTGTAGAATGTATTCCTCTGCACTGCATAATCAATAACTAATAATAATCCCAAAACAGCAACCACCCCACCGTGCCTCACCATAGCGTCAGCCACCAGCCTCAAACCCAACCAATTGAACAGCGAGGCCTTCCAGCTCTATTGTAGTCTTCCTCTTGCTCCAGAATGGTCTCTAGAGGCTGTCAAACTTTTCTCTCCTACTTCGTCTCTGCTCAAAACTCCCAATCTCCATGTCTCCTAAAAGGTCTGCTAAAAGTCCTTTATAAACTGTCTGAAGGCCCGTTTAAACTCTATTTGTGGCCCATTAAGAATTAGGTTACGTTTCCTGCGCTTTGCCCGCGCTCAGCGCAAGTGAAGCGCATGAAACAGTAATTGAACAGGCATTCATGCACTTTGCTTGCGCTCAGCGCATGTGAAGTGCAGGAAACAACAACTGGTTCCTCTGAATTGTCATCCTTTGAAGCTTGTTCTACGCTGTTCATGTCCTTGCTCACCGTTCTCTTGATGCTTCACTTGTACCTTAGCTTTTCATCTGTAAAAATCAACAGATTCTTCATCAAAATAGCATCAAGTTCAGATTTAATTCCAATAAATACAAGTGCCACAAATTAAGCTAAGAATGATGAAATTGGGTTTTAAATTCAACAATTCATGATTAATAAGTACTGTAGTTATACAGAAATTTACTTAATTCTAACACTTATCAATTATTAACTTTATTCTTTGCCAACTCAATGGCAAGTGGATCTTTTGATTGAAGATTGGATTGGGCAATGTGTAACTGCACCAACTCATGTAAGTTCGAAGTAAGGGCAGCCTCCTTATAGAACCTCGACAAGTACGACCTCAATGAATCATTCTTTCCATGCTTTACTTTGTTCAGAGATTGATAATCCCTCGAAACCTCTCCAACTTGAGCAATTCTCTTAGAAAAGGCTAATGCCAAATCCTCCCAGCTGTTAATAGAGTTTTTCTATAATAACTTAAACCAAGTCAGAGCTTTCCCTTGCAAAGATCTAGGGAATATCCTACATTATAAGTCTTCGTTGGCTTGTTGGAACAACATTTCATTCATGAACACGTCCAAGTGCCTTCCCGGATCGGTTTCTTTAGTATAGGGAGGAATAGACAAAGTCATCTTCTGAAACCTCTCCAGAATCCGGGCATCCAACAGTAGAGTTGTAAATGGTAAGGAATAAGGCCGATAAGTGGCTATTCCGAACTGGTTCACTATAAGATTTTGTTGAGTAGCATCTGTTAGTATATGCACTAGAGACCTATTTGTTTTTTGAACATCCATCACTTGTATCATATTATTATTCTATAAAGGCATTTTATTTTATTAATTCTTTTAGAATATAATTATTGTCCTTAGAATAGTAAGCTTAAACTTCATAACAAATCAAGTGGATGACTTGATCGTGAGATCTTATGAATAACTATTCTTAAAATAGTCCCTAGTCAAATATCATCTTAGGACAAAGATGCATTTAGACTAGTATGTGAGTTAATTGATGATCACATCTCATAGATCATGGATATGAGATATCATGTGCTCACATGGGTACACATTAAGAGTAATGGTGTACTGGACAGACCCACCTTAAGAACGTTGCATGGGTTGTTACTATTTGTGGTGATAAAATTCAATTTCGAAAATTAAATTTTAACACTTTGATTCTACGAGCAATCTGGGGATTAGAATCAAATCCTCTTACGGGACTCTTTTAAAAAAGTAGGTTTATGGTGTTTATGATTTCTTAAAAGACTTATTTGGTATTCAATCTTTCTGGAAAAATGAATTATTTGGTACAGAATTTCACCAAGTTATTTTCTAAGTATTAGAAATCTAGAAAACACTAAGTTCTAAAGATTTGATCCGGAATTTTCATCAAAGAACTTGACTTTTAGAAAATTACTTGATTCAGAAATTTATCAAGTTTCAAACTTTGAATTTTCAGAAACTGATTTTGAGAAACTTCAGTAAAAGTTTAAATGAGAATTTGTACAAAGAAAAGTAAATTACAGAATAGTAAATTTGCAGAATGTAAACAAAGAAAAGAAAAATTGAATTGTAAGAACAATTTGCATTGGAAAGAAAAGTGGATGGGTTCATCACATACTTGCTTCTCTTAGTAACCTGTTTGTCGCAGTGTGATCGGACGTATAAGGTGTTTCAGAGAGTATGAGTATGAGTGATTTGCCAACCTTTATTACATTGTGGGTTCAACTATTTATAGATTCCTAATCCTAACGGCTAACTAATGCATGTTTGACACATCAGCAACCTTATGTGTTGGCAGCGTATATGCTTGCCACGTTTTCTACTATCCAGAAAACTGTTTACAATCTTTGAAATCCACCACTAACTAGATGACACCTGTCTTGGTCTTTTATAACTTCTAATAACTGTTGTCTTGGTGTCTTCTGTCTTTTCGAAAATGAATCTTCTGCTTTCTTCAAAATTCTTCTAAGTCTTTAAAGATATGTCTTCGAATGTCTGCTTCTGTTTCTCGAAATCTTCATCTTGATTGTTCGAAATCTTCTTTTAGAATTCTGACTTCTGATTTCTCGAATTCTGCTGCTGCATTCTCGAAAATCTCTAATCTTGATACTATATCTTCAAATTTCTCAAATTCAAAGAAACTGCTTCGAGATTTTACCTTACTTTTCTTTATGCCATGTGGCATATCTTAATTGGTCATTCCAAAGGTTGTGAAGACCACCGACCACCGTCCTTTCAATTTGTATATGTGACTTTTCTCATTGGACGTTATCAATGGCACATTAATTGGCTTTTACTCTTTTTACCTCCTATAAATAGGAGTTCACATACAAAGTTTCTTTCATCCAAGTTCTTCATTCTTCCTTCTTTTCTTCTTCCTTTCCCAAATTTTCTTAAAAAATTTCTTCAGAAAATATGAAGAAGTTAATTCCTTTGGCTATTGCGTACAATCTAATCTGGAATGATTTCATTTTCGATGAGATTGACGAAATAGCCAAAGCTATTGGCTTTTCTAACCTTTCTTTTCGAAAAGTTTTCTTTTGGATTGTATGTGTTAGCCAAATATAAGGTCACTTTAAACAATAAATGAACCTATTTATTGTTTCCCATGCTGATCATGATCTTCCTCCTCAGGTCAAAAGTGTTTTAGCAAATTGGAAGCATTATTTTCCTTTGCCTAGGCTCAATCGAAGTTTATGGGGATGAAAGAAGAAGAAAAGGCATGAAAGACAAAAGTCAAGAACTCTTTCAGTTTAGGACAGTTTTCTTTCTAATACTTTAGGTACTTAGGACAGTTTTCTTTCTAATGCATTTCCTTTGTATTCGAACTAATGTAATTCGAATTAGGAATGATAAATACAAGAACTACCTTGTACCTTTTGAAATACCTCTAATGTATTCATTTTTCGAATTTACTCTTATCTTTCTTTCAAATCTCTAAAGTCTTTTGCATTGATTTCAATCAAGGATCCTCGAAATTAATAGACTACTTGTCCAAATTCGAAATAAGGTAATTTGATCTTTTCCGTAAATTCGAAATAGCATCAAACTTTTGTCATTTTTTGGAATTCGAAACAATTAAAATTCAAATCCCAACAGTTACATAAGTGTCATGAACGTTTCTTAAATTGATAAATGGTATATGAAGTCCTTCGACTTGAAATCACTACGATTCCTACATAAGGAATTATATGTTTTAATTATCATCAAACGTTACTTGTAATAGGGTAATCATAAAGTTGATTTTTGGACATCTAATAAATTATGTGGAGGAATGTGAGTGCCCTAGATGGGATTTGTCCCTCCTATGTAACAGGAGTTATATCTGTAGGCCTCTTGATAAAGTGAGACTGCAAAATGCATGGCCATGCTCAGGAGGATAAATATGAGATATTTATTTTCTATATAGTCTACTTGGGGATCAAGAAAATATAAATTGAACTATACAAGGTTGACACAATCCATGCCCTTGTGTTCAATTAGATATTTGGACAAAGGGACAGATCATATAAATTATTATCATAAAATAGGATTTATCAAAGTTATTGATAATCTCAATATTTGGATAGTGATGTGTTGTTAGATATCGCTCACTATTTATGATATTAAATATAAAAGGATTTTATTTTAATATTATAACCAAATATTAAAAGCCTATTGGGTCACACACATACAACAAGCCACTAGGAAAGGATAATAATTCTAATTTAATTTAATTAGAATTATAACATAATGGGCCATGCCCATAAGTGTGAGGGTTAAGTGAGTGAGGGGGCAAAACCCTAGCCACCACTCTATAAATAGAGCATGAGATGCACTACCCCAAGACAGATGAGCAATCGCTTCTTACTTTCTAAGGCTACTAGCAGAGCTGAGGAGGGTATCCTAGTTCGGCTGTTGGCGTGGATACCAATAGAGACGTGTGATGGGTTTCTGGCAAGCGAACCAAAAATCCAGTAGTATAATAGTAAGAAAGATATCGTATCCACAGGGAACAGTCAATTCACGTAAACTCATGATCTAATTATCAAGGGAAAACAACGGTTTTGAGAGGATATTGCTGTGCGAAAAACGTAAATAACAATCTAATAATCAATGGAATATAGAAAGGAAGAGTTAGAGACACTTTACTTGGATTAGGATTGAACTTCGCTTCATCACACCCTTCGTGTATGTAAAAGCTATTTATTATTTTAGGTTTATTCTATAATACTGTAGACAAACTTAATTGCTAAGACCCCGAGTTTCCAGCGGCCTCACCACTTAAAGGTAATTCGTGCGGGCTCTCCCAGGCGACAAACTTACCCTTGACTTTATTTGTGTTTATTATTCCGTTTGTAAAGGTACTCATTGACAAACCATGCTTATCCTTTAGATGCCCTTCAATTAGAATATTGTCACTATCCCTGAATCACTAGTAACGCCCATGTTTCAGTCACTGGGATTACAATCAACTACCCCTTGTTATCGGTAATTTAATAACCATGCCTATCCTTTAGACGCCCTTCATTAGAGTACTCACACTACCCATCAATCACTAGCAACGCCCATGTTTCGGTCACTGGCTACTGAGTCCTCTTATTCACTCAGAGAATGAGTTTCTTCAGAATCCGCTCCCCAATCCTCAATCCTAGTCGAAAATAGCCTGTAACTCCGGCGCAAGCGCGAAAGTTAGGATTTAAGCACAGAATAAGATTACCAATATTATAGACAGAGAGCACATAAATAATAAGATAGAATTTACATACACTTGGGGATAGAATCCACTACATTCAATCCTATTGGAGAGTTAACTACACATGGTAGCCATACAAACCACCGAAGATGCTATTACCATCTTCAATCCTTGTGAAGCGCTCCTCCTCTCCTGCTCTAAATTTAGAATTGGTGCATTATCACTGAAATATAGCTGAATTACAATAATCGTGCACACTGGATCTGGTGCAAGAGGTTCCTATTTATAGACTAAGGAAAGACAAAGGAAATAGGGGAGAAATCTATCTAAAAACGGCAACAAGGCAAGAATCAGCGTAACCTGCGCTCCAAGCTGCGCTACAGCGCAGGCTGGAGCGCAGGATCCAGAGGGCTGCGCTTCACCCTGCGTTGTAGCGCAGGTGAAGCGCAGAATGCGTCCTGCAACTCCAACTTTCTCTTTTTAATTTTGATCTCTAACCGAGACTGGTTTTGGCTGATTTGTCTTTCCTTGTTTCCCTTTTCTTGATGAAATCCTTGCATTTATTGAGCATCTTTGATTTATTTGGGAAGGTTGTCTGCAGAATCCTTGTTTGATTGGCAGTGATCTCTTCATTAATTGCTTCAAATCTTCTTCAAATCTTTATTAAATGTCTTCAATCAACTTCAAATCCTGCAGATATCTCCCTCATTTAATGCTATTTTTCCTTCAAATCAAATCTTTGCAATATCCTGCAAAAATCAGCAATATTTCTATCAAAATAGCATCAAATTCAAATCTAAGATTAATAAATACAATTTCTCTAATATTCAATAAAAAGGGATTAGACTGGGGAAAAATTACCATTTTATCCTTGATAAGTGAACTAAAAAGTGCTCTAATTTATCATATAATTTTCACTTATCAACGTGGCTACACTTGCCTCGTTTATAATCCTAATAAGGTACGACCTTTCGTTTCAATACCTTTTATGCCTTGATTCGTGTTTTCGCAAAACGATTATAACAAGGGGGAATCCATTTATTTCCGCTGCACCCTGACCACATGCTTGATTCCCTTCAGCATCAACGTTTCTTCTAGTTTCTGCACTCACATCTTCATTCCTCCTTGTATCTGCACTTTGATCGTTATGAGAGTTGGTCCTCTGCCTTTCTTCCTCTCTTCCCGATCTCTGCCTCCGATTTCCTTCTCTATCCGACCTCTTCCCCCGATCCTCCTCTCTTCTAGGACTTCTGGAATGTCGTCCCGATCGGGACTGTCTACGCCTTTCGCACCTCGGAGAATAATCTGAATCTTGTGACAACGATTGTCTGACTAAGCCGACCAATTATAAAGGGGTAGGAACCCTAGCTCGTCGTGATCGTGTTGATGATCCTTGGTCACGATGACGATGGGATCTCTAGGAATCCTCTCTACTCCTTCTCCATGAACATCTCTCAGTATGAGAATTCCCCGACCATTGAATATGTTCCAGGAGATGCAAAATAATGGAGTCTCTCTGTGCAACAACCTCAGGTTTCAGCTGGGGAATAATCACTACTTGGTTTAGGAGTGTGGGTAGGATAGAAGTTCCAGGTTGGGTTCTCATACCCAGATTCTGTTGAAAAACATCATCTTGGGTTTACGGGGTAGAGGTTCTAATAGAGGTTTGTCTTTGGACATGATGAGGTGGGTTTTGGACCACAATCTGCCCAGCATTCCCAGTAGGGTGTAATAAGCTCAAAATAACATCTGGGTTTCCTGTGTTTAGATTTGTGTTTTGGTTTGTGTCTTGGTTTTCCATTGTTCAGGATAAGAAATGGAATGGTCAAAGGACAAGGGATGAGATTTAAGGCTATAAGAGAACTCAGAAAATAATGTAAACCCAAAAGATATTTGCATGCAACAAAAATAATTTATAATTCCTCCAACAGTTCCAATCAACAACAATAAACACTCCAGCAACCTCCGAACACCAACAAAACACCAACAAATCTCCATAAAGGTGAAAATTGAACGGTCTAATACCCTTAAGTCTCACGGTGGAGACGTGATTTCACCACAGTGGTGCGTGAGTGGTACTTTACTCATTCCCATAGACGGCGCCAAATGATCTACAGTGGATTGCGATCAACTCCTTTGCTGCTCCAACTTCTCCAAGCTCCTCACAGTGTTTGGGGAAAATGGGTGGAGTACCTGTGAAGATACTCAACCCAAAAGTCAATATCTAATTTGATAGAGTGCTGGCAAAATATAAAGATAGCGTACCTTGTAATGGGTTTGCATGTATGTATTTATAAGGTTCGTAGAAGCTTCCATTGGAGAGTGAGTCACTCTGAGGCAGTTTTTGAAGTAGAAATTCCAATCACAAGAAGGGGGATTGAATTGTGATCTTTTAAAATTTCTGCAACTTCTTCTAATACTATTTCTGCTCAAGTGTAACTTGGCTGAGTATTAGAAGATAAAACTCAAGAAGAGAAGAGTTATGATATGTATAGTATGCTGAAAATATAATTCCTTTATAGGAACTCTCTTGTATGTATCACTTACTTAGGTATTAGGTAATTTTTAAAACAATTTTATGCACATGAAATATGTTTTAAGTAATATTGTAATCAAAATGTAAAAAGAGTAAGGATAAGAAGATTGAACACACAATTTTTATATTGGTTCACCTTTTCCAACTTGAGGCTACGTCCAGTCCCTACTTTCAGTAGGATTTTCCTTGATCAACTTTGATATTATAGTTTCCTTGGGTACTCCTTACCACTAGTATTCTTCTACAGCCTCTTTATGCTCCTTTCCGACTTCTTCTGCAGCCCATCAAGGCCTCACAACAGTTTCTACTTCTTCTACAGCCTATCAAGGCCTAACAACAGTTTCTACTTCTTCTACAGAATTTACAGACTTAAGAATTCTTTTGCTGAGACCTTCTTCAAGCTTTACAAAACACAATAATGTTCACTACAAATCTGTAGCAGCTTACAAATACTGTCACACACTCTCTCTCAAGAAGCACTAATACTCTTAAGCCTTCTTGAGAGTTTACAAAAGATGGAAGTAATGAATTGTTGTAAACAAGGCTAAAAAATGATTACAAATTAAGCATAGCAGAAAAGTATTGAGCCAGCTCTCTCTTTATAAGCTTTATGAAGCAGAATATCAGAGATTTTGAAGAGAGAGAAAATTTCCAGAAGGTAGAGAATGTAATTTTGAAGTCTGATGCTTCTTCTGGACTGTGTGTTGTGTTTTGTGTATTTAAATCTGAAGAGAACCTCTCCTTTTACAGGAAAAGACAAAGACTAGTCGTTGGGAAAGCTTGGAAAAGGGGAAAGACACTCCAGTTGTCCAAGTACACCTTCACAGTTGTCATATGTTGATTGGTCTTATCTTCTGGGAGGTTTCGTCTGCAGACATGAAAGCTTTTGTATTTCTTGAACAGTTCTTCTGCAAACACATTGTGGGCTTTTATCAAACATTATCAAACATACACAATGTGTTATAAATGATTTTAAACCAACTGCAACCTTAGGAGAATGAAAATAGAAGCTTAAGTGGACTTTGCTTCTTCTGCAGCTATACTGTTAAAGAAATTCTTCTGTAATTCAATATTTCTTTTATTCTACAAAGGTTTATTTTAGCCAACAAAAGATTAAATAAATAATTCTGGACTTAATTCTACCAGATGCATCACAGGGAAGCTTGGAAAGTATGAATATACAAGAAATTGCTTCTTCTGCAGGTTTCCTGACAATGAATCTTCCTTCTAATCTTCTGTCAACCTTCTATGCTATTCTTATGAATAGTTTCCTTTTACAATTCAATTCTGATATGACATTCTTGAAACATTCTTGAATAAAATTCTTCTTTATTCTATGTTTGCTTCTTCTGCAATGGTGAATCTCTTAGACATTTTGACGGAATGTTTGGTATAATTCTTCTCAACGACTTTCTTGCTTTCTTTTATAATTGTAGCATATATATAATGTGAAAGCATCTTCTGATAACTTGTAAAACTTCTCCTTTTTGAAGAACGTTGAATTGTTTCTTTTGAGCAATGTCTTTTTAAGATCATTATAATATCTTCTAGAATCTCCCTATCTGTATCTTCTTAAGACAAACTCAAGTGAAATCATTAGTTCCTTTTTAATCAGAATTATAGCAAGTGAGTTTTGAGAGCTTGTCAGTTGTTATTATTAAAACATCATTAGAGGATTCTTGGACCTTACAGTTTTGCCATGTGTCCCCCCAAGTATGGAGATGATTCTGTCTTGTATGAGTGTCTCTTTGAGGTCACGCCATGTTAGCGAGTGATGGACTTCTATATGCATGTGCGTTCCAAGCTGCATATCGTTCCAGGGCCTGAACAAGTGTCAAGTTTAGAGGTATCCCAGTTCGGCTCGGCCGAGTAGAACATGGTTATAAGATCGTATCTGTGTTGCCCCCGGAACACTTGCTAAAGCAACCACTGCATGGGAAGCAACTACACACGATTGTTTGCATCACCAAATTCCAAGAAAGCAATGTTGATTCACCAGCATAATTGCTTCCCCGACAACCATTGTGGATGCTCTAAATATCCCAAGTGGTGATCGCTCAAGTACTCATACATTTTAAAATTTTAGATTCTAGAAGGATATAAATGAAAATAATATTTTATAAATATAAAACCAAAACTTGGTTATTTACAAATACCAAATACATTACCCTTAAAATAATTAGATAGATATTATATGTAGCGGCTGTTATTACATCAAAATTGCCATCCAAAGAAGTGTCATGCATTAAGGGTCGGTTTGGATGAAACTTCTGCAGAAGTACTTCTAGGTGAGAAAAAATATAATGAATCAAAGAGGTCAAATGCATTTAACTTCTCCATAAGTTGAAATTAGTCTTTGTAGCCCACCTACTCCAAAAGCTCTCTCATTTAACTTCTCCATAAGTAACTAATTTCAACTTATGGAGAAGTTAAATTCATTTGACCTCTTTAATTCATTTTATTTTTATATTCTAGAAGTTCTTCTACAGAAGTGTATCCAAACTGAGCATAAATAAATTAAGTGCCTAGAATATGGGAATCCCTTCAACTTTACCCAATATGCAGAGAATCCTTTGTGCAATCGGTTGCAGGGACTAAATGAACTCTCATCACAATATACAAGTTGGTTACTTGTTACAATCTATGCAAGTGACTATCTTCATATTAGGTAAATTTGCAATTGGCCCTTAAAAAACTAGCATTTTGTGTACTAATTAAACCAAATATTTTTACAGAACCATTTTAGACAATTTCATAACATAAAACAAACAAGTCTCAGTAGGTATTGTTAGAGAGATTACAGAGACTTTCCTCTCTGAAGTTGCCAGTTTCTCTTTGTGCAGCCAATGAATTTCTTTCTACTGACAGGACTGGTCTTGAAATGTTTGTATTCAATGTAATTTACATACAGAAAATAAATAATTTATTTACATGCAAATTATGTTCTTGTAAGATCTCCATAGCAGAAATCAATATTGTTAAGCAAAACAACTGCCATATGGAATGATGTAATTGTCAGTCACCTTTGAACCACTAATGAATATATTCTGTTATCTTTGTATACATTGTCCTTAGTTGAGTGTACTTTTATAATTTTTTATATCTTGATTATCTTCAAATATGTAAGGTCAAAAATAGTAATTATAGTTAGAGGGTATATAATAACTTATACATTATAAGTATCTGTTATTATTTGAAGGCTATTTTTGGTAAATTAAATTTTAGGGTGAGGGGATGGTGCCCCAGTCCAAACAGGGAAAGTGTTGAACTTATTAATTATTTTCTGTTAGCAATTAATTTGATAGTTAGAATTCTGTTAGCTTCTGTTAGATAGAGTAGTAGTTAGTTTTTTCTTCTTTTTCTTCAGAATGTGGAATGTATATAAACTCCTCTCTATACCTTCTTCATTTCTTAATTAGAGAATTCACATTCAACCATCTTGTTCTCTCAATTTTTCTCTCTGACGATGATTGTTTTCAATATGGTATAAAAGCGCCTTCTATAAGGAGCTCTGCCATTGCTGAAGCTGCGTTTCTGCATCTCGAGTTCTATTTCTCCGATTCTTAGCTCTTATCTCGTTTGTTATCGTTTCTTGAATCTGAACCTCTTTCTCTTGTTCGATCTGATATCGTTTCTCATTTTGTTGAAATGGCGATTGCTAATATCGATCCGTTGAATCCTTACTATATGCATCCAAATGAAAATCCAGCTTCTACTCTGGTTTCAAGTGTGTTAGTTGGAGATAATTACCATTCCTGGTGCAGAGCGATGACAGTGGCTCTTGATTCAAAAAATAAATTGGAGTTTGTGAATGGAACTATTCAAAAACCTGCCATTGGAGATCCTATGAGTATTGCGTGGAAGAGATGCAACACTACGATAATTTCTTGGATTGTTCATTCAGTGAATGAAGAAATTGGACAGAGCATCCTTTGGATGGATACAACAGAGGAGATTTAGAAAGATCTGCATGCAAGATTTTACCAAGGTGATGTATTTAGAATTGCTGAATTACAAGAGGAATTATATTCTCTTAAGCAAGGTAATCTTAGCGTTACTAGATTTTATACTCAATTAAAAATTTTGTGGCAAGAATTGGACAATTTTAGGCCTATACCTTACTGTACTTCTGAGATACCATGTCATTGTGCATTGATTTCTACTATTAAATCATATCGTGAGAGTGATTATGTGATTCGCTTCTTGAGAGGCTTGGATGAAGAATATTCTGGAGTTAGGTCACAGATAATGCTAATGGAACCTTTACCTAGCATGGCTAAGGCGTTTTCTTTGCTAATTCAACAAGAAAGACATTTTGGAACTAGTTATAGTTCAGAAGAAGCAAAAATTCTTGTAAGTGCTACAGAAGGAACATTTGCTGGAAGAGGTAGAGGACAAAAAATTGGTTCTTATTGTAACAAAACTGGACACACAGTTGACCAGTGTTATAGGAAGCATGGATTTCCACCCCATTTTAAGAAGGGAGCACAGGTGCATAATTCATTCTCAAATGAAGAAATTCAAGAATATGATGATGAAGAAGATCAGATAAGCATGATTTCACAGCCTCAAAAGGAGAAAAATGATGCTGGAGAAGGGAATTCATTTTTCACACCAGATCAACACAAGGCGATTCTTGAAATGATTCAAAACAAGCAACATTCAGTAAACCAAATTGCTTCTACCTCAAAGCAAATTGGTTCCAGCAGCAAGGTTCAAGGTATGAATAAGGCAGTTTCTAAAAATTCTTCTTGGATCATTGACACGGGTTCCACTGACCATGTGTGTTCTTCACCACATCATTTTCAGTCTTTCAGAAAGATTAAACCTATCATCATTAATCTCCCAGATGGAAGTCAAGTTAGCACTTCTGTTTGTGGGTCAATTTTTTTCTCCAATGATTTTTTTCTAACTGATGTGTTGTATATACCAACTTTCAGTTTCAATTTGATTTCAGTCTCAAAATTGACAACTGATTTGGAGTGAAAATTTGAATTCACCACTTGTACATGTCAAATTCAGGACCTTAAGAGCTTGAGGATGATTGGTGCAGCTAAAGCTCAAGGGGGTCTTTATGTTCTTGATGATCCAGTGGATCCTAAAGAAGTTCAATGTTTTACTTCTAATCTGAAATTGTTTTGTGTCAACAACTTTTGTAGATATGATGATAATCTGTGGCACTTGAGACTTGGTCATCCCTCTCATGCCAAGCTTGTAATAATGCAAAGTCAATTTCCTTTCATTACTTGTAAAAGAACAAAAGATCCTTGTGACACTTGTCATTTAGCAAAACAGAAAAGACTTCCTGTTCCTCAAAGCATTTCAAGGTCTGCTTGCATTTTTTATTTGATTCATGTTGATATATGGGGCCCAATTTCCACTCCATCATTACATGGTCACAGATATTTCCTTACTATAGTGGATGACAAATCCAGATTTACTTGGATTTATTTTTTGAAACAGAAATCACAAGTTCCCTTACTTATACAGTCTTTTGTTGAGCTTGTCATTACTCAATTCAAGACTAAGGTGAGATGCATTAGATCTGACAATGGGGTTGAGTTTAATCTTCCCTCTTTTTATGATTCTAAGGGAATTGTGCATCAGAAAAGCTGTGTGGAAACTCCTCAACAGAATGGCATTGTTGAGAGGAAGCACCAACACATTTTGGAGGTGACTAGAGTTCTCATGATGCAGTCTAGTATGCCAAAACACTTCTGGAATTATGGAGTTGCTCATGCTGTACATTTGATCAACAGACAGCCCACCGGATTTCTTTCAAATCAAACTCCTTATCAAGTTCTTTATGATGCTGCAGCTGATATATCTAACCTTAAGGTGTTTGGTTGCCTTTGTTATGCTTCTACTTTGGTTGCAGGTCGAAAGAAGCTAGATTGCAGATCAATACTTAGTGTATTTCTTGGTTATAAGACTCATACCAAGGGATATCTTTTGTATGACATGAAGACCAGGGAGGTATTTGTTTCCAGAAACACTGCTTTTTATGAACATATTTTCCCTTTTTCTCAGCTTCCAAATTCATCAACATTGTCCCACACATATCTTACTCAACGAATTCTCCCTACATGTACCACTTTTCTTCAAGATAATCTGTCATCTCCACCACCACCATCTCCTGAAACTTCACCAACTTGCCCCAATCCACAAACAGAACAAACCTCACTGAACACAAATCATCCACACAAACACTATGCCAAATTTAGGATATAAGAGCACTTACTTTAGGGCGCTTCCGTGTTTTTTAGTGTCTAAGATGAATGGTTTAACTTCAGGGCGCTTCAAATTTGGGCGGAAGCGCCCTTAAGGTATAAAGTGGAGGGCGCTTCGTTGACGCGCCCTCTTAGTAGTGCCTAATTTTTTTATTTTTTCTTTAATTTTATGTTTAGGGCGCTTCCTTGAAGCGCCCTCTTATTTCAAATGTCTTTTAATTTTATGTTCAGGGCGCTTCCCTGAAGCGCCCTAGTAAAAAGGTATTAAGGGCGCTTCATGGAGCGCCCTCACGTTTTTGCGTTATTTAATTTTTTTTTTCAAGTCTATGTTCAGGGCGCTTCCCTGAAGCGCCCTTAATACCTCTTACTAGGGCGCTTCCCTGAAGCGCCCTTTTTTTTTAAGTCTATTCTGCAGGGCGCTTCCCTGAAGCGCCCTTAATACCTGATTACTAGGGCGCTTCCCTGAAGCACCCTGGTTGTTGCGAATTTAACTCTCAGATCTGTTTTTTTCCCTCACACTTCAGATTTCTCTCTCACTCTAAAAACCCTTTCCTCCTCCTTCTCTCTACCTCCGTTGCGCTCTCCTCCGTCCGTCCTCTCCTCCGTCCGCCCTCTCCGCTGTTGCTGCACCTCCGTCCGCCGTTGCTGCGCGCAGTCTCCTCCGTCCGCGAGCTTCTCCGTCGCCGTTGCTGCAGAAGGAGCTCCACCGTCTCCTCCATCCTCCTCGGCCGCCGCTACAAGGTAAGCTCCTCCACCTCCATCTTTCTATTATAGGTAGTTAGGGTTTTTAATTTTCTGCAACTTCTGTTACTGTCTGCACCCCGTTGTTTACTATTTGCACCCTTTTTTTCTGCAACTGACGTTACTGGCTGCACCCCTTTTTTCACTATTTACACCCTTTTTTCCTGCAACTGCTGTTACTGTCTGCACCCCGTTGTTTACTATTTGCACCCTTTTTTCTGCAACTGATGTTACTGGCTGCACCCCTTTTTTCACTATTTACACCCTTTTTCTGCAACTGTTTTACTTGCTGCACCACTGTTTTTACTAGTTGCACCATTTTTCGTTTTAATTTTCTTATGGTTATTGATTGTGTTAACATTGTTGTTATTCATATTGATGTAATTGATAATATTAACATTGGAAATGTGTTGTATAAATTTGTGATGCTTAAAAAAATAAATGGAAATGCTGCTGAAATTTTTAGAATTAATTAGTTATGCATGCATGTAGTAAATTAATTTGTCATTACAACTAAATTATGGTTGTCTTTAGAGTAAATTTTTAATTGATTTGGTGTTTTGTTGATAGAATATGGATCGTTCTTGGATGTTTGCAAACCGTTTAACAAGTGAGTATGAGGAAGGAGTGGAAATGTTCATTAAGTTTGCCGTTGACCATGCAACAAATACTAGAAAAATTGTGTGTCCTTGTACGAAGTGTTTTTGTTCTAAGCAACTAAGTGTAGCGGAGTTGAGGAACCATCTTTTCTGTTTCGGAATTGATAAGAGTTACACATGTTGGACATACCATGGTGAGACTATAATTGAACATAGTGGTGAGGGAGAGAATAATGTCAATGTGGAACCTAGTGATAATGAGTTTGGGACCGGATGGGATGATTGTGACAGAATTGACGATATTCGAACGTCGTTGAAGAGGACCTTAGAGATTGCCCAAAGATGTTTGATACCCTGGTTAGTGATGCAGAAAAACCACTGTACAACGGGTGCACCAAGTACACAAGGTTGTCCGTGGTGTTGAAGTTGTATAATTTAAAAGCATCAAATGGATGGTCTAACAAGAGTTTCACAGATTTACTGACATTGCTAAAGGAGATGTTGCCGGAGGACAATGTGCTGCCTAACAGAACTTATGAGGCAAAGAAGATGTTGCGTTCTATTGGGATGACTTATGAGAAGATCCATGCTTGTCCCAATGATTGCATTTTGTTCAGAAATGAGCATGCATCATTAAGTGAGTGTCCTAAATGCAATGAGTCTCGTTATAAGAAAGAGACTTCACCAGCAAAGGTGGTTTGGTATTTCCCCCATAATTCCAAGGTTTCGAAGGATGTACCGTAGTGTCATCGATGCAAAGAACTTAACATGGCATGCAAATGAACGAGTCAAGGATGGCATGTTGAGGCATCCCGCTGATTCTCCACAGTGGAGGAAGATAGATGATGAGTACCCCTCTTTTGGGGAGGAAGCAAGAAATCTTCGACTTGCCTTATCAACAGATGGGATGAATCCGCATGGTGTCCAATCTAGTACCCACAGCACATGGCCGGTGTTATTGATGATTTATAATCTACCTCCATGGCTTTGTATGAAGCGCAAATACATGATGTTGTCCATGTTGATATCTGGGCCCAGACAACCGGGTAATGATATAGATGTCTACTTGGCACCATTGATTGAAGACTTGAAGCTTATGTGGGATACTGGAGTAGAGGTCTATGATGGCTACAAAGAAGAATCTTTTCAGTTGAGGGCAATGTTGTTTGGAACGATTAACGATTTTCCGGCCTATGGTAATTTGTCTGGCTATAGTGTAAAGGGTCAGTGTGCATGTCCATTGTGTGATGAAAATACTTCCTGGATGCGTTTAGCGCATTGTAAGAAAAATGTATTCCAGGGTCATCGTAAGTTTTGCCTTTATCCCATCGTTATAGGGGATGGAAGAAAGCATTCAATGGTGAGACCGAGGAGGGGAGGCAACCTTCTCCATTGACGGGTGATGAGTTGTGGGAAAAGGTGGGTAACCTGACCAACAATTTTGGCAAACCCTTTGCCGGGCAACTTGTTACTGGAGGTTGGAAAAAAAAGTCTATCTTTTTTGAGTTACCATATTGGAAGTCATTGTTTGTTAGACACTTCCTTGATGTGATGCATATAGAAAAAAATGTGTGCGAGAGTGTTATCGACACGTTACTGAATGTCAAAGGCAAGACCAAGGATGGGATAAATGCGAGATGGGACTTGCTTGCCATGGGTATAAGGAAAGAATTGGTCCCAGAAAAAAGGGGTTCACGCACATTTCTTCCTCCGGCGGCTTATACTCTTAGCAAAAAAGAAAAACTAGTTTTTTGCAAGTTCCTGCAGGGAGTCAAAGTCCCAGAGGGTTTCTCCTCTAACATTAGAAATCTTGTATCATTGAAAGAACAAAGGTTGAAAGGTGTGAAGTCTCATGATTGTCATGTTCTTATGGGTCATCTGGTTCCTGTTGGAATACGCTCCATTCTTCCAAACAAAGTGCGCGTTACAATAACTAAATTGTGTCATTTCTTCAGAGCTATTTGCAGTAAAGTGATTGACCCTGTAAAGTTGCCCATGTTGCAAAGACAGATAGTGGTAACACTGTGCGAGCTAGAAATGTATTTCCCCCCCTCTTTTTTTGATATAATGGTTCATCTCACAGTTCACCTGGTTCGTGAGACTCAATTGTGTGGACCAGCTTACATGAGATGGATGTACCCGGTTGAGCGATACATGAAGATATTAAAAGGGTATGTTAAAAGTCGCAGAAGGCCTGAGGGTTGTATGGTTGAAAGGTACATTGTTGAAGAAGCTGTTGAGTTTTGCACAGAATACCTTAGTGGTGTGAACTCCATAGGGCTTCCGATCTCTGGACACAACACAAGCTCGGAATCAGGAGGGATTGGGGGCAAATGAAGTCATAGGTATTCAAAGAGAGGAATGGGTTCAAGCACACCTTTATGTGTTGCACAATGATGATGAGGTAGAGCCGTATGTTGAAATTAACAAGGACGAACTTCGGAACTCGAATCCTAACCGAGGAGATAATTGGATCACAAGGGAACACAATCGAAGCTTTATCTCATGGTTTCAGTCGAGGATTTTTCATGAAGCGCACCATAATCCTACTTCAGTCTCTACTAGACTAAGATTTTTAGCATATGGCCCAAGTTTGAATGTAATATCATACAAGGCTTACTTGATTAATGGCTACACTTTCTACACAAAGGCCCATGATGATAGAACAACAGTCCAAAACAGTGGTGTGACTTTAATTGCCCAAGCATTGCACATGTCAAGTGCAAAAGATAGAAATCCAGTTTATGCTAATATGTCATATTTGGGGGTGATTGATCGCATATGGGAATTGGATTATACTCACTTTCGGTTGCCTGTGTTTGGTTGTAAGTGGGTTGACAACAATTCTGGTGTTCGGGTCGATAACCTTGGCTTCATGCAAGTTAATTTTAGCAAGGAAGGTTACAAAGATGAGCCATTTATCCTAGCATCCCAAGCTCGGAAAGTTTTCTATGTTAGTGATCCCGCAGATGTGAATTGCTCCATAGTCATGTTAAGTAACAAATTCAATGACAACCTAAATCTGGATGAAAATCAAGGGGATGATGTTGAAGATGATCCTTTTGTTATGACATCACAGTTATTACATGGTGACTCAACAACAGATGATGGGTTGTACCTGAGAGCGGACCATAATGAGGGTATTTGGGTTAACCCATCAATTCGTCTAAGAAATGTTCCCACTAGTGTCAAACTAACTAGAAAAAGAAAAAGATGAGCCACGTATGTTTTTTACTTATTCAAATTGCTCCATATTTATTTTGTCTTATTGTTTACCTGGTCCAGTTTATGCAAATTAATGACTTATATATGTTTCTCATGCAGATATCATGTCAGGATCAGATAATGATAACATGGATTCCATACACAGACGTGGGGCAACAATTATGGCCCAAGTCATCAAAGAGCGGAATAAAGGAAACAAAATACAGGTAACCAATTGTATGTTAAAATCAAATTATGTTCACATCAAATTATGTTAACATCAAATTATGTTTATATACTTTGTCCTTTTGTTTAGGTTGCATGGAATGACAGGGGTCAACCTGTTAATCCCGGAGCAACTACACTCAGTAGTTATATTGGTGCAGTTGCTCGAGCAAAGGTACCAATTACCATTAGACAATGGAAGGATGAAGAAGTTCTTCCATTTAAGAACATGATATGGGAGGATATAAAGGTACATCCTAGCATCCCATCTTTATATCTTAAGATAATTAAGGACACCTAAAGTAATACATTGGTAATTTGTTCTGATTTCTATGTAGTCATGTTTTGACATTGATGAGTCCCACAAGAGGTATGTGCTCATGTTGGCTGGTAAAAGAGCAAGATCCTTCAGGTCTGTGTTATCCACCAACCATGTATTTGATGAGAACGGAGAAGTAATCCCACATCCTCCTAAGAGATATGAGGATGTAATATCACAGGAGCAATGGGAATACTTCGTTGCCCTACGGACACAAGAACGTTTTCAGGTATCGTAATCAACCATATGCTCCATGTTTTTTAATTCCAGTTTGTTAAAGTATATGTTTAATACTTGTATATATAACTCGTTGCAGGAAATAAGTAAGTTAAACAAGGAAAGAGCATCGAACCCCGAATATCCATATAGAGCCTCTCGCTTGGGTTATGCTCGACTTGAACAACAAATTGTGAGTATTGTCATTAACAACCCTATACCAAAACAGTGTTATTTGTTAGTACTTATAGTAAGTAACTTAATGTAAACAGATAAAAGAAGCGGGTGAGGAGTCTGGCGAAGTGTCACGACATGCATTGTGGAGAGTCGCTCGCATAAACAAGAAAAAAAAATGCCAATAATGAAGTCATTGAAGAGGTCTTTACACAATGTGTAAGTATATATTTAGTGTTATTATGTGTTAAATTTAGGGTTATTTTTGAATCATTGAGTTTATGATTTTCACATTTTGGATATCAGGAACAAATTTTATCCCAAGCCGACGAATCTGCTCCTTCTGATGAGAGAGAAGTCCTCGACAAGGTTCTTAAGAAAGACACATATAAGGGACGTGTTCGGGGTATGGGTTTTGGTGTATATCCTGGCCAATATTTCAAGCGTTCGCCTAAACCCAGAGAAGATGTTGTTTCCAAAGAGAAATATGATGAAATGTATGACAAATACCGGGAAATGCACGATGGTTATCAAACCATACAAGAACAACTTGCCCAAAATACAAGAATGATTGAAGAACTTACGAGACAACGGAGCATGCATGGTTCTAACACATCTCCCAGACCCGCCTTTCCTGTGGTAATTTATTGTTTATATTTTTGTTAACTTTTTTGTTTTTTCCACACTATTTATCCATAAACATATTTACTTACCTCAATTGTTTAGGGCATTTTTCAATGCATATTATATTTGGGAGACACTGTATTGAGAGTGGTTGGTAAGGGGC
The DNA here is from genome assembly GCA_026901365.1 of Sesbania bispinosa. Classification (NCBI taxonomy): domain Eukaryota; kingdom Viridiplantae; phylum Streptophyta; class Magnoliopsida; order Fabales; family Fabaceae; genus Sesbania; species Sesbania bispinosa. The sequence goes on from QLOH01000206.1 coordinate 1,044,125, forward strand.
AAGCACACAATTTACCGGACCAGATGTTACACAGTTGCCCACTTCCCTTCGACCAATTGAAGGTGATGGTTCAAGTCGCTACTGACCCACATGCACCCCTTCCATGCCCAGATCGTTTTGGGGAATTGAATACTGTGGAGGATGCGTTAGAGTGTTTCGTGGCTTGGCCATGTACTTATATTGGATTGGATGCATTGGTATGTGTATAGTTTTATTTGTGTAAAAAGTTTACTAATATAAGTTCAATTTCAATTACTAATCCTTGAATATGTTGTATTTTAGACTCCCCAGACCTCTGCAGCGGCACCACCTATGGAGACACATCATTCCAATGAATCACCTATTCATAAGTCTCCAATCAGGGAAAGTACTCCACTGGTGGTCACCTCAAAACCCACCGCACCTCCCGGCATGAACCTGCAATTACTTGAAATGTTTTATTCAGTAAAGATTAAAGGAACTGGTTCCACCATCTGCTGCAACATAGCTGCGGGGATTATTCAAGAGGATGAAGTGAACACATACATTGACGAAAATAGTCTCCATGCTTTGTTGTATCGTGACTGGTTAGATGCCACTTGCCATAAACATCTACTCCAAGTATTTTGAATTTTAAAATTTCATAGTATGTGATTCTCATTTAATGATAAGTTTGTAAAATTAGTTAACAATATCCAAATTTTTTATTGCATAGTTACTTGTACAAGGAGATATTGGTTCCAACTGCCCGCCGCGATAGATATGTGTTCATTGGTCCAGAAATAACCACAGCTTTTGTTTCATCAAGTAAGCATGACAAAGTGCTGGGTAGGATCTTGTACAACAAACGGGGGCAAGATAAGCTCTTTCTGATTCCGTACAATCATGACGGGTATGTGACGTAATATTTCAATATAACTAATTATAAAACATTGCCTGTTTGACGCATTTGACAATATCATTGTAGGCAACACTGGGTTCTCTGCGCCTTGAGTTTGGTAGATTTTGGCAAGGTTTACTTTTTGGACTCCTTGCGCAAAGACCCTACCCATTACGAACCGATGAAGTCTATGATTAATAAGTAAGTTTTTTATGTTAAGTAACATTATACAATCACACTTACATTTGTGTAATTAGAGTTCTCATACATATTATTTGTTTTATTGGTTTAGATCTTTTAAAGAATTTCGAACGCTAAGTGGTTTTCAAACTTCAAAGAATATGATTATACCTGATCCCATTTGGTATCGCATACAGGTAATGTTGCGCGAACTCTTGTGTTCCTTCATAACTTATCATTACGTAACTTGATTTCATTATAAATTATTTTTGTAGTGTCCACGGCAAACTAACAACAGTGATTGTGGCCTTTATGTTATGCGTTTCATGAAGGAGATAATCCATCAAAATGCACTCACTATATCAAGAGAGGTAATTTGGAATTGTTATAACAAGTATTTTTATCCCCATTTAGAACTTCTATTAATGAAATGAAATTTTGGGTTTTTATATAGTATTTTGCTCAACACCGATGCCCGAGTTACGCTGTGGAGCAACTTGATGAGGTTAGAGAAGAATGGGCAAAACATGTTGTAACCAATTGTCTGTAATTGATTTGTAATTGTTGATGGTAAGTAATTACACATGTACTATTAATATGAAAATGTTGTACAAAGATGTTAACTAATGATAAGTTCAATTTCAATTTTGTATACTTTGATTTGAATGTTATATATACTTTAATGACAAGCACTTGTTTCATGACATGAATTCTGGCTGCTGGTATGGAGTTTTACAGGTGTTTGATAAAGTGGGATAAATTGTAAAAACAGAGGAAACTCTGCCAAATTTTTTTGCTTATGAGTACACTTATTCATGGTTTAGGATGTTGTTTGTTAAGCATATTCTATGCACTTTTGACATTACTTTCATGACATGCTTTCTGGCTGTTGGTATGGATTTTTAGAGGTGTTTGTTAAATTGGGAAAACTTGTAAAACAGAGGAAACTCTGCCAATTTTTTATAGGTTAATAACTAGACTTAGTCTTGGTTAAGGATGTTGTATATATTAAGCATATAATTCAAAACTTTTGAAATTAATTTCAAGGATGAAATTATGGCTGCTGTATTGAGTTTTGCAGGTGTGAAATACTGTATTCACAGCTTCATCTAAATTATAGAGCAAAAAAAAATAAAGCAAAAAAAAAAAGGGAAGGAGGGCGCTTCATTGGAGCGCCCTGGTTGGTCAGGACGAGGGCGCTTCCTTGAAGCGCCCTCCATATGCACGTCCTGTGCATATGGAGGGCGCTTCAAGGAAGTGCCCTTGTCCTGGCCAACCAGGGCGCTTCCTTGAAGCGCCCTCCTCACCTGACACATTGCAGAGGGCGCTTCCGTGTTTTTCAGAAGCGCCCTTGTTTACTAACTTCAGGGCGCTTCTGGGCACGCCCTCGTTTTAACAACGAAACAAGAGCAGTTTCTACGAGGGCATACGGAAGCGCCCTTTTATGCTACACGGAAGCGCCCTTAAATAGCTTTTTTGGCATAGTGAAACAAACCTCCAGACATTCTAACAGATCCAGAAAACCTCCTTCTTACCTCAAAGACTACCACTGTACCCTTCTTAATCAAACTTCTTTACCACCTAAATCTGATATTAAATATCCCTTAAATGTTGTTTTATCCTATGATAGTTTATCACGATCATATAGACAATTCTCCTTATCCATTTCTTCTCACAATGAACCTTCCTCCTACCATGAAGCTGTTACTGATTCTAATTGGAAAGCAGCAATTCAATCCGAATTAGATGCACTGAACAGAAACAGAACTTGGGAACTCACTCATCTTCCATCTGATAAGAAGGTCATAGGGTGTAAATGGGTCTTCAAAGTCAAGCACAATGCAGATGGGTCTGTGGAGAGGTACAAGGCAAGGTTGGTTTCCAAAGGTTACACCCAAACAACTGGTATAGATTATTTAGAGACTTTTAGTCCTGTGGTGAAATTGACTACTATCTGAGTTCTTCTTTCACTTGCAGCTGCAAATAATTGGTATTTACATCAGCTTGATGTCAATACTGCATTTTTACATGGTGATCTAAAGGAGGAAGTGTACATGGCTGCTCCTCTTGGCCTTGATGTGTCTGATTCCACTCTTGTTTACAAATTGAAGAAGTCTCTTTATGGGTTGAAACAAGCTAGTCGCCAATGGAATGAGAAGTTGACTGAGACCCTCATTGCTTCTGGATACTCTCAATCCAAAGCTGATTATTCATTGTTTACCAAATCTCAGTCTTCCTCTTTTACTGCAATCCTTGTTTATGTTGATGACTTAGTCCTAGCAGGTAACGACATGACTAAGATTACCAATGCGAAACATATTCTTCATGAAAAATTCAGCATAAAGGATCTTGGTAACTTGAAGTTCTTTCCGGGTCTGGAAATTGCAAGATCTTCTGAAGGAATCGTTTTACACCAAAGGAAATATGCACTGGATCTCCTCTCTGATACAGGTTTACTTGCCCCCAAACCTGTTAGTACTCCTATGGATTCTTCTCTTAAATTGCACAAATCACTTGGGAGCCCCTTTCATGATGTCACAACTTATAGAAGATTGATTGGTAAGCTGTTATATCTCACAAGTACAAGGCCTGACATTTCTTTTTCAGTAAGTCAATTGAGTCAATTTCTTGATTGTCCTACTGATATACATTATCAAGCTGCTCTTCGAGTTCTCAGATATGTTAAATCCTCTCCAGCTAAAGGGTTACTGTTTCCTGCTATTTCTTCTCTCAAAGTTTCTGGTTTTTAGATTCAGATTGGGGGGCATGTCTTGATACCAGAAGATCTGTAACTGGATTTTGTTTTTTCTTAGGAAATGCTCTCATTTCCTGGAAAAGTAAGAAACAGCAGGTGGTAGCTCGATCTTCCTCCGAAGCAGAATATAGAGCTCTTGCTCTTGCCACTTGTGAGGCTCAATGGTTGGTTTATTTGTTGAAAGATTTTCAATTTGAACATCCTGGTGCTATAGCTCTGTATTGTGATAATCGTGCAGCCATCCACATTAGTTCTAATCCAGTTTTTCATGAAAGGACAAAACACATAGAGCTAGATTGTCATGTGGTTCGAGATAAGGTGCATTCTGGATTGATCCATCTTCTACCTGTAGCCTCCACATCTCAAGTGGTTGATGTTCTCACCAAGCCTCTGGCCCCATGACCTTTTCAGCATATGGTTTCCAAGCTTGGAATGCATGATATACACATTCCAGCTTGAGGGGGGGTGTTGAACTTATTAATTATTTTCTGTTAGCAATTAATTTGATAGTTAGAATTCTGTTAGATAGAGTGGTAGTTAGTTTTTTCTTCTTTTTCTTCAGAATGTGGAATGTATATAAACTCCTCTCTGTACCTTCTTCATTTCTTAATCAGAGAATTCACATTCAACCATCTTCTTCTCTCAATTTTTCTCTCTGACGATGATTGTTTTCAATAGAAAGCCCCTGAGTTCTTTGAGCACTTACGGAGATACTTACATTTTACTTCACTCCAGGGGGGACAAGTGGGGGTTCGAACCTGCGACCAGTCATATACGAGACTCTGTCTTGCTCCACTCCCCAACCCCTTGGGTTTGTTATCATTTGAAGGCTGCCAAAGCAAAAGTGAAGTGTTTTTATTGGATGCAACAGATAATGGCTACAGTTTTATACCATGTAGGATCAAAAAACTGCATTATCAGTTTTAAGTCAAAGGTAATTTTGATGAGTATGTGTTTTGTTTCGGCCAGAGTATGATAGGAATTAGAAAGAATTTCCACAAAAAAGCAACTTTCCAATGTATTGCCTGTACTTTCTTTTGTATTTAGTATAATTGAATCTTGACCACTATATGAAAAAGAACAAGAAATCCCACATGAAGTATTAAATTCATGAATACTCCTTCATTCGCGCTCTAGGATTTAATAATTTCTTCCATTGTGGTGTCCAAGTTGGCACAGAATTCAATTTCAAATTCCTAACTTGGAAAATCATGTTACGTGAGTGGAATAACTTTAGTGACTGTATCACTGTGTCTGATATTGTCATTATGTTATGCAAGATGGTACTCTAGATTTTTTTTTCAAGATGATTCTCTAGATGGGGCTGTCACAAAGAAATGAACTTTACACGAGTCCAATTTATATTTGATAAAATGTTGTAATCATCCTAGACCTAGAGTTAGGAGATCATTGCATCACTGAACACTTAAGCCGAAAGATATGGTTATATATAATGGGGTTTATGTTCTATATGCTATTGATAAATTTCACCACTTGTACAACAAATTAAGGAAAAGTCTTTGTACTTCATATCTCATACAACAGCTAGGAACTCAATATATCTCGCTGATGATCACAATTTCTCATTATAGAAGTAACTTCATATCTCTTTTTGTTGGATAATTGGCTAAAATTAAACCCCAATTTTACCAAATTTTATTTATCTGATTATAGTTTATTTATTTTTCATCAAAACCACATTACAAACGTGGATCCGAGCCACTAAGAGGAGCGTTAACCTGGATCCACGTTTCAAATATGATTTTTTTTTTTTTATCAAACCAAGCAGATAGTATGTTAAAAGTTGAAATAATCATACATTTTAAGTACTAAAAGAGAATACCACATACATATAACTTAATTTGAGACTAAAATGGGAGGCATGTAATTCATGATTAGAATTTAAAGGTGTTATATTCCCTTCAAGGTCGATCAATAGACCTACTGAATGTAAACCTGCTCTATAAGGACATTTATATATATATCCCTGTCCTATACCTAATACCCATAAGCTTATAAGTGAGTTGCACTCAAAGTAGTGCATTCAATCTCGGTTTTACTCACAAGCTAGTCTGAAATAGCATTGACTTGTAATTAAATCTGAATACATCAAGATAGCAGTTAAAAAGATGGTCATGTCATGACATTGCTGGATCAGGTAATCCTAAAAAAGGAATTAGCAATGTAGGAAGTAGCTAGGAAAATTGAGGGCCTATTAGTTATTTAGGATAAGATGGGTAGGTGCACCATTCTTTGGTGGATGTCAAGATCAAAAAGCAATTCCTTGGAGCATTTGAAAAGTTGGTTTTTAGTTTTCACCAATTTGTACAGTTGACAGGTAGATATAAGTTATAACCTCCTAAAACAGAACACTTCTTCCAAATATATAGGTGACTGCACCAAATCAGAACATCTGAACCAAGCAGGGGCTAATAAAACTGAAATTTAAGAAAAGATCTTATGCTCCTAGTTTTTGTTTTTGTTAATGATTATGGCCAGTTTGGTTTAAATTTTGAACCATCCAGAATCAATTCCATAGAATTGATTTTAAATCACTTCCGTTCAACGTGTTTCGTAAGTTGTGCATCATTCTTTTTCAATCATTGATTATTAGAATCAATTCTACTCAACCGTAAACCAAATACGCCCTATAAAAATACTACTTTGTTTTTTGTATTTGTGATTCAAAACAAACTAATTAGACTTTCTTGGGGGAGAAGAAAGTTGGTATTATGTACTAGCAAGTCATGTCAATGCAAGCTTCCAGCTAGTTGGAAGTCCTTAAAATTATTCTCTCCTAAACAATTCATCAAAGGGTCACCATAGTTGATCAACTGGCATGGATCTTTCAATGGAAGCTTTACCATTTAAGAATAAAAATCTACATTGACCTGACTTTGGTGTTTGTTAATTGGTTGGGAATGAAAGAAGAAGCAGAATTGGAGGAAGGGTTTGCTATCAATTTGGTAGTAATGTTAGTTGATGAGTTATCTTTCTAGTTAGGAGAGACTAACACAAGAAACTATTACAATAATATTTCACAAACATACAAAGTACAGGGGAATTGAAGTTCTGGTACTACCAAAACAAATTCCTGGATGGTAGCAGTAAAATTGCTATCATTTATAAGAAAAGTAGGTAAAACTGGTGAACAGTCATTGATGCATTCTGTACATGAAATTAAGTTGAGACTTTCTTGTCTATCTTATGATGCCTTGCTTCCACGGATTATATATACATGCTAACTTAATTGAAAATAATCCAGCATCTTACCCTCCACTATATATAATATTATAATTCCATCAACTATAATTAATATCTTATAGTATTAGTACTACTAATAGATATATACAATAATTAATTGCATGCATCCCCATCATTGATTAATGATTTTTCAATTTTTGATGAAGAGTTGAAGACCATATATACAAAAACCAAAAACCATGTTTGCTTCTTGTGCTGCTGCATTTGAGTCTTGAGGGGGTTGGGGATTTTGTTCACAATTGAAGAAAACGGCTGAGTTAGCAATGACACTTACCAATCTTCAGATAGATCGATGGTGGGTGAAGGATTTCGCTCACTTTTTAAACAAGCAATAATTGTGAAACTAGCTAGGGAGAAAGTTAGGCCAACAGTCAATAGATTGATTTGCATATGCTCTCATTAAATATAACGGAATGTTTACTAACACTTTAAGTCATTTTGTATAAGCTATATATGGCCAAAAAGGACATTTCACATAATAATAATAATAATAATAATAATAATATTATTATTATTATTATTATTATTATTATTATTATTATTATTATTATTATTATTGGTGGAAAGGCAGACACGTAATGTATCATATTTTTTATTGTGTATAAAAAAATTATTAAGAAAAACAAAATAATATTGTAAATGTGGTTATTATTGTATGTATGGATGATTATTATTTTGAGGGAAAGAGTGCTGGGAAAGAGTGCTGATAGTACAGTGAATCACACATTCCTACCACATGGCCCCCCTCTATCTATCTACTATATAACTTAAACTATAACTATACATAAAACAGTGGATACATAGACTGTACCACAACTTAATTCACGACATGCCAAAAAAAAAGGAGATAAAGTTAGTAGACAGAGAGAGGGGGGCTATGTGGTACGAATCTGTGATTCACAGTACTATGTACGTGAATCAACACTCTTATTTTGATTTGGGTGGTTTGCAAAGTAGTGATTATATATACTTATATATTATTATATTAAGGGGATACTTTTGGTTTCCCTTTTAATACCTATTGTTATACCTCTAATAATCATGATAACCACCCATTTTTTGCACAATTTCATCCTCGACAGTTTCACATTATTACTTCAACAAAAAAAATCACAATATTACATAATTCCCCAAAAAATATATATAATTTTACATTTTTTATAAAAAATAAAAAATATGAATAGATAGACACCACACTATATCTTTCCGCTAGTAAAAGTATAATTGAAATATTGAAGGAGAACAACACCCAAAATAACTACCATCCTAGTATCATTATCCCTTTATTATTAGTATAGATTATTAAAATACTTCAAAATCATCATAATAATGCTACTCTCATCTCACGTACACTTCTATACACATTACCCCGGCCACATAATTAATTAATCAATTGAAAAAACATTTGACCAATATATAATTTACCTATATATATATTTAACTATCACTTTGTGCAGGAACAGTGATTAATTATAAGTAGTTAAATGAATAAGTATATATAAATTGTTGATTAAGTATTTTTCATATTTGGTTAATCAAAATAACATGCAATTAGTGTACGAATACGTGCTTTACCAAAGTCGCACGACAGGTAAATCTCCTTTCTTAAGCCAATTAAGGCTTAATTATTATTATTATGAACAGTAATTTGAAAGTAATGTGAGTAAAATAATAAAGAGTTGTTGGAACCTGGTTATCAACAAAGGGAGTTATTATGAACAATAACACATTCTCATCTCTTGCGCAACGTCAAGCACTTCCTAACCGAATTTGAGCAATAATTTATGCAAGTTAAAATCTACCCCTTAAATATGTATAGTTTTCCATTGTGTGTCACGCATCCAATCCATGATACTTATGTGAAGTTTAATTTGGTATACATATAACAAAATTATCACAATCTCAACCAGTGCTTTTTTAATGATCATATATATATATATATATATATATATATATAGTTACAGGCCCGTTTGGTGCACATGATAGGATATGATATGATAGGATAAGAGAGTTGGATAGTGACATGATAGGATAAGAGCAGGATAAGTTCTTATCTTATCATATGTTTGATATACACCAGGATAAGAAGACAAATATGATTATTTTATCCTATCCTACGTTTGAGATGGACAGATTATGGTAGGATAGGATATAAAGAATATTAAAATGACAAAATTACCCTTATTACAAATTTAAATTATTTTTTTGCTTTCAGCAAGCACACATAAATAAAAAAATTATTAAAAAAATATTTAAATTTATTTTACAAAAAATAAAATTGCTAAAAATATTAAAATTAATATTAAAATTACCATAAAAATCGTTATTATAGAGAGGGGGGAGAGAGAGAAAGATGGGGGAGAGAGAGAGGAGAGAGGGGAGAGAGAAGAGTGAGAGGAGAGAGGGAAGAGAGAGATAGGAGAGAGAAAGAGGGGGAGAGAGATGAGAGATAGAGAGGAGAGAGAAAGAGGGGAAGAGAGGAAAGAGGGGGAGAGAGAGGGAATAGATAGGAGAGAGAAAGAGGGGAAGAGAGAGGAGAGGGAGAGGAGAGGGGAAAGAGAGAGGGAAGAGAAAAAGGGGGAGAGAGAGGAGAGAGAAAGAGAGGGAGAGAGAGGAGAGAGAAAGAGAGGATAAATGAGGAATTTTTTTTTTATTTTAGCCTATCCTATCTTATCACTCCCTAACCCAGCTCCCCCCTCAGGATAAGAATTACACTAGAAAGAAATGATAAGATAAGCAACAAGATAAAATTATCATATCATGTTGGTGCAGTGCAACAAATGACAGGATAGGATAAAGTTATCATATCATGTCTCTTATCTTGTGCACCAAACGGGCCCTACAACTCTTTACTTTTTCCGTATAAAGTAAATCGGTTACTTGTCAGATCAATGTAATTAATCAATATATATCATTACATTATTTATTAAATATGAACCTTTATATATTATTAAATTTAATAAATATTATAATAATATATTACTAAATGATAATATAAATTATTTATACTGAAATGCATATCCATTAAATTATATTTAGATACAAATAAAATGAATTTAATTTAAATTAGTATTATTAAATAATTTTTGTAGGATATGTTTTCTATTAAGTTTTGATAGGTTAAGAGCTATTATTATATAGATTCAATATTGATTGAAAATCGTATATGCATATTCAAATCTCAAAGTACCACATTCATCATAAAAAAATTAATATATATAATACAAATTCTAAATAACAATGAAGTATATCATTAATACGGAAGAACAGGCTAGACCATTCGTCCAGTGGCGGAATTTGGATGAAAAATTTGGGAGTGTCAAGTTAAATTTGTTATATATAAATTATTTTTTTTATTAAATTAAAAAAATAATAGAATTCCCCATTTCCTCTACTAAAAACAAACCCACATGATATGAGATCTAAGAAAAATTAATTACTACCATTCACTAATCATCTCATAAAAGGCTATCATTAAATATCAAAGGTTAACTGACATGAAATAAACCAAAGTAGTTGAAGATTATTTTCTAGATTTCTAGGCTGGAATCCAAGATTTCTTTATTGTAATCTACTTGGATGATCATCTTTACCAGTTAAAGGGTAATTTTCTAGGCTTATATAAAAAAGGATAATTTTTTAGATGTATTTAATATGGACTCTATTTGAGATGGGCCCTTTGTACCTTATCCATTTGATTTGTTGGGTATTACCAAATTTAAGGGCACTTTCCCAGATCACGTACGTTCCAAAGAATTTTCAAATTCATTATATGTGACTCTAGGAACTTCTAAGAGTTGTTTCTCATTTTTTTTCAATTCTTGGATTCTTAGGAAATTTCTCAAGTTCATTTGGAGTAGAAGTTGCATCTTTTTTTATCTTTGTCACAAGTCTTCCTCTTAAAAAAAATCAATTCTTTTACTCTTTATCATAATTTTTATAATATAAATTATCACCTCTCAACTATATAGAAAAGCGAAAAATTATCTTCACAATTATTACAATGCAAAATATATCAAGACTCATACCAAAATATCACTATAATTAATTAAGCAACACTATAAAAATTGATTAGAACTTAAGTTTTTAAAACACATTGGTAAATAACATTGATCCAATTGCATTCTTCTATTTATTTTGTATTTCATGAGGATATAAATTCAAAACTTTTAAAATGAAGAAAACACGTCAGTTTTCTCAACTTTAAATTCAAATTGTTAAGTCGGTCCAATGGCATTCTTCTATTTACCATAATTAAATTTGTTAAAGCATTTTATAAATAATGCATTTAAAGTTTCTCAACTATCAAATTGATAACCCTAAACCCCATTCTAAAAGCATATTAATTTACACTATAATTAATTTTTTGTTTGTTTACAATTGCATATGCCGTCGTCGAGGTTAAGAGAAGTCAACTTCCCTTCCCTTCCGGTCCGACCTTCCCCATGTTGCAGCAAGAAAAGCTTGATTTTGCCTTCGAAAATAGTATCACAATATTGTAAAGTAAAACGAGAATACAAGAGAGTGAAGACGAGAGATTGGGAGGCTGGGTCTGGGAGCAAACACGGGGATGGATTTAGACTTCTAAACTTTTTAATATTAACACATATAATATATATAATATTAAAATATACATGAATATATATAGAAAAAAAATTTGAGGAAAGTTTGGGGGAGCCGTGGCTTCCCCTGTCACTTAAAAGGTCCGCCCCAGCATTCGTCAGGGTCTAAGGGCCTACAGTCTGACTTACATCTGGCACAGGTCAGACAGACCAATTCATTAAATATATCAGGTCAAGGCTTTTTCAAAAGCCTATATAGTTAAATAGATCAGACTTCAGGCCATCGAAGAAGCCTCTTAGCTTATCAGGCCGACCTATTTAACTAAATATAAATAAAATACTAATATTTTATATATTACGATTATTATTATAAAGATTTTTATTATATTGTCTTATAATTATATACTTATTAGCTTGTGTAAATATATATGTATGTTGTCTTATATAAAAAACTTAGGTCTATAAGTCTATATTCAAATACATGTTTATGATATATCCAAGTACCTTACTATAAAACAGACTTTTAAGCAGGCTTTCAGGCTATGTCAGACTTTAAAAATACCACGCTAATAGCTTAAAATAAAGCATATATCAGGTAATAGGTTAGACTCAAGCCATGAATTTAAGTTCATGTTAGGCTCAGGTAGGGGTGGAAACAGGCCAGGCCAGGCTTTGGCAGGCCTGAGCCTGGCCTGACTCCTAATTCTTAAGCCTGAGCCTAGACTTGTTACCTGTTACATGCCTTTTTGTAAGGCCTGGCCTGGCCTGCGAAAAAGCCTAGCCTGGCCTGTAAGCCTGTTTAGAAGCCTGTTTTATAACAAGACCTATAAGCCTATGCAGGCCAGCAGGCCTTTTAAGCAGGTTTTTATATAATTAATTTAATATATTCTAATTTTGTACTATATTATAAATTTTTTAATTATATTTATAGTTATTTATATAATTAGTTTAATATATTATATATTATTATATTAAACAAGCTGACCTGTTAAGCCTAATAGGCTTTTTCATAGGCCTGAAGCCTAACCTATTTAACTAAACAAGCCTTAGGCTGACCCTTTTAATAAACGAGTCAGGCCAGACCAGGTCGGCTGGCCTATTCCCACCCCTAGGCTCAGGCCTTGGAAAGACTAGCTTGACTCGATCTATTTTCATCCCTATATTAATACATATGTTATAAAATTTATAATGAAAAATTAACTTAATATAAGTATAATTTTAATGGTTAAATTTCTGAAATTTTATAGCTTTTTTTTTAAAAAATTATTAGATATTGTAATTGTGTATTTTTTTATTATTTTTTTTGCAAGTGTATAGCGTTTTAAACAGACGTCAAACAGTAAATTATTTAGGATAAGAAAATAGCTTTTTGTGACAACAATGTTATAGTTTTGTAGCACAAGCATACAAATTGTCATTGAAAAAGATTGCCATAAAATGATTAAAATATGCAGATAAATATGAAAAAGAAATTGTGACCAGATAAAATCGCTACTCGCTAACAACCTGAAGTAACAATCTCCTTAAAAACTATTAGCCCATACATCAATTTCGTTTTGTAATTGCCTAGTTAAACATTTAACCTGTCATTTTCTGTTGTAGTTTTAAGTTCAATTGCTTGCATCATGTTTCCTTAACTACTATCTACAACAACATGCTAATTAGTAATTAACTAATCACGATATATATATATATATATATATATATATTTCTTTATATAATTTGCACGTACGTCATCATTAGGGGCCTAGCTAGATAGCTTAAGTGATGAGAGCGCGCACTTCATAAATATTATTCACTAGGAAATGAATAAAAGGGGAAATAAGTCTTCAAATTGATTATATTTCATATAGAACTTGGGAAATGTGATAACGATGTTCTTTCTATATTTTATTTTAATTTCTCTTCAAGAGACAAGACACAAGTATATATTATTGTGAGAGTAATCTAATTGTGTGCAATTGGGAGTGTTTTTAAGTAAATAAGAGACTTATTAAAAATTCATGCTAATTAGTTTAGGACATGTATTATAAATATAGTGATTTGAGTCAAATTATAGGAGAGATGTGTTTCTTCCTCTCTCCTTCTCTCATTTACTTCAAGAAAATTCTCCAACGAATAATTAGGTGCATCATGCATGGAGTATGGTGTGCACTAGGTATATTGAATGAGAAATTACTTGTGAAAAAATTTTTAGATAATGAATTTTACAGATAAATTCCAAGGAAATAAAGACCGGTGTACATTAGTGCATTACACACTAGAATCATCCTAACAAAAAAAATGCAATGGTACAAAAAATAATTTAAAACTTCTATAATTGAAATGTGTAATTACATTTTTTTTTCCTTTTCACTTTTTCTCCCCTGTAATTTATATTTTTCTCTTTCTTCTCACACATTTATATTATTCATCTTGCACTAAATAAAAAACTAAACATTAATTAAGGGTTTGTTTTATTGTATTCTCATTTTTTTTGTTGATTTTGAAAACTACTATAAAAAATTATGAAACGCTATTATTGAAAACAAGTTAGATATGGAAATAGAGACGAATTTTTCGTCTCTAAAATACACTTTTTGCGTCGTTGGACAAGTTAGATATGGAATCAGAATGGTCAAAGATTTGAGCATTGCATATTTATATAGTATAGATAGCTTTTTTTTAGTCTGTCTCTACTTAGAGACGAAATAATTCCATCGTTACCATTTTATATATCTGTCACCAACATCATTCTGAATTAAGTGAAATGGCTCCTTCTTCAATATAGATAGATTTTTCCCATCTCTGAATTAGTTATTTATTGTCCGTCTCTAACCCGAGACAGACTTTATTGTCCCAATTAGTAAATTCAATTTTGTCTCAATGTAAAGATGGATTGATTTTCCGTCTCTAAGGCTTAGAATTCAATATAAAAACATCTGTCTCTAAATTTTGTCTCTCTTTTTTTTTTAAAGGTGGCCTGGTTTTTTAATTTTTTATAAACTAATGAAACATATATCCTATACATATTTTTATAGCATTAGGTAACCTAAATCTTACACCATCAAGAAGTTTGGCACAAAAAGACATCATTAAAACTCAAAAGATAATGCTACTTAATTACAAAATACACCAATATCAATACTTAAGTTTTAAAAGCAAGTTAGTCCTAACATAAGGTTCTAAGTAACATTGTTTTCATAAAAACATGAAAGTACAACTAATCACAACACATTATAAGCATTCATTTCATCATCACCAAAGTCTTCGTTGCCTTTATCATTCTCTCTTGTAGGTTCAGGTGGCGAGGTAAAGGCAAATTGTTTTATAGCATAAGCCTCTCAAACCTTTAATTTGCTCCTATTGGTTCATATTTTTCTTTATCATTTCTTTTTCAAGAGTCTTTTGTTGAAATTCATGTTGTTAAAGCATCAATTTTAGCCTTCATTACAACAATCTCTCTTGATGATGCTTGTAACATCACAATAATTAAAATCAATTTCATAAAGTAAAATTAATAAAGTAATAGGTTTTTAAGAAAGGAATTAAGAAAGGGGAGGTGAAATTGAGAAAGAGAGGCTTAAAAGTGAGAATAAGGACTTCAAGTCATGATGCTCTCGCTCAAGCGAGAGGGGCTCGCTTGAGCGAGGATATCAGTAAAAATGGGGAAAATGGGATCTGATATTCTCGCTTAAGCGAGAAGCGGGGGATGGGAAATGGTTGCTCTCTGGAAGATTTTCGCTTAAGCGAGAAGGGTCTCGCTTAAGCGAGAATAATCGAGAGAGGGGGTGCTCTCTGGAGTATTCTCGCTCAAGTGAGGAGTCCCTCGCTTAAGCGAGAACACGAAACCAGGACACCTTTAGTATTCTCGCTCAAGCGAGAATGCGCGAGTCAGTTTTTTTAAAACAAAGCCTGGGGTTTATTTTTTACATCCCCACTCACTTTTACACTTCTGGAGAGAGAAATTCCTAGAGAGAGGAAGAGCTATTGGGAGCCAAGAGGAAAAATAGGAAGTCAGGATTGCACACCGAACCCCTTCAACTCTTTCCCCCTTCACATTTGAGTTCTCTTGAGGTGAGTATAACTCACACACCTCAACCCATTTCATGTGACTCTCCTCTTATGACCCCTATTCTCTTACTTCCCTTTTCTTTGACTTGTGTTTAGATGATTTGTTGTATATTCTCCATGTATGTGCCTTGGTATGGTCATGTTAAATTAGGAATATAGATTAGGGTTCTCCCAAAGTTAGGGTTTTCTATAATTAATGACTATGGTCATTAGACATTTATTTCATGAACCATGTGGTGTTTATTATGTGTGAGATTTACATTAAGGCTTCGACCCCAGATAATCAGAAAATGAATTTGGCTTCGACCCCAGTAAAAATGGCTTAGGCCCTAGTTTTGGGTTCGACCCTAGTTCATACTTAATTAAGAAAGATTGGACTTCGGTCCCCAGTAATAATGGACTGCGGCCCACAGTTAAAACACGGGTTTTGGCCCCCAGTAAATTGGCAGTGTACCCAAGGAAGACGTTCCTTGTAGTTTGAAGCTCAGGTCTAGCCTCAAATAGTGATAAGGCTCCGTCTGCCGAGTAATACAGGTCATGCATATTATGCTTATGTGCAGTTGAGACATTATGTCATGATTTGTTATGCTTTCCTTGTTGCATTGCATTTGTCTGCTTACCCACACTGCTTACTGCATAGTTATATTCACTGAGACTTTTGTTTCACCATACGTTTTGTGGACTACATTTTAGATGCACAGGTTCCTCCCCGCACCGGCCAGTGAGTGATGGAGCATGGGAGGTGTTCTGCCTATATTTTTCTATTTGGCCTAGGATTTTATGTATTTAGTTGACAAGCCCTGTATTTGATTTGATATACATATGTACATCTATTCTTTTGTTGGATATGACTGTACATGTGCAGCCTCCGGGCCTTCTCTATTTTGTTTAGGGCATATGTATGGTGGTATCACAAATATGATGACTATGTATATTGTATAACCATGTTGGCATTGATGGTCTTTTATGTATTCAGTTTATGTATTCATATATTGTTTAAGTAATCATTGGAAGCTTAAGCATTATATGATGTATGTATGTGCGATATCTAAAGTGGCGCGAAATAATTTCAAAAATTCGGGGATTTTGCTTCTAATGGACATTATTCTCGGATTTAGAAATTAGAACGTTACAATGCTCCATCAGTAGAAATGGAATGTGAAGTAGAAGAATCATTTACAACCGCAACTTGGGATCCTAATCCAAATATACGTCTTTTTCTTATTGATGCCTCCCACAATCGTCAAGTATATGGTATTATCAGATTGTTGAGCAGAGCGTTGACTACTTTTATTTAGAAGGAATATACATTTAAGGCTAGAATATACATACCAACTATCTTCCCATGTTTTCTCATTAACCCACTCATTCGACTTTCCGTTAGGCCAATGAAATCTCTCATAAATCTCAAATTATGTTGGTTTCTTGTCCATCTCCATCCTCTAAAAAAATAAAAAGCAAATGTTATTTTTTTTTCTTTTATGCTTAGCAAATAGAATTTAATTAAAAGAAGATGGATCATAGTACATGAGATACTTCAACCCATTTAAAATAGCATACTAAATGACAATTTCATCAGAACTTAACATTGTAGAAAAACTTACAAATGAAAATGATTATACAAACCAAACTGAAGTAACTATAGCCTGGAGCCATCAAACCACTACAACAACCCGTGACATTCTCGAACCAAATTACCAAATAGATATTTCAAACCAATTAATATTGCATCTAACACCAAGCCGAGACTAATCAAAAGAAGAAGTAAAAAAGCGACAACAGCAAAACAATTATAACAGAATGCAACAATCACAAAAACACCTAATTTGAGAGAAATATATAATTGCTTCTGTAACATAGATTATAAAACCACAACTAGTATAACATTTGCAACATATATATACACGAGCAAGGACACAATGCACATCACCACCAATGAAAGGCACTGCAAAGACACCTTGCAACTGCAATTTTGATGGTTAACTTAGCTGAAACTTAGCATCAGAGGGAAACCTAGTTGAATTTCATTAATTGTATTTGATGACTAGGATTTTGTTTCTTAAGTTCTTTCATAAAATGTTCTTCTAGTTATGGCTAGTAACATGCATTCTATTTAATTCTATATATATAGGTCTAATCAAGGTCTAATTAACCAGTTTCAAAGCAAAGGTTAAACATCGAACTATTGAGTCTTGCTGAATATTCAAAAGTTATGAGAGTCCTTAATTTGCAGCTTTAATGGGATAAGTTCCGTACGTCCCTTTTAAGATCCACCTTGCACCACCTCAATAATAATAATAATAATAAATAATAATAATAATAATAATATTTAAAAAAAACACATGTACCCTATCCTTTTTGCCTACTCACAATTTTCCTGGAATTAGTTCCGCCTGGTTTTGTGTTTAATTCTTCATGCAAGTCTGTCTTGGTGTTTAAAGTTCCAGAGAAAACTTTGCTATATGTTTCCCCCTTAATAATTAAATCATAATTTAAAATAATACAATCATTGCACACAGAAAAGAAAAAACAAACCATATAAAAGCACACGTGTATTGATCAGAATGTTGACTAAAGTGCATGCACTTAGCTAAGATAATGTTCAATATATCTATTCATCCACCAAACCCCCGGCATTTACATATTTACGAATATTAACACACATGTTTTTTTTTCTTCTTGCTTATGTTAATTTTGTCTTTGTAAGGTTAAGCTTTGTGATATATGTTATTTTTTCTGAGGACAATCTCTTTTTCAGCATATAAATTAAAAATAAATTATTTTTTTTCACTAGATTTATGGTGGAAATGACATTGAATTTGGGCTTCACTAATATTTCATTTTTTTTAATATCCTTTATTGATGGAAGATCTATAAATACCAATATATATGTGTGTCTGTTTAAACCTTTGAAATAATGAACGTTAATCCACATAAGAATATTTTTATGAGTTAAGTTTTGGAGGAAAAAGAAAGGAAAGTAAGGCTTATTTGAAAGCTCTTTTCTCTTTGTGTTTGAGAGTTCGAGTATATTTTATAAAGTATTTCCCTTCCTTCTTTTTCTAACTCTTCCCTTCCCCTCCTTTAATTTTTAAACTCACAAACACACAAAAAAAAAAAGTTAGAGAATAGAAGAAGAGAAGGAGGGCAGGATTGGTCATATTTTCGTGTCATTTTTTTAAATTTCTTGAAGTACATGTCAAATTTATAACCCTATAGCTATAAGCATGTTTCTGACGTCAATGTGCTTCTTTTTCAAATATTTGTCCATATTTCCACACCATTATACATTTAAATATGCAAAACGGAAAGAGTATGTAATGTAATTTTCTAATTCAATACTTGACATTATAATGCACATTTAAATTTATCAAGTTACTATACGCACACATATAGGATGTGGATCAAGATTATTTGAGTAAAGTTATTCCGCTCATAACCTTTTTGGTGAAGAAAAAAATTTAAAATGAGAGAATGATGCCTCAATCCACGATAAAAAGTGCCCTAAGACTCAAAGACTAATGTAGGGTTTACATTTACTTCACCCCAAAAAAACTAGCGAGGATTTAAACTTGTAACATGTCATATACGAGACTATATCTTGTTCCACTCAATTAACCCCTTGAGTATTTTAGATATAATTGGATATTTAATATGCATGTAATTTTGTAGTTGACATTTACTTATATTTAAAAAAGAAATTATACATTAAATTAAAGTTATTTGATGAAGTATCAAATAGTTTTTAATTAAACTTTATGAAATTTGTAACTTTGATATACTTAATAAAAACTTTTAATTTAATGGTTTGATTGATGAAATTCAATATTCATAAAAAATTATTAAAACGGAGTTAATTTACTAATTAAGAGTTTATCTTGGAGTATAAGTTGATCCCTAAGTGTCACTCTTATCAAAGTTACTTCATTTAATAACATTTAATGAATGTTAATTTTTATCAATTTAAATGTTAGATTAAAAATTTTATGTAAATAGATTAAGTATAAAAAAATCATACATTTCAAAAATCAATTGACCAATTGCCAAAAAATTTTATTTATTTCAACGTGTAATATATTTTTTAATTAAAATCTAAATAAATTAACTATAAAATTTCATACCTATGATTTAATATTTAATTTATGTAGAACTTTATATGTATGATTAATATATTAATATCACATCATTAATCGTTGAATTTGTTAAATTAGTATTTTAATTATAAAGAGTTATTAAGTAAAGTAATTTTGACAAAAGGGGATATGATTTTTTTTTTTTGGTATACACATTAGTTTTCTTTTCCTGATCAATTCATTATCCATAGATCGATTTTCCGCAGATATAATTCCCATGGATAGACCTAAAAGTTAAAGACTGCTTAGGATTTTTATTTTTAATGAGTAATTACAGGGTTCCGTCTAGAAGGGATTCACCATATATACAAAAGTAGCACTTATTGTATTATCTTTTGTCATTACTCATAAAGTAGTTGGGAGACAAAGGAGGGCTAGACCAGATGTTTGACCGAAAAGGCAGTAGTAGTTTTTTAAAATGACGGAGGATATTGGAATATATAGTATGCAGTCCACGTCCACTTGTAAGGATTCTAAGCTAAGTAATGTAGTTAGTTATGCCTGAAAGCTAATCAAATCAAAACCTAAAACATATCCATCCCCTCCCTCTGCGTGCGTACAACTTCCTAATTTAGTCTAACAAGAATACCAAACTCTTCCCCAACGATTCAATTTATGATGTAATTTGTAACACAAACATATATATATGCCTAAACGACTCTTCTTAAGTAAATATGATGCCTTGTGTTGAAATTTCTGTTAAAGCAATTGAACATATGCACAATAATTGCTCATTTATAATTATTATTATTTCCAAAAGCACTTAATTTCAATAAGACGCTTATTTATATATGAGATAACAAATTCATACAACAAAAAAACATATAATAACCCATATAAACACATTTTTTTTCTATCTCTTTCCATAACACATCACTCATTATATCTCAAATTTCTCTCTCTTTTTTGTCTCTCTCTCTATGTTGTATTTTGTACATGTTGTACAACTAAGGGTCAGTTTGGTTTACATTTTCATTTCCTGTTTTCATTCTATTTTCTCTTTTCTTAAATTTTACAGAGGAAAAATTGGAAATGCTGGAAACAGCAAATTTTTGTTTCCAGCATTTCCAGTTTTTCCTTTATAAAATTCCAGAAAACAGGAAATAAAAAATAGAAATAGGAAATGAAAATGCAAACCAAACATGCACTAATATTTCTCTTTATATATACATGTATTAATTAATTCTCTAGCAAAGTGTTTTACGTTACATGGTTGATTTCACATATAAGACATATATACCCATTTAAAAAAAGAAAAAGAAAAGTAATTCATCTAGTTTCAATATAATTCCATTAGTAAATACATAAAATATGGAAAATGTGCATACTTGGTGGGTTATAAGTAGAGGTTGTAGGTTAGAAATTAACTAGGAAAGACATTGAAAGCATAACCAAATTGGCTTCTCTAAGCAACCTCTTTTCTTTCCCCCACATCACATGTACACGCACACACATATATTTATATTATATTTAATTATATGTATGTGTGTTATTTAGGTTTGTTAGCCAAAACGTTTGCATCAATCCCTGATCCCACTCTCTAACGGAAAACTTCCCATCTTCCCCCACCATATATTCTCTTCCTATGTCTCTTTCCACTCCTTGTCTTCATTTCCCCTCTCCCTCTTTGCATTTATATAGCTTGGAGTTCATCTAGTTTATATAGCATATATATAGGGTAAGTAAGTATTGATCAAACAAGAGGGAGAGGACCACTAGATAAAGAGGGTAGGGATAATCCTATTCTTGAATTAGGGTTTCCTCTTCTTTCTTTGTGTTGTGCTTTCTTTTTAGATTCTAGGAAGAGAGGAAAGAGATAATATGTGTAGTAGAGGCCATTGGAGGCCATCTGAGGATGAGAAGCTTCGGGAGTTGGTGGAACGCTATGGACCTCATAATTGGAACGCCATAGCTGAGAAGCTTAGAGGAAGATCAGGTGAGATGATATATCATGTCAAATATAATCATTCTATTTATCTATCTTCTTAATTCTTGAAAAATTTTATCCATTCAACTCAAAATATATAATAATTTGATTAGAAAATACTACAACAACCAACAAATATTAAAAAAAGTTAGCACAACCCAACCTACTTAATTAACTCTTAGGTTGTGATAGAAATTAAACTTCCTTAATTTTTGATAAAAAAATATAATTGCTTTATAGTGTAAAAATTCTATTGGAAGTAGGTTGTTTGAGAAAAAAATCGCAACTAATTATGTCATAAAATTTATTTTATTACTTTATTCTTGGTTGGGTTGCTTATTGACTGGGATTTGATATTGTTTTGCAAATGGATTGTAAGTTGTAACACATTTTCTTCATCACGTGGCTTGGATTGGTTAAAGGAAGAAAATTAAAAGAGGTTTGGTTTATTATATATTAATTTTCCGTTATTTGGTCTCTTTGGATAAAAAGGGATATTCGTTTTCAAGCAAGAGTCTTAATTTTGACTTAATTAGGATTATGGATCTAATTGAAGCTAGATCATGATATTTGTTTCCCTCTAAATTAGATAGTAGTTAGTGTGATATTTCATATTGGTGATATTTTCCCTTTCATTGTATTAAAGGAACCTATAAGGTTTAAATAGACCTTCTTATACTTGTAACGGTTGGAATACCACTTTCTTGAAATGATATATTTTTTCTAAAAAAGATTATGTCATAATTTAATTAGATATATAGTCTGTGTTTGTTTTGATGTGTAAACTGATCGAATTCAAGTTTAGACTCTCCAACACAATTATTTTTAGCGTCAGGAACTTGAGTTTACCACGTTTTAAAACTAAATCAAACATATATGCTCATAACTAATGGTGTAGTTTGAAGATTTTACTAATTTATAATTCAATATTAGATAAATATCTTGTATTAATATCATGTGAGTATGATTTTGTGAATTTATGAACTTAATAATTGTAACACAGAAACTAATGTTAATTGTCATGAAATTTGTCAGGGAAAAGTTGCAGGTTGAGATGGTTCAATCAATTGGACCCAAGAATAAATAGAAATCCTTTCACAGAAGAAGAGGAAGAGCGTCTTCTAGCTTCTCACAGGATTCATGGTAATAGATGGGCTGTGATTGCAAGACACTTCCCTGGAAGGACTGATAACGCTGTCAAGAATCATTGGCATGTGATGATGGCAAGGATTCGCCGAGAAAGGTACAAAGTTTATGCAACAGGGTCTCCTCATCAGCCAATCTTTTCTCCAAACCCACAAGATCATCATCATCATCATGAGACAAACATTATTGAGGCAACAAATCTCCCTTCTTTGGTTGACAAGTATAGCTACCCTTGTGTCACATATAGCCCTTTCCAATTCCCCAAGAAGTTTCATTTTCAAGATCCAAGTTCTTGTTCCACAATGTTTCAAGGTACGTACTTCATCCATTTTCTTACTTCCTATAACTTGAAAATGTTAATTTATATGTGCTACTCATTCTCAAATTTCACAACTGTAATTAAGTCATTATCCTTAAAATTACAAAAAATTGTAATTAAATTCAGTTAATGGTATAGAATGTTAGAATAAAATCATTAATTTTGAGACAATTGGTTCATATTTCAGAGGTTATATGACCATAATTAAGAGTTTGATTGTATTTTAATAAAAAAATGTTTAATTTCAGTAAGGTAGGTGAATTTGTGCAGACTTTAAGCACAAATAGCTTAAACTTTCGGGATAATTGGTTCATGACAGAATAATCAAAGTCGCAAAGATACATATATAAGAACATGGTGTTAAAACGGGTTAAAAAATTAATATATAGAATATTTTTCTTATTGAAAATCACAAATTTAATTATTTTTATAATATTAAATGAATGATTTTCCGAAGTGGTGATGAATGAGTTGATAATGAAAATCTTGTTATATATGTTTGTTTGACATTGCAGAGAGGAGTACTCAATCAGTTGAGTTTTATGATTTTCTTCAAGTAAATACTGATTCCAATAAAAGTGAAGTGACAGACAATGCAAAAAGAGATGATGAGGAAGTTAATCAAGATGCTGTGGGACAGCGGAGGAACAAGGATAACGGCGTTCCATTCATTGATTTTTTGTCTACTGGAAGCTGCTAATTAACATAGTTACAAAATTTTACCCATTTGTGCCTGACTTGAACAAAGTATCAACCTAGGTTCATCCATGTAACAACTGCATTCACAAACAGCAATGTATTTAAGGATATATGTACACTTAACTGCAGGTTAATTAAAAAAAAAACTGCTTATAAGAAGCTTTATATATGTGTCAAAAATTAAAACATTGCCAGATTTCAACTGATCGAAGAAATTAAAAATTACAATTTAGAAATTCTATGTATAGGGTTTAATTTGCATCTTTGAGGATTCTATGGTTCTGTATGAATTGACTTGGATTAATTAGACTTGAAAGACTCTTCGGGGGATAGGGGGAGATTATGCTCGAGATGGTATATATTTATAATTACATATATTTATGTTTATATTTATATTTATATTTATATATTGATTTAATTTGGCTCTCCCTTTTCAAATGTAGTAAACTTGTTTTTTAAAAGTGAGAAGTAAGGAAGTGTTCACAATTCATTTAATTTAATGTGTCATAATTTTAACCTACTGAAAATTTAAGGTTGTGGACACATTTTTATCTTGAACGTGTCATAATATTAGTTGCATTTTTCTTTACAAAAGTAAGAGTATTGCTAGGCATTTGTAAGAATTTTTTGGAACTTATTATGATATATATACCCATTTAAATGTATGTTTGGTTAAACTTATGAATATATGTTACCTACTTATAAATTTTTTTTAGCTTGTTTTAATATACTTCTAATATAAATATGCCAAAAGCTTTCATGTATTGGAAATTAACTCAATAATAGAGAATGTATTGGAAATTATGCTATCAAAGAATGCGTGGCTAATATATTGAATATGAGTTCTCATTTTTAAAAATGTGATAACTCCTCCTAATTAATTTATTCTTACTTTCAATAAGTCACATGATACATCTTTATTATTTTAAATACTCTTAAATAAGGTATTAGGTTGAAGTTGGAAAAAAATCCCATCTTGACTCTTTATTATTTTAAATACTATATTACATAAATTTAGTAATTATCAATTTTTGAGTTGTCTATAACAAATTTTTTCACAACTATAAAATTGTAGCTTAGTACACGTCACATTAAATAAATGTACACAAATAATTATTGTCTTAATTGAGACCATTTATTTTTATGATTTTATTTATTATTTAGAAGTCTTATTTTTGTAATTTATACAAATTTTATTATTTATAGTTTTAATATTTTAAAGTTTTAAAAATAATATGCAATAAAGAGGATACCTGCTAATACTTTTTAGACGCTAGTAAATATATCGAACATGATTGCCTCCCGTGGAGGATACATGTGGTTAAACAAAAAAAAACGTACTTTAATACAAGACAAAGTCAAAACGAAATTGGATTTATATTCCCCTCTTACGTTATGTTTAGAAAATTAGAGAGGAAAGGAAGAAAAAGGAAGGATAAGAGTAGGGATGCAAATGGGTAAGGGTTTGGGTAGGGTACTATAGTACTCGTTCTCATATCCATACCCGCGTTTTTAAAAAAATATCCGTACCCAAACCCATATCTGTGTGGGCAGTGATTCTAATACTCGTACCTTTACCTGCTGGGTACTCAAGTACCCGTACCCATTACCTGCACTTTTGTTAACTATAAAAATGATAAATTGATTACAAAATGAAAATTAATTAAAAAATAAATGAAAAATAATCTATAGATCATCCAAGTTTAACCTATAAAACAATTATGGTATGTGGAAGTGGATGAAATATTAAAACAATGGAAGGGGAAATGAAAATCAGTTCATGCTATTTTATTGTTTAGAACAAAATTATAACATTTTCAAAATTATAACATTTAAATTAACTAAATTAGTAATATATTTTAATATTTTTTTGTGACTATAATATATATTAACATTAATTTTTTTTAGGAAAAATAGTAATTAATAATATAAACATATATATATTAAATTAATCACATGTATATAAATTACATTAATTATATATATCATATAAGTGCGGGTATGGATAAGGTAGATTACCATAGTACCCGTATCCGGACTCGTATCCATTAAAAAGTGCAGACAATTACCCATACTCGGACCCAGACCCATTTAATAGGTAATTATCCTACCCACTGTGGATAATTTTTATCGGATACCCACTAGGTCTGGGTCCAATTGTCATCTCTCGATAAGAGACAATCCTGTTATTTGAATTGAATGATTAATAAGGGAAAGAAAGACGAATGTGCAAGACGTACAGTTAGTCTAATATTTTATCAAAATCCTGATTTTACAATTTTGTGAAGTCAAATGTGAGTATTTAATCAAAATTTTTAAAGTAACTAATATATAGTACATGAATGAGATTTTTTCAGCATTCTTTTAGGGTATTAGTACTTGATCTTCCGTAATCTCGTAACGGCGGAAGAAGAGGATCTTTACGATGGATTGACGATGGCGAACAACGGAGGAGTATTAGGGTGTACCTACAGGGACTCCGATGCTTAAGTACAGTAATCACTCGAGCAGAGTTTCAGTAGGTATGAATTAAAAGCGTACCTGAAAAGGAGACACCACCGTATATTTATAGGGGTAATTAAATTGGCGGGAAATTCCGTTAACGGTTGTAACGGATCCCTGAAATTACGCTCACGCGCACGACCGAGGTTAGGTGCATGCGTCGTGATATGATGGTAATCGAGGTCGTGATACATTATGCCGACATGTGGATGGCGGTTATGCTTGGGGAGTGCCTGGAATATCATAAACGGATGAATGGTTCCATGATGTCCCTGGAAGCGGATACGTCGGATACTCTTAGAATTGATCCCGAAATTCATACACGAAATTGAATCTGGACGTGTATTATCTTGGTCCAAAACAGTTGCCCCCCAAGTCGGGTAGCTTACCATAAAGTATCTGACTTGAGAACTTCAGATGTCGGTGGCAGAAATTCGTCAAGCTCGGGTAGGGATTATTTCTGATGTCATCCGAGGTATCATCCGGGGTGGCGTCGCTTGGTATTCTGATGTAACTGATGTGATAGTTGATTGATAACTGCTTAAACACGTGGCAACATCCTGGATTTTGGGCCTGTGGGCCTTATTCCCTGACGCGATCGTGGCCGTTGCTTTTAAACATTTAAAAGCGAGATTGTTTTGCGATTTTACTTTTCTCCTTTTGTCTTCTTAGAGAGTCTTCTTCTTCTCTTTCTCCTCCGAACCAAACCCTTCACTGTGACTAGTTTCCAGTGACCATTGTGTGGCATTTCTTCGTGCCTTAGAACTAAAGAGCTGAAGGTGTTGAGCAGCATTGCATGATTTTTGGTGTTGCTGATTTCCTTGAAGAATTTCAGGAGCTTTCTTCAAGACTTCTTCAAGGTATTCCCTCGGCTCTTGTCTCCTTCATATTCCCTACTTTGTTTGTTTTTAGTCGAACATTATGTTGACGAGGGCAAAGGCCAAAGCTTTGGCTGCTGAGGCAAGACAAAACTGCATCGTCGTTGGTGAGGATCCTGAGGATCCAACTATCCCGGGGTTGGTGCTACAGAGGAGAAGGTCCTCTGGGTTTACTGTTAGTGTTGGGATTTCTCAGCATGACGCAGTGGCTAAAACTGCGCTTATCCTTAAGCACTGGAGAGGATCCGAGGTGGTATCCGCGGAGTCTGCCGGAATAGTTAGGGAACAATCCCGCGCAGACTCATCATCTTCAGACTCTGATTTATCATATGGACTCTTGGACAGGTCTGAGATGGGAAGGTGGAAAATCCACACCTCTCCAACTACCAATTACCTAGTCCCGCCATGCTTGGGTTCCTTGACCTGGGCGGATACTGAAGCTCTGGGGACTCCGACACGGTATGGTTCTGAGGAGGCATTGGCATTGGTGTTCCGACATGTCGAATGGGTGGAACTGGGCAAGAAAAATGATTGGGAGTTGGTGCTTCCCAAAGAAGAAGATCAGATCTGCTTCTAAGGGGACCTTCGGGACAACCTTTTCGTCCCAATGTACAAGACACTTTTCGAGGATTTGGGCTTCCAACTACGATTCAACGGGTTTGAACTAGAAGTTCTCCAATACCTCGGGGTTGCCCCCTCACAACTCCACCCGAATGAATAGGCCTTCATGCTGAGGTTTGAGCTAACGTGTTCTGCCTTGGGATTGGAGGTACTCACTGAATCATTCTTCCACTTCTTCCGGCCATTAGTTATTAAAGATAGGGAAAGATACTCCTTGTTAGCCCTGCGATCTGGCCCTGTAGGTAAAATCTTCAAGATTTTTCAAGAGTCATACAAATTATTTAAAGAAAGGTATTTGTTCATCAAGCCTCATGGAGCTGGACGGGAGAATATCCTTGGTAAGAATGGGACCGGGATCATTCATTCCTATTGGAACAGGTCTCACTTCCAAAGGGCTTTCAAGGAGTATGTAGTAGAGTATGACGGACTGTCCGATGCTGAGCAGCACATGGTGGACATTTTACAAGAGTTTGTGAAGGATCACGAAATTCTAAGTTGTCAATCCGTGATTGCCGATGGTGACAAGCTCACCCGTGAATTGCTGGGTAAATGTCGGGTGGCCTTGGTTATTTTCTCTATTACCTGTTTGAATCTATTCTAATTCTTATTTTTCTCTTTTTCAGAAGAGATGGCATCCAAAATCTAGTTGAAGAGGGCGGAAAGGTTGGCGAAGAAGAATACCGCAATACCAAAAGAACCAAGGAAGCCGGGGAGGCTTCTCAAACAAATCCTCAAGTTGTTGAAGAGCCAAAGGCAAAGCGGCCTAAAACTGCTGCCATCCCAGTTCAGGATATCCCGAGAAAAGGGGTCCCGGAAAAAAGGGCTTCTAAGCTGAAGCTTAAGGGGTCTGCTTCAAACGTTCCTCCCACTGATCCCAGAGGGAAAGGAACTGCGGTATTTGGTGCCGACCTTCCAGTTTCCGACATGACGACGGAGGAGGTCCGACACACCTAGCCGTGCAGGGGCGTGCCATTTTCAGGGACAAATCTGCAGAGGAAATGACAGAATTCCTATATGTCGCATCTGAGTGGGGAATGACGTTTTCCATGCTTGCCCAATATTTCGTCTGGGCTACTAGGGATCTGGAAGCCTTTCCAAAAATGACAAAGGAGTTCCACTGGGTAGCGACCAAACTAGAGGTGGACAAGCTTAAGCTTCAATCTGCGATTGGGCAAGTAAAATTGTTGACAGATGAAAGGGACAAACTAAATACTAGTGTCTCCGAGCTCACCCAACAGAACCAGATCCTCACTCAACAAACTCAAACCCTCACCGCGAAAAAGCAAAAGGCCCTGGATGACCTCAAGGTGGCTACTGATGAGGCTAATGCGGCAGCCGAAGAGGCCAAAACGGTGAAGACCGAGGTGGAGTCCTTGAGGGAGAGTGTTAAAGAGCTGGAACAAAAAGGGCAGAAGGATGAGGAGGAAATTGAGATCCTCGGGAAGCTCTGGGAAGAGTCTGCCGCAGTGTACTTCCATGTCGCGATCAAGCCGATGAAATTCCAGAATCCCGAGGTGGAGTTGAACACCCGGGGCATGTCCACATTATGTGTGGTTCAAGATGGTAAGTGGTATCGTGTTGAACCTACTGGAATTGTGGAAAGTGTTCCCGGGGACGAGGAGTCGGCTAATCCCGTTCTTGAAGTTGATGAAGGTGAGGAGGAGTAAGAAGCTGATGAAGGCAAGGGGTCCGGCGATGCAGTCATCAATATTGAAGATGATGGTCTCAACCAAGAAGATGCTGCAAATGAAGAACAAGTTCCGCCTCCAGCTGACGATGAATGAAGGGTCGGAATGCCGGTTATCCTTTGTATTTCTTTTTATTTCTCTTCAATAATTCTAAATTTAGCGTGATATTTTTTTTTCCCGGGATTACAACTTGAACAAGTATTTTAAGTATCGGCGTTACTTTGTCATTTCTTTCCATGTTTAAATAACCGTTCATCGTGTGCATTGCGTTCCCTGTCGGGGTCTTGTTAATTTTATAATGTCAAGGAATTAAATCCTAGGTAGTCGAGGAACTAAATCTGAAAAACTCAAAGAACTAAGTCCGAGATACTCGAGGAATTAAATCCGAGATACTCAAGGAATTAAATCCGAGATAGTCGAGGAATTAAATCCGAAAAAACAACTCAAGGAACTAAGTCCGAGATACTCGAGGAATTTAATCCTAGATAGTCGAGGAATTAAATCCGAAATGCTCAAGGAACTAAGTCCGAGATACTCGAGGAATTTAATTTGAAATAGTCGAGGAATTTAATCCAAAATGCTCAAGGAACTAAGTCTGAGATACTCGAGGAATTTAATTTGAGGTAGTCGAGGAATTAAATCTGAAATGCTCAAGGAACTAAGTCTCAGATACTCGAGGAATTTAATCCGAGATAGTCGAGGACTTAAATCCGAGGTAGTCGAGGAATTAAATCCGAAATGCTCAAGGAACTAAGTCCGAGATAGATTAAACAGTAAATCCGATATAGCAAGAAATGATTAATCTAAAAAATGCTTCACTTTTATTAATTTTCACTTGAATATCCTCGTATATTCAGTCCAATATACACGACGAAATATAGCTTGGTAAACTTACAATTTACTAAAATACCTGCAGAGTTTATCCGCATTCCATGTCCGGGGAATGGCTTCTCCTGGTAGTGTCTCCAAGGAGTATGCACTTGTGCCAGTTTTGGATACAATTCTATCGGGACCTTCCCAGTTTTCAACTAACTTCCCCCGGGATGCGTTTCTATTTTCGACATCGGCTTGTCTAAGGACCAACTCTCCGGCTTCAAATGCTCACGGAATTACTTTCCTGTTTTGACGCCGGGATGATTGTTGCTTGATGGCGGCTTCACATATAGATGCTTTCTCCCGGATTTCCTCAATTAAATCAAGTTCTTCTCACATCCTATTGTCATTGAATTCGGGATCATATGCTTATAACCTGAAGCTCTGTTCACCGACTTCTACCGGGATCACGGCGTCCGCCCCGTATGCAAGGCGGAAAGGGGTTTCCCCGGTGGTTGAGTGTGGCGTCGTATGATAAGCCCATAGAACATTCAGAAGTTGTTCCGCCCAAAGACCCTTTGTCGTGTCTAAACGCTTCTTGAGGTCCTTGAGTATGATCTTGTTGGCCGCCTCTGCCTGACCATTGGTTTGTGGATGCTCCACTAACGAGAACCTATGACGGATGTGGAAATCCGACAATAATTCCCGGAAACCCTTGTCTGTTAATTGGGTTCCATTATCCGTCACCACCGTATGAGGGATGCTAAAGCGACAAATAACAAGACGGTAAATGAACTTGGAAAGGTTCTTTGTCGTGATCTTTGCTAAATGTTGTGCCTCAATCCACTTGGTGAAACAATCAACTGCAATCGCAAGGTATTTTAACTGCCCGGGGGCCACAGGAAATGGTCTGAGTATGTCGATTCCCCACCACGAGAAGGGCCACGATGCTGAAATGGACCACAATTCTTCGGCGCGGCTCGATGTATGTCAGCGTCCTTTTGACAAGACGAACATTTCTTTACATAGGTGGCACAATCTGCTTTCATAGTTGGCCAGTAATATCCGACACGAAGGATCTTCCGAGCTAATGAACGTCCTCCAAGATGGTGTCCACAAATGCCTTCATGGACCTCGGCCATTATGTAGTCGGAGAGGTCTCACGAGATGCATTTCAAAAATGGTTGCGCCATTACTTTTCTATAAAGAGTTTCATGGATCAAACAATAACGAGCCTCCTGCCTTTGGATCCGACGTGCACTCTCGGAATTCTGATGGAGGGTGTTGTCTTCCAGATATTTTTGTATCCTTGTGTACCAACATTCACTGGTTTCCAGCGTCATAACCACGATAGGGAATGGGATAACCTCCTGTATCATGGACCTATTATTCCCAGAGGATCTTGTGCTTGCTAATTTGGATAAGACATCCGCCCTGGAATTCTTCTCCCTCGGAATGTGATTCATTTCAACCTCGAAAAAACTATCACACAATTGCTTTACTTTTTCAAGATATTTCAAAAGTAAAGGGTCTCTAACCTGATAGTCGCCTTTCACCTGAGAGACAACGAGTTGAGAGTCACTATTGATCCTCACCCGGGATGCTCCGACCTCGGATGTCATTCGTAATCCAACAATCAATGCTTCATACTCGGCTTGATTATTGGATGTCGAAAATGAGAAGCTCGAGGAATGTTCGAGTATCACCCCTTGGGGACTTTCAAGTAATATCCCGACGCCACTTCCCTTTGGATTTGAAGATCCGTCCACATGGACTTCCCACCATCCATCACAAGCACCAGACGTCGGGGTAAATTCTGTGATAAAATATGATAGGGCTTGTGCCTTGATTGCTTGCCGAGGTTCATGGGTCTTCCCAAACTCGGAGAGTTCTACCACCCATGAGACCATTCTTCCGGCTAAATATGGTCGGTGAAGGACTTGTCGAATTGGTTGATTAGTTCGCACGACAACTTGGTGGGCCTGAAATTACTGCCAAAGGCGGCGTGCTGCCGTGATCAAGGATAATGTAATTTTCTCAACTTTTTGGTACCTAAGCTCCGGGCCCTGTAGTGCCTTGCTGACAAAAAAACACGGGTAGTTGTTTTCCGTCCACTTCCCTTATCAATACCGCGACAATGGCTTCGTCGCCAACTGATAGATATAAGAACAAAACTTCTCCGACATGGGGTCGGGTTAGGACGGGTGGTGATGCCAGGATTTGTTTGATCTGCTGAAAGGCTTCCTCGCATTCCTGATTCCATGAAAATGATTTCCCCTTTTTGAGAAGACAAAAGAAAGGTAATGCTCGGGCTGCTGATCTGGCAATGAATCTGGTGACGGTGGCGAGCCTTCCTGTTAGTTGTTGAACTTCTTTCACTGAGGTGGGAGTACTCTTCATGTCGAGTACGGCCCTGCATTTATTTGGGTTGGCCTCAACGCCCCATTTTGTGAGCATAAAACCCAGAAACTTTCCAGCTCGGACACCAAAAGTGCATTTCTTAGGATTCAAGCGCATGTTGCACCGTCTAAGTTGGTCAAAAATGGATCCGAGGTCACGAACGTGATCTGCATCCGTCTTGCTTTTCGCGATTATGTCGTCTACATAAACCTCGATCACCTTACCAATTTGATCCCGGAATACTTTGTTCATCTTTCTCTTATTTGTTGCCTTGACATTCTTCAATCCAAACGACATCATGTGATAACAATTGTTTGCGTCGTCTGTCATGAAGGCACTCTTCTCTTGATCCGGTGGATACATCGGGATTTGGTTGTATCCAGAATAAGCATCCATAAAAGATAAAAGGTGGAACCGGAAGATTGATCGACCAAACGGTCGATGTTAGGTAGAGGGTAAGAATCCTTGGGGCATGCTTTATTTAAATTTGTATAATCTACATACATTCGCCATTTGCCATTTGGCTTTTTTACAAGGTCTGCATTGGACAACCAGGTTGTATATTTGACTTTCCTAATAAAACCGGCATCAACGAGCTCGGAAACTTGTTGTTGGGCGGCTTCAGCACGTTTTTCCGACATCATCCGACGTTTTTGCTTGACAGGCTTAGTCCTTGGATCTACTGATAGACGGTGACAAATGACCTCGAGATACAAACCTGGCATGTCGGCAGTAGTCCATGCAAATAAATCAGAATTTTGACGGATTAGTGTGCAGAGAGCCTCATTATCTTCCGCGCTGAGCCCACTTTCGACTTGTACGACTTGATCGGGTTGGGGCCAATTTGTAGAGGACGGAAAGTGCCTTCAGGAACTGGTCTCATGTCGGAAAAATCTTCCTTGATATCTAGATCTGCTAGCATTACCCCGGCTGAAGACGGATGGCCTTCAACCTTCTGTTCTTGAGGTTCAGGCTTCTCCGACTTCGTGATCTTCAAGGATTCCTTGTAACAGGATCGCGCCATGGCTTGATCACCCTGGATACTAATGATCTCACCCTCATCACTCCATAACTTCATCATCAAATGGCTAGTGGAGATTATTTCCGCAATGGCGTTCAACATTGGCCTTCCAAGGATTGCATTATAAGTGGTGGAACACTCTACTACGAGAAAATGAACCTTGGTGGTTTTTGAAATCGGGGGCTGTCCAAAAGTGATGAGGAGTTCCACATACCCTTCTGGTCGTATCTTGTAGCCCGTAAAGCCTATCAGATCACCGCCATTGTAGGGCCACAGATTTGATTCCGGAATGTGCAATAACTGGAAGGTTTTAAAGAACATAACGTCGGATGAACTTCCTTGGTCCACAAACACTCTCCGAACCTCATGATTAGCCATAAATGCTTAAATAAGCAGAGGGTCATCATGTCCCGGGATAACCGGGCCATTTTCGTCTACTGAAAAGCTGAGAGGGGGGTAGCTTCCGCCATTGAAAATTATGTTCCGGGCGCGAGTAGGATGATGCAGAGAGAATCTCCTTCAGATATCTTTTCTTAGCGTTTCCCCTTTCTCTGCCCCCGACAAAACCTCCCGCGATAACATAAATGATTGGGTGTTCAGGAGGTAGGCGTTCTTCTCCGGTTGGGGATCGTTGCCGAGATGATGACGGTTGATCACGACGATCCCTTTTGAAAGTAAACGACGGAGTATGATCCACCACGGGTCTTCTTGAACTTGATCTCTTTCTCCTGGGTGATCTTGTTCGGGATCTACTATGCTCATGTCGGCTAGGGTTATGCCGGTGATCATCACGCCGATAGTCACTTCTGGATATGCCGGTTTCAGGGCGGCGAGAGGTTTCTTCGCCATCCTTTTTGTATCTATCCAGCTTGCCACGTCGGATTAGTTCTTCAATAGCGTTCTTCAGCTGGATGCAACAATCAGTGTCATGGCCTTGGGACTTATGAAACCGGAAGTACTTGGATTTATCCGTAGAGGATGTCGGCTTCATTGGCCTAGGTCTTCTCATCCCGGCCTCATACATTTCAACATTCAAAATCTCATTAAGGATCTTACTTCGGGGTGTATTGAGGGGAGTATAGGAGTTGTATCGCCCAAAGGCCTCACGATCTCCTTCATTTCCTTGCCGGCCCCCTTTGTCATTCTTTTGCCCCTGGGTTTTAGATGTTTGGCCGGGGTTAACCTCCTTCACTTTGAGAGCAAGTTCCTCATCTTCGAGACTTATATATTCCTCGGCCCTGCTGGGGAATTCTTCCATTGTAGACGGGTTCCTCTTGGACAGTTCAATCCAGAATGGAGAATGGGGAATAAGTCCATCTTTGGCTAACATCAGCTGCACCCCGGGGTGGATCCCCTGCACCAACAGAGCTTCTTTAGTAAAACGGCTGATATAATCCCGGAGTGATTCTGAAGGCCCTTGGCGAATCTGCTTTAGAGATTCCTTAGTCTTTGGTTGGACCTTGCTAGTGGTAAAGCCGGTAATGAACTTGGCCCTCAAGTCGGCCCACGTGTTAATGGATCGCGGCAGAAGTGTTTGGAACCACCTTAGGGCGGTTTTCTTCAGGGACAACAGGAACACTCTACACATGATTGGCCCTGAAGCGTTCCTTATTGACATGGCAGACTCATATATGTCCAAATGCTCAAGAGGATCCCTCATTCCGTCATACAACTCTAGAACGAGAATCTTTTCGAAGCGTTTGTCCACGCGAAATAGCATGATACGTTTCGAGAATGGTAAAACTACTTGTATCACCTTGTCGTCATGAACATGACGAGATTCATCAAGTGTAGGGGTTGTCCGGTTACGAGGACGAGAGTTTGAATGCACAGACTGTATAGAAGGTTATGGAGAACCCTGGCGCTTCGGTCTATATGGCGGCTGATGTTCGCGTTGTGGTGAAGCATAGTGCTCCAGTTGGGGCGAGGCTCTGGACGCACGCCGTGGTGAAAGTTGATGTTCAGAGACATTTTCTTGCTCAACAAGACGACGTTGGAGCCGCTGCAGTTTTTGTTCCGTCTCAAGCTTTTCAAGGCGCTGAGCGTATTGCTCGAGCGTGGTGCCTTGGCGACGAATAAATTCCATAAGTTCTCCACGAGAAGGCTGATCCGGTGGAGTTGGAGGGGAGTCGTGGCTCCCGTGAGGAGGAGGAGGAGGAGGACGAGGTATTGTAGGACGCGGTGGAGGAATTCCTGTTGTGGCTGAGACAGGACCGGTGGTCACAGAGAAAACTTCTGGTGCTGTTCCACTGGTGACGAAGGGACTTGCGTTGTCTCCGGCGGCGGAGGAGCTGCTTCTGGTTCCCACCATTTCAGATTGGTTTGGAAGATCTTCAAGATTCAAAAGAATTCAAAAGAACTTGCAAGAACAATGGGAAAACGTAAGAGAATTCTCCTCACAGACGGCGCCGATGATCTTCCATAAATCTGGTAACGGCGGCAGAAGAGGATCTTTACGATGGACTGACGACGGCGAATGATGGAGGACAGTGGTGTACCTGCAGGGACTCCGATGCTTAAGTTAGTAATCACTCGAGCGGAGTTTTCAGTAGGTATGAATTAAAAGCGTATCTAAAAAGGAGACACCACCATATATTTATAGGGGTAAATTGGCGGGAAATTCCGTTAACGGTTGTAACAGATCCCTGAAATTACGCTCACGCGCTCGGTCGAGGTTAGGTGCACGCTCTGTGATATAGTGGTAATCGAGACCGTGATACGTTATGCGTACATGGATGACGGTTATGCTTGGAGAGTGCCTGGAATATCATAAACAGATGAATGGTTCCATGATGTCCCTGGAAGCGGATACGTTGAATTCGACCGTGTATTATCTCGGTCCAGAATAGTACTCACCATTAATGGTTTTTGAATCCTTA
Source organism: Sesbania bispinosa (assembly GCA_026901365.1). NCBI lineage: Eukaryota > Viridiplantae > Streptophyta > Magnoliopsida > Fabales > Fabaceae > Sesbania > Sesbania bispinosa. Next base: position 1,080,824 of record QLOH01000206.1, read on the forward strand.
ATATATACTTTAAAAGTCAAATATTGTCATCTCCCTCGTTATCCCAATTTGAAGGGTAATAAAAAAGTGAGAAATTTAAGATGCTTGCTTCATTTTTAAACAAATTTAAACTATCAAACAATTAAATGAAATTGTTCAAGAATTACAAGCCTTACTGGCTGAGCAACTTCTTTCTTAATTAATTACTTTTTTAGTTATGGCCGGATACCTTTCATATATGGAAATTATATTAGATATTCTCAATTAATTTAATAAATTACTCTAACTTCCTCCTATTTTACATTGCCAACACAAAACCTTCTTTATTTTAAAAACTTACATAAAACCCCATTTATTTTGAAAACCTACACAAAACCCCAATTAGTATAATTTCTTATTATTTATTAAAAATATTTTTTTAAAAAACCCAACATTACCCTCAAGACACCCCTTCCTTTCTAAATGAACTATCAGAATTGATAAATGTAATAAAATCCCAACGTGATAGTATATTTTTGCGTTTTCTTTTACTCACTGACACAAAAGAAAAAGAATAATATATTTATAAAATATAAGGAGTTTGTATAACGTTTAAAAGTTAAGGGATTTTTATGTAGTCAAGAAAAATCCATAATTAGTAAGGGTATTTTGGTTAATTTAATATAAAAGATAATTATTGACCGTTGACTACAATTTCTATTAAGTGTATCATAAAAAAATGGGTTTAAGTGTAATGTATTTTTAAAATTGGAGGGGTTTTATATAAATTTTCAAAATAGTAGGGGTTTTGTGTTGGAATTGCAATCTAATTTAGATTGTGTTAAGAGGATTCATTTAAGTGAGGTAAAACTCTCCCACTTTATTGTTTATTTTTCATTGATAAATTTAAATTCCAAATCATTTTTAAGGGAATAATCAAATTCCTTATCATTAAGTGTTGGTAACTTATTTAGTAATTTTTAAAATAGAGGCTTCACTCTCTCATATATATAGACTAAACTTGCGACCTATGGCACGTAACTTATTCTCATGCTATGAATTAATGTTCAATATTAGCTAGCTAGGGACTATATTTTCAGAGTAAAAATCATCGCTCACCCAAACATACAGTCCTTTAATTTTTCGTTTGTCTTAAATATATTTTTATTTCCTAAAAAATTAGTGAATTTTGTATTTAATCCCTATAAAATTTTTCACCTAAATTTAGTCCCTCGTTAATTTTCCGTTTCAAAGTTTAATTCTTGTCATTAATTGGTACTCTTAAGTGATGACCTAACATTATTACAGTATGCTCATGTGTCTATTAATTAGGTTGAAGTGGCTACCACGTTGGATTTTGTTGAAATTATTTTGACCCAACTTTTTTTAATTATTAATTCCAATATTAATTATTTTAATATTTAAAACAAAAAACAACAAATCCCTCTTATTTTTAAGTACCGTGCTCTCCAATTCCTCACTGAAATATTCTTCCTCCATGACATATACGGTACTAAAAATAAGAGGGATTTGTTGTTTTTTGTTTTAAATATTAAAATAATTAATATTGGAATTAATAATTAAAAAATGGGACAAAATAATTTCAACAAAACCCAACGTGTATGGCGGTAACGTCAACCCAAATAGACACGTCAGCATATTGTAACAGTGTCAGGTAATCCAGTAACAACACCAATTAACGACAATGATTAAACTTGGAAACCAAAAATTATGAGGGACTAAATTTCGGTGAAAAATTTTATAGGAACTTAACACAAAACTCACTAATTTTCGAGGGACTAAAAACATATTTAAACCTTTTCCTTTTTATCTTTATTAATAAATAATGAGAAAATTCATACCAACAAATGGGAATTGCCTTATTGGTCTACAAATCTAATACGAAACAATTTAGATGTCATGCATGTTGAAAAGAATGTGTTTGATAATATCTTTAACACTGTCATGGACATAAAGGGCAAGACAAAAGACAATGCAAATGCAAGAGAAGATTTGATGATATCCAAACGTCCCACCTGAGTTAATAGTTGAAAATGGCAAGTATAAAAAACCAAAAGCAACTTATGTGTTGAATGCCAATCAAAGAAGAATCGTGTGTGAATGGATCAAACAATTGAAATTTCCTGATGGATATGTATCAAATATTGCACGTTGTATCAACATTGGTGATGGAAAAATATATGGAATGAAAAGTCACGATTGTCATGTCTTTATGCAAAGGCTAATTCCTTTGGCGTTTCGTGATATGTTGCCAAAACCAATATGTGGAGCATTAACAGATCTTAGCTTGTTCTTCAAAGAAATTTGTGCAACTCAATTACAAACTTCCATTATGGAGAATGCAGAGCTATCTATTATTGAAACAGTTTGCAAGTTAGAGAAGATTTTTCCTCCATCATTCTTTGATGTGATGGAACATCTAGTTGTACATCTCCCATATGAAGCTAAGGTTAGAGGACCTGTTCAATATAGGTGGATGTATCCCTTTGAGAGGTGTATGTTATATTTGAAAGGAAAGGTTCGAAATTAGGTAAGAGTTGAAGGATCAATTTGTGAAGCATATATTTTAGAAGAAATTTCCAATTTTGCTTCCATGTACTTCGATCCAATATTGCAAACAAGACATACTCAAGTTCCTCGAAATGATGACGGTGGGCATGATATGATTGATGAATACTTGTCTATTTTTAAATACCCATGCCGTCCTATTGGAAAAGGCAGTAGTAGATTCCTTATAGATGTGGAGCTTCAAATTGCTGAGACTTATGTGCTTGTAAATTGCAAAGAAGTAGAACCCTATCTCCAGTAAGTTTACTCCATAACTTCACTACATAATTTTTCAATTACATTATATAGAACATTAATTTTTATTATATTGATTAGACGATTTGAGAACTTGCTAAAGCAAAAACATCCCGATATTGCTGATGATCAAATATTGGAACTTCTGGACAAGTATTTCAATAGGTGGCTGAAAGAGCTAGTGAGTCATTTTATTACAATTCTACAAATGATATTAAAATTAATATTTATTTTATTAAATATTACAATCATATATTTTGTGATTTATAGGTAAGTACTGGTCAAGTAAATGATGAAATTATTCGACAAATGAGTTATGGTCCTTCTAAACATGTGACCTATTATAATGGAATTATAGTAAATGGGTATAGGTTTCATACTAAGGAGTATGGACAAAATAAAGCTACAATGAATAGTGGTGTATGTGTTCGAGGAAACATATATGGAGAGAATGAGTTGGATTATTATGGTATCATTAAAGAAATATTAGAATTGTCATATCTTGGAAGTCGAAATAAAGTCTTTGCTCTACGGTGTCTATGGTTTGACCCAATTAATTGTGTCAATGTAGATGCGGGATATGGGTTAGTTGATGTCAAGCCAAAGTCAAGGCTTCACTCAAATGAGCCCTTTGTATTAGCCTCGCAAGCACAACAAGTATACTATACAATGTACCTACAAAGAAAGGGTAGAGCTAGTGAAGAATGGTGGGTGGCTTGCAAAGTTAGACGAAAACTATTTCTAACAGAGACATTCAATGATAATATGATAATTTGAATGAGGTGGATGCTGATGATTATTACCAAGATGATTGATCCCTAGAGATGCCCACTGTCAATGCAGAAGATGAAGTGATTTTCTTATTTGATACAAATTCCCCAATGGAAGAAGTGGACATCAATGATATATATAAGCCAATGGACATTCCATTTGTTGATGAGTTAATTGATGACAATGAATGCAGTGAAAATGATGAGGTATTAGATGAAGATGAAGATGAAGAATTATATAATTCAGATTCACATGATAGTTGAAATAGTTTGCATTATTTTCATTCCCATTTCCCCTCCATTCACATGAGCACTCAGAGCACTCAGGTAATTTGTGAGCAAGAAAATTCATTATGGCCTTGTTTGAATTGTGGGATTTATTTGTCTAATTCCACTTATATTGGTTATGTTATATAATATAGATGTTTAACATGGCAATCCGTGGTAGAGGAACAAGACGTGGTCGAGGGAGAGGTCGCTTTGATCCACCACGACCTTCTCAGCTACAAACTAGTCCACCACAACCTACTTTACTTTCCTTAGGTATTCTTGCATATGATATATCTTTTTAATTATCGTTAACTTTCTCAAGGTATATAAATGTAAGAATATAATCATTTTAATTTTTTTTTAAAAAATGATATTAGGTGATATTGGTGTCACACCAGATTTTGGCCCACTAGCTGGCGGCCCTACTATGTTGCCATTAGGTAGAGGATCCTCACGTGCGAAAGTTGTCTCTAACCCATGAGTATAAATGAATACTATTTTCATTATATTACATTAACAAAAAAAGTTGAAAGTTGCTACTAAATTGTCTGACACTATTTCATTTCGTTGTTGGCAGCAATTTAGCGACTTCAGTCCCGCTAGCTGACGACCCTACTATATTGCCTTTTGGTAGAGGATCCTCACGTGCGAAAGTTGTCTCTAACCCGTGAGTATAAGTGAATGTTATTTTCATTATATTACATTAACAAAAAAGAGTTGAAAGTTGATACTGAATTGCATGACACTATTTCATTTCGTTGTTGGCAGTAATTTAGCGACTTCAGTCCCGCCAGCTGGTGGCCCTACTATATTGCCTTTAGGTAGAGGATCCTCTCGTGCGAAAGTTGTCTCTAACCCGTGAGTATAAGTGAATGCTATTTTCATTATATTACATTACAAAAAAGAGTTGAAAGTTGCAACTGAATTGTCTAACAATTTTATTTCACCGTTGGCAGCAATTTAGCAAATCCTGCCCCACCGGTTGTCGGCCCTACTACTGTCCCACCAACTGGTGACCCTACTTCACTGCCTATGTGACACCCTTCTACCTCATACTCTTATACATTAAATAATTTGAAATATATAAAGATGTCATCCCACACTGGGTAAAAAGGTTCACAATTCTCATTGTATAAAACGTCATTTACCTCAAAGTAAAATAATTTAAAGAGGAAATAGCAATCGACTGTTTTCAAAACACTTAAGCAGCGGAATCTCCCAAAATAGAAATAACAAAACATTCTATTTGTCGTGCAAGGCAATTAAAGAAAAGTTTATAAAATTATTCCTAACTAAAAACATAGTTAAAAGAAACCCCATGATGTGCCCTGATGTCACATGTACCAGAGCAACACTCCCTTTACTCAACACTCGACACCAGTTGTGTCATCATCATCACCTGTAAAATAACCACAGTGTAACGTTGAGGAAAAGAATAGTACTCATACATACACATAGGAGACTACTCTATCCTCACCCTCATGTAAACAACATCATCATATAACATATTCCATTATCAAATGTAAAACATAATCATCATCATCATATACACCAACAACGTCATCAATATCACCACAATCATCATAATCCTCATTATCATCAAAATCATCATTATCATCATATCATCATTATTATCAATATCATCATACTCATCACAATCATCAATATCATCATTTTCATCATATTCATCATAATCATCATCACCATCATGCACCTCCCTGAGTTGTACTTCACCCACTCTAGGCTTGTATACCTCAAGTACCATATTCAATTTCATCATAATCAGTGTTCACCTCCTTGAGTTATACTCAGGTACAATCATCAACATTATCATAGTCATTACTCACCTCCCTGAGTTATACTCAGGTACCATAATCATTAACATAATCAATACTCACCTCCCTGAGTTACACTCAGGTACCATAATCAATAACATAATCAATACTCACCTCCCTGAGTTACACTCACGTACCATAATCACCTCCCCGAGTTAGACTTAGGTACAACATTCACCTCCTTGAGCTACACCTCACCCCTCATTGGGTTTGTGTATCTCAAGTACAATCACCTCCCTGAGCTACACCTCACCCCTCACTGGGCCTGTGTATCTCAAGTACAATCACCTCCCTGAGCTACACCTCACCCCTCACTGGGCTTGTGTATCTCAAGTACAATCACCTCCCTGAGTTATACACAGGTACAATCACCTCCCTGAGTTACACCCCACCCCTCACTGGGCTTGTGTATCTCAAGTACAACATCATATATATTCAAACATCATTTACATCATTAGGTTAATTAAATCATCATCACCATTATCACCTCCCCGAGCTATACTCAGGTACCATATTCACCTCCCCGAGTTAGACTCAGGTACAACACAACCATCATCATCATCAAAATCATCATAAATATCACCAAATCTCATTATCATCATAAATAACATCAATCACCATCATCATGTATCATCATACGTATTCACCAATCATCATTATCACAAATCATCATAATTATCATCAAATATCATTATCATCATAAATAACATCAATCACCATCGTCATGTATCATCATACATATTCACCAATCATCATTATCACAAATCATCATAATTATCACCAAATATCATTATCATCATAAATAACACATCAAACTCAATATGAGCACTCATCCATCACAAGGATTCACCAATCCACACTGGTAATCGATTACAAGCCTCCTGTAATCGATTACCAGAGACTTTGTTTGCGAGTAATTGATTACCTGCAAGCAATTACCCTGGTAATCGATTACTCGCAAACAAAGTCTCTGGTAATCGATTACCCACACTTTGTAATCGATTACCTGGAAGCAATTACCCTGGTAATCGATTACCAAACCTCTGTAATCGATTACCAGCAAACCAATTCTCTGGTAATCGATTACAACATCCCTGTAATCGATTACCTGCAAGCAAACAGCCCTCCTGGTTTCTCAGAACACCCTGGTAATCGATTACCACTCCTGGTAATCGATTACCCGCGACGCAGATCGCAGTTCTTGCGATCTCTACCAATTCCAAACCTCTCTATTCAATCTCTAATCAATCCTTTTCATCAAAATATCATCTATATGCATTTATATTCATTAAACTCAACAAGAGTATCAATCTTTAACAGTTTTTCAAGGTTTTCATATCACAACCCCAAATCATCAAATCCTCATTAATCCCTTCTTCTCTATTCATATTATTTCATTCAATCTACTCAAGATCCGTCAAGAATCATACAAACAATCATCAATCTATAGTTTTCATCATTCATACTCAATATATCAATCATTAATACGAATTTAAAGTCTTAGGTTACTACCCAAGCATCCCCCACATGTACATACAAGCAATATCCTCTCCCCCATCGTACCTTAGTGAAGATCGATCAATCAGCAGGGAAGTCCCTTTCTTGGTTCTTGATGATCACTCTGCAGCAACCTCCTCTTGAGACTTGGTTTCTCCCCTCCTTAGCCTTTCGATCTCTGACGATCATACGAATAAGGATTAGGGTGAACTGACAACCCCTCCTTACTAGAATGCCTAATTGGGCTTGGGCCCAACCTCAACTCCCCCTTTATCATCTTTTAAATTTGAAATAGCTTTATCCTAATTACAACCTATTAATAATATTAATACTATTATTTATTTCTTTATTCCTCTCACTTATTTATTTATTTAATTTTATTTAATTAATTTTAGGATGTTACAACTCTCCCCTCCTAAAAGAAATTTTGTCCCCGAATTTTACCTGAAGCGAATAACTTTGGATAGGACTCCTTCATCTTCTCTTCAAGTTCCCAAGTAGCACTCTCGGGTGTAGGTCCTTCCTAGATCACCTTAACTAAAGGAATCTCTTTACCTCGAAGTTGTTTCATCCTCCGATCCTCAACTCTCACCGGCATGGTTTCCACCGTCAGGTTTTCCTTAATCTCAAGGTGATCCGAATCAATCACATGCGAAGGATCATGAATGTATTTCCGGAGTTGAGAAACGTGGAATACATTATGAAGGTTTGAAAAGTGTGGTGGTAAAGCAATCTGGTAGGCAACATTGCTGACTTTTTTGAGAATTTGGTAAGGACCAATGAATCGAGGTGTAAGCTTTCTAGACTTTAATGCCCTACCAACCCCAGTCCACGGAGTGACTTTCAGGAATACATGATCTCCTTTTAATTCCAATTCCTTCCTTCTCTTATCAGCATAGCTCTTCTGCCTACTTTGAGCTGTTCTCATTCTCTCTTGGATTATCCTAACCTTATCAGTGGTTTGTTGCACTATCTCAGATCCTAAGGCAATACTCTCACCCGGCTCACACCAACACAAGGGTGTTCTACATCTCCTACCATATAATGCCTCATAAGGCGCCATACCTATGCTAGAGTGAAAACTATTATTATAGGTAAACTCTATCAAAGGTAGGAAGCTATCCCAACTACCCCCTTGGTCTAACACGCAAGCTCTAAGCAAATCCTCTAAGGATTGAATGGTTCTCTCGGTCTAACCATCGGTTTGAGGGTGATAAGTTGAACTAAGCCTAAGCTGGGACCCCAAGGCCTGCTGTAAGCTCTCCCAAAATCTAGAGGTAAATCTGGGATCTCTATCTGAAACTATACTAGATGGTATGCCATGCAACCTCACAATCTCACTGATGTAAAGCTGAGCCAGTTTCTCTAAGGAGTACTTAATGTTGATGGGAAGGAAATGCGCACTCTTAGTTAACCTATCCACAATGATCCAAATGGAGTCATATCCCCTCACAGTCTTAGGCAAAACAACTACAAAGTCCATAGAGATGCTATCCCACTTCCACTCAGGTATACTTAAGGGTTGAAGTAATCCTGAAGGCTTTTGATGTTCTACCTTAGACTTTTGGCACACTAAACAAGCACTCACAAACTCCTCTATGTCCCTCTTCATCCTAGGCCACCAAAACACTTTCTTCAAGTCTCGATACATCTTAGTCGATCCGGGGTGGAAACTAAGCTTACTCCTATGACCCTCTTCAAGCACCAAACGCTTAATGGTAGGTTCACTAGGCACACACACCCGGTCTCCAAATCTCACTACCCCGTCGGTACCTATCTCAAACTTCCCACCATTACCTCCTTCTATAGCCTCTCGCCTACTTATCAAAAACAGATCCTCTAACTGGGCTTTACTAATATCTTTCAAAAAATCATTACTTACTCTAGTCATTCCTAGCCTCACACCCTTAGAAGTCACCTCACAGGCTAAACTCAAACCCCTAAATTGGGTTAAAAGATCCATCTCCTTAATCATTAGGGAACTAACATGTATGGACTTCCTACTTAAGGCATCAGCTACCACATTAGCCTTACCGGGATGGTAACTCAACTCAAAATCATAGTCCTTAAGAAATTCTAACCATCTCCTTTGTCTCATATTCAACTTTTTCTGGTCAAACAAGTATCTAAGGCTCTTATGGTCACTAAAAACCTCAAACCTGGAACCATACAAATAATGCCTCCAAATCTTCAACACAAACACTGCGGCCGCTAACTCGAGGTGATGGGTAGGGTAGTTCCTCTCATGGATTTTCAATTGCCTAGAAGCATAGGCTACTACTTTACCCTCTTGCATCAACACCCCACCTAAACCCATCTTAGAGGCATCACAGTATACTACAAAGGATTTACCAAGGTCAGGTAACACTAACACCGACGCACTAGTCAACTTCTCCTTAAGGGTTTGGAAACTAGTCTCGCACTTACTATTCCACACAAAGGCAACTCCCTTCCTAGTCAACTCATTCAAAGGCAAAGCTAACTTAGAAAACCCTTATATGAATCTCCTATAGTACCCGGCCAACCCAAGGAAACTTCTAATCTCACTCATAGTTTTCAGGGCCTCCCACTTAAGCACGACCTCTACCTTAGAAGGGTCTACTCCTATACCTCCCCCGTAAATTACGTGGCCTAAGAAACTCACCTCTTCTAACCAGAACTCACATTTAGACATCTTAGCATATAACTGTTTTTCCTTAAGAATCTGAAGTACTGCCTATAAATGTTCCTCATGCTCCCATCCTTCTTCTTAACAAACAAGACAGGCGCTCCCCAGGGTGACACACTAGGCCTCACCAACTTCTTCTCTAGCAAGTCTTCTAATTGTTTCTTAAGTTCTGCTAACTCTATGGGTGACATCCTATAAGGTGTAGTGGAAGTCGGTCCTGTCCCCGGTACTAAGTCTATAGAGAACTCTATCTCTCTCTCAGGTGGTAGACTAGACACATTATCTGCAAACACTTCAGGGTACTCACACATAGGGCTGTAAATGAGCTGAGTTATTCATGAACTATTTGAGCTCGGCTTGTTAAATGCTCGACGAAGCTCGTTTGTTTAATTAAACAAACAAGCTCAAGCTTAAAGTTGGGCTCGATTATTTAAATGAGTCAAGCTCAAGCCTTATAAGCATGACATTAAGAGCTCGTGAATAGCTCACTTATTATATATATAATAATTAATTAATCTAAATAATTAAAGTAAAATAATATTAATAAAAATTAGAAAAAAAATATACAGTTATAAGTTTATTTTTAAAATAAATAATAAAATAATAAAGTAAAATAATCACTCTATATATATGAAAATAAGTATTAAAATATTTCTTATATTAGTCAAGAAGTTATGTATTAAATTTTGAAAAATATAATATTTTAGAATTGTCTAACTATATATATATATATATCGTATATTAAGAATATATTTTGATTTTTATATATTATCATTTAATAATAAAATATTTATTAAATACTAAATTCATATACTTTAAAAATGATTTAAAGAAAATTTTCATAAGAGTAAAACAATGAAGTTATAAATGAGCTAAACAAGCCAAACCCAAGCTTTGTTTTTCTTTAACAAGCCAAGCCCAAGCTTGAAGTTTGGCTCGTTTAAATAAATGAGCCAAGTTTGAGCCACCCATTTTTTTCACAAGCCAAGCCTGAGCTTCAGGTACTCGGCTCGGCTCGGCTCGGCTCATTTACAGCCCACACTGCTGGTCTCTCACTAACAACAGTACTACTCTCAGATTTCAATGAAGCTAAAAGCATGTAAACCTGGGCATCTTCCCACAGAGACGTCTTTACCTGATTGGCAGTCATAAAGTCCTTATTCTTACTCTCAACAAGGTGACCAAACATGACAGTTTTATCAGCACAGTTCAATAGGACATGATTGGAAGATAATCAGTCCATTCCCAGAATAATGTCTAGTTGACTTAGAGGTAAACAAATTAAATCAACTATGAATTCTCTATCATTAACACAAATAGAGCAGTTTAAGCATGCATCAGAAGTAGAAACTGACCCACTAGCTGGTGTTTCCACATTCAATACAAAAGGCAAAGAAGAAACAGGCAACTTTAACTTGGACGCACATGCATGTGATATGAAAGAGTGAGTCGCACCAGAATCCGGCATCCCCTGATAACATGAACGCAACCAATGTAACCTTTTGCACCAACGGGCAATCCATCGCTCTAAAAATCTTCTCGATCTCGAAGATCCAGTCAGCAGCTTCATCGGGATCATAACCCCCACGAAAGTAGGTGGATTGTTCTTCTGGAACCGAGCAAGCCAATCCACCTCATGATGTTGGTTTAGGTTGCCAACAGCCTGTGCCATAGCCATTCAGGCTTCAGCAATTACACGATCATTCCTACCTCTACCAGCCATCACTTTTCTGATTTACAGAAAAGTAGATAAGTCACACAAATAATTCAATCAAAACAAAACAGCACAAATACATCAATCACATAACACATCACACCACAAAAGCACAGTAAACTCATAACTCAAGGCCGGTGAACCGACCTGCTCTGATACCAACTAATGTGACACCCTTCTACCCCATACTCTTATACATTAAATAATTTGAAATATATAAAGATGACATCCCACACTGGGTAAAAAGGTTCACAATTCTCATTGTATAAAACGTCATTTACCTTAAAGTAAAATAATTTAAAGTGGAAATAGCAATCGATTGTTTTCAAAACACTTAAGCAGCGAAATCTCCCAAAATAGAAACAACAAAACATTCTACTTGCCGTACAAGGCAATTAAAGAAAAGTTTATAAAATTATTCCTAACTAAAAACATAGTTAAAAGAAACCCCAATGATGCGCACTGATGTCACATGTACCAGAGCAACACTCCCTTTACTCAACACTCGACACCAGTTGTGTCAACATCATCACCTGTAAAATAACCACAGTGTAACGGTGAGGAAAAGAATACTATTCATACATACACATAGGAGACTACCCTATCCTCACTATCATGTAAACAACATCATCTTATAACTTATTCAATTATCAAATGTAAAACATAATCATCATCATCATATACACCAACAACGTCATCAATATCACCACAATCATCATAATCCTTATTATCATCAAAATCATCATTATCATCATTATCATCATATCATCATACTCATCATTATCATCAATATCATCATACTCATCACAATCATCAATATCATCATTTTCATCATAATCATCATATCATCATCACCATCATGCACCTCCCTAAGTTGTACTTCACCCACTCTAGGCTTGCACACCTCAGGTACCATATTCAATTTCATCATAATCAGTGTTCACCTCCCTAAGTTATACTCAGGTACAATCATCAACATTATCATAGTCATTACTCACCTCCCTGAGTTATACTCAGGTACCATAATCATTAACATAATCAATACTCACCTCCCTAAGTTACACTCAGGTACCATAATCAATAACATAATCAATACTCACCTCCCTGAGTTACACTCAGGTACCATAATCAATAACATAATCAATACTCACCTCCCTGAGTTACACTCAGGTACCATAATCAATAACATAATCATTACTCACCTCCCTGAGTTACACTCAGGTACCATAATCAATAACATAATCAATACTCACCTCCCTGAGTTACACTCAGGTACCATAATCACCTCCCCGAGTTAGACTCAGGTACAACATTCACCTCCCTGAGCTACACCTCACCCCTCACTAGGCTTGTGTATCTCAAGTACAATCACCTCCTTGAGTTATACTTAGGTACAATCACCTCCCTGAGTTACACGCCACCCCTCACTGGGCTTGTGTATCTCAAGTACAATCACCTCCCTGAGCTACACCTCACCCCTCACTGGGCTTGTGTATCTCAAGTACAATCACCTCCCTGAATTATACTCAGGTACAATCACCTCCCTGAGTTACACCCCACCCCTCACTGGGCTTGTATATCTCAAGTACAATCACCATCATCATGTATCATCATACGTATTCACCAATCATCATTATCACAAATCATCATAATTATCACCAAATATCATTATCATCATAAATAACATCAATCACCATCATCATGTATCATCATACATATTCACCAATCATCATTATCACAAATCATCATAATTATCACCAAATATCATTATCATCATAAGTAACACGTCAAACTCAATATGAGCACTCATCCATCACAAGGATTCACCAATCCACACTGGTAATCGATTACAAGCCTCCTGTAATCGATTACTCGCAAACAAAGTCTCTGGTAATCGATTACCCACACTTGGTAATCGATTACCAAACCTCTGTAATCGATTACCAGCAAACCAACTCTCTGGTAATCGATTACAGCATCCCTGTAATCGATTACCTGCAAGCAAACAACCCTCCTGGTTGCTCAGAACACCCTGGTAATCGATTACCACTCCTGGTAATCGATTACCCGCGACGCAGATCGCAGTTCTTGCGATCTCTACCAATTCCAAACCTCTCTATTCAATCTCTAATCAATTCTTTTCATCAAAATATCATCTATATGTGTTTATATTCATGAAACTCAACAAGAGTATCAATCTTTAACAGTTTTTCAAGGTTTTCCCATCACAACCCCAAATCATCAAACCCTCATTAATCCCCTTTTCTCTATTCATATTATTTCATTCAATCCACTCAAGATCCGTCAAGAATCATACAAACAATCATCAATCTATACTTTTCATCATTCATACTCAATATATCAATCATTAATACGAATTTAAAGTCTTAGGTTACTACCCAAGTATCCCCCACATGTACATACAAGCAATACCCTCTCCCCCACCGTACCTTAGTGAAGATCGATCAATCAGCAGGGAAGTCCCTTTCTTGGTTCTTGATGATCACTCTGCAGCAACCTCCTCTTGAGACTTGGTTTCTCCCCTCCTTAGCCTTTCTCTCTCTGATGATCATACGAATAAGGATTAGGGTGAACTGACAACCCCTCCTTACTAGAATGCCTAATTGGGCTTGGGCCCAACCTCAACTCCCCCTTTATCATCTTTTAAATTTGAAATAGCTTTATCCTAATTACAACCTATTAATAATATTAATACTATTATTTATTTCTTTATTCCTCTAACTTATTTATTTAATTAATTTTATTTTATTTTATTCAATTAAATTTAGGATGTTACAGCCTACGGGTGGAGGGTCTCGTGGAGAAACTGTCTCTAACATGTAAGTATTAGTGGATATTATTTTCATTATATAACATTAACAAAAAAGAGTTGAAAGTAGCTATTGAATTGTCTTAACAATTTTATTTCTTTTGTTGGCAACAATTTAGAAACTCCTACCCCACTGGTTGTTGGCCCTACTTTACCACCAGTTGTCGGCCTTACTTCTGTCCCACCAACTGGTGACCCTACTTCACTGCCTACGGGTGGAGGGTCTCATGGGGAAGCTGTCTCTAACACGTAAGTATTATTGGATATTATTTTCATTATATAACATTAACAAAAAAAGAGTTGAAAGTAGCTATTAAATTGTCCTAATGATTTTATTTCATTGTTGGCAGCTCTAGTTCACTTCCTACAAGTGAAGGATCTCGTGTAGAAAATGATAGGAGGAAAGTTATATTTGTGGAGGCTATTTCTAAACCGTAAGTAATAGTTAATGCCATTTTTATGACATTCATTTGAAGCATTAATTTTATCTTCCTGCATTTGTAGGAGGAGATTTGTCCCTCAAACTATGACCCGTGACATTATATCTACTGTGATCATACGAATGCCTACTCCTGCTGAGAGGTGGAAAGATTATCTGGTTGACATGAAGGATGAACTATTTAAGGACTTTATGGTAAGTAATTATATTTTCTACATCATACAATATGTTTATTTTTATAGATCCAATGGCTAGTTGTGTTTGTTGTATTTTTAATATTTTATAATTTTTGCGGTTCTGATAATGCATTCAGAAAAGGTAATATGTGGATATGGTTTAGGTTACTAGGTAATATCTAAAATCAATGTCACTAATTGGTCTTTAAGGTACCAATGCTGAAAGCCAAGTTGTCTATCCTTGCATCCAATAATTTTGCTTGCTTATCCCTAAGTTTAGAGAGGAAAGTCCAATCGTATCATAGTTCAATTAGCATAATCTGCAACTAGGAATTATTGTTTCCTAATAATTGTTCCATAATGCTGACACCATGGTAAATGATATCCCATATATAGCTTGAATGGCATTATAAAATGAAACCATCATTTTCACAATTAATATGATTTAAAACTGCTAAATGTACAATAGGGATCAGGGTTCTCTTTTGTTATTATTTTTAAACTACAGAGAATCTGTACCTTCAAAATATTTTTTTCTAATAAAATTTTAAAGAAAAACATGATTGAAAGAGCGTTAACCATTGGAATTTATAACTACATGTGATGCAATTTCATTTTAAACTGCAAATGATTTGAATTCCAACACTAGCTGCGTCATTAAATTTACAATTGTGTCTGTACTTTTTACAATCTGATATTAATCCAATATGTGGATATGGTTTCTTATTATGCCTGCCCATTTAAAATGTTATTGTTCCTGTTTTGCCAATCTTTAACTAGGTAACAAATTGTTTGTTGTCACTATGTCCTTGTCATTCTTGTTGTTTTTGAATGAATCTTGAACAAGCAATTAGTCATAATCTTGCATTTTTTTAAGTTCCCAAAAATTGAACAAACTAGAGAGTATAACCAAAAACCCAACAGGCCATTATGAATACAGAACTGGTAAATGTGAAACACAGAACATTGCCATGCTTTATCTAATTTCATTGGCCATCCTTCTTCTAGTGCAGGTATTTTACAAGATAGGGTATTGCATATTCATGCAATTTGTATTATTATCTTATAAGTTGCCATTATTTCCCACATAAAACAATGTTGTCTACTATTATATTGCTGTTGTTATAGAAATTGAAGTGAAATGTTATTCTCCCTTCATCGACAAATGTTTTATATTGGTGTAGGGTAAATATCAATTTTGCATCAGATTTTGATCGCAACATGGCAAGAACTGTGTGGGAAAGAACATGCATGGATCGATATCCTGATCATTTGAAAAATGCAAGGGTAGAAGCTTTAAAACAGGTAAACTCAACAAATTTGACTGATATTAAGGGCCATGGACACAAAGGAATGAAGACAGAAGTCTGGAATGGTTTGGTTGAGGCCAGAGTGGAAAAGGAAATCTGATGCTGGTCGAAGTAATAGGGCATCTATACCTGATTCGATGATGCACACTGGAGGGTCAATAAGCTTTGGTGAACATAAGAAGAGGATGGTAATATAAAAGTGTTATATACAATTATATTGATATTTATTATATATTCTATTCTAATCGTTATTGATTATAGGAGGCAGAGTTGAAGCATCCGGTTTCCTTTAGAGATGTCTTTGATCGTGTTCATAAGAAGAAAGATGGGGAATATGTTTCTAAACACTCAAAGAACTTTATTGTAAGTGACTTTAAAATAGGAAACTAATCATATTTGTTAAGTCATTTTTTCATGATGGAATAATATTGATATGTTGTTTTAGGAATCATATGACACGATAATGTTAAAGAAGTATGGAGAAGACTCTTCAATGCACCCCATGATCGATTCAGAAGTATGGGCAGAGGTGATTGGTCCCAACAAAAAGAGACGGGTCCTTGGTGGTCCCAGTTTGGATATTGGCATCCATGGGTCTATGGCTACTTCATATTCGACAGACACCGGTCCCTCCCGTATTGCAACTCCAATACAAGAAGATGTCAAGGAAGCTGTAAATGGAGCAATGTCTTCCTTTGTTCAAACACATTTGGTGCCTATGTTGGAGCCTATTCTATCTAAGATGGTTGACTCTCATGTAAGAAATCTTGTGATGTAAGCACCAGTGCAAGGTGGAGGAGTTGAGGAAGATGACGAGGATGAATAATGATGACGGAGCAAATTTAGATCGACTAGTCATTCTTTTGTTTCTTACTTTGTAGACATATTTTGAGCAAACTTAGATTGATTGGTTATATTCTGTTTCTTGTTTTAAAAACTTATTTTGAAGTATTTGTATAACAAAGTTTCTAATACATTCATGATTGTCTATTACTTTGTGTATTTTATTTGTTGTTTGTGTTAGTCTTTACTAAAATTTGATCACAGGTGTAGTTTGTACAAATAAAATTTGTATGTAAAATCAATTTGGATTAGCAACAAAATAAATGAATGAATTAAAAACTACATTACAATTAGCTACAGGTTAGCTAGAGTTTGGCTAGAAAAATGGTAAGCAACTAGCTATATGTCACCTACTAAATAGCTTCAGAATGTATTCTTTGACATTATGAAGTTGCTATGAAATAACTACAAATTTCCTAGGAGAGTAATAAAATATATCAAATAAATTAGCTTCAGATTAACTACCAAATTGCTATGATATTTTCCTAGTAATATAGCTAGAAAATTAGAAATTTGAGCAATAAATTGCTACAGATTGGTTGCCGGTTAACTAGGAAACTTTTCAAATTTACTACCAATTTGCTACAAAAATATTTAGTAGTTAATTTGCTACGTGATTTATGCTACCACCGTTTTGGTAGCCAATTCGTAGTTATTCTGTAGTTAAGTTTTGCAGCTACAATTCAACTACAAATCAGCTACGGATGTTGTTGTAGCAAACCTTGTCTAGACGTTTTTCTAATTAAGTGCATTCAAATTGACTCGATAAGTTAAATGAAAAAAAGCTCATATGGAGGGGGATCTCCATTTCCTCATTGAAATGCCATGCTTATGTGCCATGCAGGCTAAACAATTGGCTAGTGAATTCAACTGACGTGGAACATGTTGTAAAGATACTTCCATTCAGCACATTAATCTGAGAGAGAACATTGTCATAAAAAGGACCATATCTATTGGTGACCGATGAGAGATTGCTTAAGAGCGGAGACAAAATCTGATTCCAAACAAATGCAAGTATGCCCCGATCGATAGCCACTTCCAAACCTCTCCACATCACCGTTAAGATTAGTTGAATATTAATGTTCATATTTGGAGAATTCATCAATATATGTTACTTGACATATTTATGTAATGGAAGTTTATATAATTTGGTAATGATATTGTTTTAAATTGATTAAATAAATGTATCTTCAAAGTAATATGAGACGAGATACGAGTTTTTTTTACTGGGTTGGTTTAAGCGTTGTTCTTAAGATGATCTTCTTCTTCAAATCTTTCTTTTAAAAATCTTTCTTAAGGTTAGTTGCATGCACTTGTTGATCATTTTTAATTATCCCTTTTCTATTAAAAATAGAAAAACGAATGAACCACGAAATATTTATAGAATAATTTTTAAATCAAATAATATTTACAGAATGATATAATAATTGACTTCTACAACATTACATTACATGCTAATACAACCACAACTGGTTATGAAAAAAAATCAAATAACATTCTCATACAACGTATATTTATAAAACATTTAAATCAACCAATAATGTATTTCACAAATTTAAATTATCCCAAATATAACAAATAATAACATAACGATAAATTTAAATTCAACAATTATATATTTATACATTTTTTTTTAATTTTTCTCTTGCATGGAATTTAATTAAAAATTTACCCTAAATAATATACCTTTAAACCAAATAACAATTTAAATTAACATGTAACATTTTTTATTTTCAAATAAAAAAATATGAAATTCACACATCAATTATATATATAAATATATGATAAAATTGGTCTAAGGAACATATATAATTGACCAAGTATACTAATAAGATAGACTCAATCAAACCCAAATAAAACAAAGAGAAACATATTGGGCCTCCACACAGACCCATTACACAAATAAGCCAAAGCAAAATGTTTTTTCCGCACCTATTTCCAACACTTCCCGCACACTTGGTACACGTATCACTTTTTATTTTATTCTTTTTGTTTTTTTTTCTTTTTTATAGAAATAATTTGATTTTATTTTTTACTATTATTGTTACATTCATTTTTATTTATCTATCTCATTATATAAAAATATATATTAAAAAATATAATAAATATGTTAATTTATATGGTGTATTTTCAATATATTATTTATCTTTCTATTTGTTCATTTATATTTTGTTTTGTTTAAACCACATGTATCCTGCACGGGAGACAATTCTTCTCGAGTCGGGAACATCCATATTATGGTGGGGCTAACTCTCCCACCGGGGATTTTTTTCATCCACAAGAATCAAACGCGGGACCTTGCTTAAGGGGAATCAAACATGTACCATTTGAACCAACCCTCGTTGATTATTCATTTATATTTTCACTTATTATTTCTCTTATCAAGAGTAAAGGTAGAAAAACGTAATTAGTACTCTCTTAAACTTATAAATGTAACAAATATATAGAAATAAAAAAATCTTCAAAACAGAATAGATAAATAGGAATTTAAGTTTTACTTCTTCTATTTTTTTTTTTGCAAAAAAAGGACAATGGTAGCAATGGATTATTGCTAATTATTATTATTATTATTATTATTGCAATAATAAGTTAAGTCATTTTTCAATTATATGTTTAAAGTGATTTTTTATGAACCACATGTATCCTTTACAGGAGGCGGTTCTGCTCCTGCCGTGAACATTTTTTAAATTTATATTCATGGCAGCGATGATTTTGAAACAATTGGGAATTTGTGTTAATTTATATATTATTATTATTTTTATTATTATTGTTATTACTACTACTACTACAAAAAGTTAAGGGTTGTCATTTATCTCTCTATTTTATTTATTTATGTTTTCACTTATGATCTCTTTGATTAAGGATAAAAATATAACAGCGTAATTAATTAAACATAAGGATTATTACATAAAAGAGGGAGTATGAATTTATGGTTAATTTTGTAAACGTTGGTGGTTATTTATGGTATCAAGTTGGATAATTACAAGTAAGACAAGAGGTGGTTAAGTGTGAGTTAGTATGTGGTTAAATGAGTTGCTCAATTGGTTAATATCGAAATTACTTCAAATAAGTGTTCAAATTGACAAACCTCTAACTTTTGTTTCAATTGAATATGAGGATTATTACATAAGTGATGAAGAATAATTTATGGTTAATTATTTGTACATTGATGGTTATTTATTCTATCTAACTGGGTAATTTCAAGCATCACAATAGGTGGTTAAGTGTCAGTTAGTATGTGGTTAAATGAGCTGCTCAAATGGTTAATATCAAAGTTAATTTAAATAGTTGTTCAAAATGACAAACATTTAATAACTTTTATTTCCATTGATCATAAGGATTATTACATAAGTGACGGAGTATGAATTTATGGTAATTATTTGTACGTTGGTGGTTATGTATGCTATCAATATGGTTAATTACAAGGAACACCAAATGTAGTTAAGTGTGAGTTAGCGTGTGGTTAAATGAGTTACTCAATTGGTTAATATCAAAGTTACTTTAAATAATTGTTCAAAATGACAAACATTTAACTTTTATTTCAATTGATAATAAGGACTGTTCATAAGTGAGGGAGTATGAATTTATGGTTAATTCTGTATAAGTTGGTGGTTATGTATGTTATCAATCTGGTTAATTACAAGTAACACCAAATGTCGTTAAGTGTGAGTTAGTGTGTGGTTAAATGAGATTCTCAATTGGTTAATATCAAAGTTACTTTAAATAATTATTCAATGGTCCCCATAATTAAATGTTAGTATCCCCACAGACTCTTATTTAATTTAAGTTTCCTTTTCAATGATACACTTTGCAATAAATATTAAGAACGATAATTTAGTAAATATTGTTCACTTTTTATGTAAGTTTGAGAAAATTTAATGAGCTCAACTAATATTCTTAATTAGTGTGAATTAGTTATTTTTTACTTATATTCGAGACCAGAATAGTATTCAATAAAAAATATTGAACACTAATGTCTTACGTTTTATAAGCTTAACTTACTGTGTTTTGATTTAATTAAAGTTATCATGTCCCTAATATTTAATAATTATGTTTGGATGATTTTGGAGTAATTTTTAATTGAGTTATAATTTTTCTTAAATTAATGCTACCTCCGTTCTTATTTAACCATCCATTTTTAGTGAAAAAATTTGTTCACATTTAACCGTCCATTTACAAACAAAATATAATAATAATTACATTTTACCCTTATATTAATAAATGACTCACTATTAAAAACTAATGAGATCCAATAAATACCAAGAGACATAAAAGATAAAATAGAAAGTTTAAAATTTATTTTCATGAAAAACAAGAGTAATGTTTACATTTTTTAATCTGTTTTTTTTTCTACGTGGACGATTAAATAGAAACAAAGGTAATATTTTTTTATTGAGTTATTAATTTCTCACTTAATAAACTAAAGTACGGTTAATGGGGTGTAAGTATGAGCATATAGGTGTCAATGAATATTGGGACGCGCTTTTTTATAAAACGTGAGTATGAAGACCGACACTGTGATATCTTGTCCAGAGGATACTCATTGTTTTTTTAGATCACTTTGTCTGTTGCTTTATTTTTGGGAAAAATATGTTTTTCGTCCCTGTAGTTTCGGTCAACTTGGGTTTTCGTCTCTATACTTTAAATCATTGGTTTTTCATCCCTGTACTTTCTAAACCCCTAAACATTAGTCCCTGGCGTTAGTTTAGACCGTTAAACCTGTGATGTGGCATGCTAGACAATTAACACGTGGCATGCTAGGTAATTGACACGTCACATGTTTAACGGACCAAAGTGACGGCAGAGACTACTGTTACGGGTTTTTGAAAGTACATGGACAAAAAACTAAGGATTTAAAATATAGGGATGGAAACCCAAGTTGACCGAAACTATAGGGACGAAAAACATATTTTTCTCTTTATTTTTTTCTTCCACATGATCAATTATTTAATCATTTGTTGACTCAATTATTTAATCACTCGTACAACAAACTTATGAAGTGTATGGGAAGTGTTTATTGTTTGGGTGTTGAAATATCGTGATCGTAAACCAAATTGTAATGTTTTTTGGTGTATAAAGAAAGTAATGGGATTTGAACCTTGAACCTAAAAACTTATATTAAATTACCCAAATCCCCAACCACTAGTCGACTCTAATGACTAATGGGTACCAAATTGTAATTTAAAACAAATTGTCGGAAAAAAACCAAATTTTAATTTCGACCAAAAAAACCAAATTTTAAAATAAAATAAAAGATTAAAAAACAAAAGAAAGAAATGAGGGGTAGAGTAGAGTCTTCTGGACTCTTGTCCCTTTTGTTTATGCACCACAGTACCACACAAATTCCAGATAGAAAGTGAAAAGAAATAGAACGCTAGAAGGGAATGACAAAAGCGCTATAATTGAACAGGCTGGTAACTTGCTTGTGGAGCCGCGGTGTTGAGGTGGTGATTTGCGGCTGGGAGATGAAGGTCGCACAGCTGAGCGCGGTGAGGATGAGTGCGCCACAGAGGCGCTGCTGCAGGAGGTTTGACTGCGGCCGTGGGATGATGGCGGTTCCGTGAGATGAGACTCGTGCAGATCTGTGGAAAACGATTGGGAAGTTGATCTGAACAGAGATGGGAGAAGGATGACAGTGGCGTGGCCGAGCGGTGGAGATTGGAGGTGTTTGACGGAGATTGTTGCGCACAGGTCTGGTAGTGGCCCGGGGGTTCTGTGTTGAGGTTGAGTGCGGCAATGGTGATTCTGCTGGAAGGGGACAGTGGCTGCGGTGGTTCTGTGGTGTGTAGAGGCTGTGATTTATTGGTAATTGTTGAGCAATAAGGGAGTGTGAAAGATGGGGTACCAATCTGATTGTGATTTTTTCATGATCTGCACATGGGTGAGGTTGAAGGGTCAATGAAGGTTATGGCTTGTTGCAGTAAGAGCTGTTAATGTACTGTAATGAGAAAAGAGATATTTTTGAGAAAATTCTGAAATGATTGGGTATGAAGATTAATTGTGACATTGAGCTCTGGGTCCGGTTTCACAGAAAATTGGATCTTTCTTGTTCAGTTTTCTTCAATGTCTTCGTTTTCTGGTTTTCTTTTCCATGATCACTGTGTGCATGTGCCCCCTTTTTTTTGTAATTTCATCTGGACCATGAAATGCAAACAAGATGGGATGGTGAATAGGTGGAGATATTTTTAGGAAGGAAAAAAGATGCTGGTATAGGTACCACAGCCCACCACTAGGCTCACTATAATAGCAGATGTAGTACAAGTGCTTGTATACAAGAACAACACAGCCTGAATGATAACATGCATGACATGACATTAGCATATTGGAGGCATTAAAGATATTTTGTGGTCTTTTGAGTTGAATTATGAATTAGAAAAAAATAATTAATTCATACAACATAAAAACATACAACAACTCATATAACATACTTTTATCTCTTTTTTCTATCACAACACTAATCACATCCCACGTTTTTCTCTTATTTTTTTTTCTCTTTCTCTTGTTGTACATGTACAATTTACATTTTTCAATTAAAAAACCATCTCTTTTGCATTCTCTCTTTTAGCTATATATGAATGTTGCCAATCTCTTCATCACCCAAAATATCATTCAATTATTTCAGCAAAGATCTTACACCAAAATATTATGTCACAATACATGCTCATATAGTCATATCAAATAACGATTTCTTCATTTTTTTTCCTCAAATTGAAGTTACCTTGTTAACTAATCATTTGTTTAATATTGAAAAAGAGAGGGATAGACACCGATATTTTAACATGACTATTGAAATATAAAGATAAGAGGATCGGAATCCTAAGGTGAAGAATTTAACACGCAACTCTTGCCTTTTGGTTTAGCAAGTTTATAAATAGGCTCCAAACTTCTCAGTGGTGATCAACTCTACCTACCACTTTTTACATTGTCTTTAAACTCATAACTCATCATTACTTTTGTTTGAAAAACAATTTCCAAGCTATGGGTTACATCCCTTGTTTTTTCTGGTTGCTCCTCCAATCTTCTTGGACTCTTTTGCTTGTTATAACTTTTGGTTTTACAATGATCAAAGCCTTAACCAATCACTTTATTGAGAAGCCCAATAAACCAAAATTGCCCCCAGGTCCCAAACCATGGCCTATAATTGGCAATCTTCCTGAAATGCTTGCAAACAAGCCTGCACCTCAGTGGATACATAAGCTGATGAAAGAAATGAACACCGAAATTGCATGTATCAGCCTAGGAAATGTCCAAGTAATCCCTGTGACTTGCCCTGCCATAGCTTGTGAATTCTTGAGAAAACATGATGCAAATTTTGCATCAAGACCAAAAACCATGGCCACTGATATCATCAGTGGTGGTTATTTGACGATAGCTATTACACCCTTTGGGGAACAATGGGAGAAAATGAAGAAAATCTTTGTCAATAAATTGTTCTCCCCACTCCAGCATAAATGGCTTCAAGACAAAAGGAATGAAGAAGCTGATAACCTCATCTTTTATGTCTACAATAAATGCAAAAATTTGAATGATGATCTTGGCCTTGTAAATGTCAGAACTGCTACAAGACATTATTGTAGTAACGTGATGAGGAAACTTGTTTTTAACACAAGGTACTTTGGGAGAGGTAGGGAGGATGGAGGGCCTGGTCTTGAGGAATCAGAATATGTAGATGCCATTTTCACATTGCTTAAACACGTTTATGCCTTTTGTGTTTCTGACTATATGCCAATCTTGAGGGGTATTGACTTGGATGGTCATGAGACAAAGGTGAAGAATGCCATCAGGATAGTGAAGAAGTATAATGATCCCATCATTGAACAGAGAATTGAAAAACGGAAGGATGGATCAATGACTGCTAATGATGCAGAGGACATTCTTGATATACTGATCTCCCTGAAAGATACCAACAATAAACCAATATTGACAATAGAGGAGATCAAGGCGCAAAGTCTGGTATATACTTTACTTTTTAATTTTCTTTCGTTATATTTCTCTTATACATTCTTTAACCTTTTAACACTTTCACGTGATGCAAATACAAACTCTATATACAAAGAGTTGTGAATCAGTTGATAATGCATGTTGAGATTGTAGGAAGAACTTCGGTTCGATTCCCACTAAACAAATTCTTAGGAGGGTGAGAAGGTCTAAACCCCAAACAGGATTATTGTCCCTAGTAATAGGGGATTACCTGTGGTTAACAAAAAAATACAAATGGTACAATGCTTGTGTTGAAAAGACTAGCTAGCTAACAATCAAAAATCAAAACTTGTAGGAACTTGTACTTGGAGGAGTGGACAATCCATCAAATGCAGCGGAACGGGCACTTGCAGAAATGATAAATCAACCAGATTTGCTTCAGCGAGCCACTGAAGAATTGGACAATGTTGTAGGTAAACAAAGGCTGGTTCAAGAATCAGATATTCCAAAGCTCAACTATGTGAAGGCTTGTGCAAGAGAAGCTTTGCGACTTCATCCAATTAATCCTTTTAATCCTCCCCATGTCTGTATGAATGAAACAAAAGTTGGCAATTACTTGATCCCAAAGGGTAGCCATGTCTTGTTAAGCAAACAAGGCCTTGGAAGAAACTCAAAAGTATGGAATGAGCCCCTTAAGTTTAAGCCAGAACGCCACCTAAAAAGTGATGGTTCCATGATAGTTTTAGCAGAGCCAGATTTAAGGTTCATATCATTCAGTACAGGAAAGCGAGCTTGTCCTGGAATTGTGCTTGGCACCTCAATGGCTGTGATGTTATTGGGTAGGTTGCTTCATGGCTTCACTTGGACTGCACCTCCTAACATGTCAAGCATCAAACTTGACAAGTCCAACGATGAAATTTTCCTTACTGGACCACTTGTGGCAGTTGCAAAGCCAAGATTAGCACCAAAATTGTACCACCTACAAATTAAGTGAAGATTTACTGAGATATTATCTTTCATACAAAGTAACAATGTTCAACCAATAAAATAAGGCGAATAATTTCGTCCAAATAAATAACATAAATAAGACGAATAATAACGAATCACCAAATAAAATTAAAGAGTGATGTTTTATAGTTGAGTTCAAGTGATAATGTATTATAGAAAAAATGTATTTGAATTTCCTTGTGGACTTCTATATGCATCTAGAAATTAAAAAAAAAATATTGAATTTCTTTTGGACTTCTATATGCATCAAATACATATTAAATTTTTATGAAAATTTATAGATTTGATCTACTGATGGAATCCTGACAAGTGTACCAAAAGTCCAGCATTATAGAGTAAGTAAGATATCGTATCCACAGGGAGCGGTTTTAATTTGTAAAGTGATAGCGATTGTATTTCCAATAAAAACAGTTTATAAAATGGTTTGGTTGTATTCAAAATAATAAATAATAAAAATAAAGCAGATAAACGCGAGGAGAGAATAATATTTTGGATTAGGATTTGACTTCGTTTCATCTCCCCCCTCGTGTATGCGAATCCCTTCCCTTAATTATGATCATACTTGTAATCACCTTAGCATTGTTTAATTACAACAATTATAAGGCATGCCTGGTAATTATCGTACCCGCAAATTCCCCTATAACATTATAATTAAACGCCAAAAGCTATTCTCTACAGGCATTCAAAGTGGCTTGGCGACCCCGAACATTCCCCGTATTTTGCAATCAGCGCTATCAATTTAATCCATACCTTCCCATCGAACAACTATGAAGGGGTGTGTCACTCACCAAACGCTTCAATTGTAGCGAAGAACGACAGTACAATATGGACCAAACGAGTATCTTCAGCAATCGGAGATTAAGCTTCATAGACAACTCTATGCTCACCTAACTCTAATACTAGCCGGAGTTCCACTTTTTGTATCCAGAGCACTAGCCTACCACCCCGGCGCACGCGCGGAGGCGATGCATTACAAACAACATAAAGATACCGATAAATTACAAATAGAGAATCATAATTAAAAAGAAGAGAATTCTTTATACACAAGGGGATTGAATCTACTACATCAAATCCTACTGGAGAGCTTAGCTACTCATGGTAGCCATTACAAACCACTGAGAAATCTGTCACCTTTCTCAATCCTAAAACTACTCTCTCTCTGTATCTGTGTCTGTGACCTATGCAAAGGGCTCTATTTATAGAGTTGGAAAACCCTAATTCTGCTCCAAGAAGTCAATCTGGATCTATAGGTTAAGAGGCTGCTGCGCAACCTGCGCTTTATGTGCGCTTAGCGCGCATGAAGCCTAATCAATCTGCTGTTGCGCTCCACTTGCGCTTAGCGCAGATGGAGCCTGATCAATCTGAATCTGCGCTCCACATGCGCTTAGCGCAGGTGGAGCGTGTTACGCGTTGCAACTTTCCTTCAAATCTTGATCTAACTTCTGGATCTCTTTCTGATCTTATCTGGTTTTTCTTTATCCCTTTATCTGAGTTGTTTTTGTATTTATTTGACTTGGATTTGAATTGGAGAGGTTATCCACAAGATTCTCTGATTATCTCCTCTTTATTTGAATTCTGAATCTGTAACAACCTTCTTTCTGATGCTATTTTCTCTCTCATTCCAAATCTTCTGTAAATCTGCATAAAATAACAGATTTCTATTCAAAATAGCATCATATTCAAATTTAAACCAAATAATTACAAATATTGTAAATATTAATAAAAAGGGATATTTTGGGGCATAGATTACTATTTTAACCTTGATAAGTGTAATAAAAACTATATGAAAATAACGCTAATTTTACACTTATCATCTACTTAATAAAAACTTTTAATATGACGGTTGGATTGATGAAATTCAATGTTTGCAAAGAGTTATTAAGCAGAGTAACTTTACCGAGAGTTGATCTCCACCCACACACACATATATATTTAGTCTATGGTTTTCCTAGAGGTAATATTTCCACTCAAACTAGGGGCGACAGCGTCATTTCCTTTTAATAATTTTATTAATCAATATTTTTTTAGACCATTTAATAATTAATGGTCATTTAATAATTTTTTAATAATTCTTTCTCTTTTTTTTTCATTGATTTTGACTTCTATACGCTTAGCTCATCTTTTGTTGTCTTCTCTTGCTATAGTATTTATTCTCTATTTCATCTTTGACATCGGTATGGTAACATTAGTCTTCACCGTTTATTTCCAATGGTTTATCAAGCAATTGGATTAATTTTGTCAATTTAGCTAAATAAATGTTAAGAAATTTAAATTTATTAATTTTCTATGCAAAATAATTGTTGATTATTATTAGGGAATACACAGGAACACTAAAGAGTAAAGGCTCAAAGACTTTTCCAAAGTCACCGTATGAAAGAGAGTTTACTTGGTATGCGAGGTTACGACCATATTCTATAAAAACATGGGAAGAATTTACCAGTGACTTTTGCAAAGGCGTTATTCACATAATGGACTTGGTCAAGGTAAAACAAAAAAAGGCGAATGACATGCCTTCTTAAAGAGATACTGAGACCATGCCTTGCAATGTAAGAAAACATTGCTCGGGACCGTCCCTTTAAGTGAATCCTGGATTCGTCCCTACTTGGGGTAGATATGGTGCACATATGCATAAAGAATATAAAGGATGGATCCCGGATTTTTCTAAGTCTTGGTGGCATGACCACATGTGCTGATATAACAGATGCTATGAAAAGGCAAGGCAAGGCAAGAGAAGTAAAGACGCCGATGGCTTGTTTGACATATATGCGCCTAGGATAAGAGAGAGAAAAAGGTGTAAAAAAACCCATCACCATGAAAAACTATGATGTACAACGCAAGTGATTTTCAAGCAATTCTACTGGCCAGGCCACAAGCTTGCCATCTAGTTCAAGAATAGCTCAAAGACCATGCTTTGAGGCTGAAGATAGTAAATCTAGAGCCGGTAAAATGGGTTAGCTCAATTGGCCCGACACGTAAAATTTAATAAAATTTAAATTTTGGGCATCCAAAATAATTTCTCATGAATTATAAAACCTAAAAATAATTTTTACAAATTTTTTTATATACTTGATTTTTAAGTGAATTAAAAATATTTTTTATTAAAAAATAAATTAAAAATACATTTTTTTATCCATAATTCTCCAAATTTAAATTTTGGGCATACCACACCATCCCTGACACTAAGACCCATGAATCAAATTAATAAAAATGCATATTGAGTATTGTTTCCCAAGGTAGCCAATGTTAGGGTTAGGATTTTCTAACCTTACTATTGATGAAACCACCCTGCTTTAAACATGTCAATCATCCAATGTTCACAAATCCACTCAACCTTCATATCCAATGTACCAGATGCCACAAAAATGATTTTTGCAAAATTTTTCGGTGTAAAGGTGATTTTTAATTGAATAAATAACATAATTCATTAAAAAATCACTAAAATTTCATTTTTTTGTCCAAAATTCACCAAATTTAAATTTTGGGCATCCCACACCATCCCCACGCATTATAGGACAAAAAATGATTTTTTTTACATAGTTGTTTGCTACAAAAGTAATTTTAAATTTAATTAGCAACGATTTTCATTAATAAATTCCCTAAAAAATTATATTTTATCCAAAATTCATCAAATTAATATTTTAGGCATCCCACATCATTACCCACACATTATAGGACCCAAAAACCAAAAATAATTTTTGCAAAATTTTCTAGTATTAAGATGAATTTTAATTAAATTAACAGTAGTTTTGGTTAAAAATTTCACTACACTTACATTGTTGGTCCAAAAATTCACCAAAATTAATTTGTGGGCTTCCCACAACATCCTCACAAATTAGGAGGGCCAAAAATAATTTCTTTATATTTGTTTTCGTTCAAATGTGATTTTTATTTGATGTAACAATTTTCTTAATAAAAACTTAAAATATTTTTTTCCTACAAGGAACTAAATTGTGATGGTTTTTTTTAAATCATGCACAAACTTTATTTCATTGTAATTTAATAATTTTTAGCCATTTGACTTTACATAACTCAAACCTATCATTATCCCATTAAATTAAAATATAAATAGTAAAAGTATAAGTTTAATTTGATCGATGGATGAAAATCAAGGCTCAGTCACTAATACGTTAATGGCCCAATAAAAATTGTATCAGTTCGACAAAAAAAATGACAAAAAAATGACATCCAAGAAAAAATTGACAAAAATGGGATAGAAAATTTGAGAAAAATTTGGTATTGGTTTGACAAAAGAAATGTCACCCGTTTGACAAAAAAAAATGTCGACAAAAAAATGACCAAAAGAAATTCTAAACAAAAGGTTTCAGTTCCACAAAAAAGTAAAAAAATAACAAAAAATTCACAAAAAAATGGCATGAGTTCAAATACTCCTAATAATATGAAGGGCCACATAGCAATATCACATGCATTTTTAAAAATAAGAAAGTATCTAATGAAAATTATTAAATGACAAGTTCAACAAGTATCAGATATTTAATCTCGACCCTTGAATATTTTAATAATATATCTAATGGCTACAAAGTTATAAGGCATTGGTACAACACCCGCGAGTAGGGGTGAGAATAGGTCAGACCGCTCGTTAGGGGCCTATAGTCCGACCTACATCAAGTCCAGGCCAGGCCAGGCCAATTTATTAAATAGATTGGGCCAAGACATTTTCAAAAGTCTATATAGCAAAACAGGTCGGGCTTTAGGCCATCGAAAAAAACCTTTTGAGCCTATCAGACCGACCTATTTAATTAAATATAAATGAAATACTAATATTTCATATATTTTTATTATTATTATAAAGATTTTTATTATATTATCTCATAACTATATACTTATTAACTTGTGTAAATATATAAGTTTGTTGATCTTTCATAAAACATTGAGCTTATATATAAGTCTATTCAAATACATGCTTGATATATTCAAATATCTTACTATAAAACACACTTTTAAGCAGGCTTTCAGGCCAAGTCAGACTTTAAATAGGCCAGGCTCAGGCCCTAAAATAAAGTCTATATCAGGTAAATAGACTAGACACAGGCCATGGATTTAAGGTGCAAGCCAGACTCAGACTTTGGAAAGCCTAGCTCGACTCGGTCTATTCTCATCCCTACCCGCAAGTT
This sequence comes from Sesbania bispinosa, assembly GCA_026901365.1. Classification (NCBI taxonomy): domain Eukaryota; kingdom Viridiplantae; phylum Streptophyta; class Magnoliopsida; order Fabales; family Fabaceae; genus Sesbania; species Sesbania bispinosa. The sequence continues at coordinate 1,112,017 of QLOH01000206.1, forward strand.
ACTTGACATTAGATGTTACAATAAAAAAATCTTTTTGACTTTAGAAATTATTCAACTTAAAAATATTTATTATTAATTTTAAATATTAAAATATATTTTAAATAATATTTTATTAAACATGAAAATATCTCAAATCTTTCTTTGAAAATGAAAACTGATTAATTAAGTAATTAAAACAACGTTAAATCTATCTTTTGGAATTATCTTTAATAAAATACAAAATTGATATGGAAAATCAATGATATATTGAAAAATAATAATATATTTTCAATGATATTACCTAATCAAATCATAATAAAACTTCATGTTAATTTTATGTCTCTTCCTACTTTTTTTTAACGAGTAATAAACTAGCAAATCGGTCCCTGACTTTTTTAGGGTCATGCAATTTAGTCCCCGAGAAATAGAAAACCCCAATATAGTCCCTGACTTATTACTTTTGTAAAGTCTATAAATCAGTTTGAGCATTCAAATCTGAATTAAGACTTAGCATCTTGAAGTTTTAATGATTAACAAATAAGATCATATAAGCAGGTTCTACTGAGAAAGGTATTGTAGTTTGTTGTGTTTGAGGTAGGAATATTCAAATCAGAAGAAGTAGACCACAAGAAGAAGATCAGAAGAAAATTAGAAGAAGACCAGAACAAATCAAAAGAAGACCAGAATGAATCAGAAGAAGACCAGAAGAATCAGAATAACACAGAAGAAGATCAGAAGAAGATTAGAAGAAGAAGACCAGAAGAAGTTCAGAAGAAGAAGAAGACCAAAAAATATCAGAAGATGAAGCTACACAGAATCTGAAGAAATCCTTCCGTTTGAAGAGCTGAAGCCAAACAAATATTATGGAAGCTGAAGACGACAAAAACAACAAAGGATATCTTGAAGAAATCAAGCGTGAAGAATACTATACAAAAGTGCATATCATTTCAGTACAAGAGCTAGGCATACTTTCTTGCCTCGATCAAATGACTTGCACAAATAAGGAAATTCTGCAAAAGCTGCTGCAAAGGAAATACTGCGCATGCGAACAGACTGTACCCATTGCTGCCCAAAAACAAATCAGATGTCTGAACCAGAAAGTGATGAAAAAGATGGTTAAGCAAATATTTAATTCAACATCTTTATTCATCTTTATATCAGAAGAATCAGAAGCCACAAAGCATGACAAAGGTCGTATCATCTGAAGAGGAGAAGCAATCTCAGACAGAAGAAAGAAAACTTGCTGAATAAATCCTAAAGATGTAGAAGCAAGAAGGAATGTGTCAAAGCAGAAGAAATCCAATAAGACATTGGGTGAAGATGAAAGCTTATATAAATCATCTGAAGAACATACAAATCTTTTATCATCTGAACATACAATGGGCTTTGAAAACTCTCTATACTTATCATCTAAACAAGTCAAATATGAGAAGTCTCGATCAAAGCAAATGTCAGTGGTTCAATTGGCTAAAAATATTATTCAAACATTAGCAATGAACTCTGATCAAGAAAGAAAGGTGAAAGCTGCAGTGTGACAGAAGCTGAGCAAAAAGGAAGCTTGCACATTTCGGGCTAAAAGACAACCTCAACAGATACATCCTCACATTAACAGAAATATTAGAGGATTAATCAAGAAGAAGAAGAGAGAAAGAAAAGAAGACATCCATTTAATTAAGGAAACTCTCTCAAGGATAAACGAGCTTATTTGCAGTGTGTCATAACCAAAGTTGTCTGCACACCTATTTTCTTAAGAAGAAGCAACCGTTTAGAGAAGCTATTTCACAACAGCTAGTTGAGCCAGAATCACTTACTCTCTAACGGTAACAAATACATCTTCAACGACTATATTTCATCAGAACATATAAATAGCCTTAAGGAAGACTTTGAAGATGTTGACCAAGATGGACCAACTCAATGGATCAACCAAGTTGAACACCTGATGGTTCAACTAAAACTGAGGACTCAGAAGTCCATCAGAGAAATGGCTGAAGATAAATTTCATATTTCACTTAGCCAAATTTGTAGGAAACACAGGGAAACACTAGAAGGGGGGTTGAATAGTGTTTCTATGGAAACTTTTTGTCTTTTATAAAAGCGGATGAAAATGTTCTTTATAAAATGTTTAGATGATAAGTTTTATCATCTGAAGTATTATGGTTCGTCTGAATCCGAGTTCAGAAGCAGCGAAAGTTTAGATAACTTGAAATATATTTTCGCAAATAGGTCGTTTTCAGAAATACTTTTCAATCCCTTCGGTTAGATTATCAAAACTGAATTAACAAAGAGTAAGGGATTAGAAGAAAACTTAGCCAAGAATTTATCCTAGTTCACCCTCTATCACCGTGAGCTACGTCCAGTCCCAGAGGCAAACCACCACTGGATTTCCACTATTTTCGCAAGAATTACAAGTATTCTTTTCTATCAAGCCTCTTCAGGCTCTACAACAAGTATTCTTTCTTCAACCAAGCCTTTCCAGGATCTAAACCAAGTATTCTTTTCTGTCAAGCCTCTCCAGGCTCTACAACAAGTATTCTTTTCTGTCAAGCCTCTTCAGGCTCTACCACAAGTATTCATTCTTTCACCAAGCCTCTCCAGGCTCTCAGACACTTATCCAAGTGTATTACCCAAGTATTCTTTAAACAGAAAACCTCTCCAGGCTTAATAAACCAGACTGTTCAGGATGAAACTGCAGAATGTTCACTCAACTATCACAACCGATAGGATAAACTTGAAGATGTACAACCAACTGAGATATTGTTGAGGCTCAAAAATATCATAAGGTAAATTATGATGTTTTAGATAGCTCACTTCCCAAGTTTTAATGCTTAACAAATTTGGGTTAAAATACTTATCATAGATACATAAACTTTTAATGATTTATCTATGATTTCAGCAAAGCCATTCTGAACTTATATAAAGACTGACTGAAGTGCTTTTCAACCTATCTAAAGTGTTAAGCCTTCTGAAGGATCAACTTGTCTGAAGTGTTGAAGCTGTCTGAAGTGTTGAAGCCGTCTGAAGTGCTCAACCTGTCTGAAGTGTTGAAGCCGTCTGAAGTGCACAACCCATCTGAAGTGTTGAAGCCGTCTGAAGTCTCATTAATGACGTGGCACTCTTTGCTGAAGTTTGTGAAGACATCTCTGAAATTCTGCTGAGTCAAGCGTTCTCTGCTGCACGTACCTTTTCATACACCACTGAGGAAATCTCTGCAACGCAGTCTTTGCAGCAACAACAGTGGCAGCTTTGTAGCAGTAACCTTGTACCGTGTTAAGAAATCAGATCTCTCAGAAGCATGTCTCACAACGGATTAAATAACATTTAATGCTATCTCTAAACGGTGGTATTTCAACAGATTGAAGTTTCAACGGATTGAAGATTGGTTATAAATACCCCTTCATGAAGACCATCAACAGTTAGTGATTCAATATACAAGAAAGTCTAAGAGAACATCACGCTGCAAGTTTTTACTCTGTAAAAACACTCTGAAATCATTCTCATTGTACATCATTTGTATATCCTGAGCGTACCTCAGTTTTTATTGTACATTGTATCTGTTTAAGCTTCAAACTGGTGTAGTTTAAAAGCTTAGACATATTTCTTTGTAAAAATTGTCTTTGAGCCTGGAGAGGCTTGACTGTAAAAGAATACTTGGTTGTAGAGCCTGGAGAGGCTTGACTGAAAAGAATACTTGTAATCTTGGTGAAGATTAAGAGAAAATCCAAGTGCTAGTTGGCATTGGGACTGGACGTAGCTCACTGTGGTAGTGAGTGAACCAGGATAATTTCCGTGGCTAAGTTTTCCTTCCCTTATCTCTTATCAATTTATTTATACTAATCTAAGGGTGTTGAAAACTGTTTTGATAATTTTAAAAGCAAGAAACCTTTTGAAAGAGTTTTTTCAGAACCCTTCTTAAGAAACTTCAGACAGCCTCTTAAACCTGTCTGAAACTGTTTTGAACTTAGCCATTTGCGAAAAGCTTCCATAAATTATTAAGAAACACTATTTAACCCCCGTTCTAGTGTTTCCCTGTGTTTCTACAGTTGGTATCAGAGCTCAACTCAGGGTTGAGCACCTTACAAGTGTTGAGGACTAAAGATCCAGATGGAAGCTTCCAACAACAGACAGTACATCACTGAAGGAGCCTCTATCACAAGACCCCCAGCATTCAATAGAGTGGACTACCACTATTGGAGGGATCGTATGAAGTTGTTCATTGAGAGCAACAACATTGATGTTTGGGATGTGGTCACTGATGGAGACTATGTGCCTATGCATAACGGAGTTCCAATACCTAAGGCTGAATGGACCTTAGAGCAGAAGGCTAGAGTTTAGTTAAATGCTAAAGCCAAACTCTATCTGATATGTTCTCTGAACAAATCAGAGTATGAGAAGGTTCATGGATGTTCATCTGCCAAGGAGATTCGGGATACACTTGCAGCTGCCCATGAAGGGACTGAGACTGTCAAGCAATCAAAATCAACATGCTTATACGTCAGTATGAGATGTTCAAGATGGAAGAATCTGAAACCATAGATCAAATGTTTGGGAAGTTTCAGACTATAACTAATGGACTCAGGTCTTTAGGTAGGACTTTTGAATCTGGAGACAATAATATAAATATTCTGAGAAGTTTGCCAAAGTCCTGGAGACCCAAAGTTACAGCCATTCAAGAGGCCAGGGACTTATACGCTTTTAGAATGGAAGAACTGTTGGGATCTCTCAAAGTTCATGAGCTTGAACTTGGGGAAGATGACATCAAGAAGAAATCTCTGGCACTAAACTCCAAAGCCAAACAGCCTAGGCATGGCAGCATGAAAGCTATGCAAGCTGAGGAAACTTCAGAAGCAGATGAAGATTCTGAAGATAGCTCAGAAGATGATGATCTTGCTCTTCTCAGCAGGAAAATCAAGAGGATGCTGCAGAACAGAGGAATGTTCAGAAAGAACCAACCCTCAATCTCTAAAGTAGGTAAGTCAGATAATGATTCTCATGATGACAAAATTATATGCTATGAGTGTAAACAACCAGGTCATATGAAGGTTGAATGTCCAAGACTGAAGAAGAACAACTTCAAAAAGAAGAAATTCTTCAAGAAGAAGAAGGGTCTGATGGCAATATAGGAGGATCTTGATGAGTCTACCTCAGAAGAAGAGGAAGACACTTCAGAAGAGGCCAACCTGTGTCTCATGGCTAGCCTGCCCTCATCAGATAGCTCAGAGTCTGAGGTATTTCCCTTAACTCTTCAAGAAATGTATGATGACCTGATGGAAAGTTCCAAGGAACTCTTCCATGAGTATATGAATCTGTCCAAGGCCCACACAGAAATGTGCAGTAAATATGAGGCTCTTGAGATAGAGAATATTATGCTCAAGGAGAAAATTCTTGGGACTGAAAGCAGCAGTTCACAAACTGTCTCTGAAGAAAACAAAAAACTTCAGAAACAAGTTGAGGAACTGACAAAAGACTTAGCCAAATTTGTCAAAGGAACAGAAAACCTTAACAGATTGCTTGAAAATCAAAGACATTCTCTTCACAAAAGTGGATTAGGCTTTTGTGATCATGATACTTCTGAACCTCATATTTTCAAAATTTTTACTAAAGGCAAAAAGAAAGCTATTGGGTGTTCTCACTGTGGCAAGCCTGGACACAATGTGGCTCAGTGCAAACACAAAGGAAAAGCAAAACCCAAATCTAACAAGAAAGGACCCAAAAGAATATGGGTACCTAAGAACTTGATCATTCCTGTTGTAGATGTGTTTAACAGGACAAAGGAAACCCCACAAATGGTACCTGGACAGTGGGTGCTCGCGACACATGACAGGAGAAAGGTCTTTGTTCCAAAACCTTAGGCCCAGAGCAGGAGGTGTGGTCACCTTTGGTGGAAATCAGCAAGGAAAGATCACAGGAATAGGGACTGTAGGTATATCTCCTATATCCCTTATTAAGAATGTTCTTCTAGTAAAGGGATTTCAGCACAATCTACTGAGCATAAGTCAATTGTGTGACAGTGGATATGTGGTTTCCTTTACTAAAGAAGGATGTATAGTCAAAGACTCTCTTGATCAAATCCTTTTTACTGCTAAGAGACACAACAATGTGTACAAAATTGATCTAGAGGAGTTGGCAAGTCAAAATGTAAAATGTTTTATCTCTGTTGAAGATGAAAAACAGATTTGGCACCAAAGACTTGGGCATGCCAGCTTGAGATTAATCTCAAAGTTAGCAAAACACAACCTTGTTAAAGGACTGCCCAAGCTTTCTTACAAATCTGACATTTTATGTGAAAGTTGTCTGAAAGGGAAGCAAACAAGACACTCTTTTAAGAGTAAGGATGTTGTTTCCACTAGCAGACCTTTAGAACTGTTACATATTGACTTGTTTGGTCCTATTAGAACAGAAAGCATTAGTGGTAAAAAAATATGGTTTGGTCATTGTTGATGACTATTCTAGATTCACATGGGTGTTATTCCTAAGAAGCAAGGATGAGACTTTCAGTAATTTCACAATATTCTGCAAGAAGGTACAAAATGAAAAAGGATTCTGTATATCTGTCATCAGAAGTGATCATGGTGGAGAGTTTGAGAATGCAAACTTTCAACTGTTCTGTGATGAGAATGGGATCTCACACAATTTCTCTGTGGCAAGAACACCTCAGCAAAATGGGGTTGTTGAGAGAAAGAACAGAAGCTTGAAAGAAATGGGAAGAACCATGCTCAACTAATGCAATCTACCAAGATCCTTCTGGGCAGAAGCTATTAACACAGCTTGCTACCTTCAAAACAGAATATTGGTAAGACCAATTCTGAAAAAGACTCCTTATGAATTGTGGGAAGGAAGAAAACCCAACATATCATATTTCCACACCTTTGGCTGTGAGTGTTTTATACTCAACACCAAGGATGATCTTGGAAAATTTGATGCAAAATCTGACAAAGGATTTTTCATAGGATATTCTGAAACATCTAAAGCCTATAGAGTATATAACTCTAGAACTTTAACTGTAGAGGAATCAATTCATGTTAAATTCAATAACAAGAAAGAGACTGATAGGGAACTATCAGATCTAGAAGATGATTTTGCAGGAATGGAGCTGAATAATCATGACAACATCAAGGATGAACAGGTGTCTGAAGCACCATCTGTCACTGAACCTCTTCAGACAAATGTTGAGTCTCAGACTGATCTGATATCTCCTCAGAAACCTGACTGAAGATACAAGTCACATCATCCAAAAGATCAAATCATTGGCAACACTTTAGAAGGAGTTAAGACAAGATCAAAATTCAAGAATTTGAATTCTCTTGCTCTCCTGTCTGAAATTGAGCCAAAGAACATTGATGAAGCTCTGCATGATGAAGGGTGGATCCTAGCCATGCAAGAAGAGCTAAACCAATTTGTTAGAAGTGATGTCTGGACACTTATTCCTAAACCCCATGGGAAAACAATTATTGGAACCAAATGGGTGTTCAGAAACAAGCTGTCTGAAGAAGGAAAAGTAGTCAGAAACAAAGCAAGACTGGTGGCTCAAGGGTACAATCAACAAGAAGGTATTGACTTCACTGAAACCTTTGCCCCTGTTGCTAGATTAGAAGCAATTAGAATTCTTCTCTCTTATGCTGTAAATAATGGCATCAAACTATATCAAATGGATGTCAAAAGTGCCTTCCTCAATGGGTTCATTGAAGAAGAAGTTTTTGTTAGACAACCCCCTGGTTTTGAAGACTTTGCTTTTCCTAATCATTTTTTCAAATTGAAAAAGGCTCTTTATGGTCTGAAACAACCCCAAGAGCATGGTATGACAGATTGAGCAGTTTTCTTATCAAAAATGGTTTTGAAAGAGGAAAAGTAGATACCACTCTTTTTAGAAAACAGTCTAACAAAGATTTTATACTTGTCCAGATATATGTTGATGATATTATATTTGGCTCAACTGATTCTTCTCTGTGCAAGGAGTTTTCTGAGTTGATGCAATCAGAATTTGAAATGAGTTTAATGGGAGAACTAAAATTTTTCTTAGGACTTCAAATTAAGCAAGATTCTGATTGTATATGGATCCATCAAGAAAAATATACAAAAGAAATGCTTAAGAAGTTCAACTTGAGTGATTGCAATCCCATGTCAACCCCTATGCATCCCTCTGCATCTTTGAGCAAGGATGACAAAGAAGAACCAATGAATCAAACTTTGTACAGAGGAATGATTGGCTCTTTGTTGTATCTAACAGCAAGCAGACCTGACATAATGTTCAGTGTTTGTCTCTGTGCTAGATTTCAATCAGATCCAAGAACTACTCATTACAAAGCTGTTAAAAGAATCTTTAGATATCTAAATGGTACTACTAATCTTGGTCTATGCTATAAGAGGAGCAAAGATTGCAGGTTAATAGGATACTGTGATGCTGACTTTGCTGGAGATAGAATAGAAAGAAAGAGTACTAGTGGAGGATGTCACTTCTTTGGAAATAACATGATCAGCTGGTCAAGCAAAAGGCAAAGCACTATTGCTTTATCAACAACAGAAGCAGAATATATCTCAGCAGCAAGTTGTTGTTCACAACTGCTATGGGTTAAGTATCAGCTTGAGGATTTTAATATTCATATTTCTGCTATACCTGTTCTTTGTGATAATACCAGTGCAATTAATTTATCCAAAAATCCTATTCAACATTCTAGGGCAAAGCATATAGAAATCAAGCATCATTTCATTAGAGACTATGTTCAGAAAGGTGTTTTCAATATACAGTTCATTGACACAGAGCATCAACGGGCAGATATATTCACAAAACCCCTGGCTGAAGATAGATTTAAGTTCATACGCAACAATTTAAACATACATGCATTCTCAAAAATTAATTGTGTATGATGTTATTATGCTGTCTGAAATTTTAGTCCGTCTGAAATTTCAGTGTGTCTGAAACAGTGACATGTCTGAAATTTTAGGTTGTCTGAAATTTTAGGTTATCTGAAATTTATTTGTGTCTGAAATTATCACCTATCTGAAGTTACTGGCTGACGTGGCTATCTGAGACGGTTGAATTCCTTTCTTTTAAGTTTTCTTTTGTCTCTTCCACTTCGCACGTTACCCGAAGTCTGTGCAGCCGGTACAGGGCATCATGGGATTATAAATGCAGGAGTAAGTGTGTCGAAGAAGCCTTACATTTTCTTTCCTCAATATTCGTTTGATCTTTTTCTCTGCTCAAGCAACCGTTTTCTCTCAAAGTTTCTCTGCAACTCAACAATGGCACCCAAGAAGACTTCCGGTGGAAATGTGATTAGAACCAAGGGAGTGAATCTTGATGAACTTCGCATCATTGGTATGGATTTAGTTGAGGAGTTTGATGGAGCTGGGTGGACTTCCTTCTTCGACCACATTAACTGCTCATGGCATGAACAGAGTGTGGTAGACTTCTGGACTTCTGCTAGAGGTATACCTAACTCTAAAGGAGTGTATGTTAGCATCAAGGCCACTGCTCAATGAGTTCCAGTTTTTGTTGATGAAGGCATTCTCTCCACAATCACAAATGTTAGGGCTGAGGGTGCAACCTTCATTCCTGGGTGTGAGATGAAGAATGGTGGGCATAAGGTGTTCACAAAGATGTTGTACGGAACAGAAGAACCTAAAGAAATGGATTCCAAGTTCTTGCTAGAGAAGGTTGTGAAGTCTATAAATTTGTTTAAGTAATTAAACATGATTATATGACATAACATTCTTAAGTTTTAATGATTAACAAATAAGATTATATAAAGAACAAATTAGATTATATAAATAGGTTCTACTGAGAAAGGTATTGGTTTGTTAATTATGTTTCAAGATGGAATACTCTTTAGAAGAAGAAGAAGATTTTGTGAACAGAATCAGAATCAGAAGATCAGAATCAGAAGAACAAGAGTGCAGAATCTGAAGAAGAATAATCCTTAACAGAGTTGAAGCAACTGAAGAATAGAAGTAAAGACTTGAAGACTGTCTGAAGAAGTAAAGACTTGAAGACTGTCTGAAGAAGTGAAGACTAGAAGACTATCTGAAGAACTGAAGGCAAAAGATATGAAGAAGTACAGATTCAAATATACATCTGTCTGAAGAACAACAATGAACTGAAGAAATGAAGAAGAAGAAATACAAGAAGAAAAAGAAGATCAAAGAAGAAATGAAAAAGAAGCTGTCTGAAGCTGTCTAAAGTATTGAAGCTGTCTGAAGCATTGAAGCTGTCTGAAGTACGCAACATGTCTGAAGTATTGAAGCTGTCTTAAGTGTTGAAGCTGTCTGAAGAGCCAAGCCCATCTGAAGACTCGAACCCGTCTGAAGACTGGAACCTGTCTGAAGACTGGAACCCGTCTGAAGATTGGAAGCCGTCTGAAGTTTTAGTAATGACGTGGCATCTTTGCTGAAACCTTGCGTGAAGACTTTTCTGAGTCTCTGCTGCTCGTACGTTTTGGAACACATTTATGGCAACAAACACAGAGGCCTTTCCTGGTGCATTTGAATTTCATACACCACTGAGGAAATCTCTGCAAACGCAGCAACGCAGCAATTCCTGAAGCAGCCTTTTGGCAGATGCAACATTGTACTATGTCAGAACTTTCAAGAAGCGTGTCTCATAACGGATATCTCTAAACGATAGTATTTCAAAGAGACATTTCTTCATTTGTGCAATTTGGAACAGAGCAGAGGAAAGCAAGCAGATGCAAGCTGGACAAAACAGATAAAGGCAGATGCAAGCAGATGCAAGCAGGTGCAAGCAGATGCAAGATAAAGAAAGCAGATGAACGCAGAAGAAAGCAAAAAGAATTCAAGAGAGAGAATACACATAATCATCACATCTCTCAAAACAGAGCTCATCAACAGAAGTGTCAGAACGGGAGTATTCTGAACACTCAATATGCTTAAGGAGAAGCAACCGTTTGAGAAGCTATTACACAACGGCTATATGAGCCACATCATCAAAAGCTCAACGGTATTATGAATTATCTTCAACGGCTATACTCAAGCAGAACATATAAATAGCCTCAAGATTGAATTTGAAGATGTTGGTCGGGCCAACCAGTTGTTGTTGTTAACACAACCAAGTTGGCATTACTGCCCAACCAAGAGTGGTTGTTGTTGTTGTTGTTGTCGTTGCAATTGAAAAGAACAACCATAGAAAAAGACACATTGGCTATGCTTGTCATTATTGTTCGGGTGAACAAATAGGCAGCTGTTATGCTAGCCAAAATGACAGTCAACCTAGAATAGGTTGAAGCCATGAACATACCTTGGTATTCCAATGATACGGGTGAGAATGTAGCCCATGGAAACCAATGGTTGGAGAATGAGGCCGGAGCTCAATTTCATATCTCACTTAGGCCAAACTAGTTGAGGGAGAAGTACCTCACTTATTAGAGACGAGATTGTACTTAACTTAAAAACTTATGTCTCTATCTTACCCTTGTACTTAGAAATCATTCATTGTATCCTGAGTAGTACTCAGTCAACCTCTAGTACAGGAAGAGATTAAGTTTATGTTTCATGGAAACTTAAACTTAGTTTAGTTTGTAAACACTTAGTTAAGTGTCTGAGAGCCTGGAGAGGCTTGGTGGAAGAAAGAATACTTGTGGTAGAGCCTGGAGAGGCTTGATAGAAAAGAATACTTGTTGTTTAGCCTGAAGAGGCTGTGGAAAGAATACTTGTATCTGTGGATTCAGATAGTGGAAAATCCAGTGGTGGTTTGCCTCTGGGACTGGATGTAGCTCACGGGTTTGTGAGTGAACCAGGATAAATTCTGTGTCTAAGTTTTTTTTCTCTTAATCTCTTTTACTTACAGTTTTCATATTTACGTTGGGGATTGGAAAGTATTTTTTTGATAACAACCTTAACTCAATGATTTCAATAAAACAAGCTTTCATACAAACATAACATTAAAACGTCTCTAGTGTAGGATGAAGTATTATAGAAGAATATATTCAGAGGGATGTCTGAAATATCTGTTTGAAGTGAGGCCAACAGGAACTCAGTTCAGACACATGATATAGATGGTCTCTGATCATCTAAAGTATTTCAGAAATAGTTGTGAAGGTACTCTTAGTAATATTCTTCAGAAGACACTAAGAGAAGCTTTTAAAATCAAAACAATCTTAAGTGTAAGAGAAAGTTTTTTAATCTAAATCTTTCATATATTCTGCATGTATTTAAAATAACTCTGATCTTAAGATTGGTTTGCACAATGATCACTTAACGTGATTGATTTAAAATAAAACACTATTCAACCCCCCTTCTAGTGTTGCCTGTGGTTCTAACAATTGGTATCAGAGCTCACCTTCGGGTTGAGCATCTAACAAATGTAGAAGGAGTAGATCCTCGGAAGATGGAAATCTCACCAGGCTGAAGCAACTCTGAAGAATGATAATGAGAATAGAAAAATCATTTTTCAATACTCATTATTCACAAGGCTAAAGCACAGGACGTAACTGGAAAAGGAAAGTGTATCTATTTCTAGACCACAAACGGGTAACACCTTTCTTGTCTAAATTTAAATCTAAATTTAAGTATAGTTACCTATCTGTTGCATGATTTGTTTTATTGAAATTATGAAAATATATGTTTGCATGCTATACTTGTTTCATGAATGTATGTTCTAAATTGTGTTAAAATAAATCACTGCATGCTATGTGTTTTACTATGTTTACTGTGTATGATTCATTTTATGTATGTTTTACTTATTTAAATATATGTGTTGAAGAGTCACACATGCTTAGTAAAGTAATAACTGTGTTTTTAAATTAAGTAAATGAAGAGTCGTGTGTGTTAGTCATAACTGTCTTTGAAAATATGAAACGGCACGATGTGAATCATTGAGTCATTAACTCATTTCTCTCAATTGACACGATGCACATCTCTCCATAACTGCTTAGTGGATGAAACTGCTCCTTTCATGAAATGAAGCGATGCTTGATTGCCTATTTAAAGGATTGGAAGATCATCAGAAGAACCTCACAGTTCATTTCCTTCCAATTCATCTTAATCTATCTCAATGGCATCAAGATCAGCAATCTCATGTGATCAAAGTCTACGCAAGTATGATGAAAGAATTATTCCCACAAGGGGAGTAAAATTAAGCGACTTTGACAAAGAAGGACTAAAAATCTCTGAGTATTTCAAGGATGCTGGCTGGATTTCCTATCTTGAAGAGGCATCGTTCCCCTGGCATGAGCAGAGTGTTCTAGATTTCTGGAACAACTCAGAAGTGTTTCTTGAAGAGACAAGTGGTATAAACACTTCAGTAATAGGAATGCCTATCAGAGTGGACTTCAAAGTTCTGAAGGAGATTATTGATGTTGAAGCAACCGGAAAACAATTCTCTTCAGATTGGGAAATCAATGTTAGAGAGAAAGAGATGCATGATCAAATTTTATTTGGTCGCAGAATTTCTCAAACCCCAGTATGTTCACAACTACTGGAAATTCCCAAAATTCTGCTGACAATCATTAATTGTGGTATTCTACCCAAGAGGAAGGATACAACCATCATCTCTGATATGGAAAGATTCGTGCTGATACATCTCCTTCAAAGGAAAAGATTAAATCTTCCCAGAATCATCCTCTATCATATGATGAGAAGAAAATTAGAAGAAGTCAAAGTCTTTCCTCATACTACACTGATTATGAAAATCCTTCAATACAGAGGATTTCCTATCGAAAGATTCTTCGACCAAAAGTTATCCCCTTCCCTCACATTAAAAGAATATGAGCATATCAAGAGAACATCAGCAGAGGAAAATGAAGCCCAAAGCCTTTCGTCGTCAACCCAAAGCGAAATAGAATCTTCTGACTATCTAAGTGTTCATGGAAATTTAAGAGAAATATTCAGAAGAAGTAAGATAAAAAGGTTGGACGAACGTATTGAACATCTGGAAGAAACACTCAGATTCTATCAAAGAGAACTGCAGATGCTGAAAACACAAAAGGAGAAAGCCAATGCAAATGAGAAAAACCCTGTTGATAATCAATGATACACTTGTGTTCTGATTTTTTTTAAGTCTCTGTATCTATGTCTTTCTGTTTTGAGTCCATTTCACTTTCTATCTCTGTTTATGTGTTTTTCTTAATATTAATATTCTATATGTTCTATTTTGTTTATATGTGTTTCCTTTTGTGCATATTTAAGTCTATCAATAACATAACTCTATCCTTAATTAATTAACAATTGTATTAAATTTTGTGATTATTTATACTGTACATGAATCTTTAACTCAACACACTTCCTTAATTGGTTCAACTAAAAGATAAAATTAATTAACAATAATATAAAAACAGAATTAAAATTTATATTCTAAGATAATTTTTTAATTTGGTAAAGTGTAATCAGTAATCTAAGACATTTGGTTTAATAATTAACTTAGTATCAGATGCTACTGAAAGGTATTTTTAGTTTGTGTATGTTTCAGAAAAACAGGTTTTTAAAGACAATCACAAGAAAACCAATAGAAGAAAAGATGAAGACAACATCGTCTGAAATGGTTGCTAAAGTGATAACATCTCCATTGTCTGAACCTGTTCAGAAAAGTTCGAAATGAACTCACTGGAATTGTGGGTCATCAATGATAAAGATAGTTAACAAACCTAACTCAAATCTTGAGAATATAATCATGACTTAGTAACATCCCTATTCTCTGAACCTGTTCAGGAAGTTTTATGGACTTGCTGAAGTTATGGGTCAAGAATGCTAAGGTGACTGATACTTAAGCCATTAAAGTCTATCTCAATCCTTGAGGATTGGTTAAGATGATTGTTCAAAGATTCTCTGGAGCGCAAAAGACAAAAGACAAAAGTGGAACGTGCAGACATCAGTCCACTTTAGATAAAGAAAAAGTCTTCAAAGAAAGGAGCAATGTCAGAGAAGCACCTTTTCATCCGGTGGACAATAAACAGATCTTCGGTAACATCACTTCATCTTAGAACTTAAATATCTGTAAAAATTTGTCCTTTAGTAAAAACTTTAATCAACAAATAAAATTTTTTTAAGACTCAAGAATTTTAAAAGCTTTTTAGATAATAATAATAATCATAATATCCTTTGCTCTGATACCATAAAAGTCTGTTTTTTTTTTAAAAGCTTTCCTCTTGAATGTTTTCTCACATTTTCTCTTCTATTTTTTTTTGTTTTTGTTTTGTTTCTGAAAACGTATTTTCAAAAATATTTTCAAATATGTTTTTATGTTTCTTCTTAATTGTCTTTCAAAAACGTTTTCAAAAACTTATCTTATCCATGCTAATGACTCAGTTTCCTATGGTGCTTCATCTATGACCAAACACTGATGTACGTTTCGATACTCTCAAGGTCTGAAACTGTCATCATTAAAAGCTACCTGAGCCCATATACATCACGTGAACAACAATCCAATGGATTCATTCTCCTTACTTCTCTATTTTATCCCTGCTTTAAAGTCCTATAAATTCACAAGAGCTCTTCACACAAACTCACATCTTCAAAGCTCTTCCATAGCTTTGTCTAAGGTTCTGAGTTAGTGGCTCTCAATAGGATGATAAAGAAGTAAAGGAAAATAGCAGAAAGAATCTTGGAACATGTTGAGGCAAAGATCAAGTCATCTTGGATGATGTATGGAATGAAGAGTAAGGGAAAGGGTTCATCTGAAAACCCGTTTCTCTATACTTGGACCATGGTGATCTTGTTGCATCACAGGTGGATTGGAAGACCACCGGGAGATCCCGGAATAGCCAATCTTATGAAGAGAACTACTGACAAAGTGGTTCTTGAAATTAAGGTGGTGACTGCTCGTCGAAACACAGTCCTAAACGATGCACCTCCACTGTTTCAGTTGTCACAAGGAGAATGCGTGCAGCAAAGCACGACTGGGATGAAGTCTGGGGCTCTGAGGCAACTCCTGAAGCTCTTGCATCGAATGGAGTGGTGATAGCTTTGAAAGAGATGAAGACTATAAGGCTATGCCTCAGGCCTTCGAAGGAATCTCCGGAGGAAGCAATGGATGGATGCATTCTATTTTTGGAATGTAACCTCTTTTCTTTTTTGTGAAAACCTGCTTTTGTAAATATCAAATGTTTTGAGAAAATTTAAACTTGTGTATCTCTGTTTTTCTTGTTTAAAGAATTATTTAATAACAATTAGTATAACAGTTGATTTTTATTGTGTGGTATCTGAATAAAAATGATAACAATGATGTAATTATAATATGAACCTTTTTAATTAATGACAAAAGGGGGAGAAATATAAACTAACAAAATACTAAAAAGAATGTAACAAAAAGGGAAATATATAGGGAGATTATAGGAAGAAGAAATAAATAGCAAAGAAATATAAAATACAGTAAGGAAGAAGATAACAAACTAAGAGTTCTAATAATAAGTAAGAATAACAATAAGTCTTAACAATAGGTGTCTAAAATTCTAACAAGTAAAGATTTTAGTGTTCTAATAACAATAGGTATCTGAAATCTTAACAAGAAAAAATTTAACAATCGTTTATCTAAAATATCTGAATATTAACAATAAACTTGTAAAGTTGGTTAATAAAGATTTAACAATTGGAATTGATTAATTAAAGACTTAATTGTTTCAGAAGATATCTAAAAGAATCAATGTCTGTCTCAGGGGGAGTAATATAGATAGGGGAGTAATAAAATTAATTATCTTATTTTATTATCTCTCATTTCTTTTTATACCCATTTTGTCAGTAATATATAATTTATTTGTCATCATTAAAAAGGGGGAGATTGTGAAGTCTATAAATCTGTTTAAGTAATTAAACATGATTATGTGACATAACATTCTTAAGTTTTAACGATTAACAAATAAGATTATATAAAGAACAAATTAGATTATATAAACAGGTTCTACTGAGAAAGGTATTGGTTTGTTAATTATGTTTCAGGATGGAATACTCTTTAGAAGAAGAAGAAGATTTTGTGAACAGAATCAGAATCAGAAGATCAGAATCAGAAGAACAAGAGTGCAGAATCTGAAGAAGAATAATCCTTAACAGAGTTGAAGCAACTGAAGAATAGAAGTAAAGACTTGAAGACTGTCTGAAGAAGTAAAGACTTGAAGACTGTCTGAAGAAGTGAAGACTAGAAGACTGTCTGAAGAACTGAAGGCAAAAGATATGAAGAAGTACAGATTCAAATATACATCTGTCTTAAGAACAACAATGAACTGAAGAAATGAAGAAGAAGAAATACAAGAAGAAAAAGAAGATCAAAGAAAAATGAAAAAGAAGCTGTCTGAAGCTGTTTAAAGTATTGAAGCTGTCTGAAGCATTGAAGCTGTCTGAAGTACGCAACATGTCTGAAGTATTGAAGTTGTCTTAAGTGTTGAAGCTGTCTGAAGAGCCAAGCCCGTCTGAAGACTCGAACCCGTCTGAAGACTGGAACCTGTCTGAAGACTGGAACCCGTCTGAAGATTGGAAGCCGTCTGAAGTTTTAGTAATGACGTGGCATCTTTGCTGAAACCTTGCGTGAAGACTTTTCTGAGTCTCTGCTGCTCGTACGTTTTGGAACACATTTATGGCAACAAACACAGAGGCCTTTCCTGGTGCATTTGAATTTCATACACCACTGAGGAAATCTCTGCAAACGCAGCAATTCCTGAAGCAGCCTTATGGCAGATGCAACATTGTACTATGTCAGAACTTTCAAGAAGCGTGTCTCACAACGGATATCTCTAAACGATAGTATTTCAAAGAGACATTTCTTCATTTGTGCAATTTGGAACAGAGCAGAGGAAAGCAAGCAGATGCAAGCTGGACAAAACAGATAAAGGCAGATGCAAGCAGATGCAAGCAGATGCAAGCAGATGCAAGCAGGTGCAAGCAGATACAAGATAAAGAAAGCAGATGAACGCAGAAGAAAGCAAAAAGAATTCAAGAGAGAGAATACACATAATCATCACATCTCTCAAAACAGAGCTCATCAACAGAAGTGTCAGAACGGGAGTATTCTGAACACTCAATATGCTTAAGGAGAAGCAACCGTTTGAGAAGCTATTACACAACGGCTATATGAGCCACATCATCAAAAGCTCAACGGTATTATGAATTATCTTCAACGGCTATACTCAAGCAGAACATATAAATAGCCTCAAGATTGAATTTGAAGATGTTGGTCGGGCCAACCAGTTGTTGTTGTTAACACAACCAAGTTGGCATTACTGCCCAACCAAGAGTGGTTGTTGTTGTTGTTGTCGTTGCAATTGAAAAGAACAACCATAGAAAAAGACACATTGGCTATGCTTGTCATTATTGTTCGGGTGAACAAATAGGCAGCTGTTATGCTAGCCAAAATGACAGTCAACCTAGAATAGGTTGAAGCCATGAACATACCTTGGTATTCCAATGATACGGGTGAGAATGTAGCCCATGGAAACCAATGGTTGGAGAATGAGGCCGGAGCTCAATTTCATATCTCACTTAGGCCAAACTAGTTGAGGGAGAAGTACCTCACTTATTAGAGACGAGATTGTACTTAACTTAAAAACTTATGTCTCTATCTTACCCTTGTACTTAGAAATCATTCATTGTATCCTGAGTAGTACTCAGTCAACCTCTAGTACAGGAAGAGATTAAGTTTATGTTTCATGGAAACTTAAACTTAGTTTAGTTTGTAAACACTTAGTTAAGTGTCTGAGAGCCTGGAGAGGCTTGGTGGAAGAAAGAATACTTGTGGTAGAGCCTGGAGAGGCTTGATAGAAAAGAATACTTGTTGTTTAGCCTGGAGAGGCTGTGGAAAGAATACTTGTATCTGTGGATTCAGATAGTGGAAAATCCAGTGGTGGTTTGCCTCTGGGACTGGATGTAGCTCACGGGTTTGTGAGTGAACCAGGATAAATTCTGTGTCTAAGTTTTCTTTCTCTTAATCTCTTTTACTTACAGTTTTCATATTTACGTTGGGGATTGAAAAGTATTTTTTTTGATAACAAGCTTAACTCAATGATTTCAATAAAACAAGTTTTCATACAAACATAACATTAAAACGTCTCTAGTGTAGGATGAAGTATTATAGAAGAATATATTCAGAGGGATGTCTGAAATATCTGTCTGAAGTGAGGCCAACAGGAACTCAGTTCAGACACATGATATAGATGGTCTCTGATCATCTAAAGTATTTCAGAAATAGTTGTGAAGGTACTCTTAGTAATATTCTTCAGAAGACACTGAGAGAAGCTTTTAAAATCAAAACAATCTTAAGTGTAAGAGAAAATTTTTTAATCTAAATCTTTCATATATTCCGCATGTATTTAAAATAACTCTGATCTTAAGATTGGTTTGCACAATGATCACTTAACGTGATTGATTTAAAATAAAGATTTCCAAAATTGTCTTAAAAATGTCTAAAACACTATTCAACCCCCCCTTCTAGTGTTGCCTGTGGTTCTAACAAAGGTCAGAGTTCTTCATTCTATCTTAGGGTGTGCTATAATCCCTAAGATTGGAAGCAGAAACCATGTCTCAGAACTGGAAAGGTTCTGTCTGATTCACCTGATTCAAAAGAAGAAAGTCAATCTCCCAAGCATCATCATGTTCCATATGCAGAAGAGAATTCGAGACTCTGCTGGAAACTTTCCCCACAACACTCTCATCACGAAGGTACTTATGCATTTTAAAGTACCTGTTGAAAGATTGTTTGATCATAAATCTCCTATGTTCTTTGGTGAGGCAAATCTGAAGAGCATGAAGATCACGCTCACTCCACGACCCCCATCTCCTACTCTGAAGGAGAATGTTCTTATGGAGAAGGCCTCAAGAAGAGGAACCACCATTGAGATTCTTGAGAAAGAGCTTTAGGGGGATATCCGAAAAGAAGAGTTTAAGCCCTCTAAGCCATCCCCTCAACAGAAAAGGAAGAAGCTCCCTGTCAGGAGTTCAGCAAAGGTGTCTCATGAAGTTACGAATTTGCACACTCAGACATCTGAACCTGTTCAGAAGGCAATACAAAAGCCATCTGAAATTGTGGGTCAGAGTTCTGAAGGTGTAAGAACTCTCTCTCCTAAGCCTACTTCTGAAACAGAAGGAAAGGCTCATGAGGAAGAGGTAGCTAAGATTGCTGATCCTGAGGCTTTGGCAGCAGCACCTCTGGCTGCATGTCATTCTGATCCTGAGCTTATTCAAGTAGCAACACTTGCTACTTCCTTAGAGCAAGAAGAAATAGAGAAGAAGGCTGAGCAAGAACAGACTGATCATGCACTTGCAGTAGCCTCTCAGCTAGCTCTTGCTGAAGAAGAAAGGCTGGCTTCCATTGCTAAAGGGTCCAAGAAGAGAAAGTGATCCAGTGCCCAGCAAAGAAGAAGAAGAACCAAGTTATTTCAGACAGCTCCTGAACCCTCTGTCAGAATCACAAGAGCATTGCTAGTCAACTGGAGGAAGCGGATGAGGCTGGCAAGTATCAAAATTTTGTCAAAGCAAACCTGTTTTTCAAGAGAAGAAGAGAAGAGAAGCAAGCTGAAAAAGAAAAGGAGAAGGAACCTGAGGAAGCTAAACCTCCTGTGAAAAGGATGAGGGTGAGGTTTGATAATGTGACTCCATCACCACCTTCATCACCTGAGAAGAAAACAGTAGAGGAGAAAGAAGAAGAAGCACCCCCTTCACCTCCCTCATCACCACCATCTTCACCATCATCATCTTCAGAATCCACTCAGTCTGAAGACCCCACAGTTGAACTTCAACAAGGTGACAGTTCTGAAGTATGGAAAGGAAGCATGATGCCTGAGCATATAAGGCTAGGACCCAAAAGTAGGGACTTCTTCATAGAACCTACATTTGATCCTTATGCTTTTCCTTTCACCAAGCAACAATATGATGAAGCTGCTGAAGTACCTCACAAGAAATATGAGGAACCTTTCCTTGAGAGGGTCAGAGTCCCCAAGTTCCCCAACTTATATGAGGAACTTCAGTTTTTCAGAAATGCTCCTCCCATCTCTCTTCACCATGGACTTATCAAGCACACTGCAGCTGAAGAAAGGGCCAAGAATCAAAGTAGTTCAGATCAGCTTTATTCTGGACAGATTGAAAAGATCAGAAAGAGTGGGGTTCCACCTGCTCATAAGTGGGCTCCTCTTAACCCCTTTTCTGATGACTGTCTCAAAGTGTCTAATGAAGAATGGTGTTTTGTAAGGCATCTTTCAACAGAAGCTGAACTCTTTGAGAGGGACTACATGAAGACTATAGGTATGCAAGGCTATAGGCCACCTAGAACAATCTCCATCAGGCCAACCACAGAGATTATGGTGCAACCTGACAGAATTGTTTCTAGGTACCCCCTGGAAGAAGGCCCTGATGACAAGTTCAAGCAACCCAAGGCTTATCCATCTTTCCAGCACATGTCTGAACCTTTAACTCCATCAGAATGGAAGAAGCTGCCTGATCTGATCAAAAGACAAGGTGGGGGATTAGATCACAGCTACAGGGATCGGGTTTGGTCATCTTACTGGAAGATCAGAGAGGATGCTGGATCCTCTTCTGGAACTGATGCTGACTCCATAACAGACTATGGTACCTCTATCAATGTGCAATATCAGGATATCAGAAGCAGATTCCCCATGTCTGAACCCTTCAATGAAGACTGGCAGCTAATCAACCCTATCGGAACGTTCTTCTTCCCTGTGAGTCATCCAGAAGATTATGGGCTGCCTAAAGGATTCGATCTGCTCAGATTTGTCTGCAGGTACATTCAGATCATTCTATATGAAGTGGAGCTGGATCCTGAGGAAGAGAACAGGCATCTGAGGCTTAAAGTGAAGAGTTTGGAGGAAAGAAATGCTACCCTGGTTGCTAAACAAGATCAGATTCTTCAAGAGCAACAACAAATCAGAAGTGGGCAAGAGGAATTGAAGACTGCTGTCCTTTCTCAGATTGACAAGGCCAAGGATGAAGTGATCTCCTTTTTGAAAGAGGCATTACTGAAGAAAGATGGATAGTCTATGATGTTTAGCCATGTTTGATGTTAATTTCAATTTGAGTGGTTAATTTCTGATATATGAACTCCTTTGCCTGATAATTCATTTCGTTTATTCTCTTGAATGCTGGATGCTTTTATCTCAATGTTTTTACTGTGATTATTTTCTGATTATGCTCTGAAATTCCCTTTTGATTGATGACAAAAGGGGGAGTATTAAAACTAACAAAATCTGAAGTAATTACAAGTCTCAGGGGGAGTAATTGATAAGAGAAATTGATCAGAATCTGTTTGAGAAATCTTTATCTGAGGGGGAGTTATCTCTTTTTAAATTTATCCTATTTAAAACTCCTTTCAGATTTCTTTATTTTAAACAAATTTTTCATCATTAAAAAGGGGGAGAATGTTGAGTCTCAAAAATATCATAAGGTAAATTATGATGTTTTAGATAGCTCACTTCCAAATTTTTAATGCTTAACAAATTTGGGTTAAAATACTTATCATAGATACATAAACTTTTAATGATTTATCTATGATTTCAGCAAAGCCATTCTGAACTTATATAAAGACTGACTGAAGTGCTTTTCAACCTATCTAAAGTGTTAAGCCTTCTAAAGGATCAACCTGTCTGAAGTGTTGAAGCCGTCTGAAGTGCATCAACCTGTCTGAAGTGTTGAAGCCGTCTGAAGTGCACAACCCATCTGAAGTGTTGAAACCGTCTGAAGTCTCATTAATGACATGGCACTCTTTGCTGAAGTTTGTGAAGACATCTCTGAAATTCTGCTGAGTCAAGCGTTCTCTGCTGCATGTACCTTTTCAACGATATTTATGGAAAGGAACACAGAGACCTTTCCTGGTATTTTTGAATTTCATACACCACTGAGGAAATCTCTGCAACGCAGTCTTTGCAGCAACAACAGTGGCAGCTTTGTAGCAGCAACCTTGTACCGTGTCAGAGAAATCAGATCTCTCAGAAGCATGTCTCACAACAGATTAAATAGCATTTAATGCTATCTCTAAACGGTGGTATTTCAACGGATTGAAGTTTCAACGGATTGAAGATTGGTTATAAATACCCCTTCATGAAGACCATCAACAGTTAGTGATTCAATATACAAGAAAGTCTAAGAGAACATCACGCTGCAAGTTTTTACTCTGTAAAAACACTCTGAAATCATTCTCATTGTACATCATTTGTATATCCTGAGCGTACCTCGGTTTTTATTGTACATTGTATCTGTTTAAGCTTCAAACTGGTGTAGTTTAAAAGCTTAGACACATTTCTTTGTAAAAATTGTCTTTGAGCCTGGAGAGGCTTGACTGTAAAAGAATACTTGGTTGTAGAGCCTGAAGAGGCTTGACTGTAAAAGAATACTTGGTTGTAGAGCCTGAAGAGGCTTGACTGAAAAGAATACTTGTAATCTTGGTGAAGATTAAGAGAAAATCCAAGTGTTAGTTGGCATTGGGACTCGACGTAGCTCACAGTGGTAGTGAGTGAACCAGGATAATTTCCGTGGCTAAGTTTTCCTTCCCTTATCTCTTGTCAATTTATTTATACTAATCTAAGGGTGTTGAAA
This sequence comes from Sesbania bispinosa, assembly GCA_026901365.1. Taxonomy (NCBI): domain Eukaryota; kingdom Viridiplantae; phylum Streptophyta; class Magnoliopsida; order Fabales; family Fabaceae; genus Sesbania; species Sesbania bispinosa. The sequence continues at coordinate 1,135,465 of QLOH01000206.1, forward strand.
ACTGTTCTGATAATTTTAAAAGCAAGAAACCTTTTAAAAGAGTTTTTTCAGAACCCTTCTTAAGAAACTTCAGACAGCCTCTTAAACTTGTCTGAAACTATTTTAAACTTAGCCATTTGCGAAAAGCTTCCATAAATTATTAAGAAACACTATTCAACCCCTCTTCTAGTGTTTCCCTGTGTTTCTACAGATATCACTCAGGATTTGAAATGAATTGTATACAAAGAATTTTCAGACAGAGATTTTTGCAGCGTAAGAGTTCTTTTGATTCTTGATATGTTCTTTACTTTTCTTTGTTGTGCATGAAGGTATTTATAAATTGAGAAGATTTATCCGTTGTCTCACAACATTAAATGCGTTCCAGAAGACGTTGTGACTGCTTTATCCTTAAAGGGTGCTAAACGGCTTCACAGCAGTATGCGCAGACAGTGTTAGGTAAGCAGAGCGGCAACATTTCCTTAAATGTGCAAATCATTTGAACGAGGTAGGAAAGCTTTTCTGACACAGATGCTGAGAATGGTTAGACCACAGGTAGGATGTCCTTTAGATACAGTAACGTCTCTTAGCATCGTCTTTTAGCATGGTCAACTCTGTCAAGGATAGGTTCAGCTTCCAATGCAAAGCTTCAGATGATATATAAATCTTCAGATGCACAAGCACTCTTCAGATGCAAACGCATTCATCAGACGATCTGAAACAGAACAGAAGATACATGACAGTTTATTTGTTCATTTTAAATGATCTTATGACTTTTATATTTGTTATCCATTAAAACATTTGAGAGTATGAGACTTTAGAAAGTATTCATTTACTGATATACTTTATTTGAGACTCAACAATCTCCCCCATTTTAATGATGACAAATATAAATGTGTAAGAGAATCTGAAAAAGTTTAGGGTTAGATGATAACTCCCCCTTAACCAAAGACTCCCCCTGAGTTCTGCAAGTCTCCTCCTGAGTTCTGTGTTATATTCTGAAGTTATGTTCAACATAATCTGAAATGCCTGCAATCTTGGTTTACTCTTTTTCAGAGTTGTTAGCTCACAGATAATACTCCCCATTTTGTCATCAATTCAAAAGAGTAGCAGAGCAAAAATAATCACAGATAAAACAGGCATAGTAAAGAGCAACAACATAAGACACAGCAGATTGCAAACACAATATGATATAGCATTGTCTAGATGATAACATTATAACACAAAATAGTGCAGTTTAAACCAAGTCTAATGACAGCAGCATCATGAACTGGGTTTAAGACGCTGGATAGCTTGCTCCATCATGTGTTGCATGGCAAGCTTATGTTCCTCTAATGCCACAATCATTGCATCCTGTAGCTCAGACTGACCGGTCTTGATTTGTTGTTGAGCCTCAAGAATGTGTTTTGTCTTCTGGATTAACTTTGAATTTTAAGCTTTTAGAACAAAAATCTCCTCTATCAAAGCACCCAGTTCTGCTTCCAAGTTTTCTTCATAGAACACCAAAGTGATTTGCTTGCCATAGTATTTGAAAAAATTGAATCCAGTAGGAAGGTTGAACCTTCTGGCATCAGTCACTTTGACAAACCTTGGTTGATCAAGAACATACTTCATAACTCCCCAGTCATAATGGAAATTATGATGATCAAAGTTATATGAAGGGAATCTTCCTCGGAAGAATGTTGGAGTTTCAAGAGTAGTGTTCTTCCCAACTTTGACCATAGAGTCAGCATCATCTCATTTAGTGCCTGAGCAGCTCCCTTCTTTCTCTACAAGGCTCCAGTGGTAGTCCCACATAGCATTGTATAGAGAATGATCCATGCCTCCAGCTTCAGTCACATCTTCAGATAAGAACTCCCAATCTTCATCAGATAAGATTCTGGGTCCTTCATCTGAATTTGATGCTACAACCTTCTTCTTCTTCTTCAACATAAACTCATCAGCATAAGGTAGTCTAGGTATAATTCCATCCGGACATACCTTTATCTCTGTGTAAGGCTTGATATGAATTCTTGAAGGTGGGATGAATCCTTTCAGACCGAAGAGCTTTTGACATTGAAGATCTACCAACTCAGATTCAAGACATAACATTCTCACCACAGTCCAGTCTTCTTAAGAGAAAAAGCATTTTGTCATCAGTGAATGGATTCAGCAATCTCCATTTGTGCTTTGCTTTAACAGCCCCACTTCGAATCTTCTCAAGGGCATCAGCTACACGCCCTCCTCTTCTGCTTCTTCTCATTTCTGCTTCTGCAGTGGTTTCTGGCTCAAACTTGGATAGATCATGAGGCTGTAGTGGTGGATAGTTTCTAAAGTAACCAAGCTCCTCAAAAAGATTAGGAAAGATAGGCACTCTAGGCCTTTCATTCACAGGAACATTGTAGAATCTGTGTGGCACTTCAGCAGCCCACATCATTTGTTGTTCATTCTGAAAACTCAGTGCAAGATCCTGAGATGGTTTCCTGGAGTAGTCTCTGGTTTTGGCTTTCAGCAGAATTTCCTTAGAGAGATTTCCTCCAAACCATATGCAGTCAGATTCGTCATCATCCGCAGTTTGAGAATCTTCTGAAGTTTGAGGTGTTGAAGGTTCTGATTCTGATTCTGGTTCAGGTGCAGGTGGGGGAATTGATTCAGAATTTTGCAGACTCAGCTGAGTCGGTGTAGCTTCATCTTCTGAATGAGACACATTATCAAGAAGTAGCCTAGGTCTTTTGACAGGTGCCTGAGTCTCTTCAGCAACAACTTTCTTCTTCTGTTGCAACACCTTCAGAGCCTTCTTCCTTTGTATTTCTGCCATTTCCTGGAACTTGACAGCTTCAGCCTCTCGTACGCTTCTCCTAGTTCTAATAGGTGAAGCCCGAATGATAGGTTCAAGCAGCCTAATCTTCTTAGCACCTCTTCTTTTGTAAGCATTTTGTCTTCTTATTTTGAGCCTAGAGGCTTGCTCCATCCTCTCATCTTCAAGATAAGCTTGTTGTGCAGCAATAGCAAGAGCATAATCTTGCTTCTCCTGCTCCTCTTTCTTTTTCCTTTCTTCTTTCTCAAGAACAGCTTGCTGTTCTAAAACAACAAGAGCATGATCTTGTTTCTCTTGCTCTTCCTTCTTCCTTCTTTCTGTCAGTTCAATCTCTTCAATAATTTTATTGAGATCAGCTTCAGGCATACTGGAAACTATAGGTATAGCCTGAATGGGTTCAGTGATCTCAGATACTACACTGCTGTCCTTTTCTTGGCCTTCCAATTGAGAAGTAGGCTGAGTAGCAATGATTGTACCTTCTCCAGTTGGACTCACATTTTCAGGAGCAGCATTATTTTCATCCTGAGCAGGTTCAGGCTGTTTAAGCGTAGGTTCTTCTTCAGACACACCAGCCTTAATCTGAGATCTTGACCTCTTCCTTTTCTGAGTCATCTTAGGTGTTGAAGATGACACTAACTCAGAAAGATGTACATCTTCTTGCATTTTCTCTTGCAAGATTTATAGAGCATTCCTTCCAGTTCTTCCTACCTTCTCAGATATAGCTTCCTCCAGTATTGTCTTTTCTGGTGAAGGCTCCCTTACAGTAATTTTCATTCTCTTAATGTTAGCAATAGAGAATAGAGACAGACCTTTGTGATCCTAGAGCCTTTCTATGGGAATACGCAGTTTCAGAAGGATTTTAGTGATGAGGGTTGTGTGAACATAATTAGTAGCAGAATCACTAACCCTTTTTAGCATGTTGTAGAGAATAATCCTGGGCAAGTTTAGAACTTTCTTGTCCAGCAGGTGAATCAAACAAAATCATTCTAGTTCTGAGACGTGATTCCTACTCCCAGTCTTTGGAAGAATACAACAACCCAGAATGGCATGGAGAATCCTTGCTTGAGGACGAATTTTCGAACTATCCAAATTTTGTACATCTTTCGAACCATAGAGCTTCTTATTGAACTTGCGAATGCCACCGTTTCTTTCTTCCCAACCAGGTGAGAACATTTCCCCTTCATTTGGAACATCAGTTGCATTTGCTATATGATGGATTCCTGGCAAGTGTACCAAAAGTCCAACAGTAATAGTAGTAAGTAAGATATCGTATCCACAGGGAGCGATTTTAATTTGTAAATTTTAGTGATCGAATTTTCAAGAAAAGAATTTAACAATGAGATTGGTTGTATGCAGAATAATAAACAACAAATAACTGAGATGAGAAAAGGATACTTGGATTAGGATTTGACTTCGTTTCATCTCCCCCATCGTGTATGCGAATCCCTTCTTTTAATTATGATTATACTTGTAATTACCTTAGCATTGTCTAACTACAATAATTATAAGGCATGCCTAGCAATTATCGTACCCGCAAATTCCCCTATAACACCATAATTAAACGCCAAAAGCTATTCTCTACAGGCATTCAAAGTGGCTTTGCGACCCCGGACATTCCCGTATTTTGCAATAAGCGCTATCAATTTAATCCATACCTTCCTATCGAACAACTATGAAGGGGTGTGTCACTCACCGAACACTTCAATCGCAGTGAAGAACTATAGTACGATATGAACCAAACGAGTATCTTCAGTAATCGGAGATTAAGCTTCATAGACAGCTCTATGCTCACCTAACTCTAATGCTAGTCGGAGTTCCACTTTTTGTATCTAGAGCACTAGCCTACCACCCCGGCGCACGCGCGGAGGCAATGCATTACAAACAACATAAAGATACCGATAAATTACTAATAGGGAATCATAATTAAAAACAAGAGAATTCTCATACACTTGGGGATTGAATCTACTACATCAAATCCTACTGGAGAGCTTAGCTACTCATGGTAGCCATTACAAACCACTGAAGAATCTGTCGCCTTCTTCAATCCTAGAGCTTTTCTCTCTCTCTATTATTCTGTCGGGTCTCTCGGACCTCTGCAAAGGGTTCTATTTATAGAGTTGGAAAACCCTAATTCTGCTCCAAGAAGTCAATCTGGATCTAGGTTAAGAAGCTGCTGCGCAACATGCGCTTTATGTGCGCTTAGCGCGCATGAAGCCTAGTCAATCTGCTGCTACGCTCCACGTGCGCTTAGCACAGGTGGAGCCTGATCAAGCTGGATGTGCGTTCCACATGCGCTTAGCGCGAGTGAAGCGTGTTACACGCTGCAGCTTTCCTTCAAATCTTGATCTAACTTCTGGATCTCTTTTTGATCTTATCTGGTTTTCCTTTATCCCTTTATCTGAGTTGTTTTTGTATTTACTTGACTTGGATTTGAATTGAAGAGGTTATCTGCAAGATTCTCTGATTATCTTCTCTTTATTTAAATTCTGAATCTGCAACAACCTTCTCTCTAATACTATTTTCTCTCTCATTCCAAATCTCCTGTAAATCTGCATAAAATAACAGATTTCTATTCAAAATAGCATCATATTCAAAATGGGTTATCAAGAATTGGAAAAATTGTACCAAGGTTGGCCTTTTGGCTCTGAGCAGATATATTGAAAAACAAAATTTTGCCTTTGTCATTTCCATATGTTCCATAAACAGTATAGGCTCCAAAAACTCAATCAATAAAAATTGACAGACAGCGGTGAAAAACTCTCAATTTGGTGTTTGGGCTCTCAACTCACCGGTTACTTGGCTAAATTCCTTGATAAAATATTTATTGATTTTAATTAACTACCCTGATTTATTCTCATGTGAAGTATCCTAATCTTAATTGATGATGGGATTAATCACAAGACCTTTTTCCTTCCTAATCTGGGTAGTTAAACTGCCTAATTTCAGAATTTTTTTAAAAATTTTCCTTTTATTTCCTAAATCCAATGTCCTAAGAAAATTAAATACGGGAATGTACTGCTGCATAAATATGTCAGTGTAAATATATACAGTACATGCCAAAATAAAATAAAAAGAAAAGAAAAAAAAATAAAGAAAAAAAAGAAAAATAAAGAAAAAGAAAAGAAAAGCACCAAATAAAAAAATCAATGGTCCTGATCCTGGTGGTCCTGCTCCATGTGATCATCATCAGCAGTTGCTGCTCCACCCCCCTATGGAGGAATAGGCCTGTCCCCAGGCCACTGCAGATATTCTCTGAATTGCTCAGGTAACATGCCTGGGTAGGGGTCAGGCCTAATGGAGTATAAATACTCCTGCAGATGAACCTGGCCCCTATGGATGGAAGTCAGCTGGGCAAAGAGATGCTGATGATGCTGATGGAGTACTGGGTCTGTTGGTGCTGCTGGTGGTTCCTGCTGCTGCTCCTCCTCAACCTCCTCATAAGGCGTGCAGTAGGTCTCAATGTATCCGCTGGTCATAGGTCGTTGGATTCGAATCGTGGGGTTCATATCCACACCCCTAGATCTGCAGAGGGCAGTGATGAGTGCGGGGAAACCTAAGCTGATCCTGGTAGTGGGAGTGCGGCGTGTGATGGTGGAAATGAAATCAACTATCTTCTGGGTGATGACCCTGGAGATATCAACATTTCCGCCTGTGAGGATGGTATGGATGAGGTATGCCACTGGCATCTGAATGTCAGAGACATGGTCAGTAGGTGTGACATTAGCAAGGATCAGCACAGTCCACATCCTTGCTAAGGCCGCCATGTGTCGCCTGTAGATGCGAGCAACCTGTTCTGAAGAATTCCTTTCGAAGGAATATCCTGGTAAGCGCAGAGTCTGGGCAGTGACTAAATCCATAAGATCAAAGCCACCAATCCCCACCTCTCTCATCCGGAGCTGATACTGGCACTCCATCTGATCTCTGTCTATGGGTGCAGGATACTGCAGCAATGCATTGATTGTGGCGCAATCAAATCTAATCTCAATGCCCCTCACAATCGATACTCTGTCTGGTCCATGGGCATTGGCATAGAACTCCCTTACCACAGTAGGATCAAAATGACTGTTTGGGCTGCTGAGGCGCACCCAGTTCCTCCCATAGATCACTGATCTGAACTCCTCATACTCGCGTGGATGGAGTCGGACAGGTCTCTCCTTGATGAAGTTACAGTCCTGTATGTCACTGTAAGCTTTTGCAGCTTTGGGGTCCCGAAACCTGTGAGGGTCAAAATCAATCTCCTCATGTGGTGGCTGACGGGGTCTCTTGCCCTTCTGGGCCCCACTCCTAGAAGTGCCTCCTCTACTGCCTATCTTTGTGCGTGTCATCTGCAATATTTGTTACCAAAAATTATTTATGCAACAAAATAGATTATACAAAATTAATTGATTAAATGACCAATTTAATTCAATAATTGAGATAATCATCAAATTAATTATTTGCACAAATTTTTGATTTTAAAATTACCTCTTCATTAATTAATTAATTTATTAAGACATGCAGAAATGATCAGTTAAAGCAAGCCCTAATTAATTATTTAATAACAAAGAGTAGGTAACAAATATTAATGCTCAAAAATCATGTTATTAGAAAACATGCATGAAAGCATAATTTTTTTTATTCTGGTCATGCAAAAATATTATATGTTTTATTTAAGCAAGCATACACTAAAAATAAATAATTTGCAATAAACTATTGAGCATTTTTAAAAACTACCACCTAATATGTCTAAGTAAGTCCTAGCAGCATGCATACTAAACTTAAGGCTTTTCTAAACAAATATTTCTATCCTAAAGTGTCCTAAAAGCCTAAGTCTCTACCCTAAAATTTCTAAAAAAATAAGGACTCAAATCAAAATTCTGATCGGTGCAAAAAGTTTAAAATACAATAAACATACCTGGTATTGCCTCAGAAATGGTAAAAGTAGGGGTATGTGAGCAGAAACAACAAAAATGGTAGTTAGGATTTTAGAGAATCGGGGAAGGATTTTGAAATTTTGAAAATTTCGCAATCTCCCCCGTAAAAATAGGCTGAGCGCGCATGTGTGTTGCACCTGCGCTTAGCGTGGGTGCAGCGCGTGTCTTCCAGTGGAGACGAAGCGTTTCGCATGTGCTGCATTATGCGCTTAGCGCATATGGAGCGCGCGTGCGCTTTATCTGCGCCAAGCGCATGATAAAGCGTACATGCCCAATTTTTCTTCCTTTTTGCTGTTTCCATTCATTTTACCCTTTACTATACCCTTTCCTAATCTACACAGGTAGAGACTCAATAAGAAAATACAAAATAAAAATAAAATAACTAAATAAATTAAAAATAAAAAAAATGTTGGGTTACCTCTCAGGAAGCGCTTTGTTTAACGTCTCTTAGCTTGACGCCTGGCTCTTTTTGTGTTTTCATGGTGGCCTTAATTGGAGGATGATGGTTGATTCTGTGCCATTCCTTCCTTTAAAATCCCATCCTCCAATCCACTTGTTTCTTGTTTCTGCTTCTCTGCCTTCTTCTTCAGTAGCTGATAGTGTTCTTTTCCTCTTTTTGAACCCCCAAACATTTTCTGGATGCTTTACCCTCATTCTTGGTTTCCTCAAAAATTTGGAAACCTTCTTTTTCCTCTTTGTTTCTTGATCTTCAATCAAGATTCCTTTCTTTTTGTCCTTCTGCAGCCTTGCTTGGAATTGATAGATCCCATCAGTAGGATCTTTTTCAATCTGTTGTGGAGGTTGTAGGATCTTGGGGCTCCCCTTATCAATATGAAAGGTGATCCTTTCATCCTTTGAACTTACCTGGTACTCCCCTTTATCAATATCAACAATCAGCTTGGCAGACTTCATAAAAGGTCTTCCCAATATGAGTGGGACATCAGCGTCCACTTCTTCTATCTTTGCAATGATGAAATCTACTGAGTACACAAATTTGTCCACTCTAACAGGCAAATCTTTTATAATCCCATAAGGGCTTTGAGTAGACTTGTTTACGAACAGTAGTTCTACATCAGCAGGCTTGACCTTCACATCACTCAACTTGTTAAAATACGTAAGCGGCATCAAATTGATGCTCGCTCCAAGATCCAATAAAGCATGAGTGGTAGGTAAATTTTTTATATTTAATGGGATAGTGAAGCTACCTGGGTCAAGCGCTTTTTCTATGATAACAACCTCATTGGGTACCTTCTCTTTTTCTTCAACATCTGTCACTGTCTCTTGACTTTCCTCTATCTCACATGGTTCATGGACTTTTTCTTCTTGGGATAACTGATCCTCTAGGATAATTTCCTCATCTACCTCACTTTCTTCTGACTGATTGCCATCGGTAGCAATCAAATGACACTGTTCCTTGGGGTTGGTAAGAGTATGCGCTGAAAAGTGGCTCTTCTTGAATTCTCCCATATCTTGTGCTAACTGGCCCACTTGATGTTCCAACGCCTTGAGTGATGCATCATTGTTCTTTTTATACGCTTCAAAGCCTGATATGAATACATCAATCTTTTCCTCCAACCTTGAAATCTTGTCATTCACTGAAGGTTGTTGCTGCTGGTAAGGAGTTTGTCTATTCCCACCATTCTGACCCCATCCAGAATTGGCTTGGTTGTTCCTCCATCCTTGAGAATAGTAGTTATTGTTGTTGTTGGAGAAACTTCCTTGCCCCCTCTGATTTCCCATGAAATTGACTTGTTCTGTTTGTGTTTCTTGAAAAGAACATTGACCATTTGCATGGTCTCCTCCACAGAAGTCACAGTTCATTGGTTGGGTCTGAATTGGTTGAGTATGGATGGCCTTTAGTTGTTGAGGGAGTGCTTCCAGAGATTTTCTGAGTGCCTCTAGTTGCCTTTTGAGTAGTTTCTGTTCAGCTAGGATGGAATCATTGGAGTTGAGCTCTAGCATTCCCTTTGTTTGCATTTGTACTGGTTGCCTTCCATGTTGAGCCTGTTGGTCATTATGAGCCATGTTTTCAATGATCATCACAGCTCTTTCTGGTTCCACGGACAAGATAGTCCCTTCTGCTGAAGCGTCAATGAAGGATTTGGAATCTGGTCTGAGTCCTTTGCAAAACATATTCAATTGAGCAATATCTTCGTAACCATGATTCAGGCATTTCCTTAGCAGGGTTTTGTATCTTTCCCAGGCTTCATAGAGTGACTCATTTGTTCCTTGCATGAAAGAGGATATTTCTGCTTTTGCTTGGATGTGCTTTCCTGATGGAAAGAATCTATTCAAGAACTTTTCTTCCACGATATCCCAAGTATGCAAGCTTTGATTTGGATGAGACTTCAACCATTCTTTTGCTTTACCTACCAAAGAGAAAGGAAAAAGACATAAATATACAGATTCTAAATCTCCTTCTTCAAATCCCATAGTGCCTATCAATTCATAGAAATTAGAGAGATGATTATATGGATACTCATGATCCCATCCTGCGAATTGATTTGCATTTATGAGGTTGAGATGAGCAACTTTCAACTCCAAGGTCCTTACAGTTGTGGGTAGCACGATGCTGGAATGATAGCGAGTGCCTTGATTTCTGACATAATCCCCTAAAGTCCTTCTGGTTTGTGTTCCTGCCATATCTTGAGGTTCGTCTGTTATTATCCTCCTTCTTCTTCTTTGGCTTCTTTTTTTCCTGGTTGTCCCCTCTATTTCTGGATCAAAGATCAGTTGCTTTGGAGACACCTGGCTTCTTAAAAGCATAAACAAAGAATCTAGAGATTGGATGAGATAACAGACAAATAAATATTTTTTTATAATAAAAAAAATAAAATTCGAAAATAAAAAAAAAGAAATTTAAAATTTAAAATACACTTTTTTTTTAAAATTTTGAACAATTGAAAATTCAATCTTCTAAAACTATACAAATTGAGACACCGCTCCCCGGCAACGACGCCAAAAATTACTCGATGGATTCCTGGAAAGTGTACCAAAAGTCCAGCAGTAATAGTAGTAAGTAAGATATCGTATCCACAGGGAGCAGTTTTAATTTGTAAAGTTTAGTGATCGATATTTCAAGAAAAGAATTTAACAATGAGATTGGTTGTATGCAGAATAATAAACAACAGATAACTGAGATGAGAAAAGGATACTTGGATTAGGATTTGACTTCGTTTCATCTCCCCCCTCGTGTATGCGAATCCCTTCTTTTAATTATGATTATACTTGTAATTACCTTAGCATTGTCTAACTACAAAAATTATAAGGCATGCCTAGAAATTATCGTACCCGCAAATTCCCCTATAACACCATAATTAAACGCCAAAAGCTATTCTCTACAGGAGTTCAAAGTGGCTTGGCGACCCCGAACATTCCCCGTATTTTGCAATCGGCGCTATCAATTTAATCCATACCTTCCTATCGAACAACTATGAAGGGGTGTGTCACTCACCGAACACTTCAATCGCAGCGAAGAACTATAGTACAATATGAACCAAACGAGTATCTTCAGCAATCGGAGATTAAGCTTCATAGACAGCTCTATGCTTACCTAACTCTAATACTAGCCGAAGTTCCACATTTTGTATCCAGAGCACTAGCCTACCACCCCGACGCATACGCGGAGGCAATGCATTACAAACAACATAAAGATACAGATAAATTACAAATAGGGAATCATAATTAAAAACAAGAGAATTCTCATACACTTGGGGATTGAATCTACTACATCAAATCCTACTGGAGAGCTTAGCTACTCATGGTAGCCATTACAAACCACTGAAGAATCTGTCACCTTCTTCAATCCTAGAGCTTCTCTCTCTTTCTCTGTTATTCTGTTGGGTCTCTCGGACCTCTGCAAAGGGTTCTATTTATAGAGTTGGAAAACCCTAATTCTGCTCCGAGAAGTCAATCTGGATCTAGGTTAAGAAGCTGCTGTGCAACATCCGCTTTATGTGCGCTTAGTGCGCATGAAGCCTAGTCAATCTGCTGCTACGCTCCATGTGCGCTTAGCGCAGGTGGAGCCTGATCAATCTAGATTTGCGCTCCACATGCGCTTAGCGCGAGTGAAGCGTTTTACACGCTGCAGCTTTCCTTCAAATCTTGATCTAACTTCTGGATCTCTTTCTGATCTTATCTGGGTTTCCTTTATCCCTTTATCTGAGTTGTTTTTTTATTTACTTGACTTGGATTTGAATTGAAGAGGTTATCTGCAAGATGCTCTGATTATCTTCTCTTTATTTAAATTCTGAATCTGCAACAACCTTCTTTCTGATGCTATTTTCTCTCTCATTCCAAATCTCCTGTAAATCTGCATAAAATAACAGATTTCTATTCAAAATAGCATCATATTCAAATTTGAACCAAATAAATACAAATATTGTAAATATTAATAAAAAGGGATATTTTGGGGCATAAATTACTATTTTAACCTTGATAAGTGTAATAAAAACTATATGAAAATAACGCTAATTTTACACTTATCATTATAGTACTAACATCTACCAGAATCTTCGTTCCTAGCATAGTGGTTTCTAGGGCTTGGAAAGAACCATCTTTGGCAGAGATATCCATAGCGTTTCTCCAGAATTCAATGACACTCTGTTCGTACCAAGCATAACTAGTTGTTAAGAAGAAGTTGGTCTAGCCAGCACCATCAAAGTTTTCATAGACGTTGATACCCCAAGCCTTGAGTTCATCGAGGTCGATGGTCTTAGATGGAACAATTTGTCCTCCAACAAACTTAGTTGCCTTCTTGCGAGCCATGAGAACTTGAAATGACGAAGGTGAAGTCACAGAGAGAAAACCTAGAATGCAAGAAACCCTTGAACAGTATTTCAGAGAGGTGAGAGAAAAGCGTAGCTTCCAAAAAGCGTTAATCCTTCTCCTTAAATAGGTTTGAGACACCTTTATGATGGCGATTGCAGTTTTGAACATCGTGCAAGTGTACAGAGAGAAGTTGCTCAGAGAGTGGGAAACCCAAACGTTTCAGCTTGCCACGTCATCAGACTTAGTGCTTCAGACACACATTAAACATTTAGATGATGCATGTTCAGATGCATGTTCAGATGAATGTTCAGACAAAGCATATTCAGATGCATGTTAATATGAGTTTATCACAGGCTATTCAGACAAAGCCAAAATATTCAAATTATCTCTAATGAACTTAAATCTATCTTCAGCAAGAGGCTTTGATAATATATCAGCCCATTGATGGTCAGTATCAATGAACTGTATATCAAAAACTCCTTTCTGAACATAGTCTCTAATGAAATGATGCTTGATTTCTATATGCTTTGCCCTAGAATGTTGAATAGGATTCTTAGACAGATTAATAGCACTAGTATTATTACACATTACAGGAATACATGATGAATTAATGTTAAAATCTTCTAACTGATACTTAACCCATAACAGTTGTGAACAACAGCTGGCAGCTGCAATGTATTCAGCTTCTGCTGTTGAGAGTGCTATCGTGCTTTGCCTTTTGCTGGACCAGCTTATCATGTTGTCAACAATGAAATGACATCCTCCACTGGTTGATTTTCTTTTAGTTCTATCTCCAGCAAAGTCAGCATCACAGAATCCAACTAACCTGCAATCCTTACTCTTCTTATAGCAAAGACCAAGATTTGTAGTACCTTTCAAATATCTAAAAATTGCCTTTACAACTTTGTAATGAGAAACTCTTGGATCTGATTGAAATCTAGCACAGACAAAAACAATGAACATGATATCAGGTCTGCTAGCTGTTAGGTATAGTAGTGATCCAATGATTCCTCTGTACAAAGTTTGATTTACTGGTTCTTCCCCTTCATCCTTGTTTAGTACATTAGAAGGATGCATAGGAGTTGTCATGGGCGTGCAATCATGCATGTTAAACTTCTTAAGCATTTCTTTTGTATATTTCTCCTTATGGATCCATATACAGCCAGATTGCTGCTTGATCTGAAGTCTCAGAAAGAACTTAAGTTCTCCCATCATGCTATTTTCAAACTCAGATTGCATAAGCTCAGAGAACTCCTTGCATAATGAAGAATCAGTAGAACTAAAAATAATGTCATCCACATATATCTGAACAAGAATGAAATCTTTGTTAGACATTTTTCTAAAAAGAGTTGTATCTACTTTCCCTCTTTCAAAACCATTTTGGATCAAAAAGTTGCTCAATCTGTCATACCAAGCTCTTGGAGCTTGTTTTAGACCATAGAGAGCCATTTTCAGTTTGTAAACATGTTCAGGAATAGCAATGTCTTCAAAACCTGGTGGTTGTCTAACATAGACCTCTTCCTCAATAAAACCATTGAGAAAAGCACTCTTAACATCCATTTGATATAGGGTGATGCCATTATTTACTGCATAAGAGAGTAAAATTCTAATTGCTTCAAGTCTAGCTACTGGAGCAAAGGTTTCAGTAAAATCAATACCTTCTTGCTAATTGTATCCTTGAGCAACAAGTCTTTCCTTGTTTCTGACCACTTTACCTTCTTCTGACAGCTTGTTTCTATATAGCCATTTGGTTCCTATAATAGATTTCCCATGGGGTTTAGGCACAAGTGTCCAGACATCACTTCGAGCAAATTGATTTAGCTCTTCTTGCATGGCTAGGATCCACCCTTCATTATGCAAAGCTTCCTCGATATTTTTGGGTTCAATCTCAGAAAGAAGTGCAAGATTGTTCATGCCTCTGAATTTTGACCTTGTTTTCACTCCTTTTGATGTATCTCCAATAATTTGCTCTTTTGGGTGATTAGACTTGTATCTCCAATCACGAATATGAGGGAATACATTCTCAGTCTGAGACTCAACAATGTTGGTCTGAGAAGATCCAAGTTCAGATACAGGTTTAGAATTGTCCTCAGATGGTTCTTCAGATTTCGCTTCTGGGTTCAGCTCCATACCTGCAAAATCATTTTCCAGATCATATAGTTCCCTATCAGTCTCTTTATAGTCATTGAATTTTACATGGATTGATTTTTCTATTATTAAGGTTCTGGAGTTATACACTTTGTAGGCCTTTGCAGTTTCAAAATATCCAATGAAAAATCCTTTGTCTGACTTAGCATCAAATTTTCCTAAGTCATCTTTAGTGTTGAGTATGAAACACTCACATCCAAAGATATGAAAGTAGGTAATATTGGGTTTTCTTCCTTTCCACAATTCATATGGAGTTCTTTTGAGAAATGGTCTTACCAAAATTCTGTTCTGAAGGTAGCATGCTGTGTTAACAGCTTCTGCCCAGAAGGATCCTGGTAGATTGCTTGAGATGAGCATGGTTCTACCCATTTCCTGCAAGCTTCTGTTCTTTCTCTCAACTACCCCATTTTGCTGAGGAGTTCTTGCCACTGAGAAATTGTGTGAGATCCCATTCTCATCACTGAACATTCTAAAGCTTGAGTTTTCAAACTCACCACCATGATCACTTCTGATTGCAGATATGCAGATTCCTTTTTCATTCTGCAGCTTCCTACAGAACTTTGTGAAATTCTCAAATGTTTCCTCTTTGCTTCTGAGGAATATAACCCATGTAAATCTTGTATAGTCATCAACAATGACCAATCCATACTTCTTCTTGCTAAGACTTTCAGTTCTAGTAGGACCAAACAAGTCCATGTGAAGTAGTTCTAATGGTCTGTTAGTGGAAACAACATTTTTGCTTTTGAAAGAGTTTCTAGTTTGTTTCCCTTTCAGACAGTGTTCACATAAAATATCAGATTTGTATGAGAGCTTTGGTAAGCCTTTAACCAGATTGTGTTTGGTTAGCTTTGAGATTAATCTTAAGCTGGCATGTCCAAGTTTCTTATGCCAAATCTGTTTTTCATCTTCCATGGAAATGAAGCACTTCACATTTTGAATTGCAAGTTCTTCTAGATCAATTTTGTACACATTGTTGTGTCTTTTAGCAGAGAAAAGAACTTGATCCGAAGAGTCTTTGACTATGCAACCTTCTTTGGTGAAGGACACAATATATCCACTATCACATAATTGACTTATGCTTAAGAGATTGTGTTGTAATCCTTCAACTAGAAGTACATTTTTGATAAGGGATAGAGGAGTCATACCTACTGTCCCTATGCCAGTGATCTTCCCTTGTTGATTTCCACCAAAGGTGACCACTCCTTCGGCCTTGGGTTTAAGGCTTTGGAACAAACACTTTTCTCCCGTCATGTGTCGCGAGCATCCACTGTCCAGGTACCACTTGTGGTGTATCCTTTGTTCTATTAAACACATCTGCAACAGGAACAATCAAAGTTTTAAGTACCCTTACCTTCTTGGGTCCTCTTTTGTTAGCATTGGGTTTATCTTTCCTTCTGTGTCTACACTTAGACCTATCATGTCCAGGTTTACCACAGTTGAAACACCCATTTCCTTTGTTTGGACCATCATTTGGCACGTTAAATATTAATGATTCAGAAGAAGATGAGTCTGAGTAACCTAGTCCACTTTTGTCTAAGGCCTGTTTCTGAGATCCTAATAATCTGTTTAGATTATCAGTGCCTTTAGCAAATCTGGCTAGATCCAGAGTTAGTTCCTTGACCTTGTTTTGGAGTTTTTTGTTCTCCTTAACAAGATTTTCAGAACCACTTGGATCTTGTTGAAGTAGCCTTTCCTTCAGAGCATGATTTTCTATTTATAATTTTTCATTTTCTACAGACATTTCAGAAAATGCTCTTGGAAGTTCTCTAAACTCATGAAAGAGTTCTCTGCTACTTTCAACAAGGTCATCATACTGATCTTGCAAGGTTTGTGGTATTACCTCAGAGTCTGAGCTGTCTGAGGATGGTAGACTTGCCATCAGACACAAGTTGGCTTCTTCTGAAGTGGAGTCATCCAGATCTTCCCATGTGGCCATTAGCCCTTTCTTTTTCTTGAAGAAAGTTTTCTTCTGGAAAGTTGGCTTCTTTAGCTTAGGGCAATCAGTCTTTACGTGTCCTGGCTGTTTACATTCAAAACAGGTGACTTTGTCAGTATTTAAGGAATCTCTACCTGACTTACCTTGCCTGGATGTGGAAGGTTGAAACTTTTTGAATTTTCCTTTATTTTGCAACATCTTCTTGATTTTTCTGTTGAGAAGAGCAAGATCATCATCTTCTGAGCAGCCTTCAGACTAAGTATCACTATCTGAGGTGTCTTGTGCCTGCATAGTTTTCACGCTACCATGCCTGGGCTGTCTGACTTTGGAGTTCATGATGGTGTTCTGGCAAGCGAACCACAAAACCAGCAGTATAATAGTAAGTAAAAGTATCGTATCCACATGGAACGGTTATTTATGTAGAACGAAATCGTATTTATCAAGGGAAAGAAATAGTTTAGAGAGTATGATTGCAGAATGGTAAGAAAGTAGACAATTAATTGGAATTGGAAAGGTAGAGTTAGAGACACTTTACTTGGATCAGGATTGGATTTCATCTCATCACACCCATTGTGCATATAAAGACTACTTATTTATGTTGGTATACTCTATAAAATATGTAGACAAACTTTATTGCTAAGACCCCGAGTTACCAGCAGCCTCACACACTCAAAGGTAATCCATGCCGGCTCTCCCAGGCGACAGGCTTACCCTCGGCTTATTTTGCTCTCTTTTGTTCTGTTTGTAAAGAATTAATTGAAATACGTGGCCCTATGAACTGAATATACCTTCACTCCAGTATTGTCACTACCTTCACTCATTAGATATACTCACCTCTCGACTCCAGGATTGACAAACAATTAACCCTTTGCTATCGATACTAAGGCCTATCCTCTAAACGCCTTCGCTAGAGTACTCACACTACCCATTGCTCATTAGTAACGCTCATGTTTCAGTCACAGAGTATCGAGTAATCTTATTCAATCAGAGAGTGAGTTTCTTCAGAATCCGCTCCCCCACTCTCACTCCTAATCTAAACTATAAGAATAGAAAAGATTAGCCTATAACTCCAGACGCAAGCGTGGGAATTAGGAATAAACACAGAATAAAACTGCCACCATTATAGATAGGGACCTTATTGACACAATAATATAGCATTTATATACACTCAAGGATAGAATCGATTACATCCAATCCCACTGGAGAGTTAACTACATGAAGTAGCCATACAAACCATCGAAGACGCTGTCACCATCTTCAATCCTCGTGAAGCGCTCCTCCTCTCCTACTCTAAACTTAGCTAGAATACATTACAAATTCACTAAATTTGTAACTTCCTAACCTCGTCCCCCTTAGGACTGACGCAAGAGGTTTCTATTTATAGATAAGGAAAGACAAAGCAAATTTGGGAAGAGATCTTCTTAAAAACAGCAACTGGGACGTGATCTGCGTGTTCCGCGCTTCAAGCTGCGCTACAGCGCAGGCTGTAGCGCAGGTTCCAGAGAGTTGCGCTTCACCTGCGCTATAGCGCGGGGTGAAGCGCAGCTAGCGTCTTCAGCTTCAACTTTCCTCTTTTAATTTGTTGATCTCTCCCCGAGACTGGTTTTCGCTTGTTTGCCTTTCCTTGTTTCCCTTTATTTTCTGATATCTTTATATTTATTGTACAATCCTTGTTTATTTGGGAAGCTTGTCTGCAATATCTTTGATTGATTGGCTCTGATCTCCTCATTAATGATTCAAATTTTCTTCACATCTTTAATTAATTGTCTTCAATCAATCTGCAATCTTGCATAAATCCTCCTCATTTAATGCCATTTAATTTCTGAATTGAATCTTTGCAAGAATCCTGCAAAAATCAGCAATAAATCTATTAAAATAGCATCAAATTCAAAACTAGGATTAATAAATACGAATTATTAAATATTAAATAAAAAGGGATAAATATGGGGTAAAATTACCATTTTTTCCTTGATAAGTGAAATAAAATATATACTAATTTATCAACTATTTTTCACTTATCAAATTCCCCCCAACTTGAATTCTTGCTTGTCCTCAAGCAAGAGACCTCTTTGCATTCACAATCAATTCTAATCCCTAGTGTATTTTTACAAAAACAAAAACTAATCCAAGGTAATCATCCCTCAACTCCTTCCTAAGCAGAAGTCACTTTCCAACCATAAGAAAAAATCAGAATCAAGAGATATTACCAATCAACAGTTAGGATAGAAATACAAGCACCAATTAAACTTTCTCAAAAAATAGCAATTAAAGCAGTAAGTGATAAACCAAGGAAATCTCTCATTCTCACGGGTAAGTGTTTCCCTCAATCATTTTCACCCACTGTTGAACAACTAGAATTCATAGTCGTTTCCAAGGTCTGAACCTGCAAGCAGTTAGTATGGATCAAAAGGTCTTTCTTTAGGTTGTAATGAGGCTGGGCTATCAAGAAACATGGTTTTTCTGGATATTCAAAGAACACTTTGAATAGAGAGCATCTTGTGGTTGTGCTTTGGAACTTCTCTCAATTCACCTGATGATTCTTGAATGGTCACCCTTTTTCAGCTTTGGTCTCTTCTTTTGAAGAATTTTCTCCCCCCTACTTATTTATTTTCCACACTTTGTGCAGATTTTTTATTTATTTAATTTTTTTTTGACATAACATAGAGAACAATATAGAACTTATTTTTGGTGGGGGAGAATCCTTTCTTTGTGATTCCTTATGCCTTTTCTTGGATTCCTTGTGACCAACCTCTTTATCAATTGCTTGTCCCATTTTGTTGTGGTGCACCTTGCTCTCTATCCCAAGTGTTAAGGGACATGGTATGATCATTTATCATTGATAATGATAATGGCTAGGGTGCATCAAAAGAAACATTAAAAGCTCAATTGGGCAATCAATAATTGGAAAAATTAATGCAGGGTTGGCTATTTGGCACTGAGCAAAATATTAGAATCACAAAATTGTGCCTGGATCACTTCCATACCTTCTACCAGCAAGACAATTTTCAGAAACTTAAGCAATAACAGTTGACAAGCAACGGTGAAAAGCTCTTAATATAAGTGTTTAAGTGTTTAGGGTTATCATCTCACCAGTTAGGCTAAAATTTCCTTGCTAAAGCACTTACTGGATTTAATAAACTACCCTGATAGGTTCTCTTGAGAAGTACCCTACTCCTAACTGATTATGGAATTAATCACAAGACCCTACATCTTTCCTAGATTGGTTAGTTAAACTACTTATTTACAGAGAATTAGAATAAATTACCTTGATTCCTAATCCTAAAAAAAATTTTAAAATTTTTCACAAACTAACAGGATAAGTACTGCATGATATATATATATGGGATATGGTTGGATACAGTACAAATCAAAGAGAAATAAAATAAGAAAGATAAGAAAATAAAAAGAAAAAGAAAGAAAAAAGAAAGAAAAACACCAAATAAAGAAGAAAATGACTAGTCTGCTCTGTGGTCATGGTCCATGTCTACTGCTCCAGCTACACCATCCCCCCTGGAGAAATAGGCCTGTCCCCAAGCCACTGTAAGTACTCCTGAAAGGATGAGCGGAGCATGGGGTCTATACCGGACTGGTAATGGTGTTCTGGAAGTGTAATGCAGATCGGTATAGGGTGGTCATCTGGCCCATCATATGAATGTTTTGGGCCTCAATACGCTGCAACTGGACTGGGTCAAGGAACTCTGCTGCTGCTGGTGGTAGTGGTGGTGGCTGTTGTACTGGGTGTGGCTGTTGCTGCTGCTCATCCTCAACCCCCAACTCTGCAGCTACAATACGGTTATCTTCAATGTAAGCTCTATCCATGGGAGGTAGAATGCGAACTGTAGGGTTCACCCCAACCCCCCTAGACTTGCAGAGTGCGGTGATCAAAGATGGGAAGCCAAGTCGGATCCTGGAGTTGGGTGTCCTACGGTATATTGCAGTGACATACTCCCCAATCTTCTTTGTGATGATCTGAGAAACGTCGATCACCCTTCTGGAAAGGATAGTGTAGATGAGGTGGGCCATGGGCATAACAATATCAGAAACATGCCCTGTGGGGTAGATGTTGGCAAGTACCAACACTTTCCACATATGTGTAATACTCCTCATATCCCTCCTGTGGATCCTAGCAGCATGTTTGTACTTGTTCCTCTCAAAGGAACGTCCTGGGAGGCAGAGAAGCTGAGCAGTCTCCAAGTCTAATGGCTCATTGTCGTTGTTACCAACGGTCTCTATCCTGTCCTGGTACTGGCAATCAACCAGGTCTCTGTTCTCCTCAATCGGGTGTCCAAGCAGTGCATTGATTGCATCGCAATCAAAGCGGATCACCTGTCCTCTCACATAGGACTCCTACCTGATGTTAATGTCCTGATCTCTAACAGCGTTGGCATAGAACTCCCTAACAATGTCAGGGTCAAAGTACTCATCAGGCTTGCTGAGGCGGTCCCAACGCCTCCTATGAATCTCCGCAGAAAACTCCTCGTACTCCCCCTCTTCAAGGAGCACTCGTCTCTCCTTGATGAACTTACAGTCTGCAATATCAGTATATGCTTCAAAGGTCTTAAGATCCTGAAAGCAGAAAAGATCAAAAGCAAGTTCCCTCTGGGGAGCCTTCCCCTTGGTACCCCCTGTGCCCTATCTAGAGGAACTAGAGGCTCTAACGTACTTTGTGCGAGGCATCTGCAAAAGAGAAATAAATCAAAATAATTATGCATCATAATATTTAATTATTCAAAATTAAGAAATTAAATGGCCAATTTAATTTCAAAGATCAGAATAAATAACCAAACAATTGTGCATAAAAATTTGATTTTATTAATTACCCAATTAATGCCAATTAATTAATTAAGACATGCTAAAGTGATCAATTAAAGCAGTCCTAAACAATCCTAATCAGGCAAAAGTGAGAATTAAATTCATGCTAAAAAATCATATTATCAGCAACATGCAATAAGGCATAATTAATTTAATTAAAGCATGCAAAAATATCAGGATATTATAAGCATACATGCATCAACAAAATTAATTTGCAGAAATCATTGAGCACTTTTCAGAACTACCACCAAAGCAAACAGACTGTTCCATCCACATGCAAACTATTTTTAAGCATTTTTCATTACTCATTTTCTTCCTAAAAGGTCCTAAACTTTTAAACTAACTACTCTAAAGCTAAGCTCAAATAAAGCGAAAAATCAAAATTCCAATCGGTTAGAAAGGAAGAAAACTATAAAAACATACCTGAGATGAAGTCAGAAACTGAAAAGGAGGCTGTATGAGTGAGAAACAGGCAAGAAAAGGGTAAGGAATATCAGAGAAAACAAGGGAGGGAAGTTCAAACGTTCACGTCTTTTCAAATTTAAAGACGATACCTGCGTTTCACTCTGCACTATAGCGCAGAGTGGAGCGCGCATCACCACAGAAGGTGAAGCGTGCCGCTGCGCTTCATCCTGAGCTATAGCGCAGGCTGAAGCGCAGCTTCCAGTAACTCTCTGCTTCTACTACTCCTACCTAATTTCATGAAATTTTTAATTTACAACCTCAATTCAACAGCTTCTTATTCTCACAGGTAATTCCTAAGACTAAAAAATTACTGAAATAAAATTAAAAACTTACAAACATTGGGTTGCCTCCCAGGAAGCGCTTGTTTAACGTCTTCTAGCTCGACGCCTGGTATTGTAACTTCCTTAAGGTCGCCTCAAGTGGAGGATGATGTTGGTTTCCATGCCAGTTCTTCCTTTAAGCTCCCATCCTCTATGCAAATTAGTGACTCTTCCTTCATTGTCACTACCTTCCTCCGTGTCTGATGTTGATCGCTTCTTCCTTTTAAACTTGAATTCCCAGATAGACTCTGGGGCTTTTACTCTCATTTTTGGCTTCCTGAGAAATCCGGAGCCTTGCAATTGCGGAGAGTTTTGGGAAGTGGCATTCTCTTGTTGTAACAGGGGTATTCCCCTATCAATATGAAACACAATGGTTTCATCCTTTGCAGCTATTGCAAACTTCCCTCGATCAACATCGATGATCATTCGAGCAGCCTTCATGAATGGTCTTCCCAAGATAAGGGGGATATCAGTATCCTCCCTTGCTGTCTCTGCAACGTAGAAATCTACCATGTATGCAAATTTATCTACTCTTATTTCAACATCCTCAATTATTCCATGTAAACTTTGAGCAGATTGATTTGCAAGAAGTAGTTGCACGTTAGCAGGCTTGACCTTCACATTACTCAACTTATTAAAATACGATAGCGGCATCAAATTGATGCTCGCTCCAAGATCTAATAAAGCATAAGTTGAGGGTAGATTACCAAGAGATATGGGTATAGTGAACTTACCTGGGTCAAGTGACTTACTTGTGACTAAGACCTTCTCTTCATGCAGTTCTTCTTTTAGTTGGGCCACTTTATCCTCATCTTGATGAACTGCTTCCTCTTGAGATGCTTGTTCTTCAAAGACGATCTCAACTTCCTTATCAGGATCCTCCTCCTCTGACTCGTTGCCATCAGTAGCAATCAAGTTGCATTGAGCCTTGGGATTTGTTTGGGTCACAGCTGAGAAGTGTTGTTGTCTATGTTCTGCCATCTCTGCTGCTAGCTGACCCACTTGATTCTCTAAAGTCTTGATTGATGCCTCAGTTGTTGTCTTGAATCCAGTAAATCCTTGTACTAAAGTATCAATCTTTGACTCCAGAGAATTCAGCTTATCGTAAGTTGAAGGTTGCTGCTGATAGGGTGGTTGTCTTCCTCCATTCTGATTCCAACCAGAGTTAGCTTGGTTATTTCTCCATCCTTGAGAGTACTGGTTATTGTTATTGGAGAAATTTCCTTGCCTTCCCTGATTCCCCATGAACTTGACTTGCTCAGGTTGCGTCTCTTGGATTGTGCATTGACCATTTGGATGGTCTCCTCCACAAAAGTCACAAATCAATGGTTGGGTAGGAACAGGTGATGAGTAGACAACTTTGAGTTGTTGGGGCAGTGCTTTCAAAGTATCAGTCAGTGCTTCTATTTGACGTTTGATGAGCTTATTCTCTGCTAATAGAGCATCGTTCTGATTCAATTCTAACATTCCCCTTTTTAATTGTGCAGGCTGCCTCCCACTCTGAGCTTGTTGGTCATTCATGGCCAAGTTGTTGATGATCTGTAGAGCTTGATCAACTTCTGCGGACAAGATTGTTCCTCCTGCTGCAGCATCGATAAATGATTTGGAGTCTGGATGTAGCCCTTTACAGAACATGTTGAGTTGGGCTATGTCTTCGAATCCATGGTTAGGATATTTGCACAGAAAGGACTTGAATCTTTCCCAAGCTTCATAGAGTGACTCATCATCCTTTTGTCTGAAAGTTGATATCTCTGCTTTGGCTTCTATTTGCTTCCCTGATGGGAAGAATCTAGTCAAGAATTTCTCCTCAACCACACCCCAATTAGTCAGACTCTGGTTTGGGTGTGACTGTAGCCATTCCTTAGCTTGACCTATCAAAGAGAAAAGAAATAAGCGTAAGTACACAGATTCTAAACTTCCGTCATCAAACCCCACAGTGCCAATCAATTCATAGAAATTAGAAAGATGAAAGTTTGGATTCTCATGATCCAATCCTGCGAATTGATGTGCGCTAATTAGATTCAGATGTGCAGTCTTCAACTCCAAGGTTCTTGCATTGGGTGGTATTAAAATGCTAGAGTGATATCGTGGTCCTTGATGGAAGATGTAATCTCCTAAGGTTCTTCTCACTGGATTTCTTTCTTCAGCCATATTTTTGGGTTCCTCAACAAATAACCTTCTTCTCCTCCTTCTTGAATTTCTACCTCTGTTCCGCCGAGACGTCTTGTCGATTTCTGGGTCGAATAGTAGTTGATTAGGAGTCGCCTGACCTCTTAAAAGCATAAACAAGAAACTTGGAAAAGGGTAAGTGTTGAAGATATTTTTATTTTAATAAAAGAAAACAATAAAATTCCTAAAAATTTAAATCCTAAAAAAAAAGAAAAATAAATAACTAAACAAAATAAATAAGATAAATCTTGATAAATAGACCTCAGGGTTCTACACAAATTAGAACTGTTCCCCGGCAACGGTGCCAAAAATACTTGATGGTGTTCTGGCAAGCGAACCACAAAACCAGTAGTATAATAGTAAGTAAAAGTATCGTATCCACAGGGAACGGTTATTTATGTAGAACGAAATCGTATTTATCAAGGGAAAGCAATAGTTTAGAGAGTATGATTGCAGAATGGTAAGAAAGTAGACAATTAATTGGAATTAGAAAGGTAGAGTTAGAGACACTTTACTTGGATCAGGATTGGATTTCATCTCATCACACCCATTGTGCATATAAAGACTACTTATTTATGTTGGTATACTCTATAAAATATGTAGACAAACTTTATTGCTAAGACCCCGAGTTACCAGCAGCCTCACACACTCAAAGGTAATCCATGCGGGCTCTCCCAGGCGACAGACTTACCCTCGGCTTATTTTGCTCTCTTTTGTTCTGTTTGTAAAGAATTAATTGAAATACGTGGCCCTATGAACTGAATATACCTTCACTCCAGTACTGTCACTCCCTTCACTCATTAGATATACTCACCTCTCGACTCTAGGATTGACAAACAATTAACCCTTTGCTATCGATACTAAGGCCTATCCTCTAAACGCCTTCGCTAGAGTACTCACACTACCCATCGCTCATTAGTAACGCTCATGTTTCAATCACAGAGTATCGAGTAATCTTATTCAATCAGAGAGTGAGTTTCTTCAGAATCCGCTTCCCCACTCTCGCTCCTAATCTAAACTATAAGAATAGAAAAGATTAGCCTATAACTCCAAACGCAAGCGTGGGAATTAGGAATAAACACAGAATAAAACTACCACCATTATAGATAGGGACCTTATTGACACAATAATATAGCATTTATATACACTCAAGGATAGAATCGATTACATCCAATCCCACTGGAGAGTTAACTATATGAAGTAGCCATACAAACCATCGAAGACGCTGTCACCATCTTCAATCCTCGTGAAGCGCTCCTCCTCTCCTACTCTAAACTTAGCTAAAATACATTACAAATTCACTAAATCTGTAACTTCCTAACCTCGTCCCCCTTAGGACTGACGCAAGAGGTTTCTATTTATAGATAAGGAAAGACAAAGCAAATTTGGGAAGAGATCTTCTTAAAAACAGCAACTGGGACGTGATCTGCGTGTTCTGCGCTTCAAGCTGCGCTACAGCGCAGGCTGTAGCGCAGGTTCCAGAGAGTTGCGCTTCACCTGCGCTATAGCGCGGGGTGAAGCGCAACTAGCGTCTTCAGCTTCAACTTTCCTCTTTTAATTTGTTGATCTCACCCCGAGACTGGTTTTCGCTTATTTGCCTTTCCTTGTTTCCCTTTATTTTCTGATATCTTTATATTTATTGTACAATCCTTGTTTATTTGGGAAGCTTGTCTGCAATATCTTTGATTGATTGGCTCTGATCTCCTCATTAATGATTCAAATCTTCTTCACATCTTTAATTAATTGTCTTCAATCAATCTACAATCTTGCATAAATCCTCCTCATTTAATGCCATTTAATTTCTGAATTGAATCTTTGCAAGAATCCTGCAAAAATCAGCAATAAATCTATTAAAATAGCATCAAATTCAAAACTAGGATTAATAAATACAAATTATTAAATATTAAATAAAAAGGGATAAATATGGGTTAAATTACCATTTTGTCCTTGATAAGTGAAATAAAATATATATTAATTTATCAACTATTTTTCACTTATCAGTTCAATGCCAGTGATTTCTTCTTGGTGTCATCTTCAAGCTCATGAACTTTGAGAGATCCCAACAGTTTCTCCGTTCTAAGAGAGTTTAAGTCTTTGGCCTCTTGAATGGCTGTAACTTTGGGTCTCCAAGACTTTGGCAAACTTCTCAAAATTTTTCTGTTATTATCTCCAGATTCAAAAGTTCTTCCTAAAGACCTGAGTCCATTGGTTATGGTCTGAAACCTCCCAAACATTTGATCTATGGTTTCAGATTCTTCCATCTTGAACATCTCATACTGATGTATAAGTATACTGATTTTGGATTGCTTGACATTCTCAGTCCCTTCATGGGCAGCTGCAAGTGTATCCCAAATCTCCTTGGCAGATGAGCATCCATGAACCTTCTCATATTCTGATTTATTCAGAGAACATATCAGATAGAGTTTGGCTTTGGCATTTAACTGAACTCTAGCCTTTTGTTCTAAGGTCCATTCAGCCTTAGGTATAGGCACTCCAGCGTGCATGGGCACAAAGTCTCCATCAGTGATCACATCCCAAACATTAATGTTGTTGCTCTCAATGAACAACTTCATGCGGTCCCTCCAATAGTGGTAATCCACTCCATTGAATGCTGGGGGTCTCGTGATAGAGGCTCCCTCAGTGATGTACTGCCTGTTGCCATTTGAAGCTTCCATCAAGATCTTTGTCCTTAATACTGTTTAGGTGTTAACCCCAAGGATAAGCTCTTATACCAACTGTAGGAAACACATGGAAACACTAGAAGGGGGGTTGAATAGTGTTTCTATGAAAACTTTTTGTCTTTTATAAAAGCGGATGAAAATGTTCTTTATAAAATGTTCAAATGATAAGTTTTATCGTCTGAAGTATTATGGTTCTTCTGAATCCGAGTTCAGAAGCAGCGGAAGTTTAGATAACTTGAAATATATTTTCGCAAATAGGTCGTTTTCAGAAATACTTTTCAATCCCTTCGGTTAGATTATCAAAACTGAATTAACAAAGAGTAAGGGATTAGAAGAAAACTTAGCCAAGAATTTATCCTGGTTCACCCACTATCACCGTGAGCTACATCCAGTCCCAGAGGCTAACCGCCACTGGATTTCCACTATTCTCGCAAGAATTACAAGTATTCTTTTCTATCAAGCCTCTTCAGGCTCTACAACAAGTATTCTTTCGTCAACCAAGCCTCTCCAGGCTCTAAACCAAGTATTCTTTTCTGTCAAGCCTCTTCAGGCTCTACAACAAGTATTCTTTGTCAACCAAGCCTCTCCAAGCTCTAAACCAAGTATTCTTTTGTCAACCAAGCCTCTCCAGGCTCTAAACCAAGTATTCTTTTCTGTCAAGCCTCTCCAGGCTCTACAACAAGTATTCTTTTCTGTCAAGCCTCTTCAGGCTCTACCACAAGTATTCTTTCTTTCACCAAGCCTCTCCAGGCTCTCAGACACTTATCCAAGTGTATTGCCCAAGTATTCTTTAAACAGAAAGCCTCTCCAGGCTTAATAAACCAGACTGTTCAGGATGAAACTGCAGAATGTTCACCCAACTATTTCAACCGATAGGATGAACTTGAAGATGTACAACCAACTGAGATATCACTCAGGATTTGAAATGAATTGTATACAAAGAATTTTCAGACAGAGATTTTTGCAGCGTAAGAGTTCTTTTGATTCTTGATATGTTCTCTGCTTTTCATTGATATGCATGAAGGTATTTATAAATTGAGAAGCTTTATTCGTTGTCTCACAGCATTAAATGCGTTCCAGAAGACGTTGTGACTGCTTTATCCTTAAAGGGTGCTAAACAACTTCATAGCAGTATGCGCAGACAGTGTCAGGTGAGCAGAGCAGCATCATTTCCTTAAATGTGTAAATCATTTGAATGAGGTAGGAAAGCTTTTCTAACACAGATGTTGAGAATGGTTAGACCATAGGTAGGATGTCCTTTAAATACGGTAACGTCTCTTAGCATCGTCTTTTAGCATGGTCAACTCTGACAAGGATAGGTTCATCTTCCAATGCAAAGCTTCAAATGATATATAAATCTTTAGATGAACAAGCACTCTTCAGACGCAAACGCATTCATCAGATGATCTGAAACAGAACAGAAGATACATGATAGTTTATTTGTTCATTTTAAATGATCTTCTGACTTTTATATTTGTTATCCATTAAAACATTTGAGAGTGTGAGACTTTAGAAAGTATTCATTTACTTGTATACTTTATTTGAGACTCAACAAAATTAGTTGAGGGAGAATGTACCTCACATAGAAGACGAGATTATACTTAATTCATACACTTGTATCTCTGTCTTACCCTTGTACTTAGGCTGTAATTGTTTGAATCCTGAGTTAGACTCAGTAACCTCTTTCTACAAGAAGAATCTAAGTTTAAGTGTCTAACGAACTTAAACTTAAGATTGAGCTATAAACACTTATGTGTCTGAGAGCCTGGAGAGGCTTGGAGGAATAAAGAATACTCAATGAGAGCCTGGAGAGGCTTGGTGGAATAAAGAATACTCTGATAGCCTGGAGAGGTTTGGTGTACTCAGTTTGTGCCTGGAGAGGCCTTGTGTACTCTGTGATAAGCCTGGAGAGGCTTCTAAGAAAGAATGCTGCATGAGTTGCGTAGAGAGACAGTTGAAAATGAAAGAATACTTCTGTTGAGCCTGAAGAGGCTGTAGAAAGAATACTTGTATCTGTGATGCAGATAGTGGAAAATCCAGTGGTGGTTTGCCTTGGGACTGGATGTAGCTCACTAGTTGGTGGGTGAACCAGGATAATTTTCCTGCCTAAGTCTTATTTCCCTTAAACTCTTTTACATTCAGTCTTTATATTTCTTAAGGGGTTTGAACAGTATTTTTCATAATAAACTTAACTCAACAATTTCAATAAAACAAGTTTTCTAACACGATAAATCATTCAGTTTAATTTCATATCATTTGAAGTAACACTGAGAAGGTACTTTGAGGAACATCTGAAATAACTCTCTGAATGGGATTTGACACAATCTCAGTTCAGAAGTTAGTTGTATACTTCAGACGATGATCAATCATCTGAAGTACCTCAGAAACAGTTCTGAAAGGATTCTCTGTGATATCTATCAAAGGGTATCTTGAGATAAATCTGAATGAGCAAGATTAATTAATTAAGTTTTCAAATGTGTTAACATTGTGTTCAATCTGTCTTCGTCTTTGTATTTGTCAAACCTGTCCTTTTTATCTTCCGCACGTTCTTGTTAACTCTGTTTTTAAGTCTCACTTATATTGTGTCATAATAGGCTTATAGTATAAATTTCAAGATTTCCAAAAATGTCCAAAATATATAAAACACTATTCAACCCCCCTTCTAGTGTTGCCTGTGGAACTAACAACTTTTTCTTTCACTATAGTCCAACCATGTGTTTCCCGTTGATTTTTTTATGATGTGTCATGTTTAGTGACACTTTGCCACACAATTTGTCACAAAAGTGTCCACCATTGCACAAAAATAATGTAGTTTTGTCAATTTTATAGCTTGAAATGCTCCAATTCCAATCGTCGTGTGCTTTCATATTCTCCGTTTTTCTCTCTTCTCTCCTTTTTTTCATTGGAAGATCTCAATCTCAATGACGTAATTTTTGTGCCCCATGACAAATAGTGTGGCAGGGTGTCATTAAACGTGACACGTCATCAAAAAATTAACGGGAAAGACACGATTGGATTATAGTGAAAGAAAAGGTAAAAAATCAGGGACTATATTGGGGTTTTTAAATTCTTAGGGACTAAATTGCATGACTCTAAAAACGTCGGGGACCAATTTGCTAGTTTACTCTTTTTTTAACAATGGTGGCAAAAATTCTCTCCCATTCGAATGGGCTCTACAACTACCTTTAGTTTAATATACATAAATAATTATGTATGTATTTCTTATATTTCTACGTGATATCAATTCTCTATATGTAGTTTTGAGATCTTATCTTGAAGAGTGAGGCACTCACTCACTCTACTATCTCTCTCTCAATGATTTTTTAGAGTTCTCTCTTTTCTCTCATTGGAGCTAGGGTGAATTCTACACACTGCTTGCGAGAGTGAGATTCCCCTCTCAATTCTTAATACTTATATTATCTCAAAGCTATTTGAATATTTAAATGCTAATAAATGCTAATTCTAAAATTTGAAATTATTATGATTCAAAATATTGTCATATCATTTTTTATTCCAATCCTTATTTTTAATATAAATATTTATTCTTATCATTATTATTTTAATTAATTTAAATATATTTTATTATCAAATAATAATGTAAATTAGATTCAATAATAAAATATTTACCAACATTTGCTATGAATAATTAAGATATGATGGATGTCCATCGTACTTAATTTGATTTGATATAACATACCTATTTCCTTTAATAGAATGGATGATCTTAAAAATTTGTAAAATCTTAATTAATTTTTTAAAAAAAATTGAAAAACTTTCACCCACCCAAATGGGATAACAAGTGGTTGGTTTCACATTGATGAATGATTATTTTGTATCACGTGAAAAATGATTCAATGAATTATGTTCCCATTGACTTGTCTTTTAGAAACCATTCGTTGGCCTTCTCAACTACCCATATGTTACCTAATATACAACCCAACTAGGAGTAGGAGTGTGTTTAGCAAGATCAATATAAGCTAGCTATTAGATTATTTGACTAGCTTATAAGCTAGTTTGACCAACACAAAGGGTGTGTTTGGTAAAACTAGCTTCTAGCTGATAAGCTAGCTGCTAGCTGCTAGCTGATAAGCTCCTAACTTATAAGCTCCGAGCTTATAAGCTACCTTATTGAATTAGAAGTGTTTGGTAGAACTAACTGATAAGCTAGTTGGTAAATGTAAAATGACATAAAAGGACATAATTACATAAGTTTTATTATATAAATTGTATTCGTGTTTTCTAGACAAAAATATATTATTTAATTATAATTTTAGATTTTAAAAAATAATTAATTTTTTATTAAACTTTTTAGTGATAAAATATTAATTAAAAATTGAAATAAATAGTGAAATTGATAAGGATTGAACCAATTAATATTTGGGCAACATTAGATTAGATTTTTGCTTTTTATTTAATCAATTCTCCAAAATCTTAAATATACTATTTTTTTTTTGTTGCCAACTCCTACTGCACGTTAATCATATAAGTATTTTGTTTTGTAATTAGAGTCATTTATAATTATGCCCATTAAATGCGTTTATCATTTCACCTCCCGGAGAACTTATTATTCACTAAATAAAAACCTTTACAATATGTTCTCTTGAATGGAATGAGTACAGTTTTAAGCAAAAAGACCATATCTAAATTTAATTAGTTTCTAGCTATCTTAGTTATGAGCGGCAAGTAGTTTTACTTATCTTAATCAGGCTCTTTACTAGTATAAAAACAATTTCATAAAATAGTAAAAAGAAAATAATAATTTAATTAATTTGTAATTTTTTAAATTACTTATTATATATGCAATAATAAGTAAAAAGAAATTGAAAAGTTTGTCACTAAAATTGAAAATAAGTAATAATAGATAAAAGGAAATGAAGGATAATAAGGGAAATGTATTAAAATATAAGAGATAATGATGGAAGAAAATTAAATAAGCTACAAGCTACAAGCTAGAAGCTGGGCAAAGTAGGTTGTAGCTTATAAGCTAGAAGCTCCTAAAATAAGCTATTTTGAGGTAACTTACCAAACACTTTTGTGTTGGATAAACTAGCTTATAAGCTAGGCAAACAAGCTAGTAGCTAGCTTATTGGCCTTGCCAAACACACTCAAAAGTATTTGGTAAGTTACCTTAAAGCAGCTTATTGAGCCTGTTTGGGTGGAACTTCTCTAGAAGTACTTCTAGGTGAAAAAATAGTATGAATCAAAGAGGTCAAATGCATTTAACTTCTCCATAAGTTAAAATTAGTTATTTTTAGAGAAGTTAAATGGGAAAGCTTTTGGAGGAGGTGGTCTACAAAGACAATTTTAACTTATGGAGAAGTTAAATCCATTTGACCTCTTTGATTCATGCTATTTTTTTCACCTAGAAGTACTTCTGGAGAAGTTCCACCCAAACAGGCTCATTATAGGAGCTTCTAGCTTATAAGCTACAAGCTACTTCACCTAGCTTGTAGCTTATTAATTTAATTGCCTTCCATCACTATCCCTTATATTTTAATACATTTCCCTTATTATCCTTAATTTCTTTTTACCTATTATTACTTATTTTCAATTTTAGTGACAAAAACCTTTCAATTTCTTTGGACCTATTATTACCTATATAATAAGCAATTAAAAAAATTACCAATTAACTAAATTATTATTTTCTTTTTACTGTTTTATGAAATTATTTTTATATTATACTATTTATTTTATCAATTTAACTATTTATTTCAATTTTTAATTAAGTATCGAACAACTATGAAGGGGTGTCACTCACCTAACACTTCAATCGCAGCGAAGAACTATAGTACGATATGAACTAAATGAGTATCTTTAGCAATCGGAGATTAAGCTTCATAGACAACTCTTTGCTCACCTAACTCTAATACTAGCCGGAGTTCCACTTTTTGTATCCAGAGCACTAGCCTACCACCCCGGCGCACACGCAGAGGCAATGCATTACAAACAGCATAAAGATACCGATAAATTACAAATAGGGAATCATATTTAAAACAAGAGAATTATCATACACTTGGGGATTGAATTCACTACATCAAATCCTACTAGAGAGTTTAGCTACTTATGGTAGCCATTACAAACCACTGAAGAATTTGTCACCTTCTTCAATCCTTGAGCCTCTCTCTACCTCTGTCTCTCTGTGTTATTGTGTGTTTCTGATCTATGTAAAAGGCCCTATTTATAGAGTGGGAAAACCCTAATTCTCCTTGAAGAAATCAATCTGGATCTAGATTTAAAAGTTGTTGCGCGTCCTGCGCTTCATATGCGCTAAGCGCATATGAAGCGCGGTCGATCTGTGGTTGCGCTCCACCTGCGCTTAGCGCAGGTGAAGCCTGGTCGATCCGTGGCTGCGCTCCACCTGCGCTTAGCGCAGGTAAAGCGTGTCATGCGTTGCAGACTTCCTTTGGATCTTGATCTAACTTCTTGATGTCTTTCTGATCTTGCCTTTGCTTGACTGGTTTTCCTATTTCCCTTTTTCTGGATTGATTTTGTATTTGATTGGCTTTGAATTTGAATTGGAGAAGTTATCCACAAGATTCTCTGATTAAATAACTGTTAATCTCCTCTTTATCTGGTCTTTATTTAAACTTTGAATCTGCAAACACCCTCCTTTCTGATACTATTTTCTCTCCCATTTCAAATCTTCTGCAAACATGCATAAAATAACAGATTTCTATTTAAAATAGCATCATATTCAAATTTAAACCAAATAATTACAATTATTATAAATATTAACAAAAAGGGATAATTTTGGGCATAAATTAATATTTTGACCTTGATAAGTGTAAGAAAAATATAGGAAAATAACACATATTTTACACTTATCAAGGGAGTAGGCAGGGGCATGCCTATTCAGGAAAACACCTTCGTTCCTCCACCAAAGGCACTCTCAAATCAATGGGTAAGACAAGTCCCAACTAAGCCAAAGATTCAGACAAAGTGGCAACCAGTGGCGCAACAAGCAGGGGCCTCCAACTCCTCAAAGGGAAAAGAAATAGTGATCAAACCATCCAAGGAGGTTCGAGCACCTCATGAAAGTTGGTATCACTTCAGCCAGTACTCAAAGGCCAAGGGTTCAATGACAAGAACTCAATGGCGTAGGGCCCAGAGGTTGTATAGGGCCCGAATGGAGCAAATAGATGCTGAGTGTGCAAAGACTCCTCAAAGGCTTAAGAGGATATTTGAAGCCTCATCATCAAAGGCTCAGCGTGATTTGCGTGAGCAAATCAATGCTGCAAAGGTAAAAGACATCGAGGAAGACGATCTTCTAACTGAATAGTTCGAATCAGGATTCCCTGATTCGATCCAAGAGATTTGTGGTATCATTTCGATCTTACCAGCATGAATTTGCTCAGCAGGTGCAAAGGTTGGAAAATGAAGAAGACTTTGAGGATGACAACCTCCAAAGTGTTGTTATGTTAAATCAGACAGAGGAGGAGACCAAGAAAGAAGTGGTCAGCATAGCAAAACTTGCTCCAGGAGACATGGCTCATATGAAGCCACTATATTTTAAAGTAATGGTCGAAGGGAGCCCTATCAATAGGGTGATTATTGATGGAGGAGCAGCCATCAACCTTCTGCCAAAGACAACCTTCGACAAGCTGGATAAAACTAACAAAGATCTTCTTCCTCATAATATTGTGATTACAGATTTTGTAGGAAAATCATCAGGCTCAGAAGGGATCGTAGCACTGGACTTGATGATAGGTGGCCAGATGAGAACCACTATCTTTTTGGTAATTCAGACTAAGGCCAGTTTCAACATGCTGTTAGGAAGGGAATGGATACATGGCATAGGGGTTGTACCATCGACTGTTCATCAGAAACTCTTCTTGTGGGATCAACAAGGCAATCCCATTGTGGTCGAAGCTGAGCAGGGGATTTATATTGTAGTACAAGGATTGGTGGAAGTGGATTTTGAAAAGAATTTGGCTCATATCAGCCCTTATGAGCTTGACTCTAAATCAGCCATCCATTCATCCAAAGTGCCTCATTCAGTGAGGCTGGATCCTATCAAAGGATTCACACTAAAGAGAGAGGTCGACTTAGATACGGCCTTAGAAATGTTGGGTGATTCATGGAAAGCATAGAATCATTCATCGAAAGAGTAGCGACCTACATGTCCAAATCCAAGTCTGAAGCCCCCTCAGATTTAATGAAAGAAACAACAAAGGGGAGTGAGGACCATCACAAACAACTACAAGCTCGAGAAGGTGATCCAATACGTTTGGATTGCATATATGATGAAGAAGCATCAAATATAGAATACGGCCATGAGAAAGTACCAAGATTCGAAGCACAAGATCAACTTGAAGAAATAAATCTTGGAACGGCCGAAGACCAAAGACCAGCCTTCATCAGCACTAAAGTCGATCCTGAGATCAGGCAACATTTGATCGAAATACTAAAGCGATATAAAGATTGCTTTGCTTGGGATTATGATGAAATGCCAGGGCTGGATCGTGCATTGGTCGAACACAAATTACCAACAATACCTGGGAAGAAACCAGTAAAGCAACCCCCTAGAAGGTTCGCTCCAAAAGTGGTTTCGAAGATTAAAGAGGAGATCGAAAGACTCCTAAAAGCCAAATTCATAAGAACAACCAGGTACGTAAATTGGCTCTCTAACATTGTGCCAGTTATTAAAAAGAATGGCAAATTGAGAGTCTATATAGATTTTAGGAACCTTAATGAGGCAACTCCCAAGGATGAGTACCTAATGCCTATAGCTGATATGCTGATCGACTCAGCAGCAGGAAACGAAATACTAAGCCTTCTTGATGGCTATTCTGGTTATAACCAGATTTTCATTGCAGAAGAAGATATTTCTAAAACTGCATTTCGTTGTCCTGGGGCGTTGGGTACCTTCGAATGGGTGATGATGCCTTTTGGTTTAAAAAATGTTGGGGCCATATATCAAAGGGCCATGAACCTGATATTTCATGATTTTATTGGTGAATTTATGCAGGTATACATAGATGATGTAGTGGTCAAGTCAAAGACCAAAGCTCAACACTTGGGACACTTAAGATGTTCGTTCGAAAGGATGAGGCTTCATGGTTTAAAAATGAACGCTTTGAAGTGCGCCTTTGGGGTGTCTGCAGGAAATTTCTTAGGATTCTTGGTGCAGCAACAAGGGATCGAAGTTGACGCGAACAAAACCCAAGCAATCATCAACACAAGACCCCCCAGAAAATAAGAACCAGTTACAAAGCTTGTTGGGGAAGATAAATTACCTGAGGAGATTTATTTCGAACCTATCAGGGAAGACAAGAATATTTTCTCCCTTAATCAAGCTGAAGAAAGGGGAAGAGTTCGAATGGAAGGAAGAACATCAAATGGCTTTCGATTCTATAAAGAAATACTTAGCCAATCCTCCAGTAATGACTCCCCTAGTTCGAGGAAGACCACTTCGACTATATATTTCTGCATCTGAAGAAACCCTGGGCAGCATGTTAGCCCAAGAGGATGATAGTGGCTTCAAAAGAGTAATCTACTATTTGAGTAGAAGCCTTAGTTATCTGGAGAAAAGGTATTCACCTTTAGAGAAATTATGTTTATGCCTTTATTTCTCATGTACAAAACTTAAATACTATCTGAAACCCTCAGAGGTTTTTGTAAGTTCGTATTTCGATGTAGTTAAGTACATGTTAATCAAGCCAATACTTCATGGAAGAGTTGGGAAATGGGCATTAGCCTTAACAAAGTTTTCTTTAAAGTATTTACCTTTAAAAGCAATAAAAGGGCAAGCACTTGTTGATTTCTTAGCCGAACTACCTACGATTAAAATTCAAGAGATTAATTTCTTAGGAATTAAACCTTGGAAACTATTTTTCGATGGTTCTAAACATAATAAAGGGAGCGGCATTGGTATGCTGATTATATCCCCTAATGAGGTGATAACTAAAGTAATGCTTAGAATAAAAGGTGAATGTTTGAACAATGAGGTCGAGTATGAGGCATTGATTGTTGGGCTCGAACTGTTATTAAGTTTCGAAGTCACTCACATTCATGTGAAAGGAGATTTTCAATTGGTTATAAATCAATTAAAAGGAGTTTACAAATGTTGTAGCTCGAAGTTGGCAAAATATTTTTCCAGGGCCAAGAGTTTATTAGGACATTTCGAGGAAGTCATTTTGGAACATGTACCTCGAGTTCAGAATGAAGTGGCTAACGAATTGGCCCAGATAGCTTCTGGTTATGAAGTTAAACCAGAATTCTTTGAGAATTTGATCGAAACCAAACCTTCATTAACTGTAGAGGAGAGAGTGGTTTGGAACGTAGATATGCTGACACCTTCGGATTGGAGGAGGCCTTTAGTGGATTATTTAAAGGATCCATCAAAACCCACTGATAGGAAAGTCAAACTCAGGGCTTTAAAATACACTATCCTGGGAGATGAATTATATAAAAAGTCAAGTGGGGGCACCTTCTCAGATGTTTAGGGGAAGCAGAAGCGTATCTGGCATTAGCTAAGGTTCATGAAGATATTTGTGGAGCCCATCAGGCAGGGGAGAAGATGAGATGGACATTGTTAAGGTATTACTACTTCTGGCCAACAATGCTAAAAGATTGTCATGATTTTGCAAAGGGTGTGAGGAATGCCAAAAGCATGGTCACATACATCACGCTCATGCCGCAGAGCTTCACTCCATAATCAAGCCTTGGCCATTTCGAGGTTGGGCCCTCGACCTAATAGGTATGATTCATCCCCCTTCTTCAAAAGGACACAAGTTTATCTTAGTAGGGGTAGACTACTTTACCAAGTGGGTCGAAGTTGTTCCTTTAAAAGATGTTGGGCAGAAAGAAGTAATAGACTTCATAGAAGAACACATAGTTCATAGGTTTGGGATCCCTGAAACAATAACTACAGATCAAGGGACTATGTTTACGGGAAGGAAAGTGACTCAATATGCACAGTCCAGAAAGATTAGACTTCTCACTTCTACACCTTATTATGCCCAAGCGAATGGCCAAGTCGAGGCCATTAATAAGATACTGATAGGGTTAATTAAGAAGCACATAGGACATAAACCTATAAATTGGCATGAAACACTTAGTCAAGTGTTATGGGCGCATAGAAATTCCCTAAGAGATGCCACTGTTGCTTCCCCATATAAATTAGTATATGGGCACGAGGCTGTTTTACCTTTAGAAATCAACCTCCAATCCCTTCGAATTCAGAGGCAACATGAATTGCCTACTCAAGATTATCTGAGCCTAATGTTCGATCAATTAGATGGGCTTGACGAAGAAAGACTAGTTGCGTTGGAAAATATAGTCAAGCAAAAGGAAAGAGTGGCTCGTTTTTATAATCGAAGGGTTAGTAATAAAAGCTTTCAGGAGGGTGACTTAGTATGGAAAGTTCAGTTACCCTTATAAAAGAAATCACCAAGATTTGGAAAGTGGACCCCTATTTGGGAGGGACCATTCGAAATTGAAAAGGTGTTGTCAAATAACGCCTACACTATTCGAGATGTTACTTCTAGTTGCGTGATTCGAGCCATAAATGGAAAACATTTGAAAAAATACAAACCAATCATGCACGAAGTGAAAATTCATCTTAAATAGATAAATAAGTCTAAGCCAAACATGGCTATTACAATTAAATAAACCAGGGTGTCAAAGAAGAAAGGCTTAACAAAAGGAATTTCTAAAACAAATCTTTAGGCTTGAATTCGAGGTAGTCTTCCTTAGCCTTTGCAAGAGTGGCTTCAAGGGTGGCATGGTCATTCTGCGCCTTCTTCAGGTCTCTAAAGCAATTGAGAAGTGTGTTGGAATCAGTCCTCACCACCTCTTTTAGATCTTCTTGACGCTTTCGACCTTGTTCAACAGCTGAAGCAAGAACTTCTCTTTCTTTGATCTTCGAAGATATCTGCTTCTGCAGCTCTTCGATCTCTTTGTCAAGAACCTCTAGTTGAGCAGATCCTTGTTCCAAAGTAGTGGAACATGCTTTGAACTGAGTATCGTGTTCTATAAGCTTGTTCCTTAATGCACCTTCTTGGCTCAGGATTTCATCTTGTTTCGTTTCGTTGGCATGGAGTTGATTTATGGTTTGAGTTAGAGTGTCATACCACGCACAGAATGCTCCAATGACCTCGTCCAACTCCATAGGAATGGCTTCAGGAATGGCTTCAGGAATGGCTTCAGGAATGGCTTTCAATTCAGCCAATACTTCTTTGATTTGCTTGTCGAGCTCATCACTCAGAACTTCTATAAGGTTCTGTGAAAATGCCAAGTGTCAAAGTCTGCTTACCAATCCTTGAACTCGATGGTGAGTACTTGATTCAGAAGTCTTGGCACTACGGCTCGCCGAAGCAACAGGAAGTGACCCTGCCAATAGTCTATTGATGATGAAAATTGGGTCATCTTCGAGCCGCTTACTGATGAAATTCTGGCAAGCGTACCAAAAGTTCAGCAGTATAATAGTAAGTATAAAGTATCGTATCCACAGGGAGCGGTTCACTTCGTAAGTTTTTAGTGATCGAATTGCCAAGTGAGCAACTTTTTAAGAGAATGATTTAATGTGCAGAATGTAAATAGCAGAGAGAAAAGTAGGCAATAAAATAAGAGAAGATAGATTTACTTGGATTAGGATTGGACTTCGCTTCTTCGCACCCCTTATGTATGTGAATCCCTTCTTTTAATTATAAATTTGTTATTAATTATACCTTAGCCAAACTGTATATATATTACCCCGAGTCACCAGTAGTATACCACTGAAAGATAATTCATGCGGGTTCTCCCAAGCGACAAATTACCCTCGGCTCATTAAGCTATTACCTTTCCATTTGTTTGAATCGTCCATTAATTGTACTTCCCTATAAACGCTCTTCATTCAAGGGCTGTCACTACCCCATCAATCACAAGACCCCGTTTATCCCTTACATACAATTAACTTTCAATTATGTTACTATCGATAACCATACCTTCCTATAGACGCTCTTCATTCGGGGGGCTGTTACTACCTCGTCAATCACGAGACTCCGAATATATTCCAATATGACTACGGAGTACCCTTAGCAATCAGAGGTTAGGTTTCCTATTCCTAGGCTCCCCTAAACTCTAATACTAGCCGGAAATCTCATTCTCGTTGTATCCTGATCTCTAGCCTACAACTCCAGCGCACGCGCGGAAGTAATGCATTAAGAACAACATAAAAGTACCGATATAATTAAAAACAGGGATTTATAATTAAAAACAAGAGAATTCACATACACTTGGGGATTGAATCCACTACATCCGATCCTACTGGAGAGCTTAGCTACTCATGGTAGCCATTACAAACCACTGAAGAGTCTGTCACCTTCTTCAATCCTTGTGCGTCTATCTTTCTATTTTGTGCCTCTCTCCTCCTCCTTGTGATCTGCACAAAAGGTTCTATTTATAGACTGGGAAAACCTAATCTAAATCTGTAAGAGATCAATCTGTAGTTGTATTTTAAAAAGCTGATTCGCGTGTTGCGATTCACCTGCGCTAAGCACAGATGAAGCTTGTCCTTCTGTAAGTTGCGTTCCACCTGCGCTAAGCGCAGGTGAAGCGTGAAACACGCTGTAGACTTTCTTCAATTCCTCATTTATCCACTTGATCTCTTTCTGATCTTGCCTTTGCTTGATTGGTTTCCTTTGTTTCCCTTTTCTGGCTTGATTTTGTATTTATTTGAGCTTGAATTCAAATTGGGGAAAGTTATCCACAGGATCCTTTGTTTAAATGGCAGCTGATCTTATCTTTATTTTGTCCTCATTTAAACTTCAAATCTGCAAACAATCTCCCCATTTAATTCTATTTTCTCTTCTATTTCAAATCTTCCATAAATCTGCATAAATTAATAGATTTCTAATCAAAATAGCATGAAATTCAATTTCAAACCAAATAATTACAATTACCACAATTATTCACAAAAAGGGATTATTTGGGGACATAAATCATTATTTTAGACTTGATAAGTGTAATAAAAACATAGGAAAATATCACATAGCATCAATCACTTACTGAGTGTGTCAAGGTCAACAGCAGGTGCAGAGGTTTTAGGTGGTGAAGGAGCTCGAGGCAATTGTTGTGTTAGGGTCGAAGTAGGAACGTTTCGTTGACCCTCAGGCTCTTTCGAAGGAGTTTGGGTAATAGTGTTATCAGGAGGTGTTTGATCATGACCTTCACCAATGTTTTCAGGAGCAGTAAAGGATGGGGTCGAAGGTATATCACCTTGAGAGTTCTGATCACCCACATCCTTCTGAACTTTCTCCGGGGTCGAACCATCAGCCTTTTGACGTTCTTGAGCAAGTTGAAGTTGGGAAGGCTCATCAGTCTTGGGGTCTTGGACATTTTCAATATTTTGACCCTCAGGAGCGACTCCTTCAGACTGCACAATCTCTTTCTCTAGAGCAGCCTTGGGCCCAAATGATTCGACAATGACGATGTCATCGTCATCAGTGGGGTCATTGGGAGCATATTCGTCTCGCTCTTGCTCAGAATCCTCAGTTTGATCTTCTTGTTCTTTTTCTTCTTGTGTGTGGTCTTCAGAGTTATTAGGGGAATTGACTTCAGGATCTTCAGTTGTGATTTGGTCCCCTGCAGCTTTAAATCTTAGAATCTTGTTCGACCTAGGATATTGCATAGCAAGAAGAAGAGAATTTAAAAAAGTGTCAATACTGGAAGAACTAGAACCTGTAGTGCTTCCTTGATGAGTCGAGTCAGAGAGTACCTGTAGAAAAGAGGATTTAACTATGACATGCAGTCGAAGACAAAAGTGGAAGAAACAAAGCCAAAGTCTTACCACTTTATTAGCCTTCCGAGAACGTCTGATGTTTGGCACAACATGCTTGAGTTTCTTCTTTTGATTTGTGTCCTCTGAGAAGAAGAGTTAGAATGAGAAATTTGAGGCTAATATAACAAATAAAAAAACAAAGTACAAACCTCAGTAGTTTGAGGGTTGATGGAAGAGCCAGGCTCATTGGCTTCACCCCCAGTGGTTTCATCCAAGGTAGGAAGAGCAGCTTCATGCTCAGAGGCAGCTACTTGCTCATCTGCTTGCTCCGTGTTCGAAGGATCA